>OX243811.1:4708060-4838060 GCA_945859605.1 Lumbricus rubellus | reverse complement strand
TAATAAATTCATATCTTAAACTTCAAAACTAATTTTTCGTTTTTTGACAATGAAATTATTACTAGAATTAATTTGCCTACAGTGTGGGCTTATGTTTTTTATTGAAGTCATAAGTTATATCCAATTTAGGCCTATTTGGCTATCTGATAAAGTGAACCACTGGTTCACTTTAGTTGGACTTTTGTGGTTCACTTTACCAATGCGTGCAAGCAAAGTGGACCGCATGATTAAAGTGGCACAAACGACTCGCGGAATCGTTCAATTGGACATTTAAACTGCTTTTTTAATTCATTCCCATGCCCGATTTCATACTGAGAAAAATCCCCTGAATAGGTTAATGCATTTAGCCGTCAGACCGACTTTTGTTAAACCCCCTTTGAAAAGTAGGACACTTCAATTTTGGGAAGTTTCGTCGACACCCGACATTTCTCTGTCGACGATAACATGAAGTTGCTAGGTATGTTTCTAATAACCCGCTGACTTGGTAGCCAAGAGGCAGTACAATCTAAAAATAGCCTCCACGTTAATTTGACATTAATAGTTTGCTGCACAGACGATTTCTAGCAGTATTGGTTCACTCAACCTGATGGTTCACTTTATCCGAAACGACCCCATAGGATAATGCAGTACAACAAAGGTCATGGCCGTCATGCAAGGTATAGGCTACAATGTTTGATGACCACTTTTAAGTTTTCCTTTTCGAATTTCCCAGTAGATTTTTAATGTCACTCCGGTACATGTGAACGAGACCTCTACGCATGCAATGTTTTTGGGGGAGATGGGATATTATATCTATGTGCATGTTAACAACTGCTCATGATTTTTTCGGGATGTCATTCCTGGAGGAACTTCCCCACCCCAGAGACGTCTAGATTAGACACTGCATGCGGCCGAAGCAGCTGCCTTAACTGTCACATCACGTACATGACTTATGCAACCTGGTTAAATTTGAATAGCCATGCACAGTGCAACCTGTTTTCTAATGTTCGCGGTGCATCATCAGTAGCCTATGCTTACCTGTCATGCTCATCAGTGCTTCATTTCCACCGAACGAGTCGTAGATGTATTTGTAGATCGGTTGCAGGACACTCGGATGATGATCCATATCGCAAGTTATAATGTTATGTCTTTACTTCCTCTCGGAATAGGAGAGTGTGACAACGCCAACACAGAGCTATGGATTCAAAACCAAAACAACAATAATTAATTAGGCCTATTGTTCTTCAGGACTAACATCCAACATTGTTTCTCTTATTTGCTTACATTGTCCTACTTTTAAATCTCTTTCATCTCCTTAATACCTGTGCCCTCGTTTTCTCTTCTCTCAATTTTCCCTCCTCTTCCATTTCCACCTCCTCTTCCTCATCCTCCTCCTTTTCACGGCCCGCTTGTGGTTGTTCTTGTAGGCTTGCTCGTCCGCTCCTTCTCCTCCCCTCCCCTACTTCCTCATCCTTCTAACTCTCCTCCTATTTCCTCTCTTCCCATCCTCCGTACGTGTTCGCATCCTCGCCATTCTCTATTCCCTCTCTGAACCTCTGCGGGCACTCACCTCCGCTACCTTCATTCATTCGTTCGTTCGTTCATTCATTCATTCATTCATTCATTCATTCATTCATTCATTCATTCATTCATTCATTCATTTATTCATTGCAAGGATCTATAATAAATTATATCGCCCCTTCAAAGCTACTGCATGGTAGGCTATAATAAGGTGCGCTCCCGACACAACCTCGGCTAAAGTGGACAGCAGCTGCTGTATACGAATGCGATGAAACGTATGGCATCTGACGCAAGCTGCAAGCAATAATTGCTTGCGTGGTCTTGGATGGGTTATAATTATTATAACCCATCCAAGACCACGTACAGGGCCAGCAACAAAGAAACGCGCCTCTGTCTGGTAGAAGTAGCCTACATGTAGGTCTACACGCACAGAGGGTCGACAATATTATTGAGGTTCCATCTGAAGCTGAGCGTGGGCAGATAGCATAAGCCAAGGGAATGGCGGGATGGACATGCGTGTCTAATGGTTTTTACTATAAAAACTGCGCCCAAAAATCCGCGACCATCAAAATCGTGTGTTCAAAATGGTCGTTCGTTGCCCCGCCCCCCATACCTGGATCCTCAAAGCAGGGAACTAAGTTAGACACTGCCCTTCATCATACATGTAGGCCCTATCGTTCCTTAGAATCTCACAGTCAAAACATAATTATGAACATAATATCGATCATTATCATAGCACACCTTACAGGATCTGTTAATCTCTCAGGTAAATATTATAATTATATTCTAACCTAATGATGTGGGCCAACGCCGACACAGTAAGCGATTCAGCTTGTTCACAATTATTTTCTAATAATAATCCATTACGAATATAATATGCAGATAATTCGATCGTTTAATTCTGCCTAGGCCTATAGGACAAAGTTAAGCGCAGTTGATATGGATCAGCACTTCAATCAACAGCGCAGTCCGTTCTCAGGTCAATAATCTTGGCCAAAAGTCTACAAAAGCGTTTATCCATACACAATCACTGGCTATTGATAGGCCTTTATGCTGTAGGCCTACAGTGTATAGCCTATACACGCGTGAATCGATAGCTAACTATTAGGCTACGCGATAGCCTAATGCTAGACAATTGCGGGGCCACAGAGGGGCAGTGGGGAAAATGCCCTCGTACGGGTTCAGGCTAGCTAGTTTTATAGGCCTACAGAAAAGTTTACGATTTAATATAGGCCTATTGCGCAACACCATGAAAATTCTGAGGTCAGCGTAATTTATTGTGAGTTTGTGACACAGATTTACAAGTTAGGCCTATAGTGATAAAACAGGAAAATCGCGCGATTCAGCTTGTTCACAGACGCTCATAATTATTCAAGGCAAATTAAATCATTCGGCAATCGACAGGTAGTCAATAAGACTCCAGGCCAAGTAGGGCCTACATATAGGCCTAAATAGGCCTATTATTAATTTAAAAACAATCGATTCAATGAAAGACATTCAAAAAAATTTGACACTAGTCGGACATTCATCAGTTGAGTGCAATGAGGCTGTAGGAAGTAATATAATGGGATGTAATGAGGTTGTGGGAAGCATTACTTTACTATGTTAAGAAGGTCACGTGATATCGGAAGTCAGGCGCTATAAGATTTCAGGTCTGAAGTAATTGGGTCAAAGGATCTCGAGTTTTTGAACGAGATCTCGGGCAAACGTTTTCCTGAAGGCTGCAGTTGATTGGTCGTTCGGTGAGATTGAAATTGCGTTGGGATTCTCAACAATTTTGCAAATTTTTTGTTAAATTTCCGTTTAAGTACTATTAAAAAAATAATTAGGGATGGCTACTCATCCACACCCACAGAGCTCATCTAGCTCAAATACTAAAGGAATGGATGGTGCAGAAAACGGAGCTAAGGACACACATTCCGTCAGTAAAAGGTAACAATAGAAGACCCCCATTTGAAATAGTTTTAACCAATTTTTATATGATTTATTTAAATTCTGGTTACTCAATAATAATGACGTTTGTCACAAGTTATGCAACGATAGCCGGTTTGTGTTATATTGTAAGAATTTGCGCACGGCATCACTTAAACCCAAGACTAGAAAGCCTTTTAAGGATTGTGGACAAACAGAAGGATTGGCCTGCGAAGGTCCTTATGAAGAGGAAATATAGACAAATCTTGATCATAATTGCGTTGCAAGTCAAAAATTTTAAGTGATTGTTATTTGTCTATGGCGCACAAATCATAGCTGCTAGTCTAGGGAAGAAATAGCGTTATGTTTGTTGGGAATTTTGTAACAATGTAATTTCAACGAATTGATTATATTTTTATTATGTGACCTTTTTATTTTTAGGTTGCAAAAAGAATTGATGTCTTTAATGGTAAGGGAATTTACATTGTCATGCATATAACGCATTAGATGAATTTAACTACGGCTTTAAGTTATGTATTGTGAATGTGGTTGTATTGGTAAATTAATATGTGAAAACCATTATTGATATGATCAATAGAAGAGAACAGTGCAAGAAGCTCATATGTATAAATACAAAAATATATGCTTAACAAGAAATAGTGGTACCTGGCCCTTTTTAGATCTATGCCTCCAAGAAAACTGCTCTGAAATGTGTCCTGAGGTCAAAGGATCTTTCACGGCATTTCTAAAGTTATGAATTTTTATGAATGCAAAAGGATGACCAGGCCCAAGGCAGCATGGTGTTTCATGGATATTTTATGGTATCCAGAATGGGCTTGGGCACTAGCTCAGGTGAAGAACTCGTGCAGGATAAAAATTTGCTGAACGAACCTTTAATTGCACACATTATTATTTGGTTGGGAGTGCAAAAGCTCCCATATAATAGCATGTTTCTGGATCATTATGCTCTTTCTATGCTTCTTTTTCTTGCGTTTGCAGATGTGGTGTTATTTTGGGAGTACCTATGAGGAGCTTTTCTTTTCAAGTGTGCTATATAAATGCCCAATTACAGTTGCAATTGTGTTTGTTGTTTATTCCGCAGATGTCTGGTGATAGAAGTGTATCTGCATTTCCTGATGGCGATAACCTTTTTCGATGGATCGGAACAATTAATGGGCCAATTGGAACGGTGTGGATCAAACGTTTAACATTTTTTACTGCGTTGTTTTAAGAACATCAGTGAAATTTGTAATCGTGTATGTACGACGTTGTACGTAGGGACATGTCTTTATTGCTTGTTTAGCCTTTTGGGACATCGGTAATTGTTTTAATGCTAGATTAATTTCTTGTATTGGTTGTACTTTATTTTATACATGATTCTGTTATTGATGTTAATACACTTTAAATCGATGTTACCACTTCCTTGTCTATTGTTGGTGATGCTAGATCATTGTGTGTTCATTAGCTTGCTACTGACAATTTTATAGAAATGGTAGCAAATAGAAATAAATAGTGTAGTTGATAAAAAATATACTTGAATCTCAAGTACATGTGACATCTGTGATTGTTTTTTTAAAGATGCATTGTTAATTGTTGCAGGTCTACGAAGGTCTAATGTATCGGTTAAGCCTGGAATTCCCCAGCGGTTACCCGTACGCCGCCCCAACTGTGAAATTTACGACGCCGTGCTACCACCCGAACGTCGACCACATGGGTAACATCTGCCTCGACATCCTCAAAGACAAGTGGTCAGCGCTGTACGACGTTCGAACCCTCCTCCTATCCATACAAAGCTTGCTTGCAGGTCAGTCCTACAGTGCGACATTCACTTTAACCCTTTGAACCCTGAGCTCCCGTAACTCTATGGATAACGTCCTGCTAAAGCGGTCAGCCGGGTTCAAAGGGTTAAAGCATTATCACAATTACCTTAAAACTGACAGGTTTTGCTGAGGTGTGATATCTCACATGTATGCTTTTATGTCTGTCACTGTAACAATAATAATAATAATGATTTAATAATAATAAATAATAAGACGATTTGTATAGCGCTGTAGGGCAGCTCAGGCCGAAGGAAAGGCCGCTGTACACGAGTTCAAACAGTTAATGGCAGTCGTGTGATTCTTTAACTCTTTACCAATCAAGGGTATAGGATCTATCCTACCATTTACTACACTTTGGTTGTATATT
Source organism: Lumbricus rubellus (assembly GCA_945859605.1). Taxonomy (NCBI): domain Eukaryota; kingdom Metazoa; phylum Annelida; class Clitellata; order Crassiclitellata; family Lumbricidae; genus Lumbricus; species Lumbricus rubellus. Next base: position 4,832,462 of record OX243811.1, on the reverse strand, counting down.
TGGATAAGGGTTAAGCAGATAGGTCTGGAGCTTTGATTTTTAGCGTCTCCTGAGATAGCAGCTTCTTCACATTCAGGCATTCTGTTGAAAGCATTGGACAGAAAGTCACCATACCTCGTAGATTATAATTTGAGGTTGGGTCGAAAGTGCTCCTAGTAGCAACCGTGAGGGGTGCTATATAAATCTCCATACTGAACGAACGAACGAACTTAAGATGCACCAAAAATACACTACGTAACTGTCTTACACTTACATTAGCAACATGTCTGTGTCATGTAATGTTACTTGAAAACTTTGTAAACGTATGACGTTTGTTTTCTGTGCAGAGCCGAACAACGACAGTCCGCTGAACGGCCACGCGGCTGAACTCTGGGCCGACCAGGAGGCATACCGGAAGATCCTGCTGGAAAAATACCACCAGAACGCCAAAAGCTCTGTCCAAATCAACTGACAATGTCACCTCGAAATAAATCTTCGCATTGCGTAAATGATACTGACTTAACGTACTACGATGCACGTCTTGTGTACGCCCGTTCACCCATTCGCGCACTCGTTAGCAATGCATACTGGGTACGCGATCGAGTTAGCGCGCTGTTGTGTGTGCGATGTATACTTGCAAGCATGTATTAAAAATATGTATGAATTGACATTTTTTGTTTGGAATGGATCTGCACGTACAGGGGGAGTGAAGTATGATTTCTGATGTTTTGTACGGTCGGTTTTTCTCATTTGAATGTGGTTTTAAACATGAATTGTCACTTGCCCCAAGTTTATATTCTACTGTGTAGCTTTGAAGAAGTTCTGATTTCCTCTGCCCAGCCTTAATAGAGCTCTGAATATCTGGTTGGTTTTGTATGGATGGTTTGTGATATGTTAGCTAAAGAATTTAATGAAAAATAGGGCATATATAAACGTTGTAAGTGTACACTTCTAAACTAGATTGTGATATAGAAAAGAAAGTTTGCGAGTACATTTTATCATAAATGATGCTAGAATTATAAAGGTTCTGGCATATAAATGTAACAATACGTTTTAAGTAATTATGGCTTTTCGTTACTAGCACAAGCTTTCATTTCCTGATTGTTGCCTGTGATGAAACATTAAGCACTGCCTTTGATAAGTTACTTGCTATACTGCCAAGTGTATATTATGCAAACAAAACAATGCTGTGTTTCTTGAGCTTGATGAACAGCAGTACATTCAGTGGCTTGGAAACAATCCAGTGCTTGTGCTTATCTGTTTGAAATAAACGTGTATTGACATTGCTGGTGTGTTTTTAAATTGCTTATACAGTATGTGAAGTACTTTCATTCACAGCCTACATCAGTGGTTCTCAAAGTGGCTGTGTAGAAAAATAATAAATAAATTGCAGTTGTTAATTTATTGACATGCAATTATTCAAATTGTTGTCCAAAGTTTATTCAAATTTCTAGCACACAAAAAACTTTAAAATGTAACATAGATTTCAAGTGCCTTATTTTAATTTGCCAGATGGTGCATTAAAACAATTTAAATTTATTCTGAATTTACTACGTGTACGACTGCACTGTCACTGCAGTCAGCTTTGTGTTTATTTCTGTTGATCTATCGTAAGCAATACTCCAGCAAATGCTGATCAAGCATGATTGCTGGATGTAGATTGTAGAATTTTCTAACCGAATATAAAATTTAAATATAAACTCATCTGAACCATTTAAAAAATGACCAAACATACACAAGCCTGTCTGGACAGTGTTTTTAATAAAGGAACTGTGAAAGAGCATCATCTCATACACTCTGAGCAAAGGAAGTGTTGATAATTATAATTCAGAGAACTGGTTAAACTTTAGACTTAACTTCTAAAAATGTTATATGAAAATCCCAACGATTACAGATCTTCAGAGGTCACAAATTATGAAATTATGTTTGCATCAACTGCGAATCGATTGACTAGAGAAGATTGGTTTTAGACTATTTAGTTTTCCAGAGACTTGCAACAATGATCAGAAGATGATGGAAACCATGAGCATTCCAACAAGCTGGAAGAACATCATTCAAAATCAATAAGACTAGAAACTGATTGTTTCTTTTTCTGCGCTTCACAGCAAAAAACAGAACCCACAATTAGCTAATAATTCAAAACTTGCATTTCAAGCTTAAATGTTAATGTCAGTGTTTTGAAGCATGCAACATGAGAAAAACTGAATCTTTATTTGACAAAGTCCGTTGCTGGTAAAACCAGGCGCAAAGCACATGTATAATCGTCAGTCAAATATTTAATTAATCATACACGGTAGACGGTTAGAGCAATCTGAGCAAGTCCTTCACCCACAGTTGCTGAGTAGATAATCGGTCAAGCCGTTGTGTGTGTACTTTTGTAGGCAAGATCGGATCTGGTTGTGTCGACCAAGTTTTCTATCATTTACTACCTAAAACTTTGACAATTTCTTCTAGTCTACAGGGTGCGCCAAAAAAAAGACCCCCCCTAGGTTTTTTGCCAATATCTTGGCCAAAATTAAGAATTTTCGAATGAAATTTTACAGGCTTATAGACAATTTATATTTACATATGATGGCCAGATTTTATCAAAATATTTCAAACAGAACAAAAGTTATGCCACTTTTAGGGAGGTCACCCCCCGTTTTTTGACGTTTCAAAAACGAAACGCAGTTTTTTAAAGGTTTTTTGCGAATATATTGGCCAAAAATAAAAATATCGAAATGAAATTTTACAGTCTTATAGACAATTTATATCTACACATGGTGGCCGGATTTCATCACAATATTTAAAACTGAACAAAAGGTATGGCACTTTTAGTGAGACCACCCACCGCTTTTTGACGTTTCAAAAACGAAACGCAACAAAAAGTGACAAAAACACGATTTTTAAGTCTCATCACAAATAACTGTTGTCAAATGAACTTGGTAGTGCTTCACAACTTGTGTTCAATGTGCCCACCACCCGTGCCAAAACTTAGTTTGAGTCTCTATGCAGAGTTCTTGATGGACCTGTTGGCTAGCTGACAGATTTCTTATTATTCCTTATTTTACCAATTTGATCGTCATCTTGCTAAGTGACTTCTCAGTGACGTGCAGCTACGCTGGTACCCTGTTTCTTTTTAAATAGTAATAATAATGATCATCTGTCAATATCAAGGCTATTTTATAATAATTATTTGAGATGAGACCTAATAAAATCGTGTTTTTGCTGCGTTACGTCTTGGAATTGTCAAAAATTGGGGGGTGGCCTTACTAAAAGTGGTATAACTTTTGTTGTTTTGGAAATATTTTGATGAAATCTGACCATCATATGCAGATATAAATTGTCTTTAAGCCTGTAAAATTTCATTACGATATTCTTACTTTTTGCCAAGATATTGGCCAGAATAATTAGATTGAATTTTTATTACTTTTTGTTGCGTTGCGTTTTTGACTCGTCAAAAAACGGTGGGTGACCTCCCTAAAAGTGGCATAATTTTTGTTCTGTTTGAAATATGTTGATGAAATCTGGCCATCATGTGTAAATATGAATTGTCTTTAAGACAGTAAAATTTCATCTCAAAATTCTTACTTTTGGTCAAGATATTGGCAAAAATCTTAGGGGGGTCTTTTTTTTGGCGCACCCTGTACATGCCAAATTTTTCTGAAATATTTCTGTGACAATTGACAAATTCAGATCGTCTCAGAGGACCATAGCCAACTGGCGCAATTCAAAACTACGTTGCTCACTAAGCTACTTGCTAAAACCAAAGAAAGTCACCGGCCCATTAGGAGAGTCCAGCAAGTGCATAAATTAACCAAATGAAGCCAAACAATGTTCACAGCTGTATGCTTAGAGATGATCCCAGCGCTGTGTGACCCAATGCATCCATTTTTAGAGATGGTTTGAACAAAGTCAGAGGAAAGTTCACACCCTAAAAAATCCTTTCCCATAGTATGCTGCCAGTTAACTGTATATAGCCACTATGCATTTATTTCATCTGTGTTGGTAATTAACTTGTCAAAACTAAACAAACGAAGCCAGAATGTGCAACAGTTGCAACAAATCCCACTGCAGGAGAAGCACAATCTGTCTTTTAAACAGTCTCTGAAACCATGCGTTGCATTTCACTCGAGTCGGTTGCCCGCACGTGCTATTGGAATCAACGCCTCGCGGTCTTCAAGTGCAAGGTATTTCTCGATCAGTGCGTTCAGCGAAGTGTTTTCCGTCACGAAACGCTGCCTAAATAACAAAACGCACACAGTATGTGAACCAAGTTCACAAAGCATTTATAACATAAGCATAATAACATCATAGGATTTGGGATAAACCCTTTGTAATATGATTACCTAAAGAAAATCCCCCCACAAACACAGATTCACCATGGTAAAACAAAATCTACAAATTTATATGACAATCCCCCACCATTAAAACCCTTAATTCACACATTAAACGAAATTATTTTGCATTACCTAGAATCCTACGCACAGATAAAAGGAACGAAACACCAAATTTTTATCCTCGAGTGTCTTGTTATAGGTGTAAGTGGCACACTGAAAATGTGGCAGTATATTCATGGTGTAGCCAGGCTGAAATTCAAGAAGAGGCAACTCAGGGAGACATCCATGATCCAAGCTTCACAGACCATTGGCATAATCCTAATATCCTAACTCCACCACTGATTGCACTCTGCCAGTGCCAGTCCCAAGCCTGGATAAAAGAGGAGGGTGTTGCTAATGGTCTTTGTTACCACACAGTGACGTTAAACTGCAACTACATACCTAAAATCCTGGTAAAAAAATATAAAAAACAAAGGCAACTGCCTCCTATAAAATATTGTATTGCGTGTTCTGTTGCCGTAGTTACCTTTTCATAAGAAGTTCCATGTCTGATCGCTCTACGATGCTGCGTCTGCCGTGCTTTGCGTACGTCTCAAGATCATCAAGAACGTTCGACCAAAACACTTCAGATCTACAATTTAACCGACTAAATTTATATGTACGCAGTCTCAGAGACTAGATATGAACAGAATATAAATTTAATACATAGTCAAATGCCATCAGACGACTATAAAATAATACAGAGTTACAAATAGGCTAATGCTGACGTCATAATTAGACATTTATTTTGCATATAATGATGTACATTTTGTCGAGACACCTCTCCCACCGTACGCAAATCGCCTAAATCTGAAGACCATCCCTGCACACGTAATAAATATGGATAGCCCTTATTCTGCATAAAATAAACACCAAACACCACTCACTAATGACAAAGCATAAATCAATGGTGCTGAGTATTTGTGAGTAAAGGCTTCTGATCATTAACCCTTTAATACTGAGATGGTAGTAAATGGTATGGGAACTCCTATACCCTCCGGCATTAAAGGGTTAACCATCTCAGGAGGAAGCTCAAACCTGCGCTCTACATGCCGACTGCTCTAAAAAACAAAAAACAGGTGCTACATAAAAAGTGTCTTGTTACATTACAACACATCTGATTACTCATTAACTCGTAAAAATCATCCACTTCCTTACATCTCGTCGACTTCTTCCAACGCTTCTTTGCTGACCTTCATTCCAGCGAAGAACTGGAAAGCAGCGTGCGACAACGAACGAGGAACCGTCGTCGGAATTCTTTTCCCTCGCTGGCGACCTCTCGACGCACCCCCCGTTGCATGGGTCTTTGGCCTGGCACCACCACTGGTCTCTCTAGATAATAACACAGAGCAGTAAGATGTAGGGTGACACCACTGGCATGTTTACATCAATCTTGCGGGGCGCGTTGGTATAGTCGTTGCCTTGGAGCCGGAAGGTTCAAGGTTCGAATCCACCTCAAGTCGCCGCGTAAGGACCTTGGGCAAGCCCTTCACTCACAATTGCTCAGCGCTTCGGCGTGAAACTCCGATGCAGTGTCTGCTCTGCATTCGGGAGCGCCTCTGAGTAGAGAACTTGAAGGGGCGCTATAACAAGTGCACATACAAACAATAATAATTATAATCAGTCTTTCTTTTGTAAACAGGTCAATCCATGCATAAATCTGGGATTCCCATGTAATCTCTGATACTTACGGCTGAATGTCAACGACGGCTGACTGCTTGTTCTTTCGCTGTGATGCTGGCAGCCTCGCTTTTGGTGGCAACCTTGGTGTCCATGGCAACCGGGGTGTCAATGGTTCTGCAGCTTCCTCCCTGCAACAACAAACGGATGTCAATCATAAAAATTCTCTCCTCGTCTCTCACACTGGGAGCACCTCTGATTAGTCTGCACTGCGACAGGCACAATAAAATTTTTAAATACAATACGACTCGAGCCTTCACTTAGACGGTCACTGTGTGTGGCGCGGTGGTGTAGTGGTGGCGTCGTTGCCTTGAAGCCGGAAGGTTCGAGGTTCGAATCCACCTCGTCGCGTAAGGACCTTGGGCAAGTCCTTCACTCACAATTGCTCAGCGCTTCGGCGTGAAACTCCGATGCGTTGTCCGCTCTGCATTCCGGAGCGCCTCTGAGTAGGAGAGCTTGAAGGGTCGCTATAACAAGTGCACATACAAACCTTGAGTAAGTCCTTCACACATGAAGGTCAGCATCATTTCTGTTCAGTCGCATAGTGTGTGTGCGCTTGCAAACTTTGAAACGAGAGCACGCGTATCAAATACAGTTGTATCGTAGCGCATAAGTAAGGCAATATGGCAATCAGACGTTTGACTTACCTTGTCTCTTCCTCCTCCTTCACCTGGCTTGCTGAAATGCTCGCTTCATCGACCTCTGCATTGTCCACAACAGGGGTCACTGGCAATTGTTCCCTCAATGTCATGACAACTTCCACTGTAGGGGCTGAATCAACCTCCACTGCAGAGGTGGAAGCAGCTTCCGCTCTTGAGGTCGCGGTAACTCCAGCTGTAGAGGTCGTGGCAAGGTCATTCCTTGACGTAACGGAGAACTCTGCTGAGACAGCAGACAACTGTGGCGCAGGCGAATGAGACTGTTGCAGTGGCAAATGCAACTGTTGTACGACAACCGACAGTTTCGGCATCGACAACGACAACTGTTGTGCGCGTGGAGACAACCCGTGCAAAGGCGTGGACAACCGTTGCACTTGTGGGTGCAACTGGAGCATCTGAAGCGATGGCGTTGCTACCGCAGCACGCAGACGGGGATCTGAAACGTTTGAAGTCTGTGTCGCCAAAGATAATCGAGATGACGTCACGGATTTTCTTGCGGATGATTGCGACCGTTGAGGCGATTGCGTCTTGCCCGCTTCGCTCGTACGCAAGTCGTCGGGAAAGTTGAGAGCAGATCGGCTTTCTAATCAACAAACACAATTTAAAGCAACATAACTGACGAATTCCATGCAGAGAATACTTATTATGGTAGTAAATGGTATGGGAAATCCTATACCCTCCGGCATTAAAGGGTTAAGGCTTTGTACTTCAGCAAAGACTTCATTGGGGTATCTGAGCGAGGAGCTGAGTTCATTGATGAGTTTCTTTTCAAGAAGCAATACAGGGCACTTGGGTGTAGTGGGTATGCTCGTTGTCTTGCAGCCAGGAAAAAATTTCTAGATACAATACAATACCATACAATAATGAACGAATGAATGAAAAACAGTGAACACTTAAAAGCAATTTAAAAGAGAAATATTAATCGAGCTGCCATTGAGTACCTTGCGCTCGCTTCTGGTAGGAGCCGTGTTTCTGTGCTGCTTCGTCTCCCTTGGCTGTCCCTACGTCACTTTTTTCTGCGTTGCATTCCATGATCTTCTCTGCTTCCACTTCTGGTGTATCCGCTTCCCTATCCCTCTGCATCTCTGATGATCCAGAAGGCAGATCTTCAACATCTGCTTCATCAACTTCTTTAGCTCCATCCTTTCTGGATTCACTAAACGCTATCCCACTGATTGCTGTAGAATTGATGCTTGCGTCTGTAAACTCCAGCTCCTTATCTTCCTAGAAACAATCGAACAACAGCTGAAATCACCAAAACGCTGCTCACAAAAGTTGCTTGCATCACTATGCATCACACACACGAGAGATTGTCTACATGTGGTAAACATATGCACAATGCATTCGCACAAAAATTTCTTGTCTTGTCCAATGTTCATACAAAAAGCTGCATTTATTATGTGACAAACTGATGTATAATTCTCTCATAAAATGTAAATTTCATGCTAGGAATATGACGAAAAATCTCAAATACCTCATCTGCTGGGTCTGTCACAAGGTTCGGATCTGTAACATTACAAGCAAACTTTCGCTAAGTTCAAAACAGACATTAATAGGATCTTCAAAACAAAAAGAAGAACGGCCAGTCCCTGAGGCAGCCACTGGAATAAAGTGCTTAGACACATCATCGGCACATGGCCAGTCTTCTACATCACCCTCTATTCTTCATACCAACAGTGCACAGTCAGTGACTCATCATAATCGAGTGGGCTGGGGGGGTGGAGCAGAAATCTCCAACCAAGTTTCTGCCCTGGCCGGGATTTGAACCTCTAACCTCTCGTCTGATAGTCAAGCACGCTACCACTGAACCATCCAACAGGTCCAGCCAGACCATCAGAACCTGCCTACAAAGTGATTTACATTACAGCATATTGTTAGTAACCTCTTAAAGGCAATTCTCTATGACATGCAATGTTGATAAAGACAGAAAAACCCTTTAAGCTGCCTCACCCTCAAGATGGCAGAAATCAGTTACTGGTAGAAAGTGGTTTCATTTTTTACCAGGCTCTCATATATATATATATATATATATATATATTATATATATATATATATATGGATGGCCTAGTCTCCAAGAGATTGTAAAAGGCATAAAACTATGATATCCAAATAGTCATTCTAACTGACCTAAATCATCATTTAGCTTTACAACAAGGCTCTCATTGTACCAAATATAATTTACCCTCCAAAATCACCCACAAAACACAAACTGATAAAGAATGCAAAATTCCTACTCTGATGCGCCGCAACATCTCCCGACGAACTACTTTCTCCGACGATTGCTGCTTCGATCGTATCCTTCGACTGCCGCTTCACGATGAAATGGTCGAGAGGTTTCAGTCGCCTCCAGTTACGATTCACAGCCACCGCACTTCAAACAGATGGAAATACAAATAACATCATACAATTATTATGGCTGATGAACAAAATACAATTATACAATAAAAATATGGCAGACTGACATTATTTGTAGTTGTCAAGTGGAGACCCAGAAGGGATGGACAATTCCGCTAATAGAGCCACCCAGTAATCAAGTAAAATAAAAATAAAACACAATAGAGCATGACAGCCAGTTCGATTCAATTACAGGAACACGAAGATAATCATACCCAATGAATAAAAAGTAAGTATTTAAGTAATTTATTGGAGCATACAAGACACGCATCTTCTTAAATACCATCATCATCATCATGTCTTGTCTTTCGATTCAGGAAAGAAACAAAATGAAAAACTTACTCTGTCATCTTCTTTGGAGATTTTTTAACAGGTGCATCATCTAAAAGTAGACAACAGAAAGCGAAACAATTAGTACCACATTCTGAACTGTGACCATCATTAAACTTAGCACAAGAGCCAAACTGCTGGCTTGGATAAACGGTTAAACTTGCCAGCCTTCTATAAATTCATCAAATTCCAATCACTTAGCTCTGGCTGGGAAAGTCTCTGAGTAGATATCTTGAACATGTGCTATATAAATTCTCAGAATACTCAAAAAGCATTTGGCACTTAGTTCAGTTTTACCTTATTTCACCATTTTTACCACATGGTAAAATATAACGCAGAGTTTTTACCAGCAAAAATCCAGATTTATATCTCAATAAAATTCAACATCAATACCACCTTCCGAATATTACTATAATTAGCATCATCAATGTTGTTAATTAATTTCTATATTAATCACTATCGTATTATCACTGGCAAAATAAGCGAACCTTTGAATTGACCTACCAGGGGCCGTTCTTCGTTTTCTTGCGGAAGGAAGAGAAGTCTTCTGCTGGATCGGAAGAAGGAAAGATTCCTCGTGAAAACTCTTCCGTCTTTCCATGCGCACACAGAACAAAGCTTTAATTAGCATAATTGAAACTGAATTCAAATTGCCAATTAGGTGTTTGAACGCCTCTGAGTAGTGCTCTTGAAGAGATGCTATACAAATGCACTTAATGAATGAGTAATGAATGAATGAATGAATGAATGAATGAGCACAGTGATTATTTTGCATTGTATTTATACTATGTTGTATTAATAGATTCATACAGCACCTCTTGCAAAATGACTATTCAGAGGCGCTCTCAGCGCGAAAAATCTGGAAGTAAAAGAAATTAAAGAATGAGAAACCGATGAGAAATCAAGTCATTAGTTTTAGCCCTTAATGTGGGGGGGAAGGTCATTTCAAATGGAAAGACAAACCACAGAAAATGTCCGATGTTGGGCAAGCCCAGAGTGCTCAAGATAGCGTGAGTTTGCAGCCAAACCAGAAATCAGACAACAAAGCTCTCAGAGCAAGGCAGCACATTCCCCAACTTGAAAAGTCAGATTTCAAAAGTGTATACACAGCATTCTAGATACGACACACTTCCCAAAACTCTGAACTTGCATTCTGATAAATCATCTCTGTTTAATGACAATGAGACCACATGTCAAAATGGGAAATCATCGAATTTCAGATGTATTGCAGTGCATTCATAGCTAGATAATTATATATCACCCTTAATGTGTCACAATGGTGCTGCTAAACAAGTCTAATCAACGGATCAAAGCAAGAGTGACTTAGAACATGGCAGAAATGAAAAATTAACAATAAACAATCGAAACCTCGATTTCTCTAAAACTCTCGTTGTTTCCAAAGCAGAAGCTGTCAGCTCCAGCGTCTTATCACTCCTCACAACTGATGCTTCGTCTTTTTCTGAAAACAAATGCAGGCATTTAAACGCTAAGTAAAAAATCAAAATACGCATCAACGATTTATCTAAAGTAGCAGACCAGGTTTTAAGGTGACATCGGTCACACCACAGATCTATTGCGACGAAAAAAGAAACCATATTTAGAGGAATGGTCAGTGATAAAAATAATTCTATATCCGTTTAACACTTATAAAACAGATGTTGTACCACTTCAAATTAGTTTCTGATATTAGATAACACAAATTTCTGATGGCAATATTTTATTTTGCAAGTATAATCATTTGGCAACTTTTAACTTTGCAAATATAAATTTATTGTCGATATTTATCTCTTCCTGAAAACAAATGCAGGTATTCAAATATTAAGTAAGAAATTGATAAACAAGCATCAACGGGATTTATCTCTAAAGCAACAGCGCCATAGAAATTGTCATTGTTATTATTATTATTTAACAGACCAGACCTACCTGTTTGAGGTGACTCAAGTGTCACACTACAGATCCATTGCGGCGACCAAGGCAATCATATTTAGATAAGTGGATATCCGGTTTTCGTCTAACACCCCTATCAGCAACACTTACTTTTACTGGCAAAAGCCTCCAACAGCGTGCGTGGCGTTTCCTTTATCTGCGGCTCTAAGAAGTTCTTTGTTGTGACGTGCTTCTGAAGACTTATCGTCCCGCTCACTCTCCCGGACAGCCTTGCGCTTCGACGCTTTGGACTGCTGCCGGATCCACTTGATCCTGTTCCGGGAGATTCAGATCCATTGTTCGAGCGGGTAGCATCCATCCTGTGCTGTCTAAAAACACAATAGAGTTCTTTGTTCATCACCTTAAGCTCTTCAACCCACAGAGCTCTGTAAGTTACAGAGCAAACTAATTTCCAAGTACAGTGAATTTGCGACACACTTAACTCTTTCCCGCCGGATGGGGTCACCCGTGACCCCATTAACAGCATAGGTATCAAAACAATTCCGGCTGGAATGAGTTAAAGGCTATCATATAATTGCATTATCTTTTCACATGTCCACTTGCTAGTGATGCAAATTCACCGGTAAATTATTTCTGTGGTTAAAAAATCAGAATTTTCATCGTCAAAAAAATTCACATCACTATGTCACTGACAAAAGCATGTTCAAATCCTTGTCGAAAAAATTGCATATTGTGCACACCCTCAATAATCGAAAAATCACGGTGAAATGGATGCTCCCTAAATGAGCAAAGGAAACATTTACATAGAGATATCTAAAAATCCATCATTCAATATACTGCGCTTCAAACGAGCACTGCATGGTATGGCTTTGCTAATGCTGTTTTAATGCAATAATATGGAAAATGGTACTAAGCTCAAGTTTCTGCCTGCTGACCAGAATCTGACCAGAAGGTGTTCGATGACCTATGTAGCCATGCTGATTCCTCCATTTCTCTTCTGTAATTTAAATCTCGGGCTAGCATGATCCGCGCTTGAGGACCTAAATGGCATGGCGCCCAGTCAAATGGGCAGCGGTGGTGAAGGATCTCACGCGACCGATCCATTTGAGCAGAGTTTAGGAAAAATGGGAAACGGACATTATCCCCCCCGGACATTATCCCCCCCGGACATTATCCCCCCCCGGACAAAAGCCCCCCCGGACATTATCCCCCCCGAGGTAGGACATTATCCCCCCCGGTCTATGATACCATCACCTAAAATGATGCAAAAATATAAGAATAGGCCTATGTTAAGGTGAATATCCATACATTTAGACATCACAGTTGAAATTCATTATCGATATCCCGTACTTTAAGTTGTTTAATTAATAAACGCCTAAAATCATGAATGTAACGCGCCATAAAACGCGCTATTCCAATTTCTGAACATTCGCAACCGGAAGTAGCAATATAAACCGAAAACGCGAGAAGAAGGAAGCTGGATTGACGAAAAACGGTACTTTTTTTATCCGACAACCAATTTCTTACATTCGATGACAATATAATTTTAGTGACGAAATAGAAGCGGGATTTTACGCATGAGGGTCGGTTAGGGCTCAGGTTAGGCGTCGTGAGGGTCGGTTAGGGTTAGTTTTAGGGTTAGTGTAGTCATTCTGCTGAAAATGAAGCTGGATTGATGAAAAACGCTTGAGAAGTAGAACCTGGATAAAGGCATTTTATACCTGAAATGGAAGCTGGATAAAGGCATATTTATAGTTGAAATGGAAGCTGGATTGAACCTGGCGATCCAGAAATTACTTGTATATCATTTATACACATGCAAATAATTTAACAACGTCACTTTTTGGCCAAATAATTAAACAACGTAAACTACGGTTTAACCTATATATATGTTAGGGTAGGCCTAACTTAAGACTACAGGTCTAAATATACCCTTAAGAATATAGGCTATTACTAATTTATTACACTAGTCATCAAAATTAATGTTCATGGCAGATGTAGTTCATGGGAATGTGGATGTGTTAAGAACATTGCAAGTCTCATTTGCCTAATTAACTGACACTAACAACTCCTTGTGCCAGAAATGAATAACTAAATGACGCTAACAAGCCTCTATAGTTTGCATCTGAATCGCAGTACTAGCAGCCTAAGTCTTATTGGTGACGGTAATAATAAGTTGACACAGCGATCTAAACCAGGGCAATTAGGCTTTATAAACTACATGACGAAACAGAGTAATTGCACAGAGGGGGGATTTTGTCCGGGGGGGATAATGTCCTAGGTAAAATCGGGGGGGGGGATAATGTCCGAGGGGGCTTTTGTCCGGGGGGGATTATGTCCGGGGGGATAATGTCCGGGGGGGATAATGTCCTACAATCAGGAAAAATAGGTCGAATTTTGATGTTTGATGCGACGTCACATTTCTTAAACACCCGTCCCCTTCATCACAAATCGCCACATAGATGTGTGAGTCTGACCCTTCCCTAGGTGCGTGACGTCATTTATGGACGGTCCCTTGTCAGCAACACTAATAGTCCAATAATACTCCTGTCATGCTTTCAAATTTACTCTTAGTAACTGTTTTCGTGAATTCGTATTTTCAGCGTTTTCGGGGATTCGGGTTGACCCCCAGATAATTACCCATGCATTGATATAAGAATATATATTTTTTCACCTTGATACTTTTCTTGGGGTAGTATACGGAATAAATTTTAATCTACGCAACTAGCTTTAATATGACGATAACCTAGCAATACAACTCTAAAGATACATTTTAAAACTTATTATTAAATTTATATTTATAAAATTAAAGTTTTGCGCTAATTTCTGTAGCAACACTTGTTTACACGGTATAGTGCTTGGAGGGCAAACGTAATTTACGTAGCTCTTTAACAAAGATATAATAAAATATGATACATTTATTACTTTAATTGCAAACGCATCATGCAACATAAAACAAAGTCAAAGTGTATTAATACACTCTGAAACAACGTTATAGTAAAATAAGTAATGATTAATGATTACAGATTACAACTATTCGGAAGTCGAGTGAAATGACTCGAGATATAATTTATTAGTAATCTATCCAGTTTTTGAGTGGCGCAGTCGAGACACAGATAGGCCTACTTATAGAAAGCTAACAGTTTATTTGTTTGCATCAATAGCTACTTTAGTTCTATTACGATACAATTTTGCTCACCCAAAGAGATTTTGAAGCTAAGACCTGAAGCCTACTTAGCATAATAGGTGGCGCTTCAGAGTTTACGATAGCCCGTTCTTTTTAGCTGTTTGTTTTTGCGATGTAATTAGATCCAAAATCAAAATTACTATAAAGAGCATTATTGCATCATTTCCCTTTATTCTACTTCAAGACGTTAGAGTATTACGCTGCTCGTTAGAAACATAATTTTAAAAATGGTGTTTAAAATAGTGCCTGTGCCAAATAAATTATTACGTCCTTAAAATTTTGATCTGGATACCTTTTTACTGCAAATATAAAGTCTGTGTTGGACACGTAAACAAATAAACAAGATGTCGCTGAAGCAGGCGGTTCACGATAGTGAGTCACTGTTTTAAATGTACTTTATTTAACCACTTTACTATATTCTTTTTAAAATTTACAGTCAATAGTTTTTATCGTGATATAAATATTCATAATACGCGATTGTTTTGTTGGATCGCATGAAACTCTAGCTGGAACGCACTGAGTGCAAATGTGCAAGCCCTAATGCGATATTTTACATATTAGCGAATCTGTAAATAGGCCAAAGTAAGCATGCCCTCGATCGTGTTTTTTATGACTTTGAAGCAATGCCTTTTCGATACAATCAAAGCTTAGGTAAACGTGTAGTTTAGCATCGTAAATTATTTGCACGCTTATAATGGCACAGAAAGAGTCTTAAAAAATTTCTGCCAACGTGCTATTGCCGAACTGATGTATTATCATACTTAGAATCTTTTAAAAAGAAGGAAATCGATTGAAAAATTGTAATATTTGGTCACAACAAACCGCCAATCGAAGTTGTTATTCATTTATGACCCTTTCCGGAAGTTGCGTGCGCCGAGTGTGCAATAAGACAGCACGCAAAAATTAATAAGTAAGTAAGTAAAAGTCTAGCTTTTTCAATTGCATCAGTTGTTTAATGAATCCAACTTCTCTTTCAATAATAATTATTTTTCATCAATCCAGCTCCAATTTCAGCTAGAATATTTTTATTAACCCAGCTTCTATTTCTCGCCAGTTATTTTCGTCAGCCCAGCTTCTATTTCAGGTATAAAAATATCATCATCCAGCTTCCATTACTGGCGCGTTTTTTCATTAATCCGGCTTCTACTTCAGATCTAGAAATACCTTCATCCAGCTTCCATTTATCATTTTGAACTTCGGACCGAAGTTTTGACGTACACGTCGATGGTTTGGGCGCGTACCCCAACTTCCGGTCATACGTTGTGGTTCATTGGCGATTCGAATGGCGATTTCGTATGGGAAATGGTACATTTTTAAAGCTCATTTTATGTCAATATTCTTGTTCCTAACCAATTTTAAGTATGCGGTTCGATGAGTTGTTCAAACATACGCTGTTAGGTATAATTTGCTGCGCTTTTTGAATCATTTTAAGCGTGCAAATAATTTACGATGCTAAACTACACGTTTACCAAAGCTTAATTAGTATTAGTCAGTTTTTAATAGCCGTTTTATAATGTTTTTATCACAATGTTGGGAGAGGGTCTAGGGTAAGTAGGGCAATGTCTATAAATGATTATAATATTATGAGCATTGCCCTACTTACCCTAAACCCTCTCCCAGCATCGTGATAAAAACGACATTATAAAAGGTTATTAAAATCAGTTAAATAACCGAAATTTTTCTTCTAGAGACATGTTTTTTGTCAAACATTGGTGGATGGTGCCAGTATAACTTTGAGTCAATCTCTTTCTTGTTATTTCTATTTTTGTGTAGAAATTATCGACGATGTCATTCGTGCGGTTAAGTCGTCCGATTGGAAGGTTCTGGTGGTTGATCACCTCAGCACACGGATGATGTCCGCCTGCTGTAAAATGACGGACATTATGTCGGAAGGAATTACATGTAAGTCTCTTGCACTGCAACAGGGTCGCTTCCTTGCAACACGATACAAAACAACTGCAATTCGATATCGCTCTTCCTATGAAGCTCAGAAGTGCACACATGCCTCGAAGGTGCAACTGCAATTATTATATTGCAGAGCAATTGAGAGTGATGGACTTGCTCAAGGTCCGGGCTGCACAGTATATGTCTAGGACAGGGACTGAACCGTAGTCTCTGTGTCACAGGCCGACCGCTCTAACCAATGGGTCACCTTGGTATGGAAATGCCAGCTGGGTCTTGCTCCAACTTACGTGCTTGATTTTTGTCAGCGTGTGTTGGGTACTCGGACTAGTCAATCCCTATGCTCAGTTGGAAGGGAAATTGCTTTCAGTCTCATTTGCTCAAATCTCCATCATGCAAAGCCGTGCTGTTTCTGTGGTTGGCGATGGCCTTCCTCTTGAGCTTCCCTAGATAACCCTCTAACACATTCTATAAGCACTTGAAAACCGTTTTTTTAGCCATTCTGGAGTAGGGAGCACCTCCGAGTAGTTTCCTTAAAGAGGTGCTATATAAATACTTGAATGAATGAATGAATGAATGACCTAATCCTATCTAATCAAATGTCTTTGTGACGATGAATCATCACTGAGAGCACTCCTTTCCCACCATAATCGTTTGGAGTTTCATATCCTGGTACTGACGAGTGTTGACCTTTGCTTATAATTTTTGTTGTTTTTAGTGGTGGAGGATATAAACAAACGACGAGAACCTTTGCCAACTCTGGAGGCCGTTTATCTCATCACACCGACGGAAAATGTACGATCTCTCTTTATACCCACTCCAACTGTTTTTTCCTTGTTAGGAATTTACATAATAATAATATGATAGAGAGGTTCAAGGCAATACCGCTGACAGCAAATTTTCTCTGCTCTAAATCTGATCTGATACTGAAAACAAGAATTGTTTATCTCATCTACATATCCCCACAATATTTTCTATTGACTGTCTGCTCAAATCCCGTCCTCTGAGCTATTTATTGTTGACTGTTGAATACTGAACATTGTCGCTCTTACCTTATCTCAATGGCAACTGTTGGTGCTTGAGTGTCGCCTTGCTCCTCATGTAGCGAATGTTTTCACCTTTCATTCTTGATTAATTACAGAAATGTTGCTTTGCAATGTTTATAAATTGCTTCAACTTTATCTGAAAACCTTTGACCATTGAATTTAGTCTGTATGTGTGTGTAGCTGATCAGTGTAGAAGTGGTGATAAAATATCGGTTAACTGTATGGTCTGGGTTCATTAATCAATTTGATAATTAATTAATTATTTATCGAGTCTTTGATTTATTGACTCGTCCACTCAAAGCTGAAGTCTCACCTGTTCACGAATTCACACCTGTTCAAGAATTCACACCTGTCTCATCAGATCCTCTATCAAGATTCTAATTCTTGACTTAAACGACACCCACCTACACCTACTCTGGGCTCTCCTACCCCTGGGAACCAAACTCAAACCTTCTTTTGACTGCCCTTTGAAAACCCATCTGACTTGATGCACAGCACTTGTGAATAAGTTGGGTGCCTTTCACATCGCTTTCGAATGGGACTTTAGAAGTTAAAACTTTACAATTACGATTCATTTTTTTTATGTATGTGCACTTGTTATAGCGCCCCTTCAAGCTCTCTCTACTCGGAGGCGCTCCCGATGCAGAGCGGACACTGCATCGGAGTTTCACGCCGAAGCGCTGAGCAATTGCGAGTGAAGGACTTGCCCAAGGTCCTTACGCGGCGAGGTGGATTCGAACCTTCCGGCTTCAAGGCAACGACGCCACCACTAGACCACTGCGTCCCACGTTTACCAGTACATTACATTGGTTCTATTTATATACATGTTATATAATCACGTGGACTTATTTGATGTGCTGATTTGTCTTCTGGTTTCTTTTAGTCTGTTCATCAGCTGATGAAAGATTTTCAAAGTGCCTCCAAATGCCTCTACAAGATGGCCCACGTTTTCTTCACGGAAGGTTTGTCAAGAAGTTTAATTTTTTGGGGTGAAATAATTTAGGCTGAATCCGGTCTTACGTGGTAGACCACGAACAACCTGGATTGAGCACATTATGTTTGATTGTGTAGTACTATATGTTTGTTGAAGCGCCCTTGTAACGGCATTTGCTGTTTTACAGCACCATTAAATTTTTTTGTCTTTGTTAACAACCTCTGTAGATGATAATAAAATTAAATTGCACTTTATGCCTGTTTGAGTTGGCTAATTTTGGTACTGCTCTCCTTGAACTTTTGCTTTTGGTGTCTTATGACAACCCTTCTGACTTATTATTTATTGCACATTCAATTTTGGTTGTCACAAACTCTTGGATAAGTTGGTGCCCTGTGCTTATCTTTCACTCAGTGCTTACGAAATTTTCTGATCATGATTAAAATTTTGACCCAGTTTCTGTATTTCATTGTTCAGCGTGTCCTAACGAACTGTTTAACGAACTCTGCAAATCACGATGCGGCAAATTATTCATCAAGACGTTGAAAGAAATCAATATTGCCTTCTTGCCATACGAAAGTCAGGTGAGAGCGTGGGTGATGTCTGTTACATGATTTCAGTTTTAATTAGCAGCTGTTGCATACATGTGTGATCCTTCAAAACCATTGTGATTTGAATGTACTACTAATGTTGTACTAGTGTTTTGAATGTCATCATTATTTAATGAACTTTGCCATTTAATGTTGCCATTATTTAATGTTGCCATAACTTAATGAACATTATCATAAATTAATGTTGCCACAATGCAATGTTGCCATTATTTAATGTTACCATAATTATTTGATGTTGCCATAATTTGATGTTACCATAATTTAATGTTACCATAATTTAATGTTACCATAATTTGATGTTACCATAATTTGAAGTTACCATAATTTGATGTTACCTTAATTTGAAGTTACCATAATTTAATGTTACCATAATTTAATGTTACTATAATTTGATGTTACCATAATTTAATGTTACCAGAAATGGAGTACAGTGTTTGATACTTTGATAGGTTAAAGCACTTAATCCATAACATGCAGCGTATTTAATATACATGGGCTGTGTATGCGCTGTACATGAGTTGTATATCTGTTGTATATATGCTGTACCTGAGTCATATGTATTTTGTACATGAGTTGTATGTAGTTCTACATGAGTTGCATTTTTGTTGCTTATGAGTTTTGAGTATGTTGTACATGCGTTGTATGTACGATGTACATTACCGGTAGTGTGTTCTACATTGGTTTAAGTGTTGTAGATGATTTGTATGCTGTACAAGCACTGTTAAGACTTTTTCATTGTTTGTGTGTACATATGCTGTACAATGTACATATGTATCTGATCTTTCTTGCACAGGTGTTTTCCTTGGACTCTCAAGATACCTTCCAGTTCTACTACAGCACGGGCAAACAGTCTGGTCGCTCAGCCTCTCTCGAGCGCTGTGCTGAGCAGATCGCCACGCTGTGTGCCACTCTCGGGGAATACCCGACCGTTCGCTACCGAAGGTTGGTTCTGGGATTGGACAAAATATATCGTTACAAACGTTGTCAGATTTGATTGGCTAGATTCTGATAAGAGAGTATAAAGTGGTTAGGAAATCAATCAGAATTTATAAAGCGCCTCTTCAAGTACATTTCTAGTTCGACGCTGTTTGATTTACGAACAACAGGAAAAAAACAGAATCTATGCAGCGACGATAGATTTTCTCTGTTGTAGATGTGAGAGGGGAACCCTAAGGAGTTAATGAAGCTTCTAGGTCCAGGGTTGTCCTCTTCCCAAATTTTGTTGTTATTTTCGATGGCCGAACAATCAGATCACTTTGTGGTATATTAAGTAGGATTATGTGGGAGGGTTTAGAGCAATGAAAGTGCTCTAGTGCGAAGAGCGGAGGATCAGCAAAGACCTGGTGCTTCCTGCTACCATCCCAAGGATCGAATCAACCTTTCATTCGCCAGATGGCATTGGTAAAATGGTAAAATGGTAAAACGAGCAGTAGGACATGATAGACGCCTTGCATGGCTGCCAAACAGTTAAATAATTAATTCGACTCCTGTAATAACCTGTGATCATTTGAACAGAATTCCAGTAGATTTGATTAGATTATTGTAGAAGCAAGATTAGATTAAGGGCCATAGAGGAGGTGGCTATGCTGATCTTTTGGTGTCATTTTATTGTTTAACCGAATTGTTTTCAAATGATAATGCTTGCAAATTCTTTTTAGTGAATTAGAACGGAATGCAGAATTTGCGCATTTCGTTCAGCAGAAGCTTGACGCCTACAAAGCGGACGACCATACAATGGGTCAGGTGGGTTATGAGAGTCGTCAGATTACAGCTAATCTAATCTAATCTAGTCTTTTGGAATCTTCTGGATGCTTTGTCCAAGTGATGGTTTGTGCACTAGACACCAGCTTATGACCTCTTGTGACCTCTCTTTAAATGGCACGATATTTTAAAAATTTGCGATTACCATTACCAGCTGGTGTGCAGATGTATGGTGTGGATAAAAATCATTTAACAGAATTTGTTTTTTTGGATCTAATTCAGGGTCCAGGCAAGGATCGATCTGTGTTGTTGATCCTCGATCGAGGTTTCGATCCAATATCTCCGCTGCTGCACGAGTTGACCTTACAGGCCATGACCTACGACCTCCTGCCTATTGAGAATGAAGTCTATAAGTAAAACACGCTTCATTCATTTATCTAATTAAACAAAAGAACTCTAATTTTTTTAATGATTAATGAGATGGATTTTTGAATGTAAAGACGGTCCCTAACTTGTCCCATTGAGTGGTTATGAAATTGTGAATGTACGGTATATATTTTTGCGTATGTAAACAATCTGTTTTTCAGTTGATAAAATTTGAACTTAAGTTGCAGTTAATGTGGCTATCTGTGTAACCTGACCTAACCTAACTTGACCTAACCTGACCTGATCTAGCAATAATCGAGTGTTGTTACCATGGCGACCAAGATATCTGTTGCTGGTCTCTTCAAGGGAAAAATCACAAAGAAATAAGAATCCATGGTAAAAATTAAAACTTAAATAGATGGGTTATAAGGATCATCCAGTTTTTTATAGTTTATTCAATTTTTTTTAAACTGGTCTTTTTCTGCAGATACGAAGTTGCGAGCGCTGGTGAGATTTCTGAGAAGGAAGTTCTGCTTGATGACAACGATGACCTCTGGGTCGAATTACGTCATCAGCACATTGCCATCGTTTCACAGTTAGTAGTACATGACGCTTCGTTCATTTGCATTGGAATTACATAGGGTACAGTTCATATGATTATTTCAGCACATCGCCATCGTTTCACAGTTAGTAGTACATGGCACTTCATTCATTTGCATTGGAATTACGTACCAGTACGTTACGGTTCAGGCAATTATTTCACAGTTATTGTTTAGTAAAATTATTGTATGACATCCAGGTCCATTGGCACTTGGAGGGCCAACAGCGTCACGGGTTGATAACATTAGGATTCTGGTTTAGGTGTCATAACCTTCATTGGTTTCATCTGATTTGTCAGGGCACTGAAATTCCACATGCAAATGTTGCATGTCTATATATTTAGCTGTCTGGGTATTTCCAACGATGTGGGGAATTTTGTAGGCAGGTGACGAGAAAGTTGAAGGAGTTTACGGATACGAAGCGAGTTTCTGCGAAGGACAAAACTTCGATGAAAGATCTTTCGCAGATGATTAAGAAGATGCCTCAGTATCAGAAGGAACTGACACGATATGCGACACATCTCAGTCTTGCCGAGGATTGCATGAGAAGATACAAGGGACGCGTTGATAAACTCTGCAAGGTGGAACAGGTAAGAGTCCATCTAGTTTTGAACTTTGTTTTGAACGGTATTGTGGAGTAAACGGTGTTATGAGTAGTGGTGGTGGTGGTCCATTTACTTTCATCACCATCATCATAATCATCATCATCTTTATTTACTTACCACGTCACTGAGTACATATGGAATGTACTCCACTGGCTTCCAATTCCACAATGGGTCATCTATTATCTATCCGTTGTTGAACTGGGAGCGCTTCTGAGTAGATTACCTTGAAGGTGCGTTACATAAAAGCTAAGTAATAATGATAATAATAGTAATAACAATAATATGATGAGGATGATTACATAAATCATCATCATGATAACGATGATTACTTTGTTGATTCTGATTTGAAAATTTCTGAAAGCACGTAGACAGACATTTGTTTAACGTTCGTTTTGTGGTGATTTCCAATCAGGATCTGGCGATGGGAAAAGATGCGGAGGGTGAGAAGATAAAGGATCCGATGCGCAACATCGTTCCTCTGCTTCTCGACGAATCCATCTCCATCTTTGACAAGTGCCGCATCATCCTGCTCTACGTCATCAACAAAGGAGGTTGGTCATTTATTTACGTTTATTTACTCTACTTACTTACTTACTTATTCATTTGCTAAATTACTGTCTTATTCACTTACTCTACTTAATTATTCGAAGTTCTTATTCATTTACTCTGACTTTCTTATTCACTTATTCTTATATTTGCTTATTCACTTACTTCACTGTCGTACTTTTCGAACCTATTCAGTTGCTTTGATCACTTGCTTACTTTACTTACTTATTCTCTGACTTTACTTACCTGTTTGTTCGAATACTTTGCCTGTTAAGTTACTTTGGTTATTTATTTAATTCTGTTTTTCAGCTAAATATTGTCGTCATTTCTGCAGATACAAGGTTGTGAGCACTGGTAACATTTCTGAAAAGGGAGTTATTCTTGAGGAAAACAATGACCTATGGGTCAAGTTACATCACATTGCTCTTCACAATTATCGGTATCATCTTATGGGCTAGCAGAGAGAGCACCGCTGCTTAGTTTGTGCTTGGTGCTATATAAATATCCATTTACTATTATAATTTATGCACACATGCAACTAGGGACTTCTCTCCCCCTAAACAACCGGGCTCAATCTCTTTCCTTCCCCTCCCAGGCAGGCCTTCCCTCCCAAGCCGACAATCCCCCCTCCTGACATGAGTTTTGACTCATTTCTGATTCCCTTCTATTTTCCACTGGGCTGAAGCTGTGCCTGCCCTGTATAGGGATAGAAACCTAAAGCTGTATCACCTTTTTGCTGTGAATGAATGGTAGGAGTGACTGTTTTCTGTTTGCTTTTCAGGCATTACTGAGGAAAACTTGACGAAACTTGTGCAACACGCACAGATTCCAATGGAGGAAAAGTCAATTCTACAGAACATGAAGTTTCTTGGAGTTCCAATCATTTCCGACGTAAGATCTGAATCATGGAATAATTGTTCAAGTAACAGATCAAATAAATATATTTTTTATTTTCTTATGTGACACCAATTCCTGGTATTATTTTTAGTTAACAAGACAGTTGTTGGGTGGTGTCAATTAAGTATTTGTTATTAATGCTGGCTTTATTAAGCACCACTCAAGGTCCCTATGCAGTGACTCTCTAAAAGTCTTGTGCATATGAGATGAATAGGTATGTGAGGTTAGAAAGCAACAAAACTTATATGAGTAGACAAAGTTAAAAGAGTAGAATGCATGGAGACAATGGGCTTGTTCAAGAAGTATACAATCGATGTAGACAATAGACACCTCTGAAGACATGGATCACACTGGGGTTCTACCTCTGCTTAGGATGAGGCAAAGATGTTGTGAGGTTATGGACAGAGTTTTTAGTGTTGGAATGTAGTTGATGGAAAATAAGTAAGTAAGTTGAGTGGATGTGGAAGTTCGAGGCAGACTGTCCTCAGGTGCAAGTTAGATATACTGAAAGTAGAATCATAGTTACAGGTACACTGTACACTGGGGTTGGAAGCGCCTCTGAGTAGTTTTTTTACTTGAAGGAGCGCTATATAAATGTCCGAATGAATGAATGAATGAATGTACAAAAAAGTGTACAGGTTTACATAATAGAAAAGTATAATGATGGTGATTACATATTTATGTAGCACCACTTTAAGATATGCATTGCTCATGTTTTTCTTTTGGTTTTGTTTGAAGGGACGTCGCAAGTTTCCGCAGAGCTACCTGGTACAGAATCGCAAGGAACGAGTTGCGGCTCACACGTATCAGATGTCACGCTGGACGCCGTATGTTAAGGATCTCATGGAGGTAACAGTCACTTTTGGTGCATCATTTCCATTTTTCTATTCTAAGTTTCTCATAATGCTCATACTTTTTGGTCTTTCTTCACCCCTTTTCCTATTGTTAAGGCATTTGAGAGCCATTCTTTTCGATCGTGGTTTGGTGCCGTATGTTAAGGATCTCATGGAGGTAACAGTCATTTCGGTGCATCTTTTCCATTTTTCTATTCTTTTTTAATCTTGTTTTGTATTTGGAATAGGTTGCCTATCAACCTTCATAGCAAACTTTTTGGTCTTTCTTTACCCCTTTTGTTAAGGCATTTGAGAGCCATTCTTTTTGAACGTGGTTTGGTGCTGTCAGGTTGAGCGCACCACTGAGGAGTTTCTCTTGAAGTGGCGCTATATCCAGGTCATTATTTCAGATTGTTGTGATGCACTACCGTGTTGCTATCGTAAAATCCAGATTCCTAAATCCCGACTTAAGGCTAAGCACAGTTGTTGATCATTGGTAAAATTATTTTCTGTTTCATCTTTTTTTCCTCTGCAGGAAGTGATTGACGATAAGATGGATACGAAACATTTCCCGGGTCTTTCGACCGTGTCGCCTGCTGTTCGTGCGATGGTATCTGCTCCAGTCAGGTGGGTGTTCGCTTGTATTCACCGCTCTACCTTATCAGATATGTCTTTGGTCAGATAAGGTAGCATTTGGTGATTGGTGTACAAATTGTACATGCATAGAAGACCAAGAGTTTTCTTGCTTTCCAAAAACACTTAATGTTTCTGTCTGTTGTTTATTATTATTGTTGTTGTTATTATTTCTGTTATTTTTTGCTCCAAGGTGCAGAATCATTCAGAGACTTCACTACCGCGTAGTATAAAATCAAAGTCTGGATTATTAATATTATTATTGTTGTTATTCTTATTATTATTATTATTTTGCATTTATTAAACACCACTATCTAAAGACCAAGTTTCAGGGCCATTCCTTTGAAGAGTTTTAGCGTCATTCCTTTGAAGAGTTTCAGGACCATTCCTTTGAAGATTTTCAGGACCATGCATTGAGGATAGCTAAGGCCATACCTTTGAAGTGATTCTGAATAGGTGTGTGTAATCAAGGGTGGCACTGCTTTCTTACGTTTTAGTGCTCGCTACGGTCAGTGGCACAAAGATCGTGGAACAATGACGATGAAGAACGGACCTCGTCTCTTCGTCTTCATCATCGGCGGCGTCTCGTTTTCCGAGATGAGATGCGCTTACGAAGTGACGGCGCAATCGGGCAAGAACTGGGAAGTTCTCATTGGTCAGTGTGATTTACGTTAATGTATTATTCAGTTGTTTTTGAATAAATCATGTGTTTATTATAAGTGTCTGTCTGTCTGTCTGTCTGTCTGTCTGTCTGTCTGTCTGTCTGTCTGTCTGTCTGTCTGTCTGTCTGTCTGTCTGTCTGTCTGTCTGTCTGTCTGTCTGTCTGTCTGTCTGTCTGTCTGTCTGCCATAGTGGTCATTGCTTGTCAGCGTGATTTACGTTAATGTTGTCTGTATGTCTGCTTGTCAACCATTAGAGAAGTGCTTTTGAGTTTAGAATTAAAATTTGAGTGAGGTCTTTTAACCCTTTAATGCCGGAGGGTATAGGATTTCCCGTACATTTTACTACACTCTGGGCATCAAAGGGTTAAGCTGTTACGGCATAAAAAATTGAATATTTGATTCTCATCATTCACTTTTGCACTAGTTACCATCAAGGAAATATTACTGAATATTTAAATGATATTTTAATTATTTTAAAGTTTTTATGATGTTACAAAAGAAAATGCTACATGATATGAGATTGTGATTCTTTTTGCTAAAGCATAGTATGTTTGTTTCTTGTAGGTTCAACCCACATCCTGACACCAGAGGGCCTGCTCAGTGATCTGAGAGATCTTTCCGACTATTGACCAACTACATTCCACATTGATTACCGATTCGCCACTTGCATTTCTTGCAGCTTCATTAACAACGTTATTTCTACATTCCGGCCATATTATTATACAGTCTTTTCCATGTAGTCAGTCGCTCCTTGTTAGCGGTAATGGTCAGATGGTATTTTTATCTATTATCCGCTTTAATATAAAAAAGTGCTATATGAAAAGGAAATTATATTATGTTATGTCGTATATACACTGCACATTCCAGAGATATTTTTATGTCCAGTTTGCCAGGATTTTTTACTGTAGTCACGACGCGTATATCGATTTGAATGGTTGTAGCGTAGGTGGTCATTGCTTGTGTAAATTAACGGCTAAGTGCATTTTATTCTGTTTTTATCGTAAATAGTTAATTTTTGGGTTTGATTCTGCAGTTTTTTGTTGTAACCAGTGGCATATTTAGAGGATGGTAGATGTTACTGTATCATGGCTATGTTTGGTGCTTGTGATAATTTTCATAGCAGGATTAGATTGTATCCACTGCTTTTGCATGGATATGTGCTTTTCAGGTTGATCCTAACGATTTTTCAAGTTGCTAAACGCCACGTTGACTATGAAATTTACGGGGTCTCCAAAGGAATTTGCCTCTACATTGGAATCACTTTATCTAATAATTTTTTAGATAAAACATAATAAACTTCTTCGTGTTACTTTGCCACTTTTCCGCAAGAATGTGTCGACCATTCCCTTCAATCATGGTTTGGTTTTGCAGATTGGGAGCACCTCTGAGAAGTTTCTGTGGAAGTTATGCCATATAAAGTTACTGTTATGATATGTGAAGCATGGTGGGCGTAGTGATACAACTCTTGCCCTGTAAAGAAGGGGGTGCGAGTTTGAGACATGGGAGACTTCATAAATATGCCACTGGTCGTAACTTGTTGGTATTTCTTGTTGCACTGCTGTGATGTTAAAGGCTGAGTGATTGCGCAATAGGTTGAGCCCCTAATTGGACCAGTTTAGAATATTGATCTCTGTAGCTTGTTTGTAATTGGAAATTTTCTTTGTATATTTTGTGCTTTAGAATTTTTTTATCGATAGTTTAGGGGTAATGTAGAGTAAGGAAATTATATGTTTTGAATAGTAAAGTATTCGATTGTTTTGAATGAATTTGAATATTGTTCTTTGTTTGTACTGATGTTTTTTTTGTTAAGGGGTTTAGGATTTCATTCATTGGCAGGTTTAAGGGTTGCTTTTTATCGGATTTTTCAACACTTTTAAACTTCAATTTTTCATAAAAGATATTTGAAAACATATGGCCTTTTCACTTAAAAATTGTTGAATTTGATATGGTCTGTGTTTAGGAAACAACTTTTCTAAACTGGTTTTTCTTACTCTGCCCCATTTTTACCAAAGAATCCATCAAGAATTTTTGATAGTTTTCTAAAGTTGTTGGACATTTTAATATTTTTCTTGTTTATTTAGTGGTTTTTAAAGATGTGGAGCAATATTATTTATGATATTGGGGGTGTTGGGTTGACTTTGGTGTCATGTAAATTGGTGATAATGAGAAGTGTTTCCAGTAATTAATTGATTATGTTGTTATTAATTATCTGTATGTAGTACACTTTCTTAATGTGAATTGGATTGGTATAGAACTAAATTGTCTGCATGCATAATCATAGAACACAGTCCAAATAAGTATTTAGATAGCAGTATGAATATTCGCATGATTAAATTGCACTAGTCCTTATGAATATTCACATGATTAAATTGCACTAGTCCTTATGAATATTCACATGATTTAATTGCATTAGTCCTTATGAATATTCACATGATTAAATTGCATTAGTCCTTATGAATATTCGCATTATTAATTGTGTTAGCCATTATGAATATTCACGTTGCTTTTGTCTGATAGCCTTCACAATATAGGTTCTCTTTTTGCATCAGAAATTGTTCTTACGAATAATTATTCAATTGCTGTACTGTGTTGCACGTTTGTGTAAGTCCTTATGAATATTCATGTAGCTTTTGTCTGCAGTATGATTGGTCATTCAGTGCAATGAGGATTATTTTGCATAAATTATTCTATCTTGATGTTGACTTGTTGTGCAAAGCTTTCGTTTACATTTTGTTTGCAGTAGATTTAGACACAGTTTTCGAATTCCACGTTGCTATGTTTTTGGGCAATATTTGCTTTCTTGTGTTCAGAACTATTGGTCTCTCAACTTAAACGACATTTTATCGATGTGCTGCTGCTACCTATTTTAGATTCCATTTGAGTTGTTTATCTGTATTTTATTCGCATTATTTTTTAATCATTTTTATTGTCTCTTGTATACCTGGTTGGTGACTGGTTTTTGTTGTGCAATCTGTTGATTCCTTGTACAAGATACGAGTGCAATAGGATTTAATAATTGTTATTATTAATTAAATGTTTTCCTTGAGGAGCACTGTATGAATGCATGACTCTGGCTGTGGATGGCTTAGTGGTTAAGTCTCCGGGCTCAATGCCTTTGTGTTCAGAGTTAAAACCTCACGGATGTGTTGGAATTTATTCCAAACATTGCTGACTGTAAGAAGAGGTTGTCTGGTTAGGGTCCAAGCTTTCACACTTTGATGTTTTGAATGAAAGACCTTTGCTTACTTTGAGGCAATTTATTTATTAGTAACATTGCCTGCTTGCTGGATCGCATGTCAGTCAGGTGACCGCTTGTTATAAATCCATTTTCTTCCCTGATTCGTCTGATCTGTCACCTTCCAATCCTTCTTGACCTAAGCGACATCTCTCTTGAACTGGAGCACATGGAATCTGGACTCAGACCTTCGTGTGACTACCAGACTTATAGCCTGACTTACTCGCATTTCTTTCTTGTTTGATCACCTGCACTGGCTCCCTCCCCTCACTGCTCAGATCAAGGTTCTTACTTTAATTTGCCGGTCTTGCTCTGGCCTAAGTATCTTAGTATCGCTCAATTATCTTCATGATCTCATCCACCTGCTGACTCTCTTCGTCCACTACGCTCACGTGACAGACATCATCTTCTTGTCCTCGTTGCGCAGGGATTGCTTTGGCCAAAACTTGAGCATCATTATCCTTCATTGGTTCAGCTCTTTGGAATCGACTCCATTGACACATTCTTCGTTATTAACTGGTATCCGAAACACACAATCATCTTTTTGCGTCTCAAAGCTACCAGTACTACTTTTCTCTTTCTCTTTTGCACTGGGAGCACCACATAGATACAATACATTACAATACAATCTGCTTTCCACCCTATCTGCTTTCTACCTTATTGGCTAGGGCTGCTGCAACAATTTATTCGCAGCTGTCGTGTTGTGACCATTTGTTCTTGTCATCACCATCATCATCATCATTATCATCATCATTGTCAACGACTCGTTTCTTTTCAGTCTTTTTCAGAATCGGGTGTTCTTTAACGAAATCCGAAGTATTTTCATACTATTTGGCTGATGGTGCTACCGTGTATCACGTGTTGTGAAGCCACATTATCTGTTGTATATTTTCATACATGCATTCTTACATTGTTACACAAGGTACACACATACATAAATAAATGCATACAGTTATTAGTCATATACAATACATACATACATACATACATACATACATACATACATACATACATACGTACGTACGTACGTACATACGTACATACATACATACATACATACATACATACATACATACATACATACATACATACATACATACATAAATCAATGTGATGCATATATAATTTGAATTATATATGCATCAGATATATTTTTGTGAATTACTTGAGTAGAGCTGTCCTGAACAATGTCATCTTCATCAATGTTGTCATCAATTTTCTGTTTAATCATCTTCATTACAATGTTTCTTGTTTTACATTGTCGTTACTTTTGTGGGTTGTCAGTCATATGGTTCTGACCAATATCGAGTACCCTATGCAACTGATATATATTTTGCTAATAATATATTTAAGGTTTTTTTTAAATCTGCATTTAATGCTGGTGGATACCTTGTTTACATGCTTTGGAGTTGATTGCATAATGATTATTGTTTCATGAATATTAATGAGCATTATTTGTTGAGTTGATTAATATTAATGAGCTTATTAATTTTGTAAGGTCAATGAGGCCTTATGATAATGTTGGCTAAGAATAAAATTGTTTGCTAAAGACGTTCGTATGTGGCTTCTGTAAAATTTATGTTTTGGGTTTCAGGTGGTTTTTCTAGATAAGCTTTGTCGGTACAGACATATAAAATTCCTGTACACATTTATTACAAAAATATTGTGGACACTGCTGACAAATGTTACACAACTGTACAAAACCAGTCTTAAGTCAGCTATTTGAGTTTTTAAACTGAACATACCACTTTAAAGAGAAATATTTCCTGTTTTCAACATCATCAAAATTATAATTTGATTTTGATCCTAACTGAGTTTATGGATAAAAGGACTATTAGTCATTGCTAAACACACAATTGACAGGCTGGTACAACGGCATAGGCCTAGTTTCAAAACTTGTGCAAAAATATAATCCAAGTATTGATGCTACTTCTTTTCCCAAACTTTCATGTGTTTTTTTTAAAATCTGAAATGTTTAATTATGATCTGTATTAATTTAGGGATAACAATTGCGAAAATTCAAGTTCTTTTCATGTTCTTGAAACTGATAATAATTTACCACTGGTTTTGTGCAGATGTTTCGCAAATTAGTCACAAGCATTCAGGTTGTAACAAAGCTAGAGGGTATACGGGTTTGAGTTGCCTCTGACAGGATTACTGTGTAGGCATCTTTGGCAGGTCCTTCACATGTGATTTGCTCAGTGTTACTGGTTAATAAATGCCTAATAATAAACGTCTTGCCATTGAGTCCGTCTTGCTTTGCCTACTTTCGGATGCTTGTAGCGCCATGGATTATAGGGGACTAGCGTGTGGACAGCGGTTCGCTTCCCGAAGGTGGATATTTAAGAGATTTAAATCTTAGACTGGCACGGTCCGTGCAATGGACCTACATTCAAACGGGCAGCGATGCATGGTGAATGATCTCACTGCTAACTGCTTTGGTCTCCTGCGGTGTTTTGAGTCAGCTGCTGGTATTCAGGCCTATCTAGATTGTCCAGCATCTGATCCCGATGCTCTTTCTGACTGCAGTGGCGTGCACCAGCTGAAAAATAATTATAGATTCTCAGGCTATTATTAGCTGCTATTTACTAAGGATTGCTCCAAGGAACCTGGGTCCTTGGCGTTTGGCTCTTGGCAGACACTGATACACTGATACACCGTGCTGAAAATAGGCTAAACAAACATAGTAATGGACGTCATCATTGATAAAAAAAAACATGTAGCCTAACCGGCTAACCTCTCTCTTTTCGCGCATTTTAATTATCCGGCTGTCAACTCCTAAATGTAGGCCTACGATTCTCTACGTAGGCCTAACTTATGACTCGGCCTAATCTTGGAATTTGTCAGCCCATAGCCTAAAACAAAGTTGTGCGAATTAACCAGCTTAATTTTTCTAAGGTCATGAGCGCTTAGTAAGAAATAATTTTTATGAGGCAAGCGTCAGTTTGGTTTCATGCTCGTCCTCGCAGGGAATAACGGGGCCAGGAAATATTGGAATGGAAATTTAGAATTATTTTATCCAGGCTAAAGTAAATTATTGTCGGAATATGGACTATCAATCATCAAAAGGCATAGGCCTACCTATTATTAGTCAATCAGCGCCACAAAGCCTGACCAGAGACGTAGGTCCACATAATAAAATATTATTCGCATTTAATACGCCAAATTAATCCAAATCTGCAGAAACCAGATCGTAAATTTGCAGTGCCAGGAAACGGCAACGTTTGCATACTGGCACTGATGAATGAACATACTGATCTAAATTCTAGAAGACTAATCACTGACATTATTTTAAACGACAAATAATTATTGTAAAACTATTATTATAGCGCTATAAAACGATTTAGCCGGTGCATGCGCGCATGCGCTTGGATCTGTGCAATAAAACTAAGATTTATGTGTTTAGTTTGTTATGATCAATTTCCACCAAAATTTGCAAAACTTTGCAAGTCAGAATAGTCTTCTAAAAGCGAGAGTTGACCTTTATATTCCAGCGCTTATAAAGCAAAGCACTGGAATTGGGTAGTTAGGAGTTCGTGTTGCTTGTCGGCGGTTGTTAGACGCCAGATGCAAGTCGCTCCATCCTAGGCAATCAGTTTCTCGTGAAGAACGGTCGTGACGATAATAGTGACAAACGTTCATGCTTCGGTGGTCGCATTTGCGTTATGTTCCACCGTAAAATTCAGGCCTTGTGTGCGCCAAAATTACATTATAGCGACTGTTAGCGGGTGTATTTCGTCTTCTTTACATTAGAACGAGAAAAGTGTGTTCTTCGGATTATTACATCATATTCGGTTCCTGTTTACAAATGCTTTGATTTGAAGAATCCAGGCTGTTTATAGAATATTTTATTATCTGACAAAAGATGATTAAACTTGAGATGTTTCCAGAGACTGTAGAAAGTGGGAGTTAATCCCAAACCAATGGGAGAACATTTCATGTTATGACTGAAAGGTGTTTGGCTAGAAGTTCTCTTTGAAATATTGCCCTGTGCGTTTGGATTCACTCTACGACATAATGCCTATCTTGGACAAAATTCGGAATTTTATAACGGGTGGTAGCATATCCATTGACATGAAGGTCAAGCCAAAGGCGTGTCATTTCATCAAAAGAGGCCAGGATCCGGAGGAAATCTGGAAGGCAGTTGGGGAACTCGGTGATGGAGCGTTTGGCAAAGTCTACAAGGTTGGTTCCTCGTCATCATAACACTTTCCATCAAGTATTAAATTTCTATGTATAACTGTATTTACATTCATTTATGTGTGGTATAATTGACCCTTAATAATGAATATGCATACATGGCTATCTTATATAAACGAATAATCATCATTTTGATCGCAAACAGTAGCCACTTAGCAGTGCACTGTTGTACCAACCTGACCTGCCTTGTATTTTGGGGTTTATGGGGTTGTATGTGAGTATCAGTACATATGTATACGACTATACGCATAATTGTGTATATATAAATTATATATATACATGTCATATATGTATATTTTTTGCATAATAAATATCCCTCTAAAGCATGGATTGTGGCCTCTTGTTTTTCTTTGTGCTAGGTTCCTAATATGACAGCAGTAGCATGCAGCAAAAGTGAAGTGTCCACTCCAATTTAAACTCTTGTTGAGAGGCTTGTATTTTAAATGAGGCTAAATTTATCCAGCTTAGTCATTGATGACTGATGGAATTCTTTTAATGTTCAGCCTTTTGTTGATGCAGGAAAAAGCCTTTGAAATTTAGTTCTCTTCGAAGCCAGGGTTCTATTTAATTTCATAGATATATAGATAGAAAGATAGCTAACGTTTTGCAAGACAAACAGTTGATGTAGAATGTTATCGTTGTTGGATCAAGAAATGCCTCAAAATGACAAACAGCTTCTGACATCTATGTTTTGAGTGCCTCTGACACTCTCTTGAAGATGGCAGGCTGAGCGAAGAGTGACAAGTTTATTTATAGCCTTAGCTGCAAAGTTTGCATATATATATATGAATTTTCGCACTTGTTGAGACTATGTTGGTGATTTTCTTGGCAGCAGAATATTGTGCTGCTGGAATCCTGGAATCTTAATATAGTCCAGTGCTGAAGGCTCGCCTGTATGCGTAGCACGTGCAGAAACTCTGAACCGTTCAATTTTGGTTGTTTCCAGAAACATGGCTTCTGTATAATCATGCACTGTATTATTGACCTAGATTGCATAATAGATTTTCGTGTCTTATTAGCCATTGGATCTGAATTGATTTTCATGTCTCAGACACACAATAGCATGTCTTTTGCGATAACTATATATTCATCTGTGTCATGCTTGAGTTGTTTTTGTTATGCTTGAGTTGTTTTTGTTGACCAAGAGTTAGAGAGTGACACGGGGACAGAAATGTATCCCCATTCCCTCTCCGCATTTGCAGTCGTAGCCCCATCCCCTCCCGTTCCCGCAGAACCCGTCCCCATCCCCTCACCATCCCCGTAACCTTCATCCCCATCCCGTCACCATCCCCATATATCGGATTTTTGTCCCCGCAATGTCCCCGCATCTTAACTTGACAAATATAAACATTGTCATTATTAAGTAGCATTTCTATGTAACTGTAGAAAATCGACAAATGGTTGTGTGAAGCGCAAAAACGCTGCAGATTTTTTGGTTCAGTGATTCTTGGTCACTAGGATCGACTTGCAATGCACCTACCACTTGTCCCGTCTCGCGATTTCCATGATTTAGGCCTAAGTAACCTCCTCTGTATATAATATATAATAGCCTATGTGCGATGCATCTAACAATGGTCGCATCACAACGAATCTTCGACCTCAACTTTTCAAAAATATAACCAAGCTTTGCTTGCCCCTGCATTTCGTAACTTAATGTATAGGGCCCAATTCTCGGACTTTTGGTGCTTTGCAATAAATTCTTGATTGGAACCTGTCCTGTGCATCCAGGGCAGCTTCGAACATGAAAGAATCAAAGTAGCCTGCATATATTCTAGGCACTAAAGGACAATATTATTACCAACGAGCTTGAACGAGGTCGCACGAACGCGGTTTGATAATTCTAAGTATAGACTAAACCTACTTCACGGTCACGGAACGCCTAGTAAATAGCAAATAATCAACTAAATCTGATTAACCGTATCCATTACCGCGGTATCACCGCAGCTTCCATACCCATCTTCACGGTATTACCGTCCTATGTATCCCCGTTACCGTGCTTTACCACGGTAATATTTTAAAAGTGACCCCATTCCCGCGGTTACCGCGGATTTACCGCGGTAGCGGTTACCGTGTCACTCTCTACCAAGAGTTAGACGAAATGGTTAGTTACAAAACCATGTAGCACTGTTTGCGCAGCCTCTGGTCTTTATTCTCTGTTTTGTCCCACTTCGCAAGCCGACAAGCGACTACATGAGTAGAGGTAATGCCTGCGTGACCTCATACAAATATCCGAAGAGCAAACATAGTTCGCTGCCCAGTTTAGTCCTTTGTGTCTGTTATTCGATGTGGTAAACATCAAGACCCTGTTTCTTTCAATTTGATCACTCACCCGCATAGTTCAAAGCTCGTAACTTTTCTGCAGTCCTTTCTCTGACCTGTAGGAAGGAGTTCAACCCAGTGGCGAACTTCAATGGACCATTGGACCATGCTTTTGGATTTGGTTCAAGCCAGAGATTTAATGACACTTGAATAACATGTTTTGGCACAACCGGTCTCCTCACAGGCCGCACCTGAGCTTTCCTTGAGCTTCTTCTGACTTGCCATTCTGATCGCTCGAGAAAAAGGATCTTTGCGTATGGCGGCTGAGCGACTTTATGACCACTCTTTCTCAGTTTCCGGCCTAAACTGTTGGAATTTTCTTCTTTTTGCTCAAAATATATTGCTGCAATGTAATACTCTGGAGTATTACATTGCAGCAATATATTTTGTGGAGAAATATCTATATTTTAGTGTAGGTATGAGCAACAAAGAAACAGAAACCAGACTTTGTTCAGCTCAACGAATTGAGCGCAGGCGACGAGCACTAGGAGTATGGCTATCAAGCAGGCTATATGGTATTTAGGACTCATCTACAAGATAGGGACCCATAATTAATTGGAGAAATCAGACTTGAGTTGTTTGCATAATGATTGTAAGAGAGGGAGAAGGGGTCCTGAAGACCTGATAATATTTTACTGATAAATATCTCTATTGCAGATATATGCATAATGTTTGAACAAACTATCTGTATTAGTATCTTAAGTATTTAGCACTTAAACGGCAGGTTGAAGTACTTAGTTTCCGAGTTAATTTTAGTTCAGGCCTATCATTCAAGTGTAATTACACAATTGATATAACTTCTTGGGTCACTGATCAATGCTGGATTTGCCCTACCCTACATATGAATTGTTTTAACAGTTGAACACAATTATTGTGTGAGCAAAGTTATTTATGGAGTGCGTTGTAAATGTTTTAAGGGTGTCCAACTGAAGCTGTGTTTCTCATCATGCCGTAATGTTATCAACTTTCTGTAGGGCTGTTGATTTTTTGACATTACTTTTAGATATTTAAAGCTATACGTGTTTTTTTTTATAAACATGAACTGGTGCTGTTCATTTATTCTGGGGATTTACATAGTGAGTAAATAAAGTAAAAATATTTGTTTATTAGACTACCAGCAAACGCGCGGTAGTTTACAGGGGAAATAAATAATAGAAATGTTCAGGTTTTTTAAATTTATGCAAAGACTTAAACACTCCCATAGTAAAACTTCTTTTGGCAAAAAAATCAACTCTGGGTATATAGTAATTATAGTTAGATCTTGTGACCTTGGTTGAGTACTGCATGGAGTGATTTTATAGGGAAGTAAGAGGACGTATGCCCCTCAAGAAACCTACTCAGGCTGCATTGATCTTCTGGGCTGTATACCAACTAATGTTGTTTCCGCTATTAAATGTTCTTACACAGTTTAAATAGTTGATGATGTTAGTAAGTAAGTAAGATGTTGGCATACAATCAATGATGGGTGGCCAATGAGATTGAACGTCAGACAAAATATGGTATACTACAGTAGTGGCTAATGTTGTTTCTGATGCCACCAGCCATTCATGAATTCCGTTGATGGTTGGCAATATGTTTAATTTCATCATCCTTTCATGGCATATGACCAAGATATCACCTTAGTCTGTATACATGGAAGAAAGAAGGCATCTAGTTGATTGCATTTATGAGGTACATGTAGCTTTTTGTGCTGTGTGCTTTGCCAACTGGGAGACCATTCAAGTTGATTATTTTGTCCCCCAGGCTTTGTTGATGTGTAAGGACACTGTGTCATATCAAAGATAATTAGCATTACCCCCTCCTTTCTCCAGGCTTGAGACTGGCAATACAAGCAGTGGTGAAGTTATCCTCGAGGCCTATGTTTGCCTAGTGTTAATACCTTAATGAGGAGCCTGTATGTTGCTACTAAGTACTAAATGTGATTGGGAAAGTGATACAGCTTGTTGTTGTTAAAGGCTCTGCTTAATAATGTCAACCTGTGAAACATATAGCACCACTGCTGCTGATACAGTGCCTGTAGACAGGAGGAAGGTAAGGCTAATTATCTTTTCGCTAATTACCTTTGTTTAATATGACACAGTATCAGTTAGCAGTACTAACTAAAGATCATTGCGTGAAAACCAGATTCTATGTTTTAAACCTGAAACTTGTTCTTCTCCTTGTATGCAAAAATATTTTGGATACACAAAGGGTATGACTCTCAGGTGCTCAGACAGACAGACAGATAGATAGACAGACAGACAGACAGACAGACAGACTGAAGCAATGCTTTTCATCATGTTTTCATCAGACAGACAGATATATTGGGTACAGTCTTTCTTTCACATAAATTATGCTGTAATTTAGAACTTCACGTTTAACAGATGGAAAGGAGGAGACTTGCCACATGGTAATAAAGTATCAATTTACCATTTTGGTCTTTTATCATCATATACATTTTCTTATCCTTGGCATGTCAGGACAGATGGCTAAGTCCTCTACCTCAGTGGTTCCCAAAGTGGTGGTCCGCGGATCAGTGCCGGTCCGCGGAGTTATGATCGCCGGTCCGTGGAGAAGAATTAAAACTTAAAAATAAACTGTAATTATTAGTTTGTTTCTTTGAAATTGTGAAATTATTCGAATTGTTGACCACAATTTATTCAAATCTCAGTCTTAATATTTAAAAATTTGAAATAGATCAACGTGCCTTATTTTAACTTGCCGGATGGCGAATTCAAAATTTTTAATTTATTCTAAATTTACCACATTGATGACTGCAGTCAGCTTATTTGTGTTGATCATCGCCATTACGGCCTAAGTTAGCGGTCCGCGAGCTTCCCCAAACATTATTGCCGGTCCGCGGCATGCGGAAGTTTGGGAACCACTGCTCTACCTCATCGACAGATCTTCCCACTGGCAGTGTGCAGTCAGTCTGCTCTTCATAGTTGAGTTTGCTAGCGCACGAAATTTCTGCCCTGGGCGGGGATTTGAACCCACTAACCACACACACCATCATCAAGTGCCCCTATATTACATAACTAGGGCCCTCTAGAAGCCCTGTGAACATAGCTGTCTGAGAGGATGCTGGTCACTTCAATGTCAGCCTGCTGTGTGTTTAGCTGCCAGTCGAACTGCACTCATTACAGCTCTCATTGCGAGTGTGTGTATCCTGGATGTGGAAATACTGTAGGCACAAGTGTCATCAGCCCTCTTGTCAGCCGTTTCCTTTGGCTGGAGCTGGATTGCTTTATTGTGGCAATTGGAGCTATCTACATTTTATGAATGGATAAGGAGTGTGTGATGGGTGGGTTGGTGAATGTGCTAATGAACGAAAGAAGGAATAAATGAATGGGTGGACGAATGGACTTAGTCACATGACCTTCTCAGCATCGCTCTGTCTCCTCTTTCCGCAAATAGGTGAAGTCTGTCTGGTTAGTTGGATCATGATTTTGTTGTGCTAGGGTGGGGGCACTCTGGTGAGTATCTTTCGAAGTGGCGCTATATAAGTTGCAACTACCACTACGGTTTTGTTGAAATGGTCTTTACTTCAGTGCATCATTGCCATACTTATATGCAGAGTTTGTTATTCTACGTGCTATTTCATGTAAACATTACATTACATCACAGGCGTATGGGGTCGTGTGTTCTTATTGTTATTCTGTTGTTATTCTACATGCTATTTCATTACATTACATTACATCACAGGTGTATGGGTTGTGTGTTCTTGGACTCAGCTGTTGTTATTCTGCATGCTATTTCATTACATTACATCCAGGTTTGTTAATAATGGATTTTTTGGGCAGAAATGGCTTTCGATTGTAGCAATCCGATTTGAAGCCAGTTTTCGGTTTTCTGAATTGGCCCTATTGAAAATCTAACTATTTACAAGCTAGCAAAGATGACAGCCGTTCATATTCTGTCGACGTTTTCGACGTAAAAAGTTTCAAGGTTCCGCAATTTACTTACAAGTCTCATTTGCTGATTTTCATTTTTACGTCAGACAATGGTAAAATTTGACGAAATGTGTGGCGAACGGACGATATTGCACAGGCATAAGGCGTAAAAAAAAAAGTGTTGTGTTTCCGGTAACGCGACCGACCCATTTTTACGGCCGCGACCCAAATATTTTTGTAAAAAATTTTATTAAAAAAATTTTTTTTTTCAAAAAAAATTTTAAATTTTTTTTCAAATAATCTTTTTTTAACATTTGTATTGACATAACATAAGAGACGTCAACAAAATGAAATTAATAGGACTGTTTCTAGAGCTGTTTTAGGTGCAGACAGTCGGGAAATAGGCAGTTTATACTTGCTTAGAACACGTACTTTGTTTCAGCGTGCAAAAAAGACTAGTGGGGTATACTTTTTCGGATAGTCACTGCATAAAAATATTTTACAAAATAAAAATATTTTCCGACCTACCTACCCAATTTTTTTTAGCTCTGTTACCGGAAACACAGCATTTTTTTTAGGCCTAATTATCTATCAATCAGTGAATTATGCGACATAATAATGAATTATTATTATTATTATTTTTATTATTATTAATATTGTTATTATTATTGCTCCTATTTATTAGTGTTACTGGTTGGTGTTGTTTTTGTTCAGCGTCATTTCCTTTGCGGGTAGCACGAAGTTCTTTTGTGAGTCATTGCTGTTAGAACTGTGGTACAGTTGCAGGGGAATGCAGCATTTAGTGTCAGCTGCTTGAAAATTAATGGTTGTGATTGAGACGTATGTGGGTCACAACAATAGAGCCTGCAACCTCCGTCTCATATTAGAAAAGCCTCGTGCCATTTGTCATTGTTGTTTTGCACGGATTGTCTGTAAGGAAGGTGTTTTTGTAATTTTGTTGCGTGTTGGAATGTTAATGTTATGGTTTTGACAGCTTCCCTGTCATCAGTATGCAATTAATGTACAGAAAGTGTTGTCTAGCGTTGTGGTCTTTTAATGTCCATCAATACAGAAACTTTGCTGTTTGTGTTGTTCTTGCCCTTGCATGTTTTGTGGTGGTTCTTGCTGTTGCATGTTTTTGTGGTTGTTCTTGCATGTTGTTGTTATAAGTTGTTGAGGTTGTTTTGTTATTGCTCTTTGTGCTATTTTTTATTGTTGCTGAGCAATGCATTATTTGTTAACTGCTTTGTTCCAGATGGCTGGTTTTGTTCTATCTTACTTGTATTCGTACAAACATGGCACATATCTACCATGGTTATATATGTAGTCGCTTAACAGATCACTTGAGAGATGCAGTAGGCACTGATTTGCTGCAATATTAATCAAATCAAAAGCTCCATTCTTTTCACTAAGAGAATTTGCTGCACAAGATGTGTGCTTAACGCGAAGAGTAAACTTCGGGACCAGGAAGCACACATGTATTCCTCTGGATTCATTGCACATCATCATCGTCAGCGAAAGCAGGAAGTGTTCAACGTGGCAGATAAGAGTATTTATACGATACGCAAACAGTGCTAACGTTGACGCATTGAGAAGAACTCTGACGCTTTCGAGTGACGTTAAAGGCGGTCCACATACTTTTCCCGATATATGTATGTATATATATATATATATACACACACATATATATAATTATGTATTTATATAAATACATGATATATATATATTTTCACACACAATATATATTATATATGTGCAAACAAATGCATTTAAGAACACATTCACACACATACACACAGGACCACACACCAAGAGAGAGTGAGATAGAGAGATAGACACATGTATAGCTATACATAGAAACACAAAGATACACACAGCCTGACAAATGCACAGCCATTTACACAGACAAACGTGCACATAAATACAGAGACTTGAGAAGAGGTATACACATTGACCAAAATGGATGCATACAAATGTACACACACACACACATACACGCACACACACACAATGACAAAGATGCAGAGGAACATACAGACACGCACAGATGCAAACGCATGCACATTGCACAGATCAAAGTACAAACAAGAGGCAGAAGATTCGACTTGGGTGGGGCTGTTTTTAATACAGATGTCACTGAGCACAGCAACAAATTAATATATAAAATGAAGCCAGAATACAATAGAAAACAATGCCATTGATTCATTCGTTCACTCAATCATTACGGATATTTATATAGCGCCCCTTCAAGGCTACTACTCAGAACTGCTTCCGACCCAACCCCGCTGAAGTAGCAGTCATTGCAGTTTAATGACAGTGTGATAGCAAAGATTATTATTAGTGTCGCCCTCCTCCTTTATCCAGGCTTAGGACTGGCACTGTCAGAGAGCAAACAGTGGCGGTGTTGACCCCGGCTGAAAAGGACAGTTTTAAGGCTGCAATAAAACCTATCTGAGTGTAGGGCGTAAAAGTCAATTGGAGTCCATTCCTTACCATATGGCTAACAACAGAGAAAGAACCATGCTTTCTAAGAGCTTGTGGAGCAAGGAGTTCACCCTGCCTATAGGAACCGAGAGCACCCCCCTACCACCAAATAGACAAATATTGATTGACCTAGATCAGATCTAATTATGCAAATTTATGTGATCTAATTATGTGACTTATAATTAATGTAACCTATTTACTTCTGAGTATTTATGCAGGTTTATATGATCTAGTTGTTGTATCTATGGAGGGTTATATTCATGATCTATATATAGTTGTTGTATCTATTTGGTCCTTAATCGAGTAATTTATTTGATGTGACATAATTTTGTAATTGCTTGTCTTAAATTCTTAAATTTGCTGTTTTGCTGTATTTGCGATTTGAATTGTGAGTGAGTGCAATTGGAGTTTCACCAGTAATTTAATTAAAATTATAATTTGTTTGTATGTGCACTTGTTATAGCACCCCTTCAAGCTCGCTACTCAGAGGCGCTCCCGATGCAGAGCGGACACTGCATCGGAGTTTCACGCCGAAGCGCTGAGCAATTGTGAGTGAAGGACTTGCCCAAGGTCCTTACGCGGCGAGGTGGATTCGAACCTCGGACCTTCCGGCTCCAAGGCAACGACGCCACCACTAGACCACCGCGCCCCACGAATTAACATTTAATCTGAATACTTAATCAGATGAATAAGTGTGTGTCTGTCTGTAGTCTCTCTATTCAATGGTGATTGACCTTGTCTAATTGTAAAAATTCCTCTTGTATCTGATGGTGTTGTATCAACTTGAATTGAATTGATCAATATTTCAGCGATGCCAGATAAAACTGTGAGGACATTGCAGGATAGACTTTTGATCATTTGATTAATGACGAATTCATTATACATGTATTCAAATGATAGGAATATATATACTATATGTACAGTGTTTCAGTGTTTAACCCTTTAATGCTGAGATGGTAGTAAATGGTATGGAAAATCCTATTCCCTCCGGCATTAAAGGGTTAATTGGAATATACTATATACATTATACAGTGTTTACAAATTTGGACAGACACTGGAGCAAAAGGAGAATTTCGTGTATCTAGGAGGTCTTATCGATGCGCAGGGGGGGTCAGAAAAGGACATTGAAAGAAGAATCGGACTCGCTAGAGGAATATTACAGAGACTGCACAAGATCTGGAGATCAAAGGAAATCAGCAAAACCACCAAGGTGCGAATATATGAGACGTTGGTGCTGAGCGTACTGTTATACAACTCAGAGACGTGGACGCTGAAGGAGGCACAGAAAAGACGATTGAGGGTATTTGAAATGACATGTCTGCGAAGAATAGAAGGGGTCACAAGGAGAGAAAGGATAAGGAACACGGAAATACGCAGCAGACTGAGAATACAACGAGACATTGTGGACAGGATACAGATCAGAAGAATGCGATACTTCGGACCACCACTAGACCAGAATGCAGAGCGGGAGATATCCAAAAGTGGCACTGCAGGGGTATGTGCAGGGGAAGAGGAGAAGAGGTAGGCCCAGGAAACGTTGGATGGATATGGTGGAGGAGGACTGTCTGATGATGGGATTAACCGTGGGAGAGGCGACGAGGACAGCTCAGGACAGGGTCAATTGGAGGCTATCCATAAAGGAGCGGCTGATGCGAGCGCAAGCTTCGCCAGGGCCATAAGTCAAGTCAAGTAAGTCAAGTGTTTACAAATTAAATGAATAGATATAATTATACAGTGTTTACAAAATGATAGGAACGGAGTATAGTGTTAAGAGCATGTACAAAGTGTACATTGTATTGTACAAATACAGTATATTTAGACAACAATATGCAGCGTATATAAATCCAGAACACAATGTAAATGACGGCAAATTGGGATTCTATTGATTATGACATTGTGTTGCATTATACATTTAAACATTTATCAAATGTTTCTAGTAGGGTGAACCGTTCAGAGTTGCTCCCAGTGTGTAAGACCCCACGAGAAGAAGCAGGTTTTGAGAAGAGAGAAGGAAAAAGAGAGAAGTCCTGCTACATAGAATTGTAGAGCGAACAGAAGGAGAAAGTGCATTCCAAAGAGAAGGACCAATTAAGGCAAATGATTGAGGAAAATGATCCATGCTGAGCCATAGCAGTTCTAGAGCAAGTAACCTTTGAAGAGGTCAAATTTGTTGAATGAACGAATATTGTTACGGATGATGCATTTGTTTGCGGTGTAAAGTGTTTGAGGAATGACCAAACTCTTGATCTAGCTATACTCAATCTCTCTCTAGTATACAACTCCATTGTGAGTGTACACAGAATTTCAGCCTTGTCCCTTCACAGGCAAATGAATAGTTTACTCGGCCATAGTCCTCTGAGTTTTGCAGTTTGTGTTGTAACTTTGCCCAGTTTAACCGCCTTCGAAATCTCCTCCCATTGTTGGAATCTGATACTTGAACACAGACTTGAACACAGACCTGTCACAAACCCCAACAACGGACTGTGGTACATTTGTAAGAGCCCACGTCCCAATGGACCCTCGGCTTGCGGTTGCCGGTAAGCAAGGTTTGCTTACCGGTGCTAGCGGTAGCGTATTTAAAAGATTTGAATCTCTGGCTGTTGTCGGTCATTATTATTATTGTCAGTTTGTCACCACAGTTATTTTTGTGATAATCTTCATAAGTATGAACGTCATGATCAATGTCGTAGTCGCCTCATCATCATCATCATCATCAATCAATCAATCGCATAAATTTATATAGCACCCCTTCAAGATTTCTACTCAGGCGCTCCCAACCCAGGCCTGGTGATCATCATCATTATCATCATTTCGTAATGCTAGTGATTTGTGGGTGATGGGTACAAATAAATGATCTTCACTGTCATTTGTCAAGTCCATTGGTGTCAATGGTGTGCCTATAGTGTTAGTCTATAAGTGATGCTGTATTTATATGAATCTT
Source organism: Lumbricus rubellus (assembly GCA_945859605.1). Classification (NCBI taxonomy): domain Eukaryota; kingdom Metazoa; phylum Annelida; class Clitellata; order Crassiclitellata; family Lumbricidae; genus Lumbricus; species Lumbricus rubellus. The sequence continues at coordinate 4,787,605 of OX243811.1, read as the reverse complement.
TCCAGTTTAGTCTTGTTATTATACAGTTCTGCTAATATACACTGAGCGACCTTAATGAGCAGTCAGCAATAATAAATGTATGATTAACTAGTTTTATTTCCTGTTTTTTATGGAGAGATATGTACATCAGTACCTCATTAAGATGCAGCCTTTGGAGCCATAAATTGTGTACTGCCCTGTTAAAACGTTGGCTTATTGGCCAAGTCACAGTCTTTTGAAAAGTTATTTCGTTAGTGTTAGCAGAATGCCGAAACGTTACAAACATCTATATGTTACACTGATGCAGGGGAGGTTATGAGTGGTAGACTGATTTAACTTCTGAATGGTAACATTCTTAGAGCAGGACCTCGCATGCATGAGAGTCTCTTTGTGAGGTGTAAGTGGGATCCATTGTTAATACTGTTCTATAGACAGAGACAGACGGATAGCCACAGACAGACAGTGAGGCAGAGACAGAGAGAGAGAGGGGTGGAGGTGGAGGGAGTGGGTCATAACAGGTGTTGACTAAGTATGAAGCAATAATCTATGTTCCTTTTTATTTGTTCTTATCTAAGGGATGGGCACCCACCACCCATGTTATGTTAGCCTGAGAGCAAAAAATTCCTCAGAGGTCTTTCTGGCTAATATTTCTGATGTTTACAGGAGCAAATCATCACTAATCATCTTCGATATGAAACAGTGTCGTTAAGCCCGATGTTTACAGGCTGTGTATATAATATATATATATATATATATAAATATATATATAGTATATATATATATATTCCATTAGACACTCTGTTGCCAATTAGTCTGCATTGCCGACTGTGCTTGTTAGGCTTAGAACTTAAGTAATATTTAGCTTGTTGCTGTTTAACGACACTGCCATTTCAAAGATGACTTAGTGTCGCCCTCCTCCTTTATCCAGACTTGGCAGAGTGCAACTAGTTAGTGGCAGGGTCATTTAAGTAACAAGTCCAGAGGAGACTTTTATATGCAGAGTAGGTTCAGACAAATTACAGTTTGTTTGCTTAGCTGGATGAGAGATGTATGATATCATTATCACCAATGAATCATAATAATATACCTATTATCGTCTGCTCGGGTGGCGCCGCCGCCGCGGGGTCTCCTGGGATTAGGACTGTGTGGTGTGAGTGATGTTAGAACTGCCCTAGGATAAGTTTTTGATATAAATCCGGAGAGGGTATGGAACGTTTGCAAACCACAGTGTTTGTTAGAAAATGTTAAACTCCCGCTGTTACACATGTTGTGTTGGCCCGGACAGGTGCTGAGAAACTTGATGACATTGTGAAAGTATTATGCTGGTGTTGTTTCATTGCAGCAGTAGGCTGACTACTCACTCGTAGGTGTAGTAACTATCATGGTCTAGATTCTAGAAAGTGGTGGTATCAAATTTCACATCGTTTCCCGTTGAGTATGACTGTTGAGTAACGCTCAGTTTTATTTGCTATGATTAATAATACTAATTATACATTCATATATAGTTATATACAATACATATATGTATGTATGTATGTATGTATGTATGTATGTATGTATGTATAACATTGTACAATTTGTACATGTATAAACAGGTGTTCGGCAGTGCCTTGTCTCTTGTTACAAATTTAACGACACTGCCGTATCAAAGATGATTAGTGTCGCTCTCCTCCTTTATCCAGGCTTGGGACTGGCACTGGCAGATATGCCTAGGAAATTTAATTTTTTGACGAGAGAGGTGTACTCACTTCATGTGTGACTGATAGAAGATTTTAAAATATATATATTATATGAATTGTGTATGTATACTGTGTATATATATATATATATATATATATATATATATATATATATATATATTATATATATATATATATTATATATATATATATAAATATAATTATATATGCATATGCATATAATATATTTATCTATAGTCACATGTATGGCTATGAAACCTGGAGTGTGTGTGATATGTAGTTTAATTATGGTTGATCAGCTGGTCGGTCGTGCGCTGTTAGGTCAGATTCGCGTGGAAGTTGCAATATTACGTCGGTTGACGTCAAATGTTCGGAGATAATAATAATAATCATACCTCGGCTCGTGCAAAAAACGAAACGAGCATGGCAGAAATAACGACTGGACGTTTTAGTTTCCGATTGCAGTATTTAATAAAATGTCTATCTAACGTAATAGGTTTTCAATATAAATAGACTGTAGTGGTTTCTTATTGTATAGTACAGTAAGCTGTAGGCCTATGCATAATATAATAGACCTCCCCATAATAGGCTGTGGTATTTTCCTATATTATATTATAATGAGCTGTATCAAAACTATGTAAAATATGACAGGATTAGGACCCTCAACCTGGAATGGTCCTCCTCTGACTCTCCGCTCTCTTTCTAAAAATCCTTCTCAGGTTTTTCCTCTCTCATCTTAAGACAGTTTTATTTGACCGCGCTGAGGTTTGGAGTGCCTCTGAGTAGCCCCTTGACAAGGCGCTGTATAAATGCATTTAATGGATGAATGGATGAATAATTGGTTGCAGTAGTTTGTCTGGCGAGTAGTATAGAATTCAACATCTGTATACTGTATTCTGCACGGTGCTGATAGTACCACTGACTTGATATAAGCTACCTAAACTGTTCAATGTACAATTGTACATAACAATGTACATGCATATGCTTTGGTAGTGTGCTGACTCGGAACTGATAGTGGATGATAAGAGGCTTGTAAGAAATTAGCTCTGGTCTTTTTCATCCTCATTTTCATGTTACTGTCTGGAAATCACTTTGCTTTGTTTTCCCCCTCTGAATCGCTCAGTGGCACTTAGTTCAAATACAATTACCTCAGTATCACCTTGCTGTGTGACCTTGCATGTGTTAAAATAATAATGATGATTGTCAGCTAATTTAATCAGTGCACGCCGATTGTCGTACAGCGACGTAAGTAGGCCAGGTGCAAATTGCCGCGCGGCGTCTGCACAGGTGATTGTCTGGACAGCACGTGACGTCTAGACGAGCGTACGTTAATTGTACAAGAAGGGAGTGGAAGTGAAGAAGGAGAGTTGCGTGTTGAGAGCCGTTGAGATAGGCTGTAAGAGTTGTTGTTGAGTTGCGATAGAGTAGACTGATGAAGATAGTAGTCGTGTAGTTGTTATGATAACGCAAGTGTAGTCATTGTTGTGTTGTTGCTGATCGTTTTACTTTATATCGGATTTTGGAGTATAAGAAGAAGAGTTAAACACGTCGTCGTTGTTGGTTAACAAAACAGTGAAAGACTGTAGATTCTTTAACCTAGCCATTTAGCTAATGAAACAGTTATCTAGGGATAGGCCTACGCTACCACGAACTTATACGAAGAAGCTTCCGAAGAGACTGAAGGTCACACGTAGAGAAGAAGAGGGAAAAGACTTGTGACATTTGGTGGCAGCGGTGGGATAACGATCCAAGTTGCAGGATAACGATCCAAGTTGCAGGAGAACGATCGTAGTTACGAACGGTGGGTCTACGTGCCAAGTTACGAACGGAGGGATTCTATTCAATCAACAGACGTTGTGGAGAAACGGACGCTGTGAATTTATCGAGGAGCCGAGCACACGGGAGAAGCAACGATACATCGAGCATCCGTACGACAGTGAGAAACGACAACACAACGACTACAAGGTAGAAAAACTTGCTTGTCTATTGAAGTGTGCATAAAGAATTGAAGTCAGTCAATTGCAAACATTTGAAGAGTAGTCTACTAATTTATCGAGCATCTGTAAAGTAAAGAAGTAAGATGGAGAAACTTACGGAGAAAAAGCAAGCAAATATTAAGAAAATGTCTACTGATAGACTGATAAAACTGCTAATTGAAGCAGATCTAGACGCAGAAGAAGTCGAACAGATGTCTAGGGAAGAATTGATGAGAAATTTAGCCGAGGTTTGGGCTAAGAAAGAAGAAGAAGAAGGTGCTGTCGGAGGCGTTGCGGAGAAGCCAGTGGAGAAGCCTGAGGCACCGATGTCTATAGAGGCGTTGCTACAATTCATGATGATGAGTAGACAAGAAGAGAAGCAGAAAGAAGAGCAGCGCAGACAAGAGGAGAAAGAGCGTAAACAAGAAGAAAAAGAGAAAGAAGAGCAGCGCAGACAGAAAGAGAAAGAACGTCGCCAAGAAGAGAAGGAGAAAGAAGAGCGACGGTGCCAAGAAGAGAAAGAACGTAAGCAAGAAGAGAAAGAACTGCGACAACAAGAGATAGAAAAAGCAGAAAGGATGAGACAGCAAGAGATAGATATGCAGAAGCAGCAGTTCCAGCTTCAGTTAGAACAAATGAAATTAGATCGTGACGAAGCAGAACGACGAAGGATGGAGTTAATGATAGAATACGAAAAAGCAAGAAAAAGCGATGAAGAAATACGAAAACAGCAGATCGAAGACAAAAAGGCTCGTGAGGAAGAAAAGGAAAAGATGCGTTTACAAGAACTGGAGAGAGCAGAAGAAATTCGTCAGGAAGAATTTCAAGCTGGAAAAGACAATTTGGAAAAAGCAGAAAGAGAAAGAGAAGAGCAGATGCAGTTAGAACAAAAGAAACTTGCTATCAAGGAGGCCCAACTTAAAGAAATGGCCATTGAAAAAGAAGAACGCAGAAAGCAGTTAGAACTGTTGCAGCAGAAGATAGAACAAGAAGAACTGCGGAGAATCGAAGATCAAGATCGACTGAAGAAGAGAGACGAAGATGATCGTAGGAGCCGAGAAGTGTCAGAACAGATTAGGCTCAGAGAAAGTGAGACAATGGTGTCCAAGATCAAGAAGATTGGTGATGCCATGAAGCATGTGTTACCGAAGATGCCGTATGATATGATGGAAGTGCCATTATATTTTGAAACAGTGGAAAATGCATTCAATAGCTTTGCTGTGGAAAAACAATACTGGGTGAAATTGTTGTTGCCATTGATGACCCCGAGAGCGCGAACGGTATTGAATCGATTATCATTTGAGAATTTAGATAAATACGATGCAGTGAAAGAGCACTTGTTGAAGGAATTCAAGTTAACAGCTCGTGAGTACAGGTCAAGGTTTGCAGATGCCAAGAAGACAGCCGAAGAAACGTATACGATGTTCACGGCTAGGCTGAAGAACCTGTTGAATTATTATGTCCGAAGTAGACGAGTGGACAAAGACTACGAGAAGCTGTTTGATTTGTTAGTGGCGGATAAGCTGAAAGAATGTTTACCACCAGGTCCACTGCAGTTTGTCTTAGCAAAAGAGGGCACAGAATGCTTGGAAGCTAGTAATGTTGCAGATCTCGCAGATATACATGTAAACAATCGGATTGGTGTGATGTTCCAAGACAAACCGAAATTTGAAGCATGGGACAATAGTCCAAAGCAACCCAAGTGGAACAAGGATAGCAAAGACACCGGAAGCCAAGCCAAGAGTAATGATGCAAAGAAAGATGATTATTCTGGAAAGCAGTGGTCGCAAGATAAACAACAGTCAACGTGGGACAGACAAGCCTACAATCGAACTCCGCCGCTGGGACGCCCAACAGAAAGTAATGCATCTTACACGCCGTACAACAAGTGGGAGAACAAGGAGCAAAGAAGTTTTATCAAGAAGCGTTGCCACAATTGCAATTCTGATAAACACCTAATAAAACATTGCCAAGCACCAGGAGCGGCAAATCTGAGGAAGAACTTTAGCAGAAGTGCAGAAAATCTTCGAGTAAACCAGATACAAGTGATAAATGCACCTCCTGGTTGGGAAGAACAATGCAACCAAGAAACAGAAGTAAAGTCAGTGATGAAGTGTACGCCGCAGTTCACCATACTGAAAGAAGCGATAAAGACTACTTCCATTGCAGAAAATTGTCGAGAAACAAAAAGTAAAGAGGAGTGTCAACGCATAAAGAAAATATCGTTGCAGCATGTAAATGTGGAGATACGTGGGACTGATGGGCAGCCTGTGCAAGTCGAGGCGTTGATTGACTCGGGGACCGAGATACCAGTAATCAACGAGGAACTACTGAAAGGAACGACAGTAGAAGAAATCGGCAGAGTTCATTTGCAATGTGTAGCTGAAGAGCCGATTCCAGCTAAGTTGGTGAAAATCGAAGTGCGGATGAGCGGTCGTAACGAAGGAACAGCTACAGAGGACAGGACAATAAATATCGCGCCATATTTAACTTTAGTGTGTGCCAGCATTTCAGCAGAACTGTGTAAAGAAAATCCAGAAAAGTTCCTGCTACATCCAGAGATAATTGCAGAACTGAAAGAGGTTCCACCAATCAGTATATTGCAAGGAGAGCTACAAGCGAATGTGACTACAAGAGCACAAAGTCGGAGAGCAGAAGTCGAAGACGGAGAAGATGAAACGATAAACGAAAGTTCGCAAGAAGATGACACGGAAAGCGAAGATGAACTCAGCATCCAAGATGACGAAAGAACAACATTTGAGAACAATGAAACTGAAGAAGAGATGGCTGCATGTGAACGAAATGATAGTGAAGATTCCGGAAGCGACGCTGAACTGGAGACAAGTATGAGGGACTTGTTCACAGAGAATTCGAACGATGAAAGACAGCTGGAAGATGCGAAGAAATTCGAGGAGCAGCAGAGAAATGACGAGTCACTGAAATCGTGGTGGAGGATCGCTGAAGACCAAGGATCAGAGTTTAGCGTGGTGAATGGATTGCTGTATAAGAAGCATCAAATGCTGGATCAGCTTGTGTATCAGTTGGTGTTACCGAAAGAGAGAAGAATTCAAGTAATGGAATTAGCTCATGAGTCAGTATTTGGCGGACACTTGGGAGAAGAGAAGACACGAGAGAGAATCAAGTTGTCCTTTGTCTGGCCAAAGATGCGTCGAGACGTGGTGAAATTTTGTAAGTCCTGTGAGAAGTGTCAGCTGAAGGCACGAAGTTTGGTGATGGATCGAGTGCCGATTACACCAATTCCAAGGGAAGATGTGCCATTCCGACGGATGACTATGGACGTGGTAGGCCCAATAGAACCGAAGTCAGCAGCTGGGCATAAGTATTGCTTGTGCATAGTGGATTCATGTACAAGATGGCCGACAATCTTTTTGCTGAAGTCATTGACTGCTAAGGCTGTGTGCGAAGCTTTGATGAAGCTATTCATTGACGTGGGGGTGCCGTCTGTGATCACCAGCGACAGAGGCACAAATTTTACAGCCAGTCTCACAAGAGAATTTTTGAAATTGATGGGATGCTGTCCACGATTCGATTCACCAGGGCATCCTGAGGCAGCTGGATTAGTTGAGAGATGGAATCAGACGTTCAAGAAGATGGTGCATCATGTCATTGTGGAAAATCCAAGACAATGGCATAAAATCATTCCGTTTACCGTATGGGCATTGAGAGAAGTTCCCAACGCAACGACAGGAGTGGCACCATATCTGCTGGTGTATGGAAAAATGCCAAGAGGACCATTAACTATCTTAAAGGAAAGCTGGACCAAAGAAATAAATCTACCGCCAAACATTGGAGTACAACCAGCAAAGTACCTGAAGAACTTAAGAGCAGACATGGAGAAAGCTTTGATATTTGCTAAGAATTGTGCAGAGGAAAAGCAAAAACAATACGCCAGTCAATACAACAAGAGGGCCAAGGATAAAGAATTCGAACCAGGAGAAAACGTCATCGTCCTGTATCCAACGTCAACCAATAAATTGATCTCACGATGGCATGGTCCATGTACAGTGCTACAAAGAAGATCCAAGTATTCGTATCTGGTGGACATGAATGAAAACGGCCGACGAATCGTCCATGCCAACAAAATGAGGAAGTTCATCGCAAGAACATTATCGTGTGGTCTCATCGTGGAAGAGGACGACGAATTCGGATCAGTGGTAGAGCTACCATTGAAAGAAGACCATGCAGAGACGACACAGAAATCGCTGCAATTGGACTATGAACAGATCGGACATCTTACGAGCGAGCAACAGAAACAGCTACTGGATGTACTGAACCGATATGCAGACAGATTTTCGGACAAACCTGGATTATGTACATTGGTAGAACACGAAGTGGTGCTGAGACCAGACTTTCGAGAGAAGGAGTTCACGGCTTATCGAATACCGTTGATATACCGCGCAGAAGTGGACAAACAAATACAAGAGATGCTGAAAGCAAACATCATTCAACCGTCGTCGAGCAGAATGGCAAGTCCGCTGGTCATCGTCAAGAAGAAGGACGGATCCTTGAGACTCGCGTGCGACTACAGGTACGTGAATTCATATACTGAAAATTGTCGATACCCCATGCCGATCGTCAACGATGTGCTGAGCAAAGTCGGGAAATCCAAGTTTATTTCCGTCTTGGACTGTCGCAGTGCTTACTGGACTTGTCCGGTGAAGAAATCCGACCAATGGAAAACCGCATTCGTTACCCATAGTGGACTGTACGAATTTACACGTGTCCCTTTTGGAATGATTAACTCTGGACGGACTTTTGTAAAAGCCATAAACATGATTTTGCAACCGATTAATGCATTTACTGAACCCTATGTTGATGACATTGCAGTCCATTCTGATGATTGGAACATTCATTTGAAACATTTAGAATTGTTTTTGAAACAAATAAGACTGCATAATGTAACTTTGAACTTGAAGAAATGTGTGTTTGGTAAGAGTGAGGTGAAATTCATCGGTCACCTCATTGGTTCAGGGAAGAAGATGATGAATCCAGATAGGATTGACAGTTTGATTAATTTTAAAAAAAACCTGAAACGAAGAAGCAAGTGAAGCAAATGTTAGGATTCTTTGGTTTCTACAGACAATTTATTTGTAATTTTGCTGAGATTGCTAAACCATTGACAGATTTAACTAGCAAGCAGACACCTGAGAACATTATTTGGACTGAGGACCACCAGAAATCTTTTGATTCTCTTAAAGAAATTGTTTTATCGAATGTTATTCTGTACATGTTCGAGGTTGGCAAACCATTTAATTTGTACTGTGATAGCAGTGATTTTGCTGTGGGGGCTGTGCTGTCACAAGTGGACGATGAGGGGATAGAACGTCCCGTTTCATTTATCAGCCAGAAGCTGACAGATACCCAGAGGAGATGGGCGACGATTGAGAAGGAAGCCTATGCAATCATATGGGCTTTAAACAAATTGAAAGAAATCATTATTGGTTCCAAGATTAATGTGTTCACTGATCATAATCCTTTAGTTTATTTGACTGAGTCAATGTCGAAGTCTGCTAAGTTAGTCAGATGGTCTTTATCATTGCAAAATTTTGACATTCTGTTGAACTATAAGAAAGGAAAGTTGAATGTAGTAGCAGACTGCTTATCGAGATTGTAGTATAAGGTATTTTGTGATTGCATTTAGTATAAGAATTGTTTGTATTTAGTTTAAGCATTATACGTTCGCTAATTTTTAAGATTAATTAGCTCTCTTCAAAAGAAAGGAAGGAGGTAATGTCAGCTAATTTAATCAGTGCACGCCGATTGTCGTACAGCGACGTAAGTAGGCCAGGTGCAAATTGCCGCGCGGCGTCTGCACAGGTGATTGTCTGGACAGCACGTGACGTCTAGACGAGCGTACGTTAATTGTACAAGAAGGGAGTGGAAGTGAAGAAGGAGAGTTGCGTGTTGAGAGCCGTTGAGATAGGCTGTAAGAGTTGTTGTTGAGTTGCGATAGAGTAGACTGATGAAGATAGTAGTCGTGTAGTTGTTATGATAACGCAAGTGTAGTCATTGTTGTGTTGTTGCTGATCGTTTTACTTTATATCGGATTTTGGAGTATAAGAAGAAGAGTTAAACACGTCGTCGTTGTTGGTTAACAAAACAGTGAAAGACTGTAGATTCTTTAACCTAGCCATTTAGCTAATGAAACAGTTATCTAGGGATAGGCCTACGCTACCACGAACTTATACGAAGAAGCTTCCGAAGAGACTGAAGGTCACACGTAGAGAAGAAGAGGGAAAAGACTTGTGACAATGATAGTGGTAATACTATATACCACCACCACCACACCACTGCTACTGCTAATGATAATGATAGTAACTAGTAATAATAGTAATAATAACAATAATGAGAATAATAACAGTAACATCAATAACTATAACAACAACAATAACAGTGCATACTGTAATAACAATAATATAACTAAAGCAATAACAGTAACAATAACAATAGGAACAACAATAATAACAGTAACTCAAACAGGTGATTGGACTTGTCTGGCCCCTTGTTCATATGTCTGGAAGTCTTCCTAATATTCAGGAAGCCAAGAGCCTTTCTTTTAATTAAAACCCGTTAAAATGTAAATCTGAGCATTGGCATAATTGGCATTGACTGCTGACAGTTTTTTTAAGGCATCCTCAGTGTAGCTTGTTAGTGACGATGCTATGCAATTATATTGTCATAATTTAAAATATACTAATAATAATAGTAATAAATGATAACAGTGGTAGTACCTTTATGAATGTGATCCATTACAGGTTTTTAAATGATGTTGAGGTCACTGAGGGGATCCTCTTTTCATTGGGGCACAAAAATATTATGAATAATAATTTATCATGGTTTTAGTAAAATATTAATAATAACTTAGCATTGTTTAGTTGTTTTTTGGATTGTTCAATGATCTAATTATTAGCTTGCATGGCTGACAGTCAAAACGTTGCAGATTTATATGCCCCATCAAGGTAAAATGATGAAATGATGTTTTGAACATTTTTGTTTCTTTTGACCCTCAACCACCATATGAACTCAAGACATTTCCACTCACAGGTCTGACCAATGTGGGGGAGGGGTTATGACTATACATGAATCGGAGTGGGACACCATGTCCTAATTGGCCCAACGGACCAGCGCTGTTGACATCTGATATCTGTTTTTATGTTCTATGCAGTTTAACTTACCGGTATAAACTTAACTTGTCATTGGTCCTAGAAGACTAGAAATGGGCTAGTAAATACCTTGAGGGTGAAATTAGCTAGCAGTGTTTCTAGCACACTATGGGTCTTCTGAACCACGCACTTGACCCTTGTTATGTCATGTTGTGTTAACACATTATCTGTAGCTAAACTGATTGAACATGAATGAAACGCATGTACATTGTACAAGAGTGAATATTAATTGAAAACCTTGGAATACCTGCTTATGAAGTTTTTTGCCTCAGGTGGTATTGCCTGCTCTGAGACATATCCAACAATATACTAATGGGCTGTAAAAACACTGGAGACTATTTGTGTACATGATTTATGCTGCCAACCTTTGAGCATCTTTATGTTATATTATATTATATGCATATGACAAAATGAAATCAAGAACAGATGATCTAGCTCTGTATCTCAATAACATTTTGCGCAGACAGCTCTAGATAGAGCAATCTACTGTGTAGCTTACAGAGGGACATGCATAGATCTTCATTAGAACTGTTTTCCTATAGAATAATCAAAATAAGGTAAAGGCTCTTAAAGTGTCAAAACAAAATGTTGCTTAGAACTCAGACATTGCAATTTAACGGGAAAATTCATATGAATTGGAAGTGACTAACGTTTTTAGCTGTTGATGATGGCAGGCCACATAAGATACATAAGCTACTCAAATCTTATTTTTATTTTTGCTGGGCTGGGATTGCCTCTGAGTAGGTCTCTTGAGGGGCGCTATATAAATTCTCTGAATGAATGAGACCAGTCCTCTCCCTCACGCCCCGATCTTTCACTGACAGTGTACAGTCAATGTACACATCTGTGTTGGGTAGAGATGCAGATGAATTCGTGAAAATAAATCTCTACCCTGTCACTGGTTCTGAACTTCTATCCTCTCGATCGACGGTCCAGCTTGCCAACCACTGGACTGTAATCACTCCACCCCCCCTCAACCCCCCCCTCAATCCTCCCTGTAGACAGAAACTAGAAGAAAGGACACTAGGACAGTTCCTTGTAGCTGACTTTGGAAAGACAGCCATGGTTGCAAGTGTTAGCGACTTCATCGTTCTTGGCCTTGGCACATAAATTCATAATAAAGGCGAACGGTGGTGTGTTGTTGATGTACTCATTATGTAAACGCGTTTGCCAGAAATGTTGTCAGATGTCTCTAAGCATCATCAAGCGGGTGAGTCGCTTGTAATGGCATGGCCTTCTTGCGGCACCATGTAAATTGTCGTATTATTCTGTCCGGGTGGGATTATGAACCCTCGTTTGACATTCAGTTACACACACACACACGCACACACACATGCACATTACACACACACATGCATGCACATGCACATTACACCCACACACATTACACAAACACGTGCACACACACTCACATACGCACACATCACACTGGTGATGCTAATCACTTGGCTGTCCAACCAAATGGAGTGAAAGTCCAGTGGACAACTAACTGTCTCTATTGTCTCTCATTGTCTGTCCGTTCGGCTCTTCAATCACTTGTGTCCTTTTCTCCTCCTCTCAGAACATGATCTCTTGAACTCTGTGGAATTACTTACCACCATAGCTGCCTCTCTCTGTCTCTCTTCAGTGAGCTGATCTGGATAATATTGACAGGTCGGGTTAAGGATTGGTTACGGACAAGGTTCCATCAGTGGATGCCTTAGGTGTAATAGACATTAACTGGACAGTTCAGTCTAAATATTAGCAGAAAGATCCAATGCAAATGAATGCCTCCTCCTCCTCCTCATCCTCCTCCCAACTTTCCTTATCGATCGGCTACATGTTGGTCGTTCACTGAATTATTATTAGTTTTCATGATGATTATGATGATGATAGTAATGTGGTGATGATGATTATAGTTAAAATTTGATATACAGTAGTAAGGCCTAAAAAAAATGTTGTGTTTCCGGTAACAGAGCTAAAAAAATTGGGTAGGTAGGTCGGAAAATATGTTTATTTTGGTAAAATATTTTTATGCAGTGACTATCCGAAAAAGTATACCCCATGGCTCTTTTTTGCACAATGGTACATGCTGCAACAAAGTACGTGTTCTAAGCAAGTATAGAGTGCCTATTTTCCCGACTGTCTGCACCTAAAACTGCTCTTGAAAACAGTATTAATTTTATTTTGTTGACGTCTTTTCTGTTATGTCAATACAAATGTTAAAAATTTTTTTAAAAAATATTTCCAATTTTTTTAATGAAATTTTTTTTTTAAATAAATTTTTTAATAAATTATTTGAGTCGCGGCAATAAAAGAGGGTCGGCCGGGTTACCGGAAACACAACATTTTTTTAGGCCTAATTTGATGAGGATGACGACCACAACGATGATAGTAATCAATAGCAATGTGGTGATAGTGATTGTAATGTGATGATGATGATAGTAATGACGATGATGATGATGATGAGGAGGATGATGATGATGATGATGATGATGATAGTAATGTCATGATGTTTAGAACGGGTGTTTTGATGTGTTCTTAGGCGCAGCATTTGTCGTCCGGTATATACGCCGCGCTGAAGCAGGTTGAAATAACGGATGAAAGTGATCTGGAGGACTATGCGGTCGAGATTGACATACTTAGTCAATTCAAACACAAGAACATCGTCGGACTTCATGAGGCTTTCTACTTCAGAAACAAACTATGGGTAATTTTTACACTTGAACTTTAATTTTTTTAAATGCATTGTGTATTGTGTCACTTTTAGCCGTTGAGTATTGTTCCACGTTTAGCTGTAGAGTACTGTGCCACTTGTATCCATCAAGTATTGTGCCACTTTTAGCCATCAAGTATTGTGCCACTTTTAGCCATTGAGTATTGTGCTACTTTTAGCCATCGAGTATTGTGCCACTTGTAGCCATCGAGTATTGTGTCACTTTTATCCATCAAGTATTGTGCCACTTTTAGCCACTGTCTGCTTTGTTGTTACAAAGTACGAGCATATATGTCTTGTGAGAATAAAAAAGACTAAGTACTTGCATGCATACTTAAAAAGATTGTTTTGCCATTCTGTCAAACGTTTTGGTTGAAGTTTTAAGATAATTTGTTTGCAACCTTTGACACAGAACTTTGCAGATGTACCTCATAAATGTAATCATAAACTTCAAATTTCTTAGCTTTTGCTGCTCTAATGCACACTGCACAGGGCTCCAGCTTATTCACGAGGCTGATAGAAGTATTTGTAGTCTCATTTTCATGGTTTTGATGTATGGCCAACCACCCTCTTTCTCAATTTAGCAGGCCGTTAGAGAGATCAAACCTTTCCTGGCCACTGGCTTGCATCTATTCTGGAGGCTAATAAACTTCATGTTTTTATAAAAGCAGTTAAAATGTAGTTACTGTGTGACTTTTAATATTTGTGTTGATGATTTGTTGACCTCTTCAGAAGTAATTTTTTTTGCTGATGATGCTATATATTTATACAAATTAACGGATTAAAAATAAATAAATAACATGTAGATAAATACAAATATTAATGGATAAACAATAAGTAGATGACTATAAGTAGATAAATACAGATTAATTGATAAATCTTAATTAAATACTAATTATTAGATGAATACAAATTAATGGATAAATCTATATAAATAAAAATGAAACTTTCCAATAGTTCGTCGCATTACCACGCCGAAAGCTACGCACGGATTGTTGTGAAAATTTACCAAAACCTTCCATTCAAATAGCACCGTGTCTTAAGATGTTTTCACCCGAAAAAACGCAACCGTTTCCACAAAAAGTGAACTTTGCAATCCCTTCGTCCGCCATTTGCAAACTAAACACGTCCCACACGGCTGCAGAGATTTCATAAACGCCGTCTCCAAACACAGCAAACGAAACATCAATGAGGTGGCCTGCTATGACGTCATAAGCGAGTCGCGATTAATTTTCCAAAGAGGCCGCTTTTAGGCCTTTTCACAAAGCGGCCTTTGGGCTTGGAATGGACGCTGCGACGGAGGAAAGGAGCGGAGGGAGCGGGACAAAGACGGTGGGGAGGGAGCGGAGGGGGAGGGAAGGTGGAGGTCAAGGGGAGGGGGAAAGGGAGGGGGACGGAGGGGAAGGAAGAGGGGAAGGGGAGTGGGAGGGAGAGGGAGGAAGGGGAGGGGAAAGGGAAGGGAGGGGGAGAGGGAGAGGGAGGGGGAGAGGAAGGGGAGGGGGAGGGGGAAGGGGAGGGGAGGAGGAGGGGAGGGGGAGTGGGAGGGGAGGGGAGGGAGAGGGGAGGAAAAGGGGGAGGGGACGAGGAGGGGGGGGGAGGGGGGGGGGGGGGGGAGGGGGAGGGGGGGGGGGGGGGGGGGGGGGGGAGGGGGAGGGGGAAGGGGAGCCTCTTTTCAGCCACAGCAACGCGTGGCCGGGTTCAGCTAGTAATAAATAAATAAAAATAATAAATAAATAATCATAATTTATAGATGGTGTGGCCTTTAAGGGCACTTTCGCTGACCAAGAAACAGAAGATGAGTAGGGCCTTTCCAGACTGATTTTATGTTAGGCGTTAGTGAAGTCCCTGAGGGATCCTGTATACCTGGGGCCAAATTTTTTTAAAATTACAAAATTTATAAATAAATGAATAAATAATAAATATAATAATTGCATTGTTTCCTGTCCTGTAGATGTACATTGAGTTCTGTGGAGGTGGAGCCGTTGACCGGATCATGCTCGACCTTGAGCATCCTCTCTCCGAACCTCAGATCCGTTACATCTGCAAGCAGATGTGCGAGGGACTTGAATACCTCCACCGTAACTTCGTCATACATCGCGACCTCAAGGCTGGCAACGTCCTCCTCACTGCTGATGGTGACGTTAAACTAGGTCAGTTCAGATGTTGTCTTTGCATGTCATTATCACGATGATCATTGCCATGACTATCATCACCATTTATTTCATAAATATTTATAGGTGTTACCTGGAGTGCTGAACGACATTGAACATGTTAGTACAATTACCGTGAATGTTGACGTAATTATTTACGGCGATTTCCATGTATGTTGACTGTAACATTCTGTAGTTTGTGTAACTTTTGCTTCCAGCGGATTTCGGAGTGTCTGCTAAAAATTCACGTACGAGACAGAAGCGAGATTCTTTCATTGGTACTCCGTACTGGTAAGTAAGCATTGTACAATGTACAATTTGTACATAGTGTGACTTGTAGGCATATATGCATGTGTGTATGACTGTCTATCTGTCTGTCTGTCTGTCTGTCTGCCTGCCTGTCTGTCTGTCTGTCTGTCTGTCTGTCTGTCTGTCTGTCTGTCTGTCTGCATACCTATGAAAATTATATAATGCCCTTCAAGATTACTACTCAAAGGTGCTCCTGACTACAACGCTGCTACTGAATCAGAGTTGCTTGCCAAAGCTCATCAGCAATTGTCAGTGAAGGATTTGCTCAGGGTCCCTATGCAGCGGCTTGAAGTGGATTCAAACCCGCAACCTTCCAGCTGCAAGACACCGAACATACCCTTACACCACCGCGTCCTACATGTATGTATGTATGTGCACTTATTATAGCGCCCCTTCAAGCTCTTACTACTCAGAGGCACTCCCGAATGCAGAGCGGACACTGCATCGTAGTTTCACGCCGAAGCGCTGAGCAATTGTGAGTGAACTCAGTGAAGGACTTGCCCAAGGTCCTTACACGGTGAGGTGGATTCGAACCTCGAACCTTCCGGCTCCAAGACAATGACACCACCACTACACCACCGCGCCCCACATGTATGTATGCATGTATGTGTGTATGTATGTGTTTCTATGTAAGCATGGTGCCCTCAAATGAACTGCCAATGAAGATGACTCACTGCTCAATGTGGTTCAGCAGCATTAATTTTGATGAATTTAGGACAGGTCACTTCATAAATTCAGGTCATAAATATGAACAGACAAGTTCCATTGTTACCTGATCTTCATTGTCTTTCCTCCTCTGTTAAACGTGTGTCACAGGGTATTAATATCCAAGCAAATATTGGCCGAGGATTTGGTCCATAAAGGACAATTCGTCCATTTCATGGTCTCTAGGTCAATGTACATCTTCTGTCTGTCTGTCTGTCTGCGTGTCTGTCTGCGGGTCTGTCTGTCTGTGCGTCTGTCTGTCTGCCTGTATTGCTGCTTGTGATTGTACCTATTAGTATGTCTGGCTGTGCCTATTTTTCTGTCTGTCTGTGTGTCTTTGTTTGTTTTTCTGTTTGTCTTTCCGAGTCTGTTTGTATTTAGGTTGTTGTCGCATCGTATTGTGTTTGTCTGAATGTTGGTTGTGTTTGTCTGTCTGTCAGTATGCCTGACTGTGTGCGTGTGTGTAAATTTGTGTCCTTGTCAGTCTATCAGACTGGTTATGTTGTGTCTATTTGTCTTCATCCGTCTTTCTGTTAGGTCAGTCTAGTCTCTATGTCTTGTCTTCTTAGTCTGTCTTGTCTGTCCTTTTCTTCTAAGCCAGTCTGGTCTGTCTGTCTGTCAGTGTTTTCTTAGTCAGTCTAGTCTGTCTTGTCTGTCCTTTTCTTCTAAGCCAGTCTGGTCTGTCTGTCAGTCTTGTCTTCTAAGCCAGTCTGGTCTGGCTGTCTGCCAGTCTTGTGCTTGTTTTCTGAGCAAGACTAGTGTAGTGTGTCTGTCAGTCTTGTATTTTCTAGGCCAGTCTAGTCTGGCTGGTTTTGTCAGTCTTCTAAGCCAGTCTGGTGTGTCTGATTGACTGGCTGGCTGACTATACACGTTGATTGGCAGTAGAGGCATTGCTTTTGCATATGAGTATACGATGCCTGGAGGGCACTGCAGCCGATGAGATGCTGCTCTGTAATTGGTTAATTATCCGTGAGGCATAATCGGTTTAATGAACGACTGATTGGCAATTAACAGAAACTGATGACAGTGATGACTATCATGTTGATGAGTTTTTTGATAAGACCAGTCATCAGATTGTGATGATCAAGTGACACCATGGGTATGATGATGATGATGGTGGTGATAAAGACGTTTTATAATTATCAATGACTGTGATGTACGTGATGTGAGTGATTATTTATTGATTTTTTTATAGCTCCTTTAAATGATATTTCTCTTGCGCTGCTTAGGAGAATATATATGAGTGAAACAACCATGTTATTAAAAGTCTGACAATGCGGGGATGTTCATAGGAGTAATGATGTTGATAATGATCTTGATCATATGGTGGCATTGATGTAGGATTATTATTTATTTGATGTTATGTATATTATGTTAAATTATTATTATATTGTCTGGTTTAACCTGACGTAAAATAAAGCCATCGTTAAATTTGGAAAGCTTTGCGGTGTTTTTGCTCTGGAGTGGTCTATCTTCTTTTGCCATTTACTTATCAAACAGAATTGTTAATAATTATTTTGATTTAAAATTTATTGTTATTTTGAGACAAGATGACTTCACAGATAACAACGACAATTAAATCAGTTGTCAGCACAATTGACAACATTGACTTTTACTTTGTAAATATAAATTTTATTATTATTATTTTATTGATGCTTTTAGGCAAACTCACGTAACCCAGAGTATTCGTTAGTTGATATTGTCCTTTCCTTTATTTTTACTTATATTTGATAAAATAGTGTTGAATTTGAATAAAGGTTTGTTTGTTTCTAAGGATGGCGCCTGAGGTGATTGTCTGTGAGACAATGAAGGACAGTCCGTATGATTCGAAAGCAGACATCTGGTCACTAGGTGAGTTGTTCACAGCAACACAACACTATTGTATGGTTGGATAAAGACCAATCATCAGATTCTTTGATCAATTGCTAAAAATAAATTTATTTGCTAAAATTAATTAATGATTAATCATAATTGTAATCGTTTTATTAATTAGCAATTAATCATTTAAAGTAATTGTAATTGTTAAATTAATTGACGATTAAACTTTCAGAATAATTGTACTCATTAAATTAATTAACGATTAATCAATTAAAAAATCGTTAATACCGTTAATCCTTCATACCCATGGCTGTTTCACAGCCAGCTTAAATTAAGGGATTACTCTTCTTAACTCTTGCAATTCTTGTTTTGCGAGCTGTAGTTTAGCAGCTGATTAATACCATATGTATTGTCGTGAACTTTGTATTATAGGAAATTGACTGCAGTTGAGATATATTATGTAGCTGCTGTGTTTCACATTTAGGTATTATTACCATCTGACTTATTTATCGTTTTTAGGTATCACACTGATTGAGTTTGCTCAGATGGAACCTCCAAACCACGAGATGCATCCAATGAGGGTACTGCTGAAGATTCAGAAGTCCACCCCTCCAACTTTAGACCAGCCATCCAAGTGGTATGTGTGCTGTCCTCTGCTTTGGAATAGGCTCTCTATACATTGACACGTTCTTCGTTATTAACTGGTACCCCGAAGCATATCCTTTCACTGTCTCAAAACTGCTTTCTCTCCTCTGGATATTTTGCACTCGGAGTGCCTCTGATTGGTGTGCACTGTGAGAGGTGCTTTATAACTTTGTCGACAACATACGAATAAATTACATGTAGTTATCTGTTTACTTTTGGTTTGCATATGAAATTTACTGAACTGAAATTTTTGCTTACATTTTGATCCGCATATCAAATCATGTTTTCGAATTTAAATTGTAAGGCATGATGTGCAGTCCCGGTTGAAGTGTTTTATTCGTGTTCTTATTCTTGTTCCATGATTGAACTTGTCGCAGGTCGTCGGACTTCATCGACTTCATATCGAAGTGTTTGGTGAAGGAACCGGAACACAGGGCAACAGCCAGTGATCTACTGCAGGTGGGTGATCTTCGTGGAGATGGGAGGGTCAGATTGCAGCTGCATCTTTGTGTAGATGCTGTAGTTCTATCTTCATGGAGCTGGGGAGGGGTCACTTTGTAGTTGCATCTTCATGCTACTACTTCTCTTGCTGCTTGTGTTGCACAATTATTATGTTCCACTATAATGTGGGATGATCAATGATCATGCATTGATGTTGCTGAGCAACTGAAGTTAGAGGTTGAGTGGAAGTGCTTCTGAAAGCCTTTTGTTGAGAGAAGCGCTTTATAAAGGGTCATATACAATACTTTACAATACAATATAGGTCCATACACATTTACTTTCCAAGGGAAGAGGCTTGAATTGACTACCATGTCGTAACATATGTAAACAAATATGCTACATAATTCTTGAACGTGCACTGACATTTGAACCAGTTTGTGTTGAACTGTGAAATTTGGATGTCTGCAAAACTATTTTTACATTTCTTTTGTTAATGATCTCGCATGAATTTATGTAGCACAAGTTTGTGACGGAAGTTTGGAACAACCGTCCTGTGGTCGAACTACTGAGTGAAGCAAAAGCCGAGGTGATCGTGGAAGAAAAGGATGTGGATGAGGCAGATGTAACGGTCAGTGGTGTGTCTTATTTCTTCTTATTAGGTAATTGAACTCTCTTTACAAGTCTGTTCTCACAGTATGCTTCTAATAAGGTCACTTTGCTGTTCTAAAAGGTTGCTTGATGGTGTTGGTGGGACATTCTGAAAATGTCACTTGCTGGTTTCAGTAGGGAATTTTAGGAAGGTCACTTGCTGGTGTTAAAAGGGGTATTTTTAGAAAGTCACACTCTGGAGTGAGCTGGGCATTTCAAAATGGTCTCTTGCTGGTTCTGGTCTTCAGGGCACTTTAGGAAGCTGGTTGCAATGGGGCATTTCAGAAAGTGACTTTCTGGTGCCAGTGATTCATTTTAAAAAGGTCACTAGCTGGTTTTGGGAGGGCATTTTAAAAATTGCCATCTGTCATTGTCCCGTGCTCATTTTTTGCCGTCTGTGATTGACCCACGGTCATTTTTGTCGTCTGTCATTTGCCTGTAATTTGACAGGCACTATAAAAGACCTGTCATTTATGTACCATTCATCTTTTCCCACAGGTCTATAGTGTATGTTTTGTAGTGTAAACTTGTCTAGTTTAATATGACAATTTCTATGTCATCATCAGTAACAACCTACTTCTAGGATGCTTTAAATACACACAGTCAAATATCATTTATCCTGTCTGTTATTTTTTCTTACTGCTACCTGTGAGTTGCCTCCGATTTGCCTGCCACTTTTTTCCCACGTACCTGTAGTTTATCTGCAAATTATCGTGCTGTGCCATTAATTTTTCTGACTAGCAGTGCGTATTATTTACCTGTGGTTTGGCATTTAGCTGTCATTTGCTGCTACCTGTCTGTCGCACCTGTTGGATTATAATCGCTTGTCATTTACGTGGTAATTAAATTATTCTGTTGTTGTTTTGGTCTGACTTAGGATGACCTGCAGTTGCGTCAGAATGGAAATCGCGTTGATATTGATCTGGATAGCATATCCGTTTCGAACACTTCGAGTTGTGGAGACCCAGCATCGCCAGTCGTAAGTACCTACCATCTCTATCTCTCTGCTTATGCTAATATCTCATGTGTGGCTTGGTGTTGAAAGGGTTAATGTCTGCGGGGCACGCTGCTGCACGAAGTAATTATCGGGGATTGATGATGATGATGTTGTTGTCGTCGTTGCGTGTAGTTGCTTGGAGGAGAATGGGTTTCATTTGTTTCGTTTCTGGCGCTGTTTGATGGGTTGTGGTCCATGTGGCTTTATGTTGGAGAGGGTGGTTTGATGGTTGTGGGGCTACTTCTGAAGTCTGCTCAATTGCTGTCTGTTGGTCACGGATGAGTTAGGTTGCAAGGATATGTGTTAAAGATATAAAATATATAATATATTTTTTTATTTTGTATAAATTACTTGTGTGAATATATCGTTCCTTGCATTACTGTGTAATATTTACCATTTGTTACATTTACCATTTGTTGCATTGCCTGCTTTGTGCTTACCTTATGCTTAGACAAAGCTTATCTGTTGAACTAAGATATTTTTATGGTGATGGTAAAGAAATGTCGTAAGATTTTCTTATGAAGCAGCTTGGCAAATCCTGGCAGTGAATTTCTTTTCTTCGTGGTTTACCTAATGTCAGCCACATTTCTGTTGAGATGTTATTAGCTTAGTTGCCCTTGATGATCATTCTGGTTTCTGGTCAAAAATGGAAATGACCTTTGCAGCAGTGATTGTAGTTGTAATGGAAACATTTATATAGCGCCACTTCAGTGAGAGAGACTCATAAGAGACACTTCTGACCTAGCTCAGTTAAACCATGATCGATGGTGTTAAAGTGCCTACGAAAGGTTTTGTGAATGGCTGATGGTTCGTTTGTGGCTGTATAACAACGATACTGTGTCATAGCAAGGATGTTTAGTGTCACCCTCCTCCTTTATTCAGGCTTTGGAATGGCACTCCGGAGTTCGAGCATTGTACTGTGGTTTTACTTTTATGCTTGCCCGAATCCATCCTGCACTTTTCCCACCCTATTCTTTGTGGATAGAGCTGCATTCCCGGAATTCATGGAGCTGTTTGTTTTGCACTTGCTTCATCGCTTTCCGACCGCTTTAAGTGTCCCATCAGGTGAATTGTTGAGCGTTAAAGTCATTTGTGTTAGTTTCTGCTTCGTTTGTTCGAAGACACATTTTGCTTATATATCATGAGAATATCGTTTAGTGAAAGGCATTTGAATTGTTTATCTGCAACATTTTCATCAATTGTTGTCCCGTTGTTTTAATTAATTATTATTAATATCATGTTTGTGCTTCATTTAAAAATCCCTTAGCACATTCAACTATATCACAGAGTTTCTGTTGATAGAGGCATACATGTATAAATTAATGAATAATAACCTATTACCTTACCATATACCTTACCTTGCTGCACATAATCTTACCTTGTGTTTGTTTGGGTCGTGACTCTGAAACGATATTAAATTACGGCCAATTGTTGCTTCACAAAACTTGATTTTCAGAGCGAACTACCATCTCCGAATATCTGTGTCGATGATTCGTCAAAGGGTCAGTTGGTAGCGCCACCATGCCAGATTCCTGTGGCAGACAATCTGACGCACATCGGTGGTGTTACCACATCGGATAATAGTCGTCTTTCAGAGAAGAGAACGTTGGAAGGAGTCACTGGCGCTTCAGAGGCAAATGCCACGGTGATGGAGAAGCCGAAAGAGATGCAAGACGAGTCGGATTTATCGTTAGTTGAATTGCAAAGCGATTTAAACAGTTTACGGACAAATGTCAACGAGAAAAATTCTTTGGTTGAAGAGCGGAAACTTGACGAGGTTTCAGACAAGATGCTCAATGCAGGTACGGATGCGGGTAGAACAATTGATGCAGGTAGGACAATTGATGCGGTGGGAGAACGTGAGGCATCCCTTGCTTCTGATGGAAGGGAGTCGGGTGCAATCAGCGACGTAAGAAAAGTGGATGCGGAGGATGATTTAGCGGAAATCGCTGAGGTGCTGAATTTTCTCGACGAGAGCATTGATTGCGAGGCGACACCTGGTGAAAACGAAACGAATTCTAAAACTGGAAACGGAAAGAGGGAATCGGAGAGATTTTCCAGTGAAACGAAATTACTTGAAGATGAGTTACAAACTGTTGACGCAAGTCAGAGATACACAGAGGAAGAGGAAGAGCAAGTCAATTGCGTTGTGAAGACGCAAGAAGAACAACAGCCATTGTCTTCTAAGATTTGTGATAATCAACTGGATGATGAATGTAGGAAAGAATTGAGTAAGGAGCAACGTGCAGATGAGTTGATAGAGCATCAAGTATCGGTTGAAGACAGGTTGGAAAAGAATCTGAATCTTCCAGAAACGGGTAATCACGAAATCCTTAACCAAGAAGAAGTAGATGGACGTAAAAATGAAACTGAAACTGTCGCTGTTGTGATCTGTGCGGATCCCAGTGACAGCCTAGATGGCGCTACTGTTCAATTTCTGATAAGCGACATATCTGAGACATCCGAAATATCGTCTGCGTTCGATCGAATCGAACTGAACGTGATCTGTAGTACTGCGAAGCGAGAGAACGCCGAGGAAGATGTTTCGGAAGTCACGGAAGCGCTGAACTATCTTGACGAAAACATCGACTACTGCGCAGGCGATATTTTGTCGGACAGTCTGATATACACGACAAGTCCCATGCACAGGAACAGGGAACCAGTCTCACTCGAGTTGGATCGAGTGGAAAACGGGGAAACAGTGGAAGAGATCGACAGCCAATCAGACGCGAGCGAAGACGACGAACAAGATGAAGATGACGATCAAGATGATGACATTGAAATCGTCGAGATGATGGGACTCGATTATTCGCTGAACGAGATCTCGCGATCGTTCATAAAGGAAGTAATGATGGACGCAATCCGCGACGTCAACAGCGACCGCAAGCGACGGAAGAGTCGCAATCCGTCGACAGATTCCGTCGCGCGTTGTTCCGACGACGCTGATCTGGAAAGCGTTTCGCTGATCGAAACGATGGAAAGGGAGCCAGTGGAGATGGAAAGGGAGCGCGCCGATCATCCACGGCTGTCCGTTGTTGTCAAGTTGTCGCCGCAGGTCTGTTGTGGGTATGGTCTCTGCCTGCACGCGTTGTGTTTTCTTCGGTTGTGTGCAATGCTTGTGTTGTTGTCGTGTGTTGCACCTGCATGCGCTGTATGTATCTGGACTTTGTTGTACGTTGCACTTAAAGATTGATATGCTCTTAAAGTGTATTTATGCTTTGGCATGTTGCTTCTGTTCATTAGCGTATGCAGAATGTATGCGTTGCATGCAATACAGCTTTTGATTTTGTAATGCATCACTTTGCACGTCCTCACAGCAGTTCAGTAGTTTAGTTTTTATGCATCACGCAAATGGAAACGTTTGCTATAATTACTGTTCTTCCAACAACCAATTGTTGATCTCCCAACATATTACAGGGATTACCTTGCCCTTATGGCCCATAACCAGCGGGATTTTCTTTCCCTCAGGGGATATACCCATTGTCTTCGTGCACTACCTAAATTATCAATGATCAGTTATCTTTTTGCACTTTTGTTTTTAAATGTTTAGAAATTTCTTGTGTATGATTATTTGGGAGCAATAAATGGAATGAAAAGAATGTTTTAGACAATGGATATGGCTGTGCCTGTCCTGCTGATTCTAGAGATAATTGTCGTGGAATTAATGGAATATATTTCCTGCGATTATTTTTTTAGTCAAGTTTGGGTGTTATTGAAGGTACTATGATGTCTCATTACTTGGCTTCTTCATAACTTAAGTATTTGTGGACTTTACCCCTGAAGAAGAAGTTTAAGAAAAGCTAAGAGGTAATATATAAGATAAGTTCAGAAACATTAAGAGAAGTTTAATTGAATCTGACCTTTATACTGTTTTTGTAAATGGATTGCGATAAACTTACACGATGCTATTAGAAATAGCCAGATACATGTAGTTGCATGCTGCGCAAGAGACTTTTGTGCTTCCTTTGCTAGTGCGCTATACATGGACTGTTATTTCTCAATGTTTTGTTTGCCGTAGTAGGTGAGTTGCGGTTTGTGATGTAAACATTTGATTGAAGTTTTCTTTTGGCTTTCTGAGTTGTTTTGAATCAGCTTAGCATGTCTACGTGTAGCATTGGACATCATTCAGTAGTTTGAATGTGCATTTTGAGAGCTGCTTTGATGTGCAGCATGCTGCTTGACAACTTTCTTTGTTGAGCATTTATTTCAACAAGTCACAACAATGACTGTAGACGCAGGACATTCTAGTTTATTAACTGGCCATGCAGCCGATGTCTTCAGATTGTTGCGGCTCTATGTGTGTGTGTGTGTGTGTGTGTGTGTGTGTGTGTGTGTGTGTGTTTGTGTGTGTGTGTGTCTCTTTGTTTGTTTGGTGCATTGTGTTCATTAGCCTATTCTCCCTACCCGTATATTGGTAAGACTTCTAAGAGTCACGACTTTGAGTTGCTTGGTGGAAGAAATCGGAGTCACCAGAGTGAGTCTCAGAAAGAAAGAGGTTAAATAATTATTTATATATGTCATCATTTCATAATTTCACCTCTTAATCAAGCACCGCATACCTAATTTAGTACATCCACAAGTACAACTTTGCATATATAACTAGTCACCATTGTCTGGTTATCTACACACGTGGGACCAAGCAACGAAGGACTAACAGGAGCTCGCAGATAAATGGCGCCCAGGTTGCATTGGTAGTTTACAGTGACGTCAGGTAAATGCGTCCAAGGCACACGAGAATGCCACAGCTCATTGGTCACTCATTGGTTGTATAGATGATCTGGAAATACCTCACAGCCCAGGCGGGTTGGTTGATCCAAGGTCAAGGGCCATTCATGAGTGATAGTCAAGGTCAATCAATCAAGGTCATTCCAAAGACACCTTGGCACTCTGTTGAGGTGAGTGTATCCAGCTGTAGACTGAGTCACACACTGGTGCATTCAACAAGACTTGACCGTTTACGATTAAAACCATCCCAAGAGTTGCTTTTACCAAAATACAATACAAGGAAAGTAGCATTCATGCAATCAAAGAATAAACACAACGGGTGAACTGGGCAAGTAAGTAAGTAAGTAAGTTATCTTTCTTTGTAATCTTTCTTAGTGCAGGATTAATGGCCGTACTTTTTTTCGAGGGGACAATGAATAAAGGCGACAATACAAAGCATTTTAACCTCACCGAAGCGTATCTAAAAGGGTTGGTCAGTGCACGAACAACGACAAAACAGAACTGCATCAGTCTGCATGCAACAATCACCAAAGTATATCAGTTGCTTTTTGGTTGTTGTTGTTGTTGATGTCTTTATTTTTGAATGCTTTTGTATGTGACATTTTTCGCTTTGAATGTAAAGTTTTTTTTATGGCATGCTGTTTGTTTTGTCTTCTTTTTTTCAATCATGAAACTGAAAAAATTGAATTTTTTCGATCTAATTTAGTCATTGTATATAATCAACCACTTGCTTGTTTGTTCCCACGAGCACTGCTATGATATACCGTACTGATTTATTTTTATACAATGCAGCACACTTATAATTATGCATGTTATACAATGTAATGCAGGTGAAATTTGATGATGCCTTTGTATATAAAAAGTGGAGAAGTGTATCACAAGAGAACATTAAAGAATCATATGATAATTTAATGATGATAATATTTGATTATATATTGATTCAAACTAACAAACTTTGCGTGCAGTAAGAGTGCACGATATATAGTTGTAACAGTTGAAAACAAGTTTAATAGAAGTCGAATTTGAACTGTATGGCAGCCTGCAAGGTGTTATCTGTTGTTTACTGCTCAATCTGCGGTCGGGTGCGGTGGTGTAGTGGTGGCGTCGTTGCCTTGGAGCCTGAAGGTTCGAGGTTCGAATCCACCTCGCCGCGTAAGGACCTTGGGCAAGTTCTTCACTCATAATTGCTCAGCGCTTCGGCGTGAAACTCTGATGCAGTGTCCGCTCTGCATTCGGGAGCGCCTCTGAGGAGAGAGAGAGAGCTTGAAGGGGCGATATAACAAGTGCACATACAAACAAACTGCAGTTAATCCCTCTTAATAATCTCATTTGTTTTTTGCGTGTGCTGTTCTGTAGGCCGATGGCAACCTATCTCCAGGTCTCGTATTCGACCCGGTTCCTGCGCTGTCGTCCGCTGGTGACCAGGTGGTGGACGATGTGGTGGATGAGTTGATCGACGAGGTCCTGCTGTCCGCCAACCTCCAGCCGTCCATTCCAGGAGTCGTCCTCGAAACGATCACGGATATGATGCACATGGAAAACGACATTGCGCTGTCTGCACCTGGAAAGCCTGGAAATGATGAAGGTGTGGAGGAGATGGTGGAGGAGGAGAAGAAAGGTCTGGCGCAGGATCTGAAGAAGAAAGAGGTAATTTTGGTCAGTTGTTGCTCGGATTTATAGAGTGGCAGTTAATTATAATGATTATCATTTTTTATTTTAAAAAAAATATTGTCGTGATTATCATTATTGCGATAATTATGAAGATTACAATTATAATACGTAACCAACTCATTATTATACCTTTTGTTTTTATGTGTCTTAACTCTGTCTCGAGGTAGACATGATTCCTTGGGATTGCAGTATTTCGATGATTATTATATTGGTTATTATCATTGCCGTTATTATAGTTATGACTATGGAATATTGATTGAAGAATTGTGCAGTTGATGGCTGTAAATTTTGGATCAATTCATTAACCCTTGATTGCAATTCCTTGATTGTCTGTGATTCTTGAAGTGTTGATTGCAATTTCTCCATTGTCTTTGATTCATTAATTGTTGATTGCAATTTCTCCATTGTCTTTGATTCATTAATTGTTGATTGCAATTTCTCCATTGTCTTTGATTCATTAATTGTTGATTGCAGTATCTCTATTGTCTTTCATTCTTGATTAACTATTTTATCTATTGTCTTCCTTTTTTCTTCAGTCTGGTGAGGAGACGCAAGTGGTGAACATGAAATTCACAGACGAAGTGAATCCCCCGAATGCCAAGTCGAACGTCGTGATGCGACCTCAGAAGCCAGCGCCATCTGCGGGACAAATGTCGCTTGTTCCAGGTGGTGGAGTCATAAGTCTTGATCCAGAAGGAGATGCTCCAGCTTCTACGATCAGTCGACACGTGGGTCTTACTGTTTTGCATTATATGCAATGAGCTCGTTAAGTAATAATAATAATAATAATTCAATTCACTCAATTCAATTCAATTCACTTTAATAATTATAGTTATAATAATAATAATAATAATTCTCAACCACCTAGAGGGAGCCACTGATGGGTTATATGTGTAATATTCATTTAATATTAAATCAGTTTGACAAGCCGCAATGGTTACAGTATGAAGTGAAATGTGGTTATGGGATTAATTGTTCAAGGGATATTTTTTTAGCAAGCTTGAATGTCCATAGGTAAGAAGTTCTTATCATCCTTTGTTGACCTTGCGACCTCTTGGACGTAGATGTAGATGGCGCTGCTGTTCTGTTGTTGTTGTGCGTAGGAGCAGAAGAGTCACTACCGGACGTTGAAGAAGACGCGGAAGTACATGGTCGATGGTCAGGTGGTCACGATGGAGATGGAACGAATCGTCATTGCGGGTGAAGAGAACAAGAAGCAGGAGGAGCACGAACTCTGGTATATACATACACACAAATTATTGCGATGAAGGCTCAATAATTAAAGTTTTAAATTTCAAGTTAATTTATTCTGATCACAACAAAGCACTATTGTGCAAATGACTGTACACAAGCATGTGTATATATATATATATATATATATATATATATAATTATGTATGTATATTATTAATTTCTTGTTCCTGTGGGAGCATAGGTACTTCCTATTAATGCAATTGATAAGCATAATTTAGGATTTTGTATAGCCATTTTCTAGGAAAGTTGATCTCTATGCTGCTGCTTTTGCGTGGGCTAAGACATTTTTACGTACATTTAATTACAGGAAGGCCGATCTACGAGAACTGAAGGTGCTGCAGAAGACTGAGAATCGTCAGTACCAGGACCTTGTCTTGAAGTCGAATTGTCTTAAAGATCAACAGATGAAGAAATTCGAACAAGATATGCAGGTGAATTAGCGAAGTCTTCTCTATCATGTCTCTGTCTGTGTCTCTGTCTCCCTGTTTGCTTCTCTGTTTTCAGTTCTGTATCTTTTTTTAATCCTCCTCTGCCTCCTAAATTCTTCTTTTCCTCTGCCTCTTTTCTCTAATCATCTGCCTCCTTTTCTCCTATCCTCTGCCTCCTTCTCCTCTCTCCTCCATCTTCTCCATCCCCCCTCTCTCTGTGTCTGTTGCTCTCTCTCTCTCTCTGTCTGTCTCTTTCTTTCTCTGTCTGTATGTCTCTCTCTGTGCTGTGTCTCTATGCTGTGTCTCTGTCTATCTGTGTCTCTGTCTGTCTGTCTCTATCTCTCTGTCTCTCTATCTCTCTCTCTTTATGTATCAAGCAAATTTTTGTCCTAAAGGACTTTTTTCCTTTCCAGTTTGACTTTTGTCACCTTGTGCACAAAACAAATTTTCTTTAAAATACCAAGCTTAAATTATTATTTTACTGTCATTGGACTAATCATGATCGTGACCACATTGTCATCAACTTCTTTTCTAGAGTTTGTTACGAAACTACGAGCTGGATCTGGAGCAGTTGATGAGACAACAGAAAGTGATCATGGAAAAGACGGAGGTTACACAGAACACGGATATCCGAGTCTTCAACCGGAAAATGAGAACAGATCAGGTCAGCTAACCAGCCATTCTGAAATCTCGCTATGGGTAAATGTAAATTGTCTTTTTTTAGCCATCAGGACTTTAGTTACAGACAGCATTTTTCTTGTATGCTGGTCTTCATTGATATTGTTCTTAGTGCTATAAGTACCTTGAAAAGGTGTTGCATAGAAGAATTCAATGGCTTCTGTTATTATTTTTCTCATTGTTTTTTTCTTATTGTTATTATTATTATTATTATTGTTTCTGTTGTTGCTATTGCTCAAGATTATTATTATTATTATTATTGTTATAAAAAAAAGTGCCCGAGGTATAAATGATCCCTCAGGCTTTAAAATCAATAATAAAAACATTGTTGTTCTGGAGTTAATTGTTATTATTATTATTATTATTATTATTATATTCCTCTAAAAACAGAGTACTATATAGCCTCTTATTTAGCCGTTCTGGGGTCGGGAGCACTTCTGAGTAGTCACCTTGAAGGGGCACTGTATAAGTCCTTGTAACGATTGAATCTTTTGTCTGTAGGATCGTGAGCTGAAGGTTTTCCGTGACACGCAGAAAGTGGAGTTGAAGCGATTGAAGGAAGAGGTGGACATTTTGCCGAAGGAAGCGCGGAAGGATGCGCTTCGTAGACGTCGTGAGGAAAAGGAAATTGAACACGCCGAAAAGGTTTGGTCTTCTTACTGTTTCAGTTACTTTCATATTGCTTCTGTTAGTAACTATCGTGTTTTTTTAAAACTCCAAGCTGTTCAATATGAAATAGGCACCAAGTCATGTAGAGCTTTTCAATTTTCACATGGCTCCTCAAGAGTCTTCATGCGCTTTTCCTGTAGGTTGTGTTCGTTGCTCAAGTGTTGACAGGTGTGAAAACATTATATTGGACATCATCCTGTGATGAAGCTTGCTTTAAGGAGTGTGAGGTTTAGTGAGAAACTCGTATACATTAACTTATGCTTTAGATACGAAAGTGACGATGATTGGTCCATTTAATTGGTGGTGTCTCTTTGTTCGGCTACATCTTGATGTCCTCCAGTGGCTTCTGGTCCAGAAATGCGTTCATTATAGGGTCTACTCTATCGTCTGGCAATGTGTTCTTCGGAGAGCAACTGTCTATCTCTGGTCTCGGCTTGCTCTTGTCACTGATCTCTGCCATCGACCTGTGTATGGTTCTGCTTGCTCATTCCGCCACAATACTATGTCAGGCTTTGTTGATCTTGGAATCAGGTTTTTTGTAGTAGCCTCCGCTCTGACCAGCTTGTTGACACTATGCTCTGGCTCTTTTTATAAACTACTTAAAACATTTAGTTTGAACTTGGCCTGAGTAGACTTTATCTTTAAGTTGCACCATATAATTTCATAGATAGATACAGATGTTTGGTTGAGGTCAGATAAATCTTTTTTTCAACCATTGTTTTATTGCTAATCTCAACAATTTTTTGCTTAGAATTGTTTGTCTGTTTATTGTTCAGGAGCGGAAGTTCATGGAGCACCAGCAGGAGACGATGGAGAAGGCGATGAAGAGAGAAGCGGACAAGCATCGAGAGAAGACGGCCATTCTCGAGCGACATTCTCTGGAGTTGAGGCATCAACTGCTACGAGGTAACGCCAGCAACTGTTCTGTCCACACTTCCAGACCCTGCTTGTTACTAGTGGCACTGTGAAGTTCAGACCCCACCTGCCAGTGAAAACCAGAATCCAAACCCTCTTTCAATTCAATTCAATTCAATTTATTTTGTGAACCAACATAATACAATTATGGCAATGAACAATCGCTCCAATAAAACACAATGCTCTTGAATAAGCTGGTGCCCCACAGTTACCTTTACAGTAGCGCTCAAGAAATTCAGTGATTTTGGCGACTTGTACCGGTAACTGGTTTGTCACAGACAGTGTATTAATTGTAATAAACTGCAATTGAAATTGTAACCTCTATTGCTGCTGTGGGTAATGCATCAAGATCACCAAAGCCAAGCTGTAGTGAAGTCAATATCCAGAAGACCAGATAATTATTAGACCTCTTGTGTTAATGCAGAAGTGTCTGAACGCATGGTATCTGGTATATTTTTTTGCGATTAGCTCGTGAGGCTGCGATTTGGGAGCTGGAGGAGAAGCAATTGGAAGAGAAGAACCAGTTGGCGAAACGTCAACTGAAAGATCTTTTCTTCCTGAAAAGACATCAGATGATTACAAGACATGAAAGGGTAAGACTCATGCTGCTGCTGCTGCTGCTGCTGCTGATGATGATGATGATGATGCTGGTGCTGCTGCTGCTGCTTCTACTGCTGCTGGTGATGATGATGCTGCTGATGATGCTGATGATGCTGCTGCTGCTGCTGATGATGATGATTATGATGCTGCTGCTGCTGCTGCTACTACTGCTGCTGGTGATGATGATGCTGCTGCTGATGATGCTGATGCTGCTGATGATGATGATGATGCTGCTGCTGCTGCTGCTGCTGCTAGACTTGATGGCCCATCTTCCTCGATTCTGCAACATCTCTACATTCATGGACTTCCACTTTTTTCCTCATCTTTGTATACAGATATTATATAATAATGACAATGACAATTTATATGGCACCATGACACAGTCATGCCATTACAAGGGCACCTCACATAAATCTAACAGCATGATAGGCCTTACAAAAAATAAATAAGTCTTCAGGTCTGTTTTGAAGGAGTCAACTGAGTCTATTATATACGCACATATATACACTGTGTCCGGAAAAATTCCAAGGCTTTACGGTAAATATAAAAATAATTAGTAAACATTAATAGATTTTTAAAATTCCAGCAACAGTTTAATCCTGAAATATTATGGAACTATAATTTATGTTCGAAATGTCCGCCATTGGCTTTCACGCATGCTTCGAGACGTACACACCACTGACTAACAGCAGCATCGACGACCAGTTGATCAAGTTCATCCCAAGCATTAACAATTCGCTAGCGGAGTTCTTCGATGTTTCTGACCTTTGTCTTGTATACTTTCTCCTGCATTACTAATAAATTACAAAGAATTTTGTTGGTAATTATGTACAAATCAAAAAGGTTTTAAAATTTTCTAATTGATTAAATTATTATCTACTATAGTTTTTTCATTCATTTATTAGAGCCTTGGAATTTTTCCGGACACAGTGTATAATTATAAATATATATATATATATATATATATATATATATATATATATATATTATGGAGATTTATATATATATTTACTTGTTTTTTCGTAGCTTCAAACTGGCTTTGACAATAGGGAAGAGTTGTTATCTCACAGTCAACACAAACAAATCTATTCTTGTACGCTGTGAATCTCGTAATTTCTTTCTCTGTTCATTCGCAGGAAATGGAGCAGTGCAGGCGCGCGAACATCCGGTCGGAGGAGGAGCTTCTCCGGCGCCAGGCGCTCGAGAAGAAACGTCTGCCGAAGCAGCAGAAGGGAGATGCGAAGACGAGGGCGGCCATGTTCCGCCAGAGCCTCAAGATCGGTCCAAACCAGCTGAGCATGGAGCAGGAGCGTGAGAGGATCCGACAGGTCGGTCCAGTTTTTATCTGATTTTAGCGCAGCAGTGTGATTTCTAAGGATGTTTTGAGAGTGCTGTTTTGTGGTGAAATATAGTGTTTGTAATTAATTTAATAAATGGAAAATAATTGTTTATTTGTTAATTGGGATTGCTTATAATAGCGTCCCCTTCAACACTTGACGTTGGCTAAATAGGACTAGAAAAGAGCATGGTGGTGTGATTCCTGGGCACATGGTAAAGTGCTGAAGAAGCCATTCCAGGTGGCAAGGCCAGCGATTGAGAAAACACAGCGTTGCATTGTGGGTGACCGCAAGCAAGGGACAAGAATCTCAGCTTGAATAGATGGACAAAGGGAAATATATGGTGACTATGACTATCTTATCCATTCTGTGCACTGTGCAGAGAAGGGAATTTTCTTGCTACTTTGGAACTGTGGCAGAATATCCCTTCTGGGAAAATCTCCTTTTGTTTGCTGTCAACGTCAACCTTTTCATCTAATTTGTGAGATGTTGTGAATGGGATAAATAAAATAAATAAAAAATAAAATAATAAATAATATATAATTCAGATTGATGTGCTTTTGATGTTTAAAACAGTTTGACGAAAGCGAGAGAAAGAGACAAAAGAACGAGCAGCAGAGACAGGAAGACAAACACCGACGACAATACGATGAATTGCTCAAGAAGAACAATGCAGCCGTTCGAGAACTGGAACAACTACAGGTGAGAACAATTGCAATTGTTATATGAGCACAATTGCAATTGTTATGGACATTTACCATAAGATGCTGGAACAGGTACTGGTGAGCATAATTGCAATTGTTACATGGGCATTTATTTATATTATAAGACACTGGAACAGCTTTACGTGACTGTTACTGTATTACTGCCATGAGACATATTTATATTTATTAAACACTTGGTTGGCTTTGCGAGATTCGAAGCTTTGATATTTGATTAGAAAGAGACGACAGATTTCGATTCAATTCAAAACGACGTCATGAATTGAGAAATGATTAGACCTTGTAATCGATTGTAATTTTTTAAATTGTTTTTGTTATTTTGATTCTCAAGAAAGTAAATTACTACGTCTTTCTTTGCCTCTTTTGCGTTTGAAGACCATTCTCTTTGATTGTGGTTTAGTGCTGCTACTTTGGGAGCACCTCTGAAGAGTTTCTCTTGATGTGGCGCTATATAAATTCATGATTATTACGGTTTGTGTGCATTGGCATCGATTGTGACTGGCCATCAAAAAGGTTCGATATACCAAACTTGTTTTTTGTTCTACATGTTCTGACTGGTTACTTGTTTTCACTTGGCTTCCATGCAGGACTACAGTTTAGTAAAATTAAATCTTTTGTTTGTTGCAGACTGAGAAGAGGAAGATTCTAATGGACCACGAAACGCAGAAGCTCAAAGCACTGGAGCAAAGCTACGAAGTGGAAGCCAAAGAATGGAAGGAGAATCTACGGCCACGAAAACTGGTTTGCATAAGAATTGCTATATCAGCCAAGGATTCATGTGGGATTCAATTGTACATGCTTTATGTGGATTATTCTCCAATGGGATGTGGTTCATGATTTGGCGGAATTTAGATTACGATCTGCCAATATTTATTTATAATTTTCCTGAATCGAATTACAACTTGAGCAGAATTTTGTGCTTTCACGTGATTTATAACATTCTTTATGTGAATGATGTGGTGCTTCTAACTTTCTGTATATAATTTACTGCCACTTTAATTTTAATATTCATTAATATTCATTAATATATGTGACTCACCATGGCAAAAGTAGGCTTTTGTAGGCAGAAATAAAAATTTATTTTATTCTCTCACAAGATTCCTCACTATGAGACCTTTCAAACGCCATATTATTTATTTCTTTATGATGTTCCTAACTGGAGTTGTGCGCTTTTAAAGTTTAGCGGTGACAAAAACAACATTTGGAGAAAACGCGTTCGCAAGTCGTCACGTGATGCGCTTGGCAGCGCGAAGGCTGTTTTATGGTCTTTACTTATTGATCCATTATAGATTAATATTATTTCTACCAATCTCAATAATAGTATCGCTGTGTAGAGCAGATCTTAGCCTTTCTAAACATATATAACATCTATGGTTTTTCACGAGGCGACTCTAAATGCTAACCCTTGAAAAAGATCACCATCGTGTTTACGCGAATATTTTTTTACTCGATGCTCGTTAAAACTCGCGATTTTCTACAGAAAATAATTAATTTAACGGCTATATTTTACACTTGTGATGTTGTAGAGATATTTTAACGTGTGATGTTGATTGAAACGAAATTTGCATGTTGGAGTCAAAATTCGAAGTTTTTGGCTTTTTACTATTAAATTAGCGTTTACGACAAGCGCTTATAAATGGTATACGTGGTCACATATTAATGAATATTAAGTTTGATTTAATGTATTTTTAATTGACATCTGATTGATTTTGACAGAAACTCGAGGAGGAGTTTACGAAACAGCGTGCCATGCAGGATCGCTTCTACAGTTCCTCTCTAAGTTCGGACACTGACGTTCCGTACAGCACCAGCAGCACGTCGTCCGACGACACGACTCCACCAAAATCCTCGAAAGGCTCGACATCGTCGGGTCGTGTGTCGCTGGCGTTCTAGGGCGCCAGGTGGAGCCACCGCTCGTTTCTTTTTGTATTCGGCTGTGATCTGACTTTTGACTACGTAAGAGAGGCGTAAAAGAGGGTGTTTAACTTGTCGCATGCACGCTTTCGTTGAGCGTTTCCTATTGAAGTGTATGTGTGTCTGCCCCTTGTGTGGTTGGAGCTCACTGTTTGGGCAGCACTTGAAAAGAAGGGTTTGTGTTTTGAAAAGTGAATTTTAAGGAGATGGAGGAACAGATGAGTCGAGTTTTTAGGGAATAACTGATTCGGACATTCAATGCTTTGGCCGAATGAATCTTTCGTTTTCCGGCATTATTCGGAAGTGTCTGCTTTTGCAAATGCTATACACTCGAGGACTTGCAAATCAAAATTTTTAAATAATTTGCCAGGCTTAACCTTGCTTTGTTTACTATTTACTGGAAAGTCACATTTAAAAGTCCACAGCAGGAGTCAAGTCCATTCATTTAATCGATTATTAATTTCTAAAATGAGATATGTATTAATTAGCTACTATACGTAAAAAATTTCATTTCAATAGTTTTTTGTGTTTACATTCATGTAACAAATGGTACTCACTGAGTTCATACCCAGATCGGGCAAATAGTACCATCTCGATACTCGGATAATTCGGTACTTGGTTAAAAATGACTACTCCAGTTATTCCCTACGTTTTTTTCGATCGGATTCTGCTCGTTTGTGGGATGCTGCATCCAATCGTGAGAAATGGCGGCTGATTCTTTAGAGTGCTAACCTTTGTTTGAAGCTTCCTCTCCTGAGTACGTTACTGTGTAGCGTAAGGACTTCGAACAAATTCTTCACTCACAGTTGCTCAGTGCCGTTGATTGAATTTTCGGTCAAACGGTGCTTGATAAATGTATGATTATATATTTTTTCGGAGCATGCAGCGTCGAATTCTGTCGTGACGCCCGTGTAGTAAGGCGGAGTTGATTAGGTGTGTTGATTGTAATGTGGTCAGAGGTTGCGCTGATGAATTAGAGATTTGTGCAGGTTTGATGAGAATTGCATGTACGTATTAATATGTATTGTGAGGAATGAATTGCTTACGTACCCTTTTGGGTGATTTACTCCAGTGTGTTAATTAACCCTCATATCCAAGGATGTAAGTAAAAATCTTTAACGTACCAGTTGCTAACCGTATTTTGGGGTGCGGCCATTGGCGAATAAAGTATCAGCTCGCTGTGTGTGTGTGTGTTTATGTGGATGACAGTGTATGAGTTCTGCCTGTAAGAAAAAAGTCTTGAACAGCAAGATGCTGTAAGTTTAACGTAGTGTAATGTGATATTTGGAAATGTATAACACTGAAATATTGGCCAATAATTCTACGAGGAGAAGACCAATTCATATGGTATATGTGTTTGCAGTCGTCTGGAGTGAACTCCCTTCAAAGGTGCATTTATTACATCTCACCAATCAAGATTTATTTTGCCGTGGCTGTGCTGGGAGCACTCTAGAGTAGTATCTTGAAGAGGATACTGTAGAAGTCCATTATTCATAACAATGACGATTTCTATGGTGCCGTAACACGGCCATGCCGTTACAAGGGTGCCATAATGCACTGCCATTGTCTTCATATGCTCCCAGGGACGGTGTAAAAATGAGTTTCTGGTATATCATAATTATTTTGCAAAGTATTTCATGACTCCTGAATTCGAATTTAAGTCGCAAAAGCGGTAATTGACGCTGCATTTGTTGGCTTATTAAGAAGTCGAGATGGTCTTTCAAGCGGTTTTGCTGTTTAGTTTCTGTTTTTTCTCGATGAGTTCAAATGTTGCGATCAAAATGTTTGCGTAGATCAAATACTTTTCTTCTCTGTCTCTGTCTTTGTGTTCAGATCTGAAATCTTTCTTCGTAAATCATTTGCATTGGTTCATCAGTATTTCTTGCGTTCATCGCTAGAGTTGTTAGATTTATTTCACGCTGTTTGCTCTGTTCGCTTTCGTAACCGGACTTCCATACTCGGACGTTTCATTGCACGCTTGTTGTAGATTCTGGTTAACCCTGTATCGACCAAAGTGTGGTAAATGGTACGAGAAGTCCTATACCATAGATTCGTAAAGGGTTAAATGTGGTGGATGTATTTGTATATGACACAAGCCCGAAGTTAATGCAGCCTTTGCATATTGCCTCCATACAGTAAAACAAGCTGCTGACATATCCTATGTTGAACATAAGGGAGGTGCTCGATTTTTCTGGGTGGTAGGTGGACCCTAAGGTACCAGTGTATTTGGGGACTTGATCTTTAATTCCCTGCTGTTTAGTAACTATGGAACTTGTGTGCAGGGTCGTGACATGGAGTCAATTCCAAAGCCATCCATGACCTGATGTCTTGCCAATAGACCTCCATGTCATTTTTTGTGTGGTGCAGTCCTGTGTCGAGTTCGGCACATGTCACGCTGATGTGTTGTGTCACATGTCACGCTGATGTGTTGTGTCACATGTAATGCTGATGTGTTGTGGCACATGTCACGCTGATGTGTTGTGGTACACGTCATGCTGATGTGCTGTGGCACATGTCATGCTGATGTGTTGTGGCACATGTCACGCTGATGTGTTGTGGCACATGTCATGCTGATGTGTTGTGGCACATGTCACGCTGATGTGTTGTGGCACATGTCATGCTGATGTGCTGTGGCACATGTCACGCTGATTTGTTGTGGTACAAATGCTGTTGATTGTGAGATTTCATTGTTGCATCTTACTGTCATTTTGAACAGGTCATGTAAGGTATACTTCTGTCGTTTGGCAGCTTACGTTGTCACGTTAATGTAATGAATGCTATTGTTTGGGAATTTCCATTGTCACATTTTGTGACATGCTGTTATTTGGAAATTTACATTGTGGCGTTATGCTTGGTGCCATTTGGCAGCTTGCATTGTTGCGTTATTGTAATGCTCGCTATTCTTTGAAATTTTTCTTTGTATCATCATGGACATGCTATTATTTGGAAATGTACACTGTGACATTTTGCAACGTATGCTGTCATTGAGCAGTTTACATTTAATAGATTGATTGATTAATTGATTTGATTGATTGATTTGATTGATTGATTGTTTATTTGGTAATCAAAGCAAGACAAAACGACAGTTTAAATACATGACAGTGGCATAAGTGTGTAATGGTTACCCAGGAGACCCATAAGGGGCTGAAGGTCATAGCATATATTACATTTATAGTATGTACTGTAAAGTAACTGTACGCTGCTATTTGGAAATTTTCATTGTCACGTTATGGTACACGCTATTAGGGAATTTACGTTGTAATATGTTACAATGCAGGTTATTATCTGGGTTTTTATGTTGTCACGTCATGGTAACAAAAAGTTGTCTTTGAGTTGCTTTCTGATTTTGTTCAGTTTTCCTGCAGTGCATCAAAAGGTTTTTAGTACAGCTTATGTTTTCAGTTGCTAAATTTTGTTTCTGCTGGAGAGTTGAGATTTGTGTGTTAGGGTGCAAAAAAGAATGCTTGATTATCTTCAATTCAAAAGTTCTAATCAAAAATCCTTTACAGGAAGCAAGTGGAGATTATTGTTGTTCTTATTATTATTGTTATTGTTATTATTATTGCTATTATTATTGTTATTATTATTATTGTAAACATTTTATTATTATTGTTGTTATTGTTATTATTGTTACTATTATTATTGTAAGCATTTTTACACACTGAGCTACACAAATTTATGCGTATCTCAAGCACATATGCGAATTGAAGTACCTAACTTTCATTTATAAGTACGTGGGTCTCGATTACAAGTACTGGGGTTCAAGTATAAGTAACGGTACTTGGGTCTCGAATAAAAGTAAATGAAAATTGTGCATGAGTTGTTCTTTAGTACTGTAGTACCAGAAACTGTACAACAACATCTTTGGAACAAATGACGGGTTCACGGGTTGTATTATTTGAGTTTTTGCGAGTTACATTCGAAAGCTGTTTCTAAGTGCGCTAGGAACTGTTGCAATAGATACGTAGGTGACAATCGTCGTTCACATGTGACACGTTGTGTAGGAACGTGTGTAATAGTGACAGGTTCTGTCTTAGTATGTGACGAGACAGTTATTGGCTTGCTAGATGGTCAACCCAAAGATGGTCAACCCAAATGACAGAGATTGAAATACCTGTCTCAGGTTAGCGATAGTGTGAAATTCCTGTTTCATTAGAGCTAATGATGGTGGAGTGGTGGTGTACTGTCAATGTACTCATTTGTACTGGCGTTCACAAGCGGGCACAGATGGAGCAGAAATTTCTAACTGGGTTTCTGTCCTGGCAGGGATTTGAACCCCAGACCTCTAGCTCGGTGCGTGGGTTTGGGTGTATGGGTTGGTGTGTTTGAAGAGTTGTATATTTGAAGGTGATGTGTATACGGTGTTGTTTCTGGAGATGTGAATTTGGATATGTGTTTGTATACTTGGTTGTATACTTGGTTGTATGTGCGTGTGTTTTTGTGACCTTTGGGATATTTTGTGTTTGGTCTGTTCAACATTAAAATTCGGACCGATTTTCCTACGGTCAGATTTAATCAAATGAATTGAATCAGAGCATAATTTCTTTCATTGGAAAATGCAGGTCATGACCTTTTGACCTTCATGACAGCAGAATCTTTTGTTACGCTTTGTGTTATTGTCACTCTGACTACTAATGTTACTATTTAAGTTATTGTGCCTATGAATTAATGTAAAATATCATTGCTAGTATTAGTTGAAAGAACTTATTGAATGTATTTCTAATTGAGTTGGATTGTGTTTGATTATCATCATTTCATATAAACATTATTTCTTCGCTGTGTAAATGTGGTTCCATAAAATTTAATGTGTTCAAGAGAAATAAAATATCTGGGTTCGATAAGTTTTTCCAGGAGTTGTGGCAGGTTAAAAGTGCTGGAAAAGGTCACAACAGCACGATACGTTTTAGTGCCATGGCAGAATTGAGGTAGAAAAGATCCCATAGGCACAGCAAACATCGGGGCAAGGACTCCCTTGTACTACAAAAACTGGTTATTCATGAACATTTTGTGTAACATGCACTTTACTATCAACTATTTGTTTGTTTGTTTGTATGTGCACTTGTTATAGCGCCCCTTCAAGCTCTCTCTACTCAGAGGCGCTCCCGATGCAGAGCGGACACTGCATCGGAGTTTCACGCCGAAGCGCTGAGCAATTGTAAGTGAAGGACTTGCCCAAGGTCCTTACGCGGCTTGAGGGTGGATTCGAACCTCGGACCTTCCGGCTCCAAGGCAACGACGCCACCACTAGACCACCGCGCCCCAACTATAAATGTTGCCTCACTTCAAATTCTGTTTCTAATACCAAAGATTATGTTTTGAATCTTCAAATGCAATTCCTTACTTTGCAAACATAATTATTCGTCAAATCAGAGTCTTCATAAATGTAATTAATTGAATACTTTTCTTATGCAAACAAGATGTGAAAATTTCCAAAACCCAAATATCGCACCAAGACTATTGACAACCTTATGCACTGAATTGTCTTGATCAGTGATTCCCAACGCGGCACACTAGTGTGCCTTGAGAACTTTGCAGGTGTGCCGTGGAAAATTCTAAAATATTATTAATTAATAATGACTTATAGCAAAACAACCGAAAACATCATTAGGCCTGCTGCAACATCAAAACTTAAGTCAGTTGGTCTTAATCTCTCAGACTGTAGCAGGTTAAGATTCCCCAAAGGAAATCTTGATTGTTTTCCCACAGTCATTGAATCTCAGTTTAAAAAAAGAAAGTTGCACCTAAAATACTAAATACACTGATAGACCTAAAACAAGCACTGTAACAGCATTACGGTACTTCTCTTCGCTTGCAATCGACAATTTTGACTGGGTAACATGGGCGGAGTTGCGAAAGCTTATGTTAGATGCCTGTCGCGTTATTTCCGGGTTTTTTGGGGGGGGACTAAAAACTTGGGCTTTCTTTGGGCGAAGATTCAAATTTTTTCCTCGACCCAAAAGAAGTTCATGTTTTTTGCGAGTATGATTGTCGTCTCTGGAGCCTCACTTCAATTTGATCTGCTGACTGACTAGACTCACTAGAATAGGTTATTATTAATAGATAAGAGGAATATTAAAATTAGAATATTATTAAATAACAGTGACAAATAGATTAAAGAATTGATAATTAGCCTATAATTGAGTGTGCCGCGAAAGTTTTTAGTCCTTAGTGTGCCGCAAACCAAAAAAGGTTGGGAATCACTGGTCTTAATGACGTTAAGAAAAGTATGTCATGCACAATGACCCTAGGTTGGTTGGACAAAACGTTGTATTAACACAAACTTACTTCTCACAGTGTTCAAAATATCTGTGTTTAATGTTGGCATTTTCGTCTACTGTCAAATTATTTTAAGGAAGTGTGTTTGTG
Source organism: Lumbricus rubellus (assembly GCA_945859605.1). Lineage (NCBI taxonomy): Eukaryota > Metazoa > Annelida > Clitellata > Crassiclitellata > Lumbricidae > Lumbricus > Lumbricus rubellus. The sequence goes on along the minus strand of OX243811.1, from coordinate 4,745,079 downwards.
TGTGTGTGACACTGTGTGTGTGTGTGTGTGTGTGTGTGTGTGTGTGTGTGTGTGTGTGTGTGTGTGTGTGTGTGTGTGTGTGTGTGTGTGAGTCTCGTCCAGTCCTGGTATTAATAATAGGTTTCTTTATTCTGCTGCATAGGGTGATCTGGTTGTTCTTCCAACCCGTACATCCACATTCCACTTTCCTGACATTGTAAGTGATGCTTTTGGAATATTATATTATATTCATGTGTCACTCATCTTACGACATGAAAAAGTCCTTTGTCTGTCTTTACCTCTGTTCTGTAAGCGATTGAAAAAAATTGTTTTGTTCAATCCTCGTTTTTTTATCGTTAAGTTAATCTCTTGGTACAACTACTAAGAAGGAACCTGTCTGTTATTGGTCTGGAACTGAGAATACCAGTTAAGCAATTGATGGAGTCTTTGCGAAAAGGTAATGAATTGAAACCGTTAAACAGTTGCAAATGTTTCTTGCTTCCAAATGAATTACTGTGCAGTGCAGCTAAATAAAGTCTGTTACTATTTGTGCTTCACGTTTTCTTCCATTCGCCTCTTTCTATTTTGCCGGCCAACTTTATGTTCTGATGGTAGGCCTATTGTCACTATAGCGGTAATAAACGCATCAGTGTATGGTAATGTGCAAATTGTAATGTAATGTTCATCTGCAAAATTTTCCAATGCCTCACAAAAGCAATGTCACAGGTTCTGGCTGCTATCTTGTCTTATTGCATTTCTTTAGCAGATATAAATAAGAAATCATTTTATTATGCAAGAACGCAGAGTGTATGTATGATGCCCTCCAGCATGCCAGTAAACATTGTATGAGGCCCATACGCAACCTACATGGGTTTCTATAGGATTGTGGGCCTAGTCTGTGTCTCCCATGTGGACATTCTGGCAGGGCACAACAGTAGAAACTGCCACGAAAACAACGTAAGACGGTTTTGAACACAACGTCGAATTTTATAAACTGACATAAAACACCGGTACTTTATTGAAGATGATCATTCCAAGCGGTTTAAGGGAATCTACGTCCATCAAATAACAACGTACACATACATCCACACATACATCAATGGATACATTCACAATACATTCACACATTCATCCCGATGTATCCACAGATACATCCACACATACATCCACACTTAACGAACGAAAACAATGGAAGTCATCATTAAGCCTTCGCTAACGAATAGAGTTATATGCGAGTTTGACGTCCAAGATGCTCACATAGACGGCAGATGTCTGAAACAGCACGTTACGACGAAAGGAAATGTGTAGGAAGGTTCGTACCTGATTATTTACACAATCGCTTTTTCAAACAATCATGTCTCACAACACCACGAGGAAGATAGAGTTACAGAAAAAAATAGCACATTTTCAGCAGAGATGTATACACATCCTTTTTTGTTGCAACTCCTAAAAACCGTCTCCAAGAGTACCACAGTACTATATGCTCCCAAGTACCACAGTACTATATGCTCCCAAGTACCACAGTACTATATGCTCCCGGTACTGCTGGAACTCGTGCGATTGATGCTTTCCTTCAACGCCGAAAGCGCGCTCAACCCAGTCACCATGTGGCGCATTTTGTTGATGCTCTGCACGACCATCTTATTGTGGGGATCGATGTCTAGTTTCGTCGGATCCTCGATGAGTTTCGCCTTGAGAAAGCCGCGTCTGATCGCCTCGAGCACGTGCACCGTCTCCCCCGTCAGATTATTGTAGTAGTTTCCCGAGTCGCGGTCGACGAGTTTCCTCTGAACGGCCTCGATGAACGGAACTCGCTTTTTGAGACGCTGATCGACGACAGCTCGTATCGCATACGTCCTGCTCCTCACCTCGCTCTCCTCCACCGCTCCCTCGTCCGACTCGTACTCCACCAGGACCCAACCGCTGTCAACCGCGTCCTCCATCTCTATCCTCTCCCCCGACGTATTAACAATGTAAATGGTCGCGTTTTCGTCTACGATTCCCCGTTTCTTCGCCTCCGACAGATCGACGCGTTCCGCAGTCGTCGCGTCGATGACAGCGGTGATCATGTATTTGCGAGACTCGATTCGATCGCGAATCGTGATGAGTCCAAGCGCCTCCGTCTTCGGCGTCGATCTCGTCTTCGTGACGTAATCAACCTGGATGAGGTCCTCGGAGAGCGCGGCCGCTATCGCCTTTGTGACCCTCGTGTCGGGATTCACGTACAGACCCTCCCGCATGTTCATTATGCCGTGCTCGATCGCCTCCTTCAGAGATACGTTCGCTCCCGATCGGGGGTCCCTGACCGATCGTATGACGTAGCGTTTCTTCTCCTCTTGAGATGTCGATGTCAGTTGCTCCGTTTCGATCGCTTGCTTCCAGGATCCGCCGCCTCCGCCGTAGGAACTCGCGTCGTCGTCCATGTCGCCCATCGGAAGATGAACCGTTTCCTCGCGGATCTCCGTTGACTCAACGGTGAACGTCGTCTGATAACATCTACGGCAAAATAGAATCATGGTAATTAATCAGCTGATAATAGTAATAATACTAAAATGTTAATGATAAAACAATAATAATCATTATTATTATTATTTTTTATTTTATTTATTTTTTAATAATAATAATAATAATAATAATAATAGTCAAGCTATCTGTTCCAACGGATCTCAGTATGCATCCAACGTTTCAACGCTGTTGCTTGCAGGGGCACATTCAAGAAGCAGCCACAGCTATCAGATTGATTACTGATTCCATAGTCTTTATATACACTATTCGTTGTCTTGTACACCTTTGTGAATTGAACTACGTCGGTTAATTTCATAATAATAATAATAATAATAATAATAATAATAATAATAATAATAATAATAATAGTAATAATAATAATAATATTAATGATAAAATAATTATTACTATTATTTTACTCCAGTATTCATCTATAGAACAGCTAACAACAACAAAACTAGTAAATATTAACAAGGGTAGAAAAGATTCGTTTTTCCAGATTAGCTAACAAAAGAAATACATTAATTTAGCAGCTGATAATAATAATAATAATATTTAATAATGATGACAATGATGAAATGATATTGATAAAATAATAATGATGAAATAGCATTAATAAACTAGTAAATAAAGTCTTTCATAGGACCACATAGTAAAGTCTTTTTTGCGCATTCCAACTCCACATCAATCAAAGTCTGGCCTTTCAGTTTGTTTCCAAAATTCTCATACGGCTACTACCGGTACTATAGATTTTGATAAAATCAATAGTATCCCAACAAATAATACTACTACAACTACTGCTACTACTACCAATAATAATGGAAATAATAATAGCAATAATAATAATACAACAGCAATAATGATATCTTGCAGGTTCCTTAAACGGTTATTTTCTAACTTTTCCAATGTGGTAGTTCATGTTCTGTAAGTTTCAAACTTGAAGTAAAACGGAAATCAAATATAACACTCTATCTACCTGACTTGTTTGTTGTCTGAAACATGACTTTTGAAATCCTCAAGTTTCTCAAAGATGCAAATTGGTCGAGGTTTTCTTCCTTTCAGCTGAAGGCGAAATTTATTCCAGTATTCATAGAACAGCTAACGAAAGAAAAAAAACAGTAAATATTAACAAGAGAAGAAAAGATTCTTTTTTCAGATTTAACTAGCGAAAAAAGAATGTGTTCCATACTACTCTTCATCAATCGCTTTTTGGTCTTTCTGTCTCATTTCGCACTGTTCTCTTCGAGTGGGGTTGGACTGGGAGTGCTTCTGAGTGGACAACCGTGAAGGGGCGCTATATTAAATTGCTGTACTAAATAAAAAAATTAATAAATAAATGTAAGAAAAATAGATCCATGTAATAGAAAGAAAAAGTATGTCCACAGAAAAGTGTATGCACCAACTAAAAGAAACATTCAGAGAAATGCTATTGGAATAACAAAAGTTTAAGCAGAGGCAGAATGTACATTCTCCATTTTTCTCTGCTTCTTGGCAGTATAGTTGTGCACAACCATCAGACATTTCTATTTAGATTAGCTACATTTATGGTAACATTATAAAAACTAAAGTGGACTTAAGTAGGCATACCTGGTAACAGTTTAATGTTTGTAGTAAACCGGGAATAATTCCTTTGTTCTGAACTTTGGCTGAAAAATCAAGAAATTGTATCACATTAACATCAGGACTTACAAGGCACATGTACGGCATGGTTCTAAAAAATAAGAGCTAGTTTGACTTATTCAATGACTCCATTGTTCTATTTGAATGACCTTTTGACCTCTGACCTGAATTTGACCCAATCAAATGCATTTGGCTACTTAGAACCAATCATGAAGCTGGCCTTATAAGGTGCTTTCTAAGCAGCCTACATAATGCATGAATGAATGAATGAATGAATGAATGCATTAATTAATTAATAAGCATGTGAATAGACCAGCAAACATTTATACAGGATCACTAAGCATGTAATTAGGTCAGCAAGATTGTAAAATGAATCATAGAAGCATTCAAAGTAGGTCATATAAATAGTGTTTCTGTAATCAAACAAATATATTAGAAACAATAGTAGTTAATATCATTGAATCAACAGAATATGTACAATTAATTGATATCAAATTGGAGTCTGAGGATTAGTGCAAAGGTCAATGCTCAGAGGTTAAAGTTGAGAAAGTCTTACATGTTGGTAATTCCGTCTCAAGTTCTTCAACGAAGTCGTGCAGTTTCCTAAGTCTTGAGACTATTGATGATCCATTCATTTCCAACCCAGCCATGTCTTGCTTTGACAGCTTCTAAAAGCAGAACGAAGAGTGATGACTGTTGGCATGGTAATATACATGTATCATTAGTTATCTTAATCCACAGGAATTGTTGGCAGCTCCCTTCGTTTAAGTGTAGTCTACCTTCAGATTTGAAACGCCACTTGGTATCTCTAGACTGGGCTGATGAGTTGTTCGATGGCATTTGATTACAGTATAATTAAATTATAATTATCTTCCAATCTAAACAGCAAACCACAATGTTCAGTTAACACATTTTAGCTAACAAATACGATGCTTACCAAAAATAAAGAGTAGCCTATGGTAAAATAAATGTTTTATATATGACTTTAGCTAACTGACTTTTGTATGCGGGTAGAGAAGTTTATTTGTACGTATGCATATGGGGGGGAGGGGTTCGCAAAATGTACGAGTTGGAACGGAAGAAGGGGTAAAAAAATATGAATTTTTGCATATGTCACATATGGATGAGCCCTTAGGGAAAAGTTTGAAAATTCCGATTACGACTATGAAATTCTGGAATGGCGTACCAGTGTTTGAAGAGACTTTTTTGTCGTTTGAAGGAGAAGTTTGCCAGACTGACTCAAGCAGTCAGTCCACGAACTCAACAGCTGAACAAGCAACCTAAACAGTTAATAAATAAATTAAATACTTTAACTACTGTAACTTAAACAATCAATGTTCACATATTAAACAAGAAAAGCCTTACACAGCAGTCTTACACATACACGCAAACATGCACACACACACACACACACACATTGTTGGTGCGCGGTGGTGTAGTGGTGGCGTCGTTGCCTTGGAGCCGGAAGGTTCGAGGTTCGAATCCACCTCGCCGCATAAGGACCTTGGGCAAGTCCTTCACTCACAATTGCTCAGTGCTTCGGCGTGAAACTCCGATGCAGTGTTCGCTCTGCATTCGGGAGCGCCTCTGAGTAGGGAGAGCTTGAAGGGGCGTTATAACAAGTGCACATACAAACACACACACACATCTGTTATATTTGTCAGGTCAAAAGTAGCTACAGAAAAGTAAGACGGTCTAACATGGTTTAACACAATGGCCAAAATCAGCTAAAAATATTTCCATAAACTGTTTAAATTTGAACTTGCCTCTGCAGAAGACTGGAAACCGTTTCATCAGAGCTGGAAAGATAGCAGACTAACAACGGCACAAAATCCTCCTTCCCATTCCGTGTTTGAACCTGAAAAACAGAAGCAGCTTTGTAAACAAACAAATCAGTTTTATAATGACTATTATAAGCGTCTTTTACATTACAATCCCACAACTTCGATCTTTTGGATGCTGTGGAAATCTTGAGATTATGAATATGAGCATGAAAAAACTGCGGTTGTAAACGATGGTGAAAATAATACTTGAAAGTATTCTGATCGTTAATTTAAATGCTTTTAAGGAAATTGAACAAGTATTCATAATAATATAATTTAAAGTGTTCAAAAATCCTGAGTACTTTCAGAATTATATATTTTACCCATAACCGAACTAGGCTTAGAGCTAATCATGTCTCATTTCTTCCAATTAGTTTAGTAATATAGTGAAAATTCACCAGAACTCTAATGGTTGTTTATAATATCCGCTTATATAACAAGTCAGTGGCCAGAATATTTTGCAGCTGTAACTTGCCTGTTAAGTATGGGACAAAATTTGCAATTCAAACAGGTTTTGCATGTTCTATTAAGTCTGCTGTGTTCTGACTGGTTAATAATTCTGCCTTTTATATATCTTGAAATCGAATAGGCTTAATACCTTAATGACGTTGGGCTGAGAGATATCAGTAACAACAAGGTCATCACCCTCCTCTATCTGCAACTGAAATATCAGAACAATAAAACAATATTAATAACTCGAAAATTAATAATTTGTATGTATGTATGCATGTATGCTTGCATGTATGCACCGCAGTTGATGTATGTGATCGTCTATCCTAGTACTCTGCAGTTGTCTTGATGAAGTTCATTCGTTATCGCTAGGACTGTTGTCAACAAAACAAACGGGGGACTGGCCGTTCTATCTTGCAAATGTCCCGGATGTGGCCACATACATAATCTAGGTCAATGGCCCAATTGTCGGCTTCATATTCCGTCAGTAAGGCCTAATAATAGTCTTCAGAAGCTCGTTCTACAGACCAACAAACTATCCAATAAACTATTATGCACCCAAATAATTATCACAAAATATAATAATATTAATTGCAAAGTAGCCTATATAAAGCTTGTTGTTTTTTCAGAGATTTATAGGGTCAATATTACGTCACTGCTTTCCTACCTGCTTCGTTTGAATCGATGATGGAGCTTTTATTTTTCGGCTCTTCAGTCGTGATGCTTGCAGTGGAGGAAGGGATGAACCACTGATGACCAGAGCGTCCACAGTTTGATGCCAGATCTTGAAATCATGCGTCATGCTCTAGAGTTGGCGAACAAAATAAAATCCGATTTGAATGGATTAGATTAGATGCAAGGGTAGAGATGATTAGAGTTTGGATCAGAGCAAGAACACTCTATTATGGCATTTTCTCTAATTCTCTGGAACCCCAATTATTATATATCTCAAAAAGCTAGGGACACAAGTTCGAGTTTCCAATAATCTGTTTTAAAGAAGATAGAGTTTAGAGTAGCTTAGATTTTACAACATTTGATTTAGATTAGCTTTAATTAGCATATCCTTTACTAGCATAGCCTTTAGCATATAGCCAACCGGCAGTCACTGAGGCAGACTGGAATAAAAACAAGCAATTTTTCAAGCAATTTTTCACAACAGCTATCATGGCAAAACCCTAATATATTGCATGTTACAGTTGTTACTGTTTAACAACACAGTTACACAACCATCAAATGTGAGTAGTGTCAGCTGTCGCCTTCCTCCTTTGATATCCGGGACTGGCAATGATAGCCTATACAATATTATGCTAACGCCCGCTATTATTATTATTCCACAGTTTAACGTCGTCCTATGGCATCAATGGCCGTTGACGACAATACATAAAATACAATGCAATGAAATTTTTTTAATTTTCATTCTAGCATCCTAAATACACCATCAACATGACTGGTGTCTGGATGAATCTTCACAATTTCATCAATGTTCAATCATTAACAACTTTTAAAAGAGTCCATCTTACAATTTCTATGCTCATACATTGTGACATCAGGATCATCTAATGTAATTTAATTAACATTGTTTTATATCAATTGACTCAGAACAATAATTTCAACAATTCAACTTTAACTTTAAAAAGCAATTATGGCTACAAAATTTAATGATCAATACATATAATTCTGATATCAAATGATATGTAATTATTTCAATTGTTCATATCTTCAAGCATGTTTGAAAATAAACTTCAGTAATTTACATTGCTTAAATAACAAATTATATATTTATATATATATATATATATATAATTTTTATGACCGGTTTTCAACATAGATTGAGTATTCGAATATTATGAATATTAAGATTTTCAAATATTCACGAACATTAAAACTGCCAACGAATATTATATTCGTAAAATAGTAGGCCCATGTTCTTTCAAGGAATTCTTTATTCTTATTTATTATATTTCTTATTTTTCTATTTAAGAAACAGTTTTACTGAATAAAATGTTCAAATTTGAGTTAGCCCATAGGCCTACACATAGGCCAATATCAGTAACTGACAATAACTTGAATAGATTTATTGCTAAAAACGTCAAGGTCTCTGCTGGGTCTGGTCAATGTGGCCATGCATGCGGCATTCATATCACATTCGATACTGTCTTAATGTTAGTCACTTAGTCTGACTTCTGACCATCCTCCCCAACTGAAAAGAGGCAGAGCAGTTGGCAAGTAACAGCAGCAATAGGCTAAATTATAAATAAACTTTGCCTATAATAGCATCTGCAAATTGATAAAGTAGTTTTATATCAGTGTAGCAGCTAGGATGAGTAGATATAAATGCCAATGCAGGAAATAATATTGCCAGATTACAAGCAAAAATTATCCCGATCTCAGCATAATAAGCGCATTGCAGATTTTTAAGTCAGCTCTGCTCTGACAGCGAGTGAATGTCATGGAGACATGCAAAAACTTACAGTGCTTTACTGTGTAACATTGTGATTTCGATAGTTCACTTTAATCCGTTTACGAATATTTACAAATATTTACGAATATTAAAAAATCTTAATATTCACGAATATTTACGAATATTAAACCCAAAAGTCACGAATACTCAATCTATGGTTTTCAACATGCTCAAACATCATATAGTATTCAACATGCTCATCATGCATTATAGACGGGCAGACAAGCAGAGCCACCCAGGAAAAATTAATGACAAGCAAATCTCTACATGAACTTAATCCATACATTGTCTAGTAAGTCCTGGTGAAGATGCCCACAAATCGGACGACAATTAAATACAGGGTGGACCAAAAAAAGACGACTTTAAGGTTTTTCTAAGGTTTTTTGGCAATATCTTGGCCAGAAGTGAGAATTTTTCAATCACGTTTCACAAGCTTAAGGGCAATTCATATCTACGTACAACTGCCAAATTTCATCAAAACATCTCCAACAGAACAAAAGTTATTTCACTTTTAGTGAGTCCACCCAATGTTTTTTGACGATTCCAATATATAACGTGACAAAAACTGTCAAAAAGCGATTTTATTAAGTCACGTATCAAATAATTGTTATCATATAGACTTAATATTGTCAGAGAATCATTGTTGTTATAATTTAGAAAAGAAACAGGGTACCAGGAACTTTGCAAAGAGACTCATAACAAGTGTGGTTACTGGTGGTGAACACATTGAACATAACTTGTGAAGCACTATCGAGTTAATGTCTATTGTATACGAATGCACTAAGCTTAACTAAAGTACACATAATTTATATTTTATTAATTTTTGGAGTCTTCCTCAACTCTTTAAATAGCATTCACATCAATCACTTTGAAAGCATCACTCAAAAATATAAATTTATAAATGCAAAAGCTTGAAATTAAGAATTTGTAACGCACGTTAAGAATAAATCAAGGTTACATCACAGTATAATACTGTGGTCACATGGACATATTCTGTTTCTACGGCATCATCATGAATTTCAAGTCGTTCTATTGTTTTCAGGTCATCTATATAGCTATCTAAAAAGGATCTTCGTCTTCATCAGCCTTAATGTAATTTTTGCTCAGCAGTTCTGCATTGTCACAGACCATGCCACAACCTTGCTTGTAAGCAGGAGAACACATCTCATACATTTTCCCACATGAACAAAAGAGTGGTGCATGGAATTTTTAATAACATTTTGTAGTTGCAAGTGATGACATTTAATATGTCTTCTGGTGAAGCTTTCAAAAAGTTAGTGTTGTTATAAGCATTTTCTCATTCTTCCAACCCCAATCTTCTGGCAGCACTTGCACAGTCATTAAGCACTTCCATTGAATGACTTGCAGGTGAATACGTAAGAAGTGGTACTGTGCCGCATTATCACTTGGATGGAGTTGCTCAGGATTTGGAGGCATCTTATTTGTAGCTATCTGATGCATATATGAAAGATATCATAAGTGGCATGGCAATCATATTTAACCCAGATTCAACACTGTCATTGGTTGAGATCAATGTCTTAAATACTCCTATGGTCTGAAGGGAACTTCTGCTCCCAGGTTTCGATCTCACTTATTTGAACACTCAGATGATCACAAATATCTGTTTGGGTCCGTGTCTTTTTTGTGTACCCGAGCTAGGTGTTCTCTTTCTTTTCATTTTGTACATGGCAGATATAGCTACTCTTATTTCCAAGCACTCTTTCTCACTGGTCATTTCTCATTTTCGCTTTTCGAACTGCAATGATCCGTTTGTCCCGTAATCAAAAGCCAGTAGCCACTTTGGCCCAAACTAGATAATTTTCCACCATTGCCCTTTCCCTCTGGAATGCTCTATCTTCCTCTTCACGTGTTCTTCCTAGATCTATTTCTTGCTCTCCTCAAACTCCATTTCTTCTCTCGGGGTACTGACACTGGAAGCTATTGTTTCTGTGTGACATTTGTTACCTTGATGATGGTTCTCTGCCCGAAGGCAGGTTCATTGGCTTTATGCCCCTAGGAATGAGATGAGTGAGGTGGTTTCTCGTTGCCTTCCCCACAGACAATGATGGGTAAGCAACTTGCCCAAGGTTGCTCTGCAGGAGCTTCCGCCCTTGCGTCCCACACGTGCTAGCCCGAGATATCTAAATCTCTGAATGTCAACTCCCAGTCCGGGGCTTGAACCGCAGTCTGTTGCAACCAACAAACGAATGCCGCTCTCGCTTACCGGTGTAGCTAACTAGGCCAGTTACCTTATATTGCATAATGATGGAACTTCGGAAAACATTCGTTTGCCAGGATCATACAAACTTAAAGTGACATCGCATCCACTTACATGTATAAGAGCAAGCACAAAATCCAATAGGCCGAAGTGTCTGATGACAGACTGCGTAAAGCCATTAACGGTCATCCTAATCACATCCACTGGTCTTTCCACCCTTTCATTTTAGTTTTGGATAATTATAGCCTTAAAACCAGACCACATAACTTTTCATTGGGCTTATAACCATTAAAGATCGTCATAGCAGATCTCGCGTAGCCTATTCTGTTTATGCACGCTAGTGATACTACCAGCATTATTTTACCCTTGCATTGTGACAGTTTCCGTAAATGCCCTTTACAATGTAATTGACTGTTTAAGTTGCGTCCGTGTCAGCTTCGTAGGCCTTCTTCTAATAAACGAATTAGATGAATTAATTGATGGATTAATAGATTACAAATTGACCCACAGACTTACGCACTACAAGCACGTGGCTGTGAAAACGTTAAAAAAATTCAATTGAACCGCCATACTCTGAAAAAAATAAACTTACCGAATTAGTAATGATTTTTCGGATAATAACTAATAACTATGACATAGTATAATTGTTTTTAAAACTCTTGAAATATAAAATAGAATAATAATTATAGTAAGATCGACGTTTATTTACAACCGGGAAATAGCACGCTTGCCGATGAATATTCACAAGGTGGTGATTTAATTAATGACGTATCATGACGTTTGCTGTTGAATATTCATAGTGCGGTGATTTACTAATGATGAAACGGGACGCTCGGTCTATCAATATTCATAGTGCGGTAATTGATTGATGCGCTACCGCCAGAAATATAGTTCCCTACTAAATTGCTTCCTAAAAAGATGCTAATTGATCCTGTGTTGGGCATCTCTTTGTGCAACATCTACGAACAAATATGTACATGAAAAAGTCAAATGTAGCTTGTCATCAATTTTTCGGAGGTCTTACAGTGAGAATATTTATAACGCTCGGTCTATTACCTTTGTTCATTTCATTATAATAGATTACAGAACACCATAAACCCATTGCATCAATAATATATAATTTTTTATTTTAAATAATATAAAAGAAGATACAGAGAGTCCAATGCACAATAATTATTTGTGTTTGACTGAAAACAAGTTCCTGAAAATTATGTTACATGATATAACATATTTACCAATATTAGAAGAATTTGTTGTTGTTAATGTATGCATATATAGATGCTTCAGCAACTAATAATAAGCAAAACATATATGTGCAATAAAAAACACAAATAAACATCCATAGGGCATACATAGGTCCCACAACATGTGCATCACAATAATGCAATATATCTAGCACAACAAATCAAAAATGCACCATTACATATGAAACTATCCATGACAACAAATTGAAAATGCTAATTACATAATCCGACCTTTAGTTATAATTTTTATCAACCGATATACTTCATTTTGATATAAATTAATCGTCAACAGATTTTTAATAGAAATTTCATCTTTATACATTTGACATTTATTTCTTAAAACCTTAGAAATATCTTCTTGTTTACAGGCAAGTAAGATGTGCATAATTGTTTCTGGCACGTGACATGTATCACATAAACCGTTAGAATGCCTTTTTATAATGTATAATCTTTGAATAGTGTTTGCTACTCCTAAACGTAATCTAGATCTCTGGACTTCTTTGTGCCTGTATGGTACAAGATATTTTATTTCTATTCATCCAAGCAGTTAGATAAACCCTATCCCACATAACCAGATCTACTATTATGAAACTCGTAAAATCGGGTAGCTTAGACTGAGGCCTTTTAGGCTTTTACCCCTAGGCATAATATTATTTCTGAGGGGTTTGTTGGTATCTATCTAGTTAGGCAAATTGTAGCTAATAATATTATGCTCACATTTACGTTACAAAACAATAAAAGCGAACTTTATTTGTCTTTAAATTCACCTGAATAAATTCTCGAAGCGTTTCTAAAGCCTCAACGCTGTCTGGCTTGAGCTGTCGTAGTTTCTCGTGCATTCGCAAGGTGGCCACAGACGTCTCCTCTTCGTATTCGACGACAGCCAAACAAAACTGTTTTTTGACGACAATTGATACAAAATAAAATTAGTTTTCGTCGATATTAATATAGAACTATTATTTTGTCTGGACCGTTTATGAAAATGATTTGAGTTGATCGCCGCCATTAAATCACGTGGGCAGAACAGCGGCTGGAGAGAGAGTTATTGGGCGATGGAAAACGAATATCAAATCATGATCTGTCAGACTATTTTTGAGATTAAATCTAATAATAATAGGCTAATATAGATGCAGCCTATTTACGAAACAATTACCCCATACCTCAGTCTCCTCTCCACTTTCCTGTCATGTCCTCTTTCCTGTCCTGTCCTCTTCTCCTCTCTTCTCCTCTCCACTCCACGCAGACCACTCATCTTCTCTACTCCTCTATCTTCTCTTCTCCTCTCTTCTCCTCTCTCCTCTTCTCTTCTCTTCTGCTCTCTCATCTCATATCCTATTCTATGATTTTATCTTGTTCACAGACCTACTCTCGTCTCCTCTCTATGTCTGTTAGTCTGTCTCTCTGTGTCTGTTTGTTTACCTGTCCGTATCTATCTGCTCGAGTCTGTCTGGTTGCACCGCTCTGTTTGCCTCTATGCATCTGTAGGCCTACTAGGAACTGTTTCTGTCTGTCTGTCTGTCTGTCTGTCTGTCTGTCTGTCTGTCTGTCTGTCTGTCTGTCTGTCTGTCTGTCTGTCTGTCTGTCTGTCTGTCTGTCTGTCTGTCTGTCTGTCTGTTTGTCCATCTGCTTACCTTCTTGATTGCAGGTAAGGCGCCAAAGTCGTCTAGCGCCCGGATGCATCTCTGTTGTAACTACAAATAAACGAAAATTAACCATTCAGTCGTTCTTATTATTACGATGCACAGTCACTAAGTCGATCAATGTAAATATCATTATTTCATTCATTCATTCATTCGTTCTTTTAATCATTCGTTAGTCCATTCATTCTTTTGTTCATTTCGTTGTCCATTCATTCATTCAGTCATTCATTCATCTATTCACTTTTTTATTTTTCCATTCAGTTATTCGTTTACTCAATCATACATTCATTCGTTCGTTCATTCATTCATTCATATTCATTCGCTAATTCGTCCGTTCAATTAGCAAATGGCGCTCTGTGTAACAATTAGCTAGCATCAGACTTTTGTATGTAGGCCTAGTAATTCATGGGGAAATGGTATTTTCTGGAAGCACAGGCTATATCAATGAATATCAACTCAGAAGCCTTTTGCTATTGTCATCATAATAATTAATTACACGCGCCAAAATTCTAAACAGCACTGAAGCGATTGTGGGCCTATTCGCATGCGCAATGAACCGATGACTTGTCCTCATAAAAGCAGTCAATAATGATGTCGCGATCTAAAAATGCCCATATAGGCGGCCAACGTAGGCCCGCAGGCCGTCACCTGCAAAAGCCAATATTAGGCCTAAATTGCAGAGAGTGGCTATAGGCCCTTCCCTCTCTTTCTATCTCCATCTGTCTATCTCCCCCCTCTTTCCGTACAGTCTGTATGGATGTCTGTCAGACTATGTTTGTAGGCCTATGTCTGTCTGTCTGTCTGTCTGTCTGTCTGTCTGTCTGTCTGTCTGTCTGTCTGTCTGTCTGTCTGTCTGTCTGTCTGTCTGTCTGTCTTCTCTTTCTATCTATCTAGACCATCTATATCGCACGCACCTGCACTAATTATAACCCCGCCAACACGCATGCTTTACCGCTGTAGGCCTATGTACGAACAACATTGCGTGCGCCAAGTCCACCAACCCTCTTTAGAGCCATTTTGTTTTATTTGGCAGAAATGTTGAAAATAGCAACACGACAGCTGTATGCATAATAAATTATGAACAAATCATAATTTTCAATAACGATGAATAATAAATTTTGAGGTGCCGTGTGCTATCAAGTCTCCACAGCGCATTTAGCCTAAGCTTATAGATCTAAATATAAATTATTATTGACTTTTTAATGTAGCGCACCTTCAGGTAATCTACTAAAAAGCGCTCCCAGTTCAACAACGGCTAAATAAGGAAGTTTTTAAGTGAGAAAGAAACATAGTAGTGTAACCTCTAGGCACATAGGCTACTAAGCTAAGCTACAATAGATGCTGCATATAATTCTATGGTGCAAAAATGCATTTCAGTTCCTTAAATATAGTGTTAGAGTTCACCGTGAGTTAGCATCTTGCAAAAAATCCACGTTCTGAATTGCCTTCTTTACCATTTTCAAGGTCTTAATTATCTTGCTAGAAAATTAAACAGTGACCATCGTGTTCGCCCCTCCTGCAAAATCATACCTGCAGGCGCCCATGGTCGTGCAAAAGCGTGACTTCACCGAATGACCCATGCACTGTCAGTGTGGGAACTAAAATGTCTGCGGATTAACCCACGGCCATTTAGGCTAACTATTTAATAGGTCGTGATTAACCACGCTATATCCACAGAAGTCGTATACGGATGATGTAATGTCATCTCCCGGATTAATGGGTGTGGCGAAGGCATAAGCTTATACATGCGTCACAGGAGATATTATTATTATGGTACCAGGTATGCTATAAGTAAACATTTCTGTGGCACCGTTTCGGGTTTAAGAATGGTACTGAAATACAGCTGTCACTGAGACCGAATAGGACTATGAAAATTAATGTGCGGGCGTGCATGCGTTTGTGTGGGTGGTAGGCCTATAGGCTTCTGTGTGTTTTGTTTGGTGTGTGTGTGTGTTTATGTGTGGGTGGGTGGGTAGAGGTGAATGTAATTCGATATATAGATACTCACTCTGGTCACTTCGTCCAAAGTCATATTTCGTTGTTACGAACACACTGCAAGAAAAACAAAAAAAGGAAGTATAGACATTAGTTACTTGTACGTCGTGGTCGCAAGTTTTACGATATCTGCATGTATAGTAAAAGAACATCAAAGGCCTTTGGTGTTCCGCACTCTATCATCCAAAACATCATATGCCACCTCTCTCGCCGCAGGGTTTCTTGCAAGGAATATTTCTCAAACTGCTCACGGTAAATTACTTCCAATCGGATGACAATTACTTTTTTACTATATGTAACTGCACAGAAGTGCTCCCACAAGTGCACAAATCCGTGTAGAACTTCACGCTAAGCTAAAAAGCCTCTTTCTGCTAGTTCCGTTCATTGAGACCTACTTGCCTCGTTTCCCTACTTTGAAGTATATTAGGCTAGTTCCATGAGCTAAGCACTGAGGCAGCCAACAGTATGAACTGTTGGCCACTTCTTTTGCTTTGCCTCGGCATATGAGGAGAGTGGGTGGCCAGTCCTCTCCCTCGCCGTCTCACCTTCTCACCGACAGTGTACAGTCAATGCACTCATTATGGCTGAGATCGCTATAGGGGTCCAGAGGGCGCAGAGGTGGCCTGAATCTGGAAAGAAATTTCTACCGTTTCAAAGATTTGGCTCTCAATTGACACTGACAATTTTGTGGCATATTCTGAACAAGTTCTCTTTTAGTTGTCCGCTTCCTTCCGATTCCACTTTTGTCGGCATTGGTTCTACTGTAACCGGATTTCGTTGCCTCGCTCTCCATGGCTCGCTCTCTCTATCTTTGTATCTGCATACCGTCTTTACCAACGAGGTAATGGTCTTTACCTCTGTGTATACCTGTCTGAATGCCTATATGTATGTCTGTATTCTCGTTTGTCTGTTTCTCTGCCTACTTTGGTATCTGCTTGCCTGCCTTGCTGTTTGTCTGCCTGTCTCTCTGTTTGTCTATCTATCTGTCCGTCTGTCTGCTTTTGTCTCTTTCTCTGTTTCTCTCTCACAGTTTGCATTTATCTGTGTGCATTCTTTACCTCTGTCAGTCTTTCAAGCTGTGCGTTTTTTAAATACTGCATCCGTCCGTTCCTTCATTTGTCTGCCTCCATCTGCATGTAGCCGTGTCTATATCCGTCCGTCTGCCTACGTCTGCATGTATCCGTGTCTATATCCGTCCCTCCCTTTGACCAAACGATCCATCCATCATCACCAGACATGCAGTGCCGCAAATAATTTATAAGATGATCATTCTAGTTACATAATATAGACACTGAGGACGTCTGCCAAGACTAACCAACATACCCTCCACACACCCACCCACCCCCTGCCCTCCAGCCCTCCACACCATACTCAAACTTCCCTCGCCTTCTCACGCACGCACACACACACACACACACACACACACACACCTCTTCCTCCTCCTCCACGTTTTCTTTTGTCGGCGTTCCATCTACCACTCTACCATAACGATTAACACGTCTACCCTGTCGGCCTCTATTATTGGCCAAAAGGTTGTTAGTGTTCAGACCTCTAGACCTAATAATTGGCGAACGCTTACAATAATTAGACGATATCGTTCACTGATGATATAATGTGGCCTAGAGTTGGCACCAAAGAGAAACGGTATGTAGCCTAACCATCAAATTCCTCAGATATTTCACTTGCTCTAGCTGCATTCTTCGACTTGTGGTGTTGACAGTTTTGTCATCAGATCGGGATGGTTGTAGGCTACTACAGTCACTTAATTGCTCTGTTACAGTAGGTCTATTGTACTGTACTTTCCTATTGCAAACTACAGTGAATTGCTCAGAATACGAACGAACGAATGAATGAATGAAAACACGGTGACGCACTGCCTTTATGACTGAATAGGGTACGTAGATAGGGATACGTAAGTGTTTAGATTGGTTGATTGACTGACTGACTGAACGAACAAACGAATGACTGAATACCCAATACGCATGTGTCATATCAATAAAAACGTACCACGGCTTCTTTTAATAAATTTCTAGAAATGCACAGCCCCCCCTTCTTTACCTTCCCATCACAGTCCTGCTTCATGAGTGTTTTTACTTACAGGACAAATGGTCGACTACGCTGGGAATTTCCCACGCATATACATTATACAATCATGTAATGATTAGTGTCCTTACAGTTGCATTTAGGCTACACGAGTTAATCAAATCCTAAACCGCTAATGGTCGTCCTGCCCTACTCACCTCACCTCAACATGTCTAGTGTCTGTGCCTCTCTGTCGGTACGTCTCTCTTACTCACTCTGTGTGTGTCTCGCTCTGGCAATCTCGCTGTGACATTCTGAGATTCTCTAAGTATCTCTGCTTGTTTGTCTCTGTCTCTCCATCTCTCTCTGTCTCTCCATCTCTCTCTGTCTCTCCGTCTCTCTGCCCTCTGTCTATATGTCTGTCTCTCTGTCTCACTGCCTCCCACTCTCACACAGCACACCCACCCACACCACTCACCCACCTACTCACCCACCCACACGCCCACCCACACAACACACACACAACACCCACACACAGTGTCACACACACACACAACACACATACAAGCACACACACACACACACCACACAAATACAAGCACACAACCACACACACACTATCTCACCCACACTCACGCTCACTTTGTTTGTCTGCCTGTCTCTGTGTCTGTCTCAAACCTTTGACACAAGGCATGCCATCACATCTATAGAGCCAGCCAAGAGTGCATGAGTCGCATAATTAGACTCACATATACAGTACATACAGTACAGAGAGTTTTAACGAGTTTTCTAACAAGTAAATCATTGAACGTTGAAAGCCAAGAGCAACATTATATTAACGAGTGATCGAGTGTGGGAGTAGTGAGCGAGAGTGAGTCAGTGCACTCGTCAACTCAGGTCTGTCCATAGGGGAAGGGTAGGGTGAGGGGGAGATACAGTCTGACGTTGACAGCATCATGTCAATGTCATTATAGCACATAATAATAGGCAGATGCAATGTACCACTGTGCCTTTCATAGAATGTATGATGGATAAATTGGATATGACTGGGCATTCCTTCATTCGTTCATTCTTTCATTCATACAGTCAGCCATTCAGTCACTCTGAATAGCATGGACGCCCACAGAAATTTTTCAGGAGGTGTGAAACACAATGAGAATTTTTTAGCAAGAGCCTGAAAATGCAAACAGGGTATTAATAACATGGATATTTTTCATAGAGGTTTCTAAATGCAAATTTCTCTGCTTCACTTTAAGTAGACCTATTGCTTTTATCATTAGTGCTTTTAGTGTGAAAAATCTGAAAAATCCAGAAATTATTAATACAAAATTTTAGAGTAAATTTCCCTGGGGCAAGTGCTCCTTTTGCCCCTATGCAATGGCACCCATGTAAGCCAATCAGTCATCAAGACATTCAGCCAGTCTTCTGTCAGCCAACCAACCAGTCAAAAAGCCATAGGCCTGCACTCAGCCAGTCAATCATTTAGCCAACCAGACAGTCAATCAGTCAGTGTAATCAGTCAACCAGTCAGTGATCCATACAGGACACCACGCCATTCAACGAATGAGTCCATTGTAAATTCTGAAGTTCAATATCCATATTATCTTAACTAAGACATACCGGGTGTGGGGTGGGCTAGAGCAAAAACGACAGCTACTCTCCGATCGCCTCTCGACTGACCCTCGCAAGTATAATAGGCCTACTATAGAGTGAATATAGTAGGCCTATTATACTTGTGAGGGTCAGTCGAGAGGCGATCGGAGAGTAGCTGTCGTTTTTGCTCTAGCCCACCCCACACCCGGTATGTCTAAGCTCAGTCCAGGAGTTCGGTTTACGTAGCGGTGGGCCCACCATCGCGAGAACTCCGACTCCAGCTCCTCAGTTTGTCCCTGCCAGTTTCTCCATCGTCTGAAGTCTGTACGGTATTATTTGACAATAATTCCACTGGTTCAGGTCTGGAGCACCACTGACAGCGTGGCCCTCTATAAATGTTAGATTATAGTTTCACTAAAAACAATTTCGACAACGTCGTTAATAGCCAGCTACTTCTAGAGTGTGCTATTTAAAATTAGAAACACTTGGTTGAAACTCACCGCAAGAACAACAACTCAAAACCGAAATCCTCACACACACAAAAACGCAAATAAAACAGCCGATCAACAGATAAACACAACTCCTGAAGGCTAAAACACGACTGCTTACTAAACGCTGAAAATAAACAACACTCGAGCAGATAGGCCTATCTAACTGTATTCTCAATCAGTCCTATGTTTTTCCAAATGCACAAAACGTGGTTAGCGGTCGTCCTAGATTTCCTCAAACAGCTGCTAGACACTAGGCACTAGACACGTCTCTGCTTAACGAACCGGCCTGATATATTTCGAGCAGGTGGGCTTCGCCGACCAATAATATCGGTCTAAATAAAGGTCCTTGGCTTAGCTAAGAGGCCGTAATTCTTCTATTTAGTTCTACTTGACTGAGCGAAGACAGTGAGCAGCGTAAATTCTTTTAGGACCCCCTCCATCTCATTTGCATTTACCCGGAACCATCGTGGCCTAAACTTGAAAGGCGCTGACGTCATGCATGCGAAACGAAGCGTGACCGAGATCTAAGCGAAATCTGTCATCCGGTGCGGTCCTGCGCGGTCCACTGAATGCGATCGAGAGCGGAAAAATTGTACGGGGTACGGTAAGATGTGTGCTTTTTGAGTTAGGTAATACGTGTCATTCATGAAAGTTTAAAACAACAATTATTTTATTATTATCTCTAGACTCTAAACTTAAAACCATTCATTTTCTGTGCTTGACGATGTTTTCTAATTACTCGACTAGAGTGAGCATTAAAATCTGCTGTATCAGTTCCCTGTAGAGCTGCAGATATTGTACAGTCCACAATGCTTATTTCATCCGATGTTGTTTGCCAGTTACCAACTGCGACTGCGCATCACCGAGTCGGGCAATGAAGCAAGGGAGTTGTGCACGGGGTGGCGAACTGAACCCACGCATCAGTCGGTGAATGTTAACGTTACTGTTCTGATTCTACGAACCCCAACGTTGACTGAGTTTCGTAATAAATCATAGATCGGTCGTCAGCTTTGTTCTATTCGTGCATGAAAAATCCACGAAAAGAATGACATGAAAAATGAGATAGACATAAATTCAGATAAAAATACAATACATACTCAACCCGGACCACCACGTAGGACTACTCTTATATAAGAACAACCTTCTGACTCAACGCAGCGCTCGTAAATAAGCTGGTGCCCCGCGCTTGGCTTTCGAGTAGCGCTTTAGAAATTTCGAGTTTACTATTACGATGTGAATAGACATTTATATACATGTTATATATAATATAACATATTATAATATAATTTAGAACCAGACATACAAACAGACAGACAGGCAGGCAGACAGACGAATTGACTCGTATTAAGCATGCATGTCATCATGTAAATTAGGCAATTGGACTGCCTAAACTTAGACCGATTAGTCCAATAAATCGACCTCGCCTAACATTTTCATCCGCATGATTACGGCAGACCGCATTATTCAGAGACCCAGGTGATTATCGACCCAGACAACAATAACAACAAACAACAATGACATGCAGCCCCGTGGTTTGGCCCCACGCTGTCCCTAACTACACAGCCCGTATACCTAGACAGCAGCAGTTGGATAATAAGTATTGAGACTTAATCTGCATGACAAATGCTACACATATGCACCAAGGTTCTTTGAATGTATTATGCACTGTATGCAGTAGCTATTTCACAGTTGGAGCAACACTTTATTGTACACTTGCATACATAGGCCTATAATTATGCATTCACAAATATACGTGGGCACATACATGCCTATGTAAACATGCAAGCATACGAACATACATACATGTGTTGCGCGCGTCCCCCCAGCCAAAAGAGCACCCCTATTCAACCTCAAGTCAAGGTTTCTTTCCTCATATTTCACGCAGGGTCTCTCTGGCCGAGGAGCAAGGCGGGGAGGGGCTTCAGCATTAAGTTCCAGGTACTCCGTTCTCTTCCCTCGAAAACCCGGCACCCCCGAGGCAACATCCAGTATGGATTCTGAACCCTCTTCTTCCTCATTACCAGGTACCAAGGATGACTTAAGGCGACATATGTCCACGGCTCTCTGTGGGAGAGCAACAGCCCCTATTTCAGACTGTTCTGGGTTCAGATCCCCTCCACTTATTCGACGGGTTCCCATCCATCCGGGTTGCTCAGCGGTATCAGGGTCTAGGGCATTATTTTCTCCAGCATATTGCCTCAGATGTTTTTCTAACTGTTCGTGTTTCTCAATTAAGGCCTGCATTTGGGCTTCCTGGCGCTCCATAAATTCTTCAACAGTGCACGATACTATTTGGGAGGGGGTTGTCTCTTCTTCCTCCCCTTCACTAACTTCCTCTTCTGAATTATTACTTGACATAATGTTCAATGAGTAAGGACTTCTTAATAACTCTGATGAATTAAGAATTAAGCCTAAGTATTCGCCACATATCTTCAAGTTAAAGGTTTTAATCAACACAATTGCAAACACTTGACTATCGGTAATCAGTCAATGATATTTAAGCGAAAGAGAAATTAATCAGCATGATTATATTGCATTGATTTATGTAAATTCGAGAACATCTATCACTGTTTCGCAGACACGGTTTTCTTTCCGTGTGAAGCACTCGCTACCATCTAATTAATTAACACTAATGAGTTAAGCCTAATCAGTTCTTCAATTAAGCACCACACGCAATGCGACCAATTATAATTGTCTATTCTAGCGATATTCACTGCGAAACATTATTTATAATAATTTCTCATTTAAGCTTCTCGGTTCCACAGCAATATGAAATTTAAGGGGATACTTCTCTGCACTCCAGATAATAATTTCAGTAAACGTTGACCACGGAGATACCAGTCACCAAATTGACCACCAGAAGAAATGAAACGGCGGAAGAATTTCAACTTCCAAAGTATGACAAATATTCTTCAAAACGGTTTTCAGACACCCTGGTCTCGTCAATATGAAGGCCCAATTTCTTGGCTGCACGGCAGAAATTCAATTACTAGTTTCTTCGAGTAAATTTGGATCGCAATCTTATTCGATTTCTACCACAATTTCAACGATTCGAGCACAGAGATGTTGCTTCGTCAACCGCCACCGTCTGTCTGAAGGTTTCAGTCCTTCCAGCCAATCACAGGCCACATCCGGGACTCGTCGGAGTCACGGGATCAAGGGGGATCCAATGAAACCTGTTGCGTTGCCGCCGGACTAAAAATAGAGTGGCATAATGAGCTGTTCTCCCAGAATAAATAATAATACACCGGAGGTCGCTCTAAAACGCGGCTACACCACCGGAGACCGACCGAAGGTTTGATGTTAAGGCCGAAATTCGATTAGGCCGCAAATTTATAAAGGCCGTAAAATTATTAAGGAATTATTAACGATCCAACTTTTCACGATCGTTACACCCTCACCAGCCCCCTGAATTTTTCACCATGGGGAAAAATCTATCAGCTCCTGCTGATCATAACCGAGAAACTTAATTTCAGTGTCACCATAAACAATTCTATAGTCGAGATATCTAATTAAACATCGAAAGTCTTAACGGACAGACTTGTACAAAGGCACCTATCGGAAAATATAACGGACAGATCACGATTTAACGTTATGGCAGAAAGCAATCAAGTATCAAAACATTCACCGAGTAGAGTTCACTAAGTCCAACTCAATTACAATCATAATCAACGATCTACGACGTAGCAACACTTCAACTGCATCTCACAAAACTTTGCAGGTCGTTACAGAACTTAAAGTTCTCGGGAAGCACATGTCGACTTAGACACATAAAAGAAAACACAACAGTTTCAAACAAAATTGCAGGGAATGATTCAGATAATAATTTCTTTTCACAAGAAAGAACACAATCATGATTTGACTTAGCCATTATCACGGCGACTCAACAAGGTACTACCCGACTATTTACTAATTACTGGTCCTCAGGTGGACATCAAGAGTGGCCAGAACCATGCGGCTCTTTTTAAAGTGTGCAGTGTCAAGGTAATTACCTCTACCTTACTGGGTTTCGGTTCGCATAACCAATACGAGAAACTACCCTTATTAGATCCCACAAAAGTTTTTATCTCTAAAAATAATGCAGCACATAATCACAATCAATCCAAGGCGATAATACAACATAGCAATTTTAAAACGGACACATATAATTATAATCGACGTTTCCTATCCAATCCCATCACTTGCTCGGGGCCACTTACAAGGATAAATAAATGTCTTCCATAACACTAAAAGATCATGCCCCGGCACCATATTCAGTACAACATTATTCATTTAAACGGAGCAACATATCAAATAACATCAAGAAGTCACAAATGTATCGAATCACATCACAAGGCACCAGTATGTCAAAGCCAACACTCATCTCATCACTCCGACAATTCATCTGCACACAGCATCACAACAATCTTGCTCCTAACCGTCAGACTAAACTACAGCTCAAGTAATAGTCAGGGCTAGAAATCAACAACACTTTTAACTAATGCTGTATTCCATTTACACCACCCTTACAGACACTACATACAACCACCAACGATTGCAACGAACTCCTTTCTGAGCATTCATAAACATGGGCAGTCAGCACATCATCACAGACAGAACACATTACACTTAGGCTGAGACTACTAAACAAAGGCTTTCTGTTTAGCTAAGCATCCTCAATACGCACTAGGGCGGCATTATCCTCGACCTAAGCAATAATTTCTCCACGTCCCCCTTCCAAGACGGAGTACAGCAGAGCAGACCACCCGAGACAAGTTAAACAAAGGGATCTACTGTTTAGTAAAACATACCCTAGAAACTAACGGGTTTCTCCCTGACCTATTTGCTATGACCTCTCCACGTCTACCTTACAAGACGGGTACAACAGAGTAGGACAGTAACGCTGACTAGTAAGCAAAAGGGTTTACTGCTTAGTAAAGCATACCAAAGAAACCAGGCCGTCTACAGCTCACAACTCTACACCAGGTCATCTGTCTCACCTCTCATATAACATAAACTGACTGCGGAGACATTAGACAACTCACAAGTCTACAATCTATCTTACTCACAAACTACTCGGAGCTTACACATCACACAGACATACTAGTTCCTTTCACACACTCAACTAATACAACTCGCTAATCAACATTCAAAGACTATGTCCACTAACTGCTACAAAGGTCAAGCTACTCATAATTCAATATGCTAAATAATACCTTCCTAACTTTTATGATTATGCACATTCAACTTTAGAATACATTCACCACAGTTACTGAGCTCAGCTACTCATAATCTAACATATTAGGTAATACCTTATTACCTTTCAATTATAATTATGCAGTCAACATTAGAAATGCATACCGAACATTTGCCTTTTCTTCTCTGGCAACCACAAAAAGAGTGCAATGAAACACACAAGTAACCAATCTTATCTATAATCATGAACCAATCATAGATGTTCATTCACAAAATTCATCTGCTTCCATATGCATACCAAAGAACATAAAAATACTGGACTCAGTGTTACATCATACATCAACTAAACAAGGGGTACTCTAACCTCTAAGCTATTACTCCGTCGCCATTATGCGACTCTCATATACATACCAATGAACATAACCGTACTGAGCCACAGTGTATCATCATACAACAACTAAGGAAGAGGGGACTCTACCCTCTGAGCTATTACCCGTCGCCATTATGCGACCCACATCAGCATTTCCACAATCATACTTCATTCACAATAACCATTAATGTGAGCGCTACATAAAAATTCAACTACACAAACAACTTAACTAACAGCCCATCACATTATTTTACATTACTGCCTATACCCGGGCCCATTCCCGTGGTTCCTAGTGGGACTCGAGCGCTGTATAAACCTTCTTGCAAATTCACAATTATCTTGCACATGTTTAATCGGTACAGCCACAAAATCATCTTTATTCAACACAACATCAGCAATTTGCATATTCTTTAAAACTAGACTGATTGACAGATGATTCTGGGTGACTCCAGTGCTTTCGCTCTCGCCGGCTCGATGAGCGGAGAGGACGAATGGAGGATGCACATCCCAATCCTGTTGATCCTGGGCTACCACCTTGGCAGCAGAGACTTGGAGCGAAGATTCCGTAGAGGACGTTTCTGGCGTCGCAGATTCCGGTTGTTTCTCCACATCTTCCTGAAGATGGATCCCTCCCAGGCGATGAATTCGTTCGAAGGTTCTTTGCTCCTTCTCACCGTCTGATGCAGCCAGAGGGTCACGAGTTACCACGATTCTTCTGCACAGTCTGGAGCGAGGTTTGCAATGAACTGAGAACTTGTGCTCCCCCACCAGAACCCAGTTATGACCCACATGCCATAAAACGTTTTCGTCCTTCATCCACGAGAGACCCAGAATTAGTTCGGAAACCTGTTCAGTCACCAAGCAGGGTATCTCGAATGGTCGGCCTTCAATCTGCAACTTCAGTTTCGTTTCGCCGAGTACACGGATGGCTGAACCATTTGCTGCTAACAGGGATTGCTTAGAGTGTTGGATTTCGGCAGGGTCTACCAACGAAGCAGGGCACAGAGTCATTTCACACCCCGAGTCCAGCAGCCCCAGCAAATGTTTACCTTTTATGGTTACGGAAAGGTAAGCGTCATTTCGTCCCTTCACATGTCTCGCATTGTTCACCGTGTTCGATTCTGGTTCTTGTTCTTGTTCTCTCTGCCAGGTGTTGTCTGTCCTGCTAGGGCAAACTCGAGAAAGGTGCCCGGGTTGATTACACTCGTAGCAGCGTCTGTTGTCTCGGGCTTCTCCTTGGAAACGGTTATTTGGACGGCGATCCCCCGGTTGATTCCTGAAGCCATTGTTTTCCTTTGGTTGAAACGGTCGTCGCGGTTGCCACTGTCGAAATTGTCCATCAGCAGAAGTAGTATTCGGTTGCGGGGACCACTTCTGAAGCATTTCTTCCATCTTCCGGGTCATCTGTTCTTGAAGTCGGTTCAACTTTTCGTCAAGGTCAAGTTCGGTTTCTTTCACATTCGAAATGCGCCCAGGACGACGATCACGACGATCGGCAGCGTCTTCATCCGACCAGCGGTAGCCTTCCAGTCTCATGGCGATTTTGTAGGCGTTGTCTAAGGTGGCTGGTTCTCTTTCTCGTACCTTCAGGGCCAGATCTTTATCTCGAAGAGCATCCAGGAATGCTCTGATAGCGATGGTCTCGCTGTGCGTTGATGTTGGTCCCGGGAATGCGAGGATCATCAGTTTCCGGATATCTTGAGCCAGTGAACCAAGGTCCTCGCCCACCTTCTGGCGACGAGTGTTCAATTTAGTTTGATACAGAGCAGCTTGATCGGTGCTTCCGTATCGCAGTTTCAACCTACTGACCAGATCAGCACTGGTCACCAAAGCTTCAGAGTCAAATTCGTGTAGCAGTTGATCGACAGGTTCAACCAAGGCACAGGTCAGTTGGGCCAGCTTCTCTTCTTCAGTCCATCTATTGTTCTTCGAGCATACCTCGAATTTCTTGAGGAATACTTCCACCGACGTCTTACCGTTGTAGCGGTCCAGCTTCATTTGCGATTTCATTCTTCTATCTGGAAAATTTGAAGATTCAGATTGTAGTTTCCCAGCAGGTTCTTTCTTTTCACTAGCAATTTCTTGGACTGTATTGTCGATTGTCGTAGATGAATTCTGTGAAGGTTCTCTGAGTGTCTGCAGCAGGAGGCGGAGCAGTTCCTCTTGATTTAAGTTCTTACCATGCTCATCGGATCTGATTTCGCTTGCACTGTTCAGTTTCACAGCGCTAGCACTGTTCGATTTCACCACAGAGTTTATCGGCACTGTGTGTGTCGCTGACAATTGCACAGATTGATTCAGCATTGAAATCTGTTCATCATGAGCGGCTGGATCAGCGACCAGATGCTGATATGGCGTGTAAGGCATGTGCGAAGGTTGACTTGCCTTCCACCGTTGATATTCGCAGCTTTGTGTCACGTGGGTTTCCGACGACAGGTTCGGTGTCGACATGAGCGGCTGACCGGAAGGAAGGGTGAGCGTAGATATTCGTGGGGCGACGCCAGAGGGCAGGAAAGGTTTTTCGGAAGCCATGACGTTGAGCGACGACGGGGAAAAGGTGGTAGCCCATGAGATGGTTGTCGTTGTCTGTCCGGGATGTGCACCTCGAAGCACCAGATGGTTTTCCCTCAGCGATGATGGATCCCCATTATCTGAAACTAACAGTCGTGAGTTAGTACATGCTTTAACATTATTTTGCCCTAAAGCTACCGCATGGGAATCGAGTACAAGATTATGCAAAGGCCGCATATCTTTTATTTCAGAATGCTCGCTGTCCGATAGACATTTTTCAGTTAATTGATTTCTGAATTGCATTTGTTTATTTCGCATGTAAGAGTCGAAATCAAAACCTTCATAAACAGTGTTCGTGTTATAATCATACATTGTTCGAGTATCTACTTTAGCAGCTGCAGTTGTAGTTCGGCTGTTAGATATCACTTTTGGTCGGGCGCCATAAAAATTTCCTTGAGCATCTAGTTCATCTATTTCTCCAAGAAACATTCTCCTTTCCTCAGCACCTTGGCTTAACAAGACCTCATTATTTCTGGTGACAGTTGTTGCACCAGTACTAGATTGGGTCTGAACCTCTGTACCTGAACTTAATTTCACCCCACTAATTCTGGGACCAATTGTTGCGCGCGTCCCCCCAGCCAAAAGAGCACCCCTATTCAACCTCAAGTCAAGGTTTCTTTCCTCATATTTCACGCAGGGTCTCTCTGGCCGAGGAGCAAGGCGGGGAGGGGCTTCAGCATTAAGTTCCAGGTACTCCGTTCTCTTCCCTCGAAAACCCGGCACCCCCGAGGCAACATCCAGTATGGATTCTGAACCCTCTTCTTCCTCATTACCAGGTACCAAGGATGACTTAAGGCGACATATGTCCACGGCTCTCTGTGGGAGAGCAACAGCCCCTATTTCAGACTGTTCTGGGTTCAGATCCCCTCCACTTATTCGACGGGTTCCCATCCATCCGGGTTGCTCAGCGGTATCAGGGTCTAGGGCATTATTTTCTCCAGCATATTGCCTCAGATGTTTTTCTAACTGTTCGTGTTTCTCAATTAAGGCCTGCATTTGGGCTTCCTGGCGCTCCATAAATTCTTCAACAGTGCACGATACTATTTGGGAGGGGGTTGTCTCTTCTTCCTCCCCTTCACTAACTTCCTCTTCTGAATTATTACTTGACATAATGTTCAATGAGTAAGGACTTCTTAATAACTCTGATGAATTAAGAATTAAGCCTAAGTATTCGCCACATATCTTCAAGTTAAAGGTTTTAATCAACACAATTGCAAACACTTGACTATCGGTAATCAGTCAATGATATTTAAGCGAAAGAGAAATTAATCAGCATGATTATATTGCATTGATTTATGTAAATTCGAGAACATCTATCACTGTTTCGCAGACACGGTTTTCTTTCCGTGTGAAGCACTCGCTACCATCTAATTAATTAACACTAATGAGTTAAGCCTAATCAGTTCTTCAATTAAGCACCACACGCAATGCGACCAATTATAATTGTCTATTCTAGCGATATTCACTGCGAAACATTATTTATAATAATTTCTCATTTAAGCTTCTCGGTTCCACAGCAATATGAAATTTAAGGGGATACTTCTCTGCACTCCAGATGATAATTTCAGTAAACGTTGACCACGGAGATACCAGTCACCAAATTGACCACCAGAAGAAATGAAACGGCGGAAGAATTTCAACTTCCAAAGTATGACAAATATTCTTCAAAACGGTTTTCAGACACCCTGGTCTCGTCAATATGAAGGCCCAATTTCTTGGCTGCACGGCAGAAATTCAATTACTAGTTTCTTCGAGTAAATTTGGATCGCAATCTTATTCGATTTCTACCACAATTTCAACGATTCGAGCACAGAGATGTTGCTTCGTCAACCGCCACCGTCTGTCTGAAGGTTTCAGTCCTTCCAGCCAATCACAGGCCACATCCGGGACTCGTCGGAGTCACGGGATCAAGGGGGATCCAATGAAACCTGTTGCGTTGCCGCCGGACTAAAAATAGAGTGGCATAATGAGCTGTTCTCCCAGAATAAATAATAATACACCGGAGGTCGCTCTAAAACGCGGCTACACCACCGGAGACCGACCGAAGGTTTGATGTTAAGGCCGAAATTCGATTAGGCCGCAAATTTATAAAGGCCGTAAAATTATTAAGGAATTATTAACGATCCAACTTTTCACGATCGTTACACATGCATGCATGAATAAATTGCATGTGTAGTTGTATACACACAATCATGTCATGCATACGTCCATTGTATTACATACATGCGTAATTGCGTATACATGTATAGTATACCAGATTTTGAACCAATGCTCATCGGCTAGCCGCTAGCAGGTCTCTATTAGTCACCCTTATTATAATAGGCCTACAAAGATCAATTTTTCCGTAGAATATTTAACATGATCATGAAATGAGACTTTGTATAGCGCCTCTTTTATGATCTTTGTATTGCCAGCAGCTGTTCAAACTCCTGTAGCGAACCTGGGATTTTCCCCCTGAGCCGTCCCCCTGGATTTCCCCCCCAGGGCCATGTTCTGCCCTCGGCTTCTGTTCCCTAGGCTCCGCCTCCCGGCTTCTGTTCCCCGGCTTCTGTTCCCTAGGCTCCGCCTCCCGGCTTCTGTTCCCCGGCTTGTGTTCTCCGGCTTCTGTTCCCCGGCTTCTGTTCCATAGGCTCCGCCTCCCGGCTTCTGTTCCTCGGCTTGTGTTCTCCGGCTTATGTTCCCGGCTTCTGTTCCCGGCTTGTGTTCCATAGGCTCCGCCTCCCGGCTTCTGTTCCCCGGCTTGTGTTCTCCGGCTTCTGTTCCCGGCTTCTGTTCCCGGCTTGTGTTCCATAGGCTCCGCCTCCCGGCTTCTGTTCCCCGGCTTGTGTTCTCCGGCTTCTGTTCCCGGCTTCTGTTCCCGGCTTCTGTTCCATAGGCTCCGCCTCCCGGCTTCTGTTCCTCGGCTTGTGTTCCCTAGGCCCCACCTCCCGGCTGGGACAAGCTATAAATAGAGGGAGCGTGCAGTAGGAGAGGAGAGCTGGAATAGATGTAGTTGGGACCACGTCAGTAAGAGGTGCAGTTGGTAGAGTCCGCAGTCAGTCAGCCTGAGAGAGGCGTTATGAAGTTAGTCGGTCAGTCTGGGGTTCAGTTCCGCAGTGATAATTAGACAGTCGTTGCGTGCTTTAATTACGTGCTGCTATCGTGAAGAGTTAATAAACTATTGAAAAGAACTCTGTGTCTTCAGTATTTCTCGTGGGGAAAAGACGTTCTGTGACTCTGGTTCGAATCGCCGTCGGCAGAAGTGGTGTAAGTCCTTCGAAATACCACGAAGGCCGAACTTACGCTCCCGGGGAGCGACACGCGTGCCTTACCATACACCGGCAGATCCCCGATTATCGTCACACTGGTACCAGAAGTGGGGTTCTTGAAGTTCTGCCGACAACAACCTGAGTCAACCGAGAATGCTGACGGAAGACGATGAGATCACGATCCAGTATCCGAGACCTGGTGGAATCCGCACGCCACCCGACTTGCCTACGCCTGCAGCCCGCCGATCGACAATGGAGAGACCGCCGGACCGGAACGTTTTGATCGAAGTACTCGGTTCCGACGACGATGAGACACCGGCGAGGACGACGAGCTACCGAGAAAGGACTGACCTACTGGTTTCGAGGTCAGAGTTGGAGGACCTTTGTAAACTGCTGCGAAGCCGACCATCGCCGATGAAACCCGGACGATTTGATGGGACCGGTTCGCTGGAGTCGTTTCTGGTGCAATTCGAGGTTTGCGCCCGCCACAACAGATGGACAGCTTCGGAAAAGGTCGATCACTTACGATGTGCGTTGGAAAAGGCAGCGACGCAACTTCTCTGGGACTTCGGAGCGCAGCAGAACGTAAGCTACGAGGAATTGGTGGAACGTCTCCGGCAGAGATACGGGACGGAAGGTCAGGCTGAAACCTTCCGTGCTCAGCTGTACTATCGACGTCAGCGTTCCGAGGAGACTTTGAGCGACCTGCTACACGACATTCGTCGCCTTGTCGTGTTAGCGTACCCTGTGCCTTCCAACGAGACCACGGAGATCATCGCCAAGGACTCTTTCCTGGAAGCCTTGCGCGACAGAGAACTTTCGCTCAAGGTACGTGAGCGGGAGCCCAAGAATCTGGACGAAGCTTACCGGATGGCGCTTCGTCTGGACGCCTATCAGCGGACGAACGACTCCGACGACCGCAGAAGGCCTTCCAACCGCGTCAGGGGTACTCAAGGGACTGACGTGAGTACCCAGATCCAGTCTACGCTAGACCGGTTCCTGGAGACGCAGCGAGACGACCAACGTCGATGGCAACGCGAGATGGAGAGACGGATCGACCAACAGTTCCAGGAGCTGCGAGACCGAGCTCCTACCGACGACGATCTGGGGCGCGACGATCGCCCCGGAAATCGCAGCTTCGGCGATCCGCTACAGGGAGGTTCGAGACGGGGTGTGACCTGCTACAACTGCAACCGAGCGGGTCATATATCCCGCAATTGTCGACAGCCGCGACGCCCTCCCAATCGCCGTAACGACGCCGGAACGAGTGGAACAGAGGAACCGACGTCACCGGAACCGCCGGTGGCCATGAATCATACGACGCGTTCCAGACTGCCGGACCGCGCTACGAACAACGCCATCTACATCAGAGGAACAATCAACGGACGCCAACAGATGTGCTTGATCGACACTGGATCGGAAGTCAGCCTGATCCCATCTACGAGTGTCGACGGGTTAGAACTACGTTCATGTAATCGTTCTTTGATGGCTGCTAATGGGTCTGATATTAGGGTCCTTGGTGAGGTCCCGGTCCCCATTAAAATTGGGAGAGGTTTTGATATCCCGACCACGTTTCTGGTGTCCGACCAAATTACCGAGCCCATGTTAGGCATGGATTGGCTCAGGCAACACCGCTGTAGATTAGGATTTGGTGTCGGTGCATTATTTGTTGGACGTAGGCGCATTTCTTTAGTGCGAGGTAACGGGTCCACGTGGTGTCGTAGGGTGATGGTTGCTGAGGAGGTTGTAGTGCCTCCTACGTCGCAGAGCGAAGTCCCCGTTAAGACTGTGTATGGGAATTCTACCACGGTCGCTCCCGCGTGGATTACGGAGACCCAAGAGGTTCAACCAGGGATTCATCTTGCCCGTGTAGTGGTAGATGCTAAGACTAATACCCAGGTGAGAGTAGTGGACCTGGTTAATGAGGCTCCGTTTAGTGAAGTATTGTTAGCAGAAGTATCGTCTGAGACCCGAGAACAGGTAAAGGAATTGCCAGTTAAATTTAGAGATGTTTCGGTAAGCGATAGTGTGAAAGCGCCTGAGCTTATGGATCCGCCCATAAGGCGTAAATTATTGCCGCAGAGAAAGTCTGCGCAGGGAGATGTGGTTAGTTTATCCTCGGCCCTGGTAATGCTTATGGTTTTTCTGAGCGTAATTTTCAGTGGTTCAGAGTTAGTGGAAGTCGTCCCGATGTTTAATTTAGAGGTCATTTCTGGTGCCAGAGCACCCGTCAATATTGTCATTTTCAGACACGGGGCCCAATTGCAAATTTATTTGTATCAGGGAAAGAAATTTGTGGGGATCATTTTTCGGAAGCTTTGCAGAATTACGGGGAAAGTTATGTACAGCCATCAGGGAAGTAGGGACGAGGTTTCCTCGTGCGCCCGGGCTGCTGACCTGGAAAAGGGACGAGGGACGGGTCAACAGGTCGACCCGATCTATGGACGACCCTCAGATGATGGTCGACCCGAGGCTTCGTATTCGACCTACGTGAAGGAACTTAGTTCACGTCTGGTGGACGTCGCTTATGAATGCGCGAAGTTATGCCGTCGAGACTCTTGCATGTTCTCGTGTTGCCGAGTGGCATATTTTGTCTAATTCGCATTATCTCGTAATTTGGAATTGATAGAGACAGTCGACGATGAGACATTCTGAGAGATCGTGTTTATTGATCGCTTTTGATGATGTATGATCGGGAACATTTATAGAGACTTATAATTGGCCCGTTGGCCACGCTTTGGTGGAATAGTTTTGTTAAGAGGTCGAGGAACGACCAGGGACTTTATGGACTTTTTGGCCCGTTGGCCGCTTTGGAACAGTAGAGGCTTTTTGGCCCGTTGGCCGTTTTACGCTTTTGTTATGGCTATTTTTCTGTGGTTGAGCCATATGGCTCGAGACTGTTATGTTCTGGGAATGAGGACATCCCCAATCGTGGTGGGAGGAGGATGTAGCGAACCTGGGATTTTCCCCCTGAGCCGTCCCCCTGGATTTCCCCCCCAGGGCCATGTTCTGCCCTCGGCTTCTGTTCCCTAGGCTCCGCCTCCCGGCTTCTGTTCCCCGGCTTCTGTTCCCTAGGCTCCGCCTCCCGGCTTCTGTTCCCCGGCTTGTGTTCTCCGGCTTCTGTTCCCCGGCTTCTGTTCCATAGGCTCCGCCTCCCGGCTTCTGTTCCTCGGCTTGTGTTCTCCGGCTTATGTTCCCGGCTTCTGTTCCCGGCTTGTGTTCCATAGGCTCCGCCTCCCGGCTTCTGTTCCCCGGCTTGTGTTCTCCGGCTTCTGTTCCCGGCTTCTGTTCCCGGCTTGTGTTCCATAGGCTCCGCCTCCCGGCTTCTGTTCCCCGGCTTGTGTTCTCCGGCTTCTGTTCCCGGCTTCTGTTCCCGGCTTCTGTTCCATAGGCTCCGCCTCCCGGCTTCTGTTCCTCGGCTTGTGTTCCCTAGGCCCCACCTCCCGGCTGGGACAAGCTATAAATAGAGGGAGCGTGCAGTAGGAGAGGAGAGCTGGAATAGATGTAGTTGGGACCACGTCAGTAAGAGGTGCAGTTGGTAGAGTCCGCAGTCAGTCAGCCTGAGAGAGGCGTTATGAAGTTAGTCGGTCAGTCTGGGGTTCAGTTCCGCAGTGATAATTAGACAGTCGTTGCGTGCTTTAATTACGTGCTGCTATCGTGAAGAGTTAATAAACTATTGAAAAGAACTCTGTGTCTTCAGTATTTCTCGTGGGGAAAAGACGTTCTGTGACTCTGGTTCGAATCGCCGTCGGCAGAAGTGGTGTAAGTCCTTCGAAATACCACGAAGGCCGAACTTACGCTCCCGGGGAGCGACACGCGTGCCTTACCATACACCGGCAGATCCCCGATTATCGTCACACTCCACATAACAAGTCATACTTGCCAGAATCATGAAAGGCATAAGAGAAACAGATGATGTAGAAGAAATGGAAAGAACAATATGAGATTAGCTGCACTGGATCCAATGAATGACCGAAGTTATAATGTTGTGCTGTATTCGTAACCATCGCCTGCAAATGGTAGGCGTAACCACTGAATTATAACGATGAAACTGGAAAAGACAGACACATGGAACGCCCCTCCCCCCCCCCCCCCCCATCACTTCCACTAGAACAATGGCTGACCTGGATCACAGAACGTGTTGAATTGTGCACCTAAGCTGTAGCCTGCAGGAGAAGAGCCAAGAATAGAAGTGACTCCATGGCTAAATAAACCACGTGGAAACGGTAACGCTTTGGAGAGGTACACTCAATGCACAGAAAGTGATAACAAAGATAACGATGATGATGATGATGATGATGATGATGATGTTGGTGGTGGTGGTGGAGGTGGTGGTGTTGGAGGGGATGTTGGTGGTGGTGGAGGTGATGCCGATGCTGATGATGATGACAGCTATGATGATTAACAGCGATGATGTGTGTGAGTATGTATGAGTGTAGCCTATACGTCAAGACATTTCAAATATAGCGCCTTAATCTAGATTATCTCAAAAGAACTCTGCACAAAATATGAATATCTGTCGGTTCTTAACAAGTGCGTTTTAAACAATTCGAGGAAGCACGTCACCCGCATATCTCCACGGCAAGCAGAACAACGATCACATACCAGGTAGTTGCGCAAGGGCGCCCGGATATTATGGAGGCAAGATGAATCACTTGCCTTTCTCTGGAAAATTAAAACTCAATATTTTTATTTTTGTTTTGCGGTGTAAAAAATTCTGTGTGCTTCTTATAGTGCTTTTTTAAAGTCATTAGCGACGCAAATTTCAAATTATACATTCAAAACAACTCCACGAAAAATATTCATCGCTGTTCTCCATGTCCCGATTTGCATTTTCACAAATGTTTTTCAAAAATTCAATTCATTGTGGCTTGTCAGACTGTGTCCCTCCTCCTGCAAATGAAAATATCCCTGAACGCTCATGCTGCTGCAAGACTGAGGCACAAAAGCTCCTGCTGGGCCCAATGCAATGCCCTGGATGCAAATCATGCAATACGGAGCCAACAAGTTCCAACAGGCAACAACTATATATATAAGCAAGTTCTAGCAGTGATGACGCTGCCGTCGCCGCCGACGACAATGACTACGACGATGATGATGACGACGACAACGAAGATGATGACGAATCATAGATTCCACAAACCCTTCAGATCCCTAACCCTGCCCCAAACCCCTAACCTAACCCCACCCAGACTCGAATCCTAACTCTAAACACCGAGGATCTTTATCGATATGGATGCTAAGACATAAAACGCTCCGACATCGCTTAACCTTTAACCCCCGACCGTGACCTACCTGTATCTGGTCACCTGTATATCCAATCACGTCTTCCTCTGCTGCTGAATCTGCCGTCTATGTGATGTGCAGCTTATCTTCCCGTTACACTAGCTAACAGGTGGCGCCAGACTAACGACCATCAACGCAGCAGCAAGAGATGGTTCATCTAGGTGGTCGTAAATATATATATACTCCTCGCTATGCTCACTATTATTTTTAACCTGACGCGGCTTCGTTGCATGCTAATCGCTGCAGAGGCGTAGCCAGCCTGGGGCTCTGGGGCAAGGAACCCAGGCGCGGTCTAACATGGTCTGGGATTCGGGGAATGAATAATCGA
>OX243811.1:4678060-4705560 GCA_945859605.1 Lumbricus rubellus | reverse complement strand
AGAAGAGAAGCTGAGAGAAAAAGAGGACGAGAGTACAGGACATGACAAGATATAAGAGGCCACGAGAGGTCAGAAAAGGGACATGTAGGCCTAGTCAGAAGAGGTCAGAAGAGGACACGAGAGAGCAAGACAGGACAGGACAGAACAGGACAGGACAGGACAGGACAGGACAGGGGAGACAAGTCAAGTATTCAATATAAATTAAATGACTGAACCAGAAGAGTAAGAAAAGAAGCTATAATAACACAGTAGAAATAACAGTATTTCTATTTTCTTCTTCTTCTTCTTTATTCTCTTTCCGTCAGTCGAGTGCATGACGACGATGAGGCTCCCACATGACTTCTCCAAATTTGTATTTCTATTTTATTTCAGATTTTTATTTTTAAAAGTATTTCTATTTTTAACTCTGTGCTAATAGGACAGAGGAGAAAAGAAGGAAAGAAAGAAGAGGGGAGAAGAAGAAGAAGACTAAATAGAATATAATAGAATAGAAGAGAAGATTCAAGAAGAGGAAAGACAGAATTAAGTAGAGGAGAGTGGATGGCAAAGCGGAGATAGAATCATCCAAATTCACCTCAATGCCATTCCACACTCCATATCTCCATCACTCTCTCCTCCGCCCGCAGGCTGCAGGTGCACGCGATAAACCGATGAATATACCAAGCTTCAATGACCTCACTGTTATCAATTGCTTTATTGCATTTCATGGTGGCGGCTAAAATCCGAATTAATTTGGAAAAAATGTTGCATAAAACATCGAATCTCTCTAATTTCGTTATTAATTAAAGCAATGATAATAATAAATAACACACTCTTCCAAAAAAGCATTAGCTGGTTTCCGTTTGACCCAGCATACCAACGGCGTTACGACCCACAATGCTTAGCGATCGATGTCCCGGAAGTGTTACTTAATGACCCGTTCGAGTTTTACATACTCACCGCAGCGTGGCGCCACGTCGTTGTTATTGCCGACACGCATGCGCATCGAGGCGTTTCGTGCGAATGTCATGCGCGAAATCTATAATTAGAGTTCGCATCAGGCGAGGCTGGATGCTGGGAGGAAGTCGTAAAGATACGGATGGTGGTGGAGGAGAGAGGATGCGGGAATCAGAGGATGCTTTCAGCTTTGACATTTTCTGCTCCCAGTCCATCTGTCTTGCTATCTTCAGCCAGCTGCGATTGACAATCAAATGTATGCAACTGGAATGTGTTGCGGTGGGAAAGGCAGAGGAAGAAGTGAGAGCTATAATGGGATGATGCGATATTAATGCTTAGCATTAGTTTACATTAACATTATGACAGGCGCTTTGAGAGAGAGAGAGAGAGAGAGAGAGAGAGAGAGAGAGAGAGAGAGAGAGAGAGAGAGAGAGAGAGAGAGAGAGAGAGAGAGAGAGAGAGAGAGAGAGAGAGAGAGAGAGAGAGAGAGAGAGAGGGTGGGAGGCAGGGAGGAAGGGAGGAAAGGAGGGAGGGAGGAGGAAGGAAGTGAGGAAGGGGGAGACAGGGAAGGAGACAGGGAGGGAGACAGGGAAGGAGACAGGGAGGGAGACAGGGAGGGAGACAGGGAGAGAGGGAGGGAGGGATAAAGAGAAAGAGACAGACAGACAGAGACAGAAAGAGACAGCGACGGAAAGACAGACAGACAGAGTCAGAGACAGAGACAATGAGGGAGTGCTTTGAAAGAAAGACACTTTAAAGCACCACGCTATTATCATACCCATCCATCCATCTATCCATCCATCCATCCATCCATCCCAGTAGGCCTATGTGTTCCCTCAAAACATTTTGTTTCTGTAGCAACCATGCATGCAGTAATTAGTCAACAATTAGTGAGCAATAACGCATTTTCATTGCGACAGTGTACTAGGTTATTAATTAAGCAACAAGTGCGAAATAGGTATGGAATAATTTGAAAGTAATTAGGCCTATAGGCATTGAATGACACTAAGTCAAAATTCCAGAAATATCCCTAATATCTCAATTATCATCTAGCCTTTCAAAGCTCCCGGAGTTAAACGATGATAGAAAAAAACAAAGCAACAACTGGCTCCACCTGTAATTAGACCTACTCCAAATACCAAACCGAATACCAAACTATACCAAATACCAAACCAAATACCAAACCAAATACCTACCAATACCATTTGTGACGACGGGGTTCGAAACCCATCGTTTGTCGGTTCCTAGGTATACGTTGCGTTAGAAGCTGAAGCAGGCGAAGGGTCAAGAATGTAATATAATGTTCTTCAATTCGGCAGATGGCTATGAATTCGTCAAAATGTGTGAGTAGTGTCCATAGATATTATGTATTACTAGCTGAATTACCCGGCTTTGCTCGGGAAACTTAGATTTTTCGTCTCCCGCCACGCCTGAAGCCGCTCCCGTTCCGACCTTCTCACCCCGCATTCTTCCATCGGGCCCAACCCGGTCCGACCCTGGGGTGCACGGCATCTTGTCATAACTTCCGATAAACCGTTCATAAGTGCTTGCGCAAAATAAATATTTCATATTTACAAAATGGATCCCTTTTCCCGGACACAGTGTATATACATCATATAGGAAACATTTCGTTTAATATAAAAAAACATTGAAACCGTGTCTTATAATTGATCATTGAAACGACGAAACATTGGCATTGTGTCGAGATTTTCCGTAGCTTTGTAGAAGAAACCAGCGAATAATCCGTTCAAACGGAAGATTACATTTCACGGCTGCAAATTCAGCCAATGATTTTCTACGCCCTTGCTTGCAGTCGATACAGCATCTGAGTTTCAAATAGCTGGCTATGAAACGACTTTCAAGAAAATAATGACATCTAATGGAAAAAGTAATAGACTTTGAGAGCGGGTTCTTATGATAGTAAATGTATCGGGAGAAAAAGTGTGCAAACGTTGATTCGTCAGAAAACGCGTATTTGCACATATTGTCATTCAGAGGCGATAAATAATAAACGAGAGTGTGAAGTCCAATCAAACACTGTACATCTCTATCGAAAAGAGAGTCAAGCGGAGGCAATAACAAGACATTTGCAAATGCAAACTCAATGAAATCGTTTTGCAGATCAGGATCGTTGAGAATTTGTTCACATAAGTGGAGCACTTCATCGTATCGACGAAACTTATAAAGGTACAAAGCACGATAGCAGTCAGCTGTGTTGCACTGAAAGCTATAGTCTTTGACAATCACATCGTAGAATGTTGTTAAAGATTCCAAAGCATATTCTGTTAAATAGTCAATTAGTTTTCCCGTGACTATCGAAGAATTTAGACTAAAAGTTGCGTCTGTTGTCAGCGATTGCTTTCTTCTATAAACACACTCTTTGCTATCTTTAAAGCAAGTGCTTGATTTCAGCGAAACGTAGACCTTTCGTTTTGTTAAAGTCAACAGTAACTGATCTAACGTAATAAAAGCTGAAGTTGACAACTCGGGATTCAACTGAAAGTCTAATTGCTTTGAAAATCCTATGCTGGATGTTGCTGTTAAATAATATGCTAACACCTTTGGGGTAAGACGTAAATCGAGATAAATCTGACTCTTTGTAGAATTCATTGTTTCTCTAAACTTCTTGTAAAGCAGATAAAATCCAACGATTCTAACAACATCGTCAATGAAGAACAAGCAACCTGCATTCAATGTTTCATTTTCCGCGTGGTTCGTTTCACACATGAAAAATGCTGAGCATATTTCCATAGCTGTCTGGTTTTCTGAGTTTACAAAATGAATAGCAGCAAGATAGAGCAAAGCTGTAGGAGCGATTATGTCGCTTTGAGAATCATTTTTTCGTAGGGCCTTTCTTATAAATTCTTTTGCTAAAAGAGACAAGAGTTGAAATTGTGAACGGATCTCAGACCCAGTTAAGTTTTCCATGAGCTCATGTGCTCGTAAGTATTGGGAAAGACTTGTTTCCGATGTGGAGGGTGTAGAAAATATATGATACTTACACCTGACGTTTTGGGGTTTTAAGAAAATTGCTTTGATAAATTCATAAAATTCATCGCTATCCCATGAAATCTGTTCACACTCCAAACCATATGCAGAATTCAAACAATGCAACGTTGAATCAAAGTTTGCGAAACACTCGATGCTTTCTGGTATTGGTTGCGTTGGCAGAATACTGTGTATTAACAAACAGAACTTTCTTATTTTAGGTGTGTATAGAAGATTTGAACGAATCATCAGTTGTAAATCAAGGTAATTATTTATTCCGTGGGTAAACACGTGGCATATTTGAAATCCAATGGAGAAAAGAGAATCGCATGATTTGAACTTCAATGCATTCCTAAGTTCAAAGACAACTTGCTTTAAATCTTTCAAATGTGGCATCATTTTTCTTGCTTTTACAATTTGTTTGACTTCTTCATTCGTCCTAAAGAATGGTTCTATATAATTTTCTATGAGCCATTGACAAAGAATGTCAGAATGTCGGATCTCATTCAGTCGTCTTTTCGTCTTGTCAAGCATTGCGCGGCTCGAAGGCTCATGAAATAAATTTGCTTCGGGAATGAAATAGTTCGGAATGCACCCGCTCTTAAGCCATTCTAAAAGCTTTTGTGACAATTCACAGCAGGTCTCAATAACAGAAACGGAATTCCACCAATCAGGTGACATCGTTTCACAGGTCCACAACATCAGCGTCTTAATATGATATGAACACAAAACTTCATCTTCCTTTGGACAATCCTTCTTAATTATTTCTCTTTTGCAGAAGAATCTCAACAAATGATAGACAATCTGTTGAACTTGAGTCCAACTTTGGAGTAAAATTACTTCCGCTTCTGAAAACGACAATCTCC
Source organism: Lumbricus rubellus (assembly GCA_945859605.1). NCBI lineage: Eukaryota > Metazoa > Annelida > Clitellata > Crassiclitellata > Lumbricidae > Lumbricus > Lumbricus rubellus. The sequence goes on along the minus strand of OX243811.1, from coordinate 4,700,770 downwards.
ACTGTAGTTTGTCGTTCCTGCAAGCACGATGCTGAACGTAGACAACATGACAACCATTTTGTACAATTTCACAGATTATAGCATTTGTCGGCCATCCGTAATCTCTATGTCGCTTTGGCCAATTTCTGGCTTCTCTAGGCCACAGAGGACACCACACGCATTGAACTGTATCATACGTTACAGGAGATTGGTCAGTTTGCCACATAATTGCTGGACCTCTCACAGTGTTTGAATAGACAAGAGGATCTTTATCGCACGAGGCGAGATCAGGTTCACATGGATCTGTATTAGGCGTAAAGTAGACATTTGTGGGAGTTGGAACGCGAAATAGATCTACATATTTTTTCAGTTTCCAGTTATATTTCTTCATTCCGAAAAATCGAAGTCGAACAAAACCTGGATAATCGACATATGACTCCATGTTACAGCACATGATCGTCTCGTCTAACCAATGCACATCATTTGGCAACACTGGAAACTCATCAACACAAGCTAATATATATCTACAAACTATCAATCTATCATCGTCGTCGATGCAGGTATTCAACGGTCTGATGTAGAACTCTTCACTGCTGCCACAGACGATGGTATAGAACGTGGACCTATAACCCACTGATGAGATTAGATCATGCCTGAGATCCGAAGCAACGCCATACGACTTTGGAAGCAACTGGCATGTACTCACAATGAAGTCAGACGCAAGCGCTTCCGTCCATTTATCTGCAGCTTCCATCCTTCATCGAATTGTTTTTAAATACAGGCTATAATAAGCTATATTCGAGAAAATTTTTAAGTAGGCTACCGAGTATAAATACTAGACAACAAGCGTATATTCTATGAGCAAAATTAATGACTTGACTAAGACTCAAGTTGCCTTGAGTATAATGCCTAAACATCAAACAGAAGTATCAGTGAATCAAACAGGCAGCTGAACTTCGCGCATCCACTAAGATAAGTCTAAATTCCCTGAACCTGAAACAGCAACAGTTAACCACCTGCAACTTTAATATAATTATGCGCGCAATAGCGCTTTGAAACAAGACCGATTATGAAACGCGTTGGTAAAGCGCACAGAAATGAAAGTAGGCCTATTATGTCCAAGGCCTGTGTATTAATTAAACTATCCATCGAACCTCAATTGGCTACAAACCCGTTGGCTATGCCACATAATATAGTTTCATTTTATCCCACTAATAGCGGCCTCAATAATATTGCTTGTTATAATTATAATTATCGGCGACCTGTCGGTTTGCACTCGAGAATTATGAGCATAATAATTATTGTTGAGGATTTTATTTATTTTATGTTGTTGTTGCTATCACTGCCCCACACATAGGCCTACAATAAGAATTTTTCATCATTGTTAATAATTTTGTATTACTAGGAAAAAACTACTGATTTCGACATAGGCCCATACAATCTTTGCACATGTATGGGGCCCTGATTAAAGTTCCATTGCAGGCAGATTGCTCTAGAAATAAACTAGAAATGCTATAGCAGGCTAAGAGTTATAAGTTTTAGCGTAAGATATAGGCCTACAAACATTGCTTAATATTCTTTTAAACACGTAGGCTAATGCCTCATCAGATCGGAACTCAAGTGCCATGAAACGCATTATGAAATGGCTTCATTATAATTATTGTGTGCGCTGGGGTTCAGTAGGCTATACAGTGTTATACACTCCGTTTTTACAAATTTAAATAATCAAAAACATAAATTCATATAGCGCCGATTAGAGAAATCTACTCAAATACCCTAAGTAGACGAAAGAAAGAGCCTGCAGAGTCATGGGGAAGTGACAGGAGACCGACAGGGAGGCTATTCCAGATAGCGGGAACCTCTATCAGAAAGGTTCTTCGTTGCATGTCATTGGTTACAGTACGCGAAAAGGGGCTATATTATATAGGAAGTCTCCACGGGTTGCTGAGCGCAGTGAAAGGCGGCTCATGGCTGCAGAGAGACAGTAGCCGAGGTGAAAAGCTCACATTGGTTGGATGGAGCTTGAGCCAGCTAGGGTTTACCACTTCCGAAAGCGCGGAATTAAAATAATATAGAAATATTGTGTTAGTTTGTAATAAGTGGCGGCCGGTGCAGAGCAAATCAGAGCAAATGCCTTGGTAAAAAAAACTTTGCCCTGCCATGGTCGTTGTCCTGCCGCAAGATTGCCATAAATTTTCTCTGACAATAGTTCATTTTGGGCATAAAGTGGCTTCTGCGCTGTTTGCTTGTAGCCTACCAGTGCACTGGCTGCGCCCTGGTTAGAAAAAAATGTCGGACAATGAATCACTTTAATAATTAATTATTCTTAAAATGTAAAAGATGTATACTTTAACACTAGACTGGAATACTAAAAGACATGCTGAAATTGTAAAACAGAAGCAAGGAATTAATAATATACATATGACGATTAGTGCAATAGGCCTACAACACGTTTTGTGTGTCATTTTGTCGTCCCTCTGCAAGACTGGGCCCCACAATTTTACTGAACAGAGCAACACATTTGTTAATCCGGCCCTGTCTGTGGGTTGCTATTATTGACTAAAATTTATGATTTAACAATAAGCCTTCGAGGCCAGGCCAACAACTTTCATCTGTAAAGTCATCAAAATCTCGAGATCACTTCCAATGCAGTTGGCATCTAAATGATTGTACTTTCATCGAACCGTGACAACGCCAATCCGCCTATAACAGTCCGACTAATTAACTCACAACGTGCAATAAGCACTATTCTAAACAGATCGCTTCTCTTCCAGGAAATTCCCGGAGAGACAAAATATAGATCGTGCTAAATAAATGGAGATAGTTCTGGCTTTGGTCCGATAATAATCCATGACGAATGGATCTGGCGAATACCAGAGGATTACCCGTCGTCAGCTGATCGGGATTTTTATGGACAGCTTATTTTCAAAGATTTGAATCTCGGACGAGCATGCACGGTCCGTACACAATGACCTAAATAGCGTGGCGTCCATTCAAACGGGTGAGCGGTGGTGAAGAATCTCACCAGATCAAATTCATTGAAAAATGAGCAGGGTCGAGGCCATGAGGCAGTCAACCCTCTCGAGGCCTGGTAACGGCCTCGAGAGGGTTGAATGCATGATTGTTCTCGGTGTAACCATCAGCAATGACTTACGGGCTTCGTCGCATGTCAGTCGTGTCCTGAGTTCTTGCTCTTCATCCATCTATACGCCTTTAGCGTCCTAAGAGCTCATGGACTGCCACCAACTGCCCTACACAACGTTGCTAGAGCTACAACAACAGCGCGCCTCATCTACTCTGCCACTGCCTGGTGGGGCCTAACTTGACTACTGCTGACGAACGATCAAAACTAGAGAGTTTTCATCGTAAGATGGGACGTTACGATTTTCTGTCGCCTGATATTAAGAGCATCGAAGCTCTTGTACATGACATTGAAAATTGACTACTTCGAAGAGTGATCCGGTTCGACTCTCACGTCCTGGCTAATATTTTCCCACCGAGAGTCCATAGGCTGTACAATCTTCGACATCGTCCTCATAATTTCTAACTACCTATTAAGGATGACAGAAATTACATTTCTCGAGTACTTTATAGATACTCGACCATTGCCCCTCTTTCTGACTTCCATCCAGTTGATTGACGTATGATTTTTTAATGGTTTTTCATATTGAATTGTTATGATTTTTACTGTATCATTTTTAAATTTGTAATTGGCTGCGGTGTGTCAGCAAGAATCTCAATAAAACGAATATATAGACTATACATGTATATGATATTACATGCGGTCGCTACAAAAAATCGTCTGCATTATACTATTTATTAGGCCTACTTGTACCGGTAATTAGTTTGGGAAAGGATGGAATCACGTGGAATTACTGTCGTCATCATCATCGCCATCGTCGTCGTCGTCATCATCATTAACATCATCATCATCAACAACAACAACAACATCATCATCATCATCATCATCATCATCATCATCATCATCTGTTCTTTCAACGTTCTTATGACGTCATAATCTAATATTACAATACGACAATCAATCAGATTGATTGAACTCTTAATCAAAAAAGACCTGTCATTAATCAAGAAACCGAATACGCGGATATTGCGTCATTTTAATGAATGCAAATCGAATCAACTTTGATTGACAGGTAGAAGTACACTCTCGTCTTTCAACCCAACATATAAGCCAAAAATAAGCCCAAAAATTACCTTTGGGTTTCAGTGCATCATTTTATGTAATTATGGGCTAGTGTCTCTAACATTTGCCCTCTCTCAGATGCATGGATGATGTTGTAGGCCTACACCACACGTATTAGCCTATATGGATGGTTATCGTATTATTATCGAAACTCCAATTAAATTTCTAAGACGCTACTGTAATGCTTAGTGCTGGGTAACAGCATATTCACGAGCGCTGTGACTTGTCAGAGGGGTTGTTCGTTGGCGCCAAATGAAGGTATGATTAGCTATTCGTTTTGTAAGGTAGTTTTATGAATTTTGATAGCCCAATGCAAAGTCAGTTTATATATAGACCTACCCAAAAAGAAAAGAGCTTATGCTCCGAATATGCCCGAATATTGATCTGAAAGAGGATCAATTAAGATAATGAAGTTTGATTCAGATTTAGATTCAAATGAATAATGATTCAGATTAACAATGATGAATTTTCACATTGATTTAGATGATTAACTTGAATATGAATTAAAATGGACATTGATTAGATGAACGCTGATCCGTATGAACATTGTTTAAGATTAACACTGCGCGAGATGAGCATTGATTAGGCATACAAGAGATGAATTTTAACCAAAATGCACATTGATTAGGCCTAAGATTAACATTGATTAAGATGAGCATTCATAAAAATAAACTGGATTGCCATGCATTGAATGAGAATGATTAAGTCAAAAATGATGAATAAATTGGTCAAGATGTGAAATACAGCCAGATTCCATGCAGTTGCCTCAACTCAAGTCATTAGACATGAAATGAGTATAGAGTTTTTTTGAATAGCGCCATATAAATCTTGCTCTTGAATATCCGTTTCTTTGACGTGTACTGGTTCCCTTCTTAACCTACTTCGATTGAACTGAAACCGTCTTCAAACTCCCACCGCTTAGACGCGTTTGCAAGTTGAGTTGAGCACCACGTACAAGAAATTGTTAAACGATTTAAAGTCTTAAGAGATGAAAAATCCAATTGTAAAATTGATTAATTTATCAATTTATCAAGTATATATAAACCTAGAGTCGTAAGTCTTTATTCGAATTTTACTCTGCTCTACATCTCCATCTTTTGTCACCAACCATTTGAACTACGACCTTTGTCCCATCGGTGACCTCTTGACCTCTTGACATCACCCTATCTAACTACACCACCCTCGATGTTCGGAGGGCATATGATATAATTATGGTATGCTCTGCTCCTCTCAGTAGCTGATGTCCCATGATGGCGAGTTCTTGTTGCCCGACCTTCCTCGGATCTTCGCTTTCTCGCCCGGCTTCGCCTTGCTGACTCCTCCTGTTCGCATGAAAGTTGCCATCTTCTCTGGAGTGTTGTTTTCTGGGAAGTCCTTCGCGTTCTTCAACTTGTCCAGCTTCCCCCACGGAGAGGGACTGCGTCCGTTCCTATATCGAAAAAGGAAAAGAACTGAATGCAGTGAATGGACGAGGAGGAGGAGGAAAGAAAAGTATGTAGGTAAAGTGAAGAAAGGAAGGAAAAGTTGGTCAGATGAATGAAGGAGATAAAGTAGGTCACGTGCATGAAGGAGGAAAGTAATAGGTCAGGCGAATAAAGGATGGAAAAAATAGGTATGATGAATGTAAGAAGAAAAGTATGGAAGACACGTGAGGGAATAACAAGTAGGTCAAACGGGTGACAAAGGTAAAGTAGGTAAAATGGATGGATGTAGGCCTATAGGTGGATGAATGGACGGATGAATGGACGGATGAATGGGTGGATGGATGGATAGATGGGTGGATGGATAGATGGATGAATAGGTGGATGGATAAATGGATGGGTGGATGGATGGATGGACAGGTGGATGAAAGGATGGATGAAAGGAGGGGGAGAGTGTGGGACTGGATTTTGAGTTTGAACAGAAGCCGATGGATTGCGGTGCGCCAAGAAGAGCGGAGAGAAAGAAAAAGAGAGAAAGTAAGATAGAAAAATAATTTAATAAGGAAAAGAATTTCAATTGAAGCGAGCATAGATTAAGGATAGGATAAGACCAGATAAGTTTGGATCATATTTGGATCATATTTACATTTGATTAAATCAGATTATATGTACATTAGAACAGATCATGATGTTCGATTAGAATAGCAAGAGTTGGAAAACAGAACGATGACTCAAGTTAGACGTAGATGGTCGGATAAATGCCAAGTGAACGTAAAGACAGACAGACACGCAGACAGGAAAACAGACAGACAGACAGACAGACAGATATATAATAGGCCTATAATGGACCGACAGTCAGTCTGACGGTCACATATGCAGACATACAGGTTAGACAAGGTAGACACTAAATCAGACAGACAGATACACAGACATGCAGAGAGATAGACAGACAGACAGACAACAGAGGTAGCAAATGTCAGCATGCATCATACCAGTTGCATAAGTCGAAGCAGTCACTGTAAGCGAGTCGTTCTTCGTACATGCATAATCCAGTGCAGAAGGACGATGCTCGTTCCTGTGTATCGGTGCTAAAAACAGACAAAAAGAGACAAAAACATCAAAATGACGAATCGCCTTAATGGACTGGCTTCCACGCGGCCACAGAAGAGGGACCAGCTGTACACTATATATATAAATTATAGGCACGAGGGTTGATCGATCGAACCTTCTCGAAGGGTCTCAAAGAGTCGTCTCGAATGCGGTCAAGCGCCGACAATGACCGCCGCTGGACGGGCGGGGGGGAGTCGGGGGGGGGGGGGGTCGGGGGAGACGACGTGGAATACAATCACTCAGCTTCCGGGGTCCAGAGTCCTCTCCGACGTCCGCATCCATCAACCGTCTTGGCATCAACGGCCCTGAGTCCGCCGCATCATCCTGCCCCGTCTCTCCACCCTCCACCCCCTCTCGCTCGTCAATTATCTGCTCATCCCCTCCCTTCCTCCCTCCATCCTCTGCTTCCTCTATCTATTTTCTATTGTTGTTCGTCCTTTGTTGCAGCTTCCTCCTCCTCCTCCGCTGCGTTCGTCCATCCGTCACGTTTCCATTCCTTCACCTTGTCAACCTATCTGTCTGTCTTTGTCTGTCTTTGTCTGTCTGTCTCTGTCTGTCTCTGTCTGTCTCTGTCTGTCTCTGTCTGCCTCTGTCTGCCTCTGTCTGCCTCTGTCTGTCTCTGCCTGTCCCTGTCTGTCTTTCGGTCTATTCATTTATACATTTACATCCATCCATCCGTCCGTCCGTTCGTCCGTCCGTCCGTTCATCCGTCCATCCGTCCATCCATTCATCCATCGATCCATCCATCCATCGATCCATGCATCCATCCATCGATCCATCCATCCATGATCCATCCATCCATCCATTTTTCTTTTTTCTTTCACTCTCTACCCAAGGGCATTATACCAGGTATCCTCGATCAAAGGATACATGTCAAGTATGCGTTCATTCATTACTATAGGCTTTATATAGCGCCCCTTCAAGGCGACTACTCAGAATCTCTCCCGATTCCAGTGCGGCTAATAAAGGAAAGTGTTGAGAGCAGCGCATAAAAAAGATTCAGAGCATCCCTTGTTGCATCCCTTGGACGAACAACAAAGGGATCCCGTTCCAAAACGAGATGCTAACAATCGAGAAGACACAACTCTGCACCAAGAGGAACGATGAGCACACAGCTATGCAAAGCGACACACGCACAATAATTATGATCGCACATAGCCTACACAGTACACAGTACACAGTACACGGTACACAGTACACACACACAAACTAACATAGACAATAGACATGCAGGCACACAATATGCACACATAGGCCTACAGACACACACCTTCAAATAAACAAACATAGACGTATACAAGCACATAATATGCGCACATATTATTATGCTGGCACATAATTATTTATTCATTTGATTTATTTATTTTTGTCCTGAACCAAGACAACAAACAAACATGAAACAATTATGGCAGTGAACAATACTTTAACATAATTTGGTTAAGAAGGAGAGACCCAGCAGGGATGGACAATCCCGCTAATAGGGCCACCCATTATTCTTGTAAAAATATTTTAAAAATTCACATGATAGCCTATTCAATTGTAGGAATATAGAGATCATTAGGGAGAGAGAAAAACAAAATTATTAAGAAGCAATATCATGTATACACAGTACACGTAATTGTACACAATATCATGCCAGCATCTTTGGTGTTATATTTGTCATATAATTATTATAACCTGTCAAAATAATGCAATTAACTTACTATCGTTTATCTCTCACCAACTCCATCGCTCGTTTCACGACGTCATCCTAAAAGAAACGAAAGACAAAAGAAAGGTTAGAGGTCATTGTTTGGCTCACGCATGGGCTTCAGCGACTGGCATCTATGAGAAAGGATGCGGCGCACAGGTAAGCAATGCAGAAGTACTGCAGGTATATATTATAGGCATGATCAATGATAATTGATCATATAGCGTATGCTGCAGGAAGCAGGAAAACAGTATCGTGACAGTACAAAGGAAACATTATCATCATCAGCGTCAAACTCGCAAAGCTTGTCATCGTCGTCGTCGTCGTCGTCATCATTTTTGCTGACATCGTCCTCACCATAGGCCTAATCATCGTCGTCGTCATCGTCATCGTCATCACCTTGGAGCCGGAAGGTTCGAGGTTCGAATCCACCTCGCCGTGTAAGGACCTTGGGCAAGTCCTTCACTCACAATTGCTCAGCGCTTCGGCGTGAAACTCCGACGCAATGTCCGCTCTGCATTCGGGAGCGCCTCTGAGTAGAAGAGAGCTTGAAGGGGGCGCTGTAACAAGTGCACATACAAACAAACATCATCATCATCATCACCATCATTATTACTACCGCCAGCACAACGACCATCATAACAACTACCGCCACCAGCCCACCAACGCCATCGCCTCTAGTACCATCGCCATGCATCATCATCATCATCATCATCATCATCATCATCATCATCATCATCATCATCATCATCATCATCATCATCATCATCATCATCATCATCATCATCATCATCATCATCATCATCATCATCATCATCATCATCATCATCATCATCATCATCATCATCATCATCATCATCATCATCATCATCATCATCATCATCATCATCATCATCATCATCATCATCATCATCATCATCATCATCACTTTTTTTCTATCGTAATAGTCGCAGTCGTTACCATGGCAACGGGAGGCTGCAGAGGTTGCAATAAAGTCTGCTGCAGTGCAAACTCCTCACATCTTAGTAGCATCAACGGATTGTAAGACGAAATTAAAACAACACCCTGTCTGTCTGTCTGTCTATCTGTTTGTCTGTCTGTTTGTCTGTCTGCATGCCTGTCTGTCTGTTTGTTTGTCTGTCTGTCTGTCTGTTTGTTTGTCTGTCTGTCTGTCTGTCTGTCTGTCTGTCTGTCTGTCTGTCTCTGTCTCTTTTCTCTTTGTCCTTATTATAACGAGCAAATGAAGGAAATAATTGACGAACATCAAGATGGATAAACCGGAAGAGCGGCAAATTGACTGACGGAGGAAAGCATAGAGACAAAGAGATAATGAGAGACAGACAGACCGACAGACAGACAGACCGACAGAGAAAGAAAAAAGGTGAGAGACCAACAGAGATTAAGAGAAGCAGAAAATGATAGTCAGAAGAACAAAGAGACAGACAGGCAGACAAACAGACAGAGACAGAGACAGAGACAGACAGACAGACGGACAGACAGACGGACAGACAGAGGCACGCATACAGAGAGGCAGTGGAAAGTAGCAATCAGTTTGGAAGTTCATTGCATTTGTTGTCGCAATTCATTATTTCCATCCTTTATTTCTTTTCCATCTCTTTCTTTCTTTCTTCCTACTTTTCTTCCACCCTTTCCATCCAATCTTCTGTTTTTCTTACTCCCTTAATTCCTCACTCTTTCGTCATCCTTACTTCCTTCTATTCTCCTTTTTTATTTCTTTTCCCACCAATCTTCCTTTCTTCTTTTATTCTTTTCTTCTGATTCATTCAATTACTGATTGATTCAATCATTCGTATCTTCTTTCCTTTTTCCTTCCTTCTTTCCATCTGTTCTTTTTCCTTATTTTCTTCGATATTTTCTTTATTTTCTTTTTTCTTCATCCATTCTCTCTTCGACATTTCTTTCCTTCCGTCCGTTGTTCTATCCCACCGTTCATCCTTCCTCCTACCTTCTTCGCGGATCATTTCTTTTCTCTTTTGTTTCTTCACATAGACATATCTTTAAAATCTTCTCTTTATTGATGCCAGCTCAGTTTCATCAACTTCGCATCCTCTCGTCCTCTTCCGCCATTTTTCACGGAACGTTGACTTGATAAATCAATCGAACTTATCGTCATGGATGACTGAATTGATTTGTCGGAAGCTATCTAAGTTTGGCCGGATTCGATCAGACAACCGTTCAAGCAATCAATCAGTCCATCAATCAATCAATCAAATAAACAATCAATCAATCAACCAATCTGCCAATCCAGTCAATCATTCAGTCAGCCATTCTTCATTCATCCAATCGTTTAATCATTCGCTATACTCAAGTCGTTTTGATAGCCAGTTGGTCAGTTGGTGATTTAGATGATCAGTCATTTAGGTAGGTATGTAACCTTAGTTATTTAGGCCAGCCAACTCGCCAGGCTATTACTCAGTCATTTAATCAGTCATTCAATTCTTTGGTCATTTAGTCATTTAGCTAGCTAACTAAATGACTAAATGACAATAGTGCATTCCATAAGTCAGTCACGTGTACAATCGGTTAGCAGTCATCCGATTGGTCAGTCATCCGACCAATCAAGAGCCTCTCTCTGCCTTGATGGCATAATCTTCGTCGTTTACGTCCGCATCCACTGTCTCTCTGCCACATCCACTGGTTGCCCGTCCGCCTCTGCCTAACGATGGTTTATATTGCTCCATTACAAAATCGACTTCTCGTATACAGTTATTTTCTCAAGGCGGGCGCTACATGTCGTATACAGACAAATGATACTCGTTAAGATCAGCCGCACGGGATTCGAACGCCCGACCCATGTCTCCTGAGCCAGCCCGTTGCAAATGGACCTCTTAGCCATTGCCGTCGCCATCAACGAAGTGGCAGACGGAGGAGCACAGTGGCAGGGAAACGTACGCAGCAGTACTCGCAGAGGACACATCAGAGGGCGGAGTAACAATAGCAGGTCTTCGTCGTTGGAGAGAGAGGGACGTCTTATTGACCGGCAGCGTCAGAGAGAGGGAAGGAGAGAGAGACAGACAGAGAGACAGAGAGACAGAGTGAGACAGAGAGAGACAGAGAGAGACAGAGACAGACAGACAGACAGACAGAGATAGAGACAGAGACAGAGACGGACAGAGACAGACAGAGACATACAGACAGAGAAAGACAGATACAGAGATAAGGAGAGGCACAGAGAGAGCACTGGGGTTAGGGTTGTAGTCTATTCATCTTCATCTCGGCTCTAGAAGGGGCTTAGGTGGCCCGCAGCGATACTCGACCCCCGCCTGTCCAGTGTCCACCGGCGTCTCTTTGATGATATAAGCCAGGCGGATCCTGGCTCATGCTGTTATTGCGGTTGTAAAGCTATTGCTCGTCCTTACTACGAACTGATTTATTCTCTGGTGCATGGCTCCATGGCAATGTTGATCGCTGTAGCTTCTGTAGCGCCAACGTTAATTAAGGGCGCAAAGTATCGACCGATGGCACGCCAATCTAACGAGACACCCGTGTTTAGGGGAGTTTTATCGGTTAAAACAGCGAAATAAATTGTTTTCCGAAAATGCTTAACCATGACTCTGTGTATTTTGAAACCATCTTCGTTCTCTTTGGTTCTCTGCTTTTCTATAATTTATAATCTACAGGCACTTTCGTACATCAAATGACATGTATGTTTTCTTAGCTTTGCACAGTCCGAAAATCAATTAAATTGGAAAAGAGGTTGAAGACTTTTGATTAGTCTTTGGTGATCCCTGGTCCAAGTGGTTGGCCTGTATCTAGTTCATATTAGGCATCTTTTAGGCTCTTTTAGTCCTCATTTAGTCCTCACATAGTCCTCGTTTAATTTTTTTTATCAAACATGATTTAGGCCCTCAGACTCAGTTAGTCCTCATCATCCTCAATTGAACCTCAGTTAGATCCCCATTTAGTCCTTAATCAGTCCTCGGTTGAGTCTCGTCTATGGTCATCCATTGGTCCTCAGTCGTTCCTCATTAAGTTCGCATCTAGTCCTCGGTCCCACTGAAGAAGTCGAAAGGACTTTAAGTCTTTAAATACCGAAAAGATTGGCGTTCCTTGCTACTATTAGACCGTGAAGAGAAGACCAATGGACCACATGTAGCCTATATTATAAGGCCTATAGCCCTATATATGCCGAAAATATCCGTTCCTTATCCTAAACAGTCACTTACAGAGCTCAGGAATGTCAATTCGATGAGTCTTAAACGACCAATAGACATGAAGGCGAGGGGCTTTAGCGAACCAAGCGCTATACAAATGCCCGATTGAATTACATTTGTCGCAAAAGCCTTGATTACTTTCATAGATTACTTTGAGTTACAGTTAATTGTGAAATGTTGCAATGCAGTTTCGGATTCAATTTTGTAGCAACGTTTGCTTGTTATTGTGGAAAGCTTTCTTTCTTGGTGCATGGTAGATCTTTTAATTTTATATTGTTTTAATTTGTGTATTCACGACGACCTCTTTTGTTCGGCCTGTGGAAGGTGCAGCGTGCATTATACCAACCTCTATGAGTATTAAGGCCTACGATTATTATCGTCATCATCATCATCATCATCATCGTCATCATCTTCATTGTCGTCGTCATCATCATCATCATCACAACCACCATCACCATCAGCACCTCCACCACCACCACCACCACCACCACCACCACCACCACCACCACGACCACCACCACCACCACCACCACCACCACCACCACCACCACCACCACCACCACCACCACCACCACCATCACCATCACCACAGAAGTAGTAGCAGTTGTAGTATTAGTAGTAGTAGTAGTAGTGATAGTATAGTAGTAGTAGTAGTAGCAGCAATAGCAGTAGCAATAGCAGCAGCAGTCTGTGGTTTGTGGTAGCACTATTGGTAGTAGCAGCATTGTAATGTTAGTATATATATATATATATATCCCTCAGGTCGCATATTCCTGCTTTATTCTACATGTGTGTTTGCTACATACATGTAGAATAAACCATAACAACGTCCCTGTGCCGGTCCTAAGCCCGGACAAAAGGAGGAAGGTTTGCCAGATGGGTGGCGATACACTGGCAGGAAAAGACCAAGACGATTGAAATCCGCAAAAACCACGAAACAAGTGGCATAGCAACCCAGATGCTTCAAGGTGTCATGATGTGGAGCAGACATGCACAGGTCGGTCAGGACAGACTGATGGAGAGGGTCGGGGGAGAGAGCGTGGGACACAACGGGCATTGACCCACGTTGTCCTTCATGCCTCTTTTCACGATTCTCTTCAATCGGACAAGGTGGTCTAGATGCTCCAAGATGTTAACGGTATGGAGCAGACCTGCTGACCGGACCGGTTGAAGCTGGGCAACATGGCCCGAGACAGACTCAGACAGAGAGTGGCGTCGGACTCCTACGGGCATTGAGCCTAAGGATATTGATGATGATGATGATGTTTGCTAGACCGTATACATGTATCGATGTATGTTATGCTATGTGTGTACGAATGTATGCTTCTACATTATTTTTATCGAGAGACTATTTGCAGAGATCCATTAACGATCCTCTCAAGTAATTACACGAAATGAGGAGCAAGATGGCAAATAGGAGAGACATTTAACAGACAGACGGACAGACGGACAGACAGACATACCAATATGCAGAGAAACAGACAGACAGACAGACGGACAGACGGACCAATATGCAGAGAAACAGACAAACCGACATCAGATAAGCAGACGAAAAGACTTACAGGAAGACAAATAAATAGACAGACAGACAGAGACGTATAGTTAATGAAACTTGATTTCGAAGATTAAGACGGAGCGAAGGAAAACCTTGGAAACGACCAGATGGTTTTCAAGTCGGTCAAGAATTGGAAACACAACGCTACGTACTGCATGGAGTCGGGGAAAGGGGTACGAAGCGGTCAGAGATGGATAATTGGAAACAAACCGTTTGCGACGGTAATGGCACGCAGTGTTACCAAGAAAGATTATTAACCAAGGCAATATCAAAATAGACATGCACTCTCAGGGCTGTTTTTAAGGAATTTTTAGAACTGCACAACTCTTTCTTTCCAATCCTCCATGGTAAATTACTTCCACAACGACCTTTTTTGCTAGTTTTAACGGTATACACGAGTGCTTCTACAACTGCACAAATACACTTAGTATTGCACATTTTGTGTACAGCTGCACGTTGCAAAAGCCACAGACACTCTAGAAAGGATCCTTGCTACAAGTTTTTCATGTAATTACTTCAAGTTTTGTGATATTGCAACATTGTAGGCCTAGCCGCAGGATAATCGCAGTAGGCATAGGATTATTGCACAGCATATTGTATATGATTAGGCCTATCATTGTAAATTAGGATTATTACATTGGATTGCATTGCATGCTCTGGATAATACGATTACCGGTACATCGAATAAGACAATAATGCTTCGCAGGGCGGCTTCATTGCATCTGATAATATTATCGAAGTATTTCCTATACAGCGCGAAAGAGTCATTATAAATCCTTCAAATCTAACTTTGCTGTTGAGTGGATGGATATTTTTTGAAGAGGCGCTATATAAACTGTCGGAAATAATGAATGAAATTGTTTATTCAGAATTAAACCTAATGCTTTCTTACTTTGCCTTTTGTTCTAAGCTTTTGTGGAGGGCTGGTTCCACCGCGAACATGGTCGTATTTTCTCTATTTTTAGCTTAAAACGACTGTATAATTATAATGCGCATAATATTAGTCGGGGTTTGTGCGAACCGCTTTAAACCGCCTCAAAATACCCCATTTATCCAAAATATGTAGGCTATTGCATATAATTATATACATAACACTATACAATACACGTGTATATAGTGTCGTTCCGTAAAGTTCACGTTGCATAATTAATACTATTATTAGGGAGTTTTTATAGGCTATATCGCCCCATGTAGGTAATATACACTGCGAAGGCATGCGTGCACTCCCAGTCCAACGGCGCAGGTATTTACACGTATACAGGCGAACATTGCAGGTGTGCTAAATGTAGTCACACGTAAGTACTGACAGGCGAGTACAGGTGCACTTTAGCAGGAAGTGATTCTCAGTTTCCTGAGCTTGTGTGAATAACGATTTTCTACGGCTTTAAAAGCAACGACAACGCCAGAGAAAGAAAGCTTAAGTGCACTTCCTTATCAACTGAAGGAAATTCTCATCGTTTAATATTCATTCATTCATTCATTCATTCATTCATTCATTCATTTATTCATTCATTCATTCATTCATTCATTCGTTAAGTCATTCAGTCAAGAATTTCAATGGCGCCTCTTTAATCGGACTTCTGGGAAGCGCTCCGGACTCGCTGTTGTAAATGCTAAAATGCTGCAACGAACTTGCTTAATAATAATTATGTTTCCATTATAAACATGCAATTCAATTATGATTAGGTAATTAAAGGAAAATGATAGGTACATGTACATGTAGGCCTAATGAACGCATACAGTATATTCATGCGGAAAAGAAGATAGATGAATAGATGGATGGATAGATGATGGATAGATAGATAGATAGATAGATAGATAGATAGATAGATAGACAGATAGATAGATAGACAGATAGATAGATAGATACAATACAATACAATACAATACAATTCACTTTATTGCAACCAGAAAACAAGAAAACAATAAAAGTACAAAACATGCATGCATTGGCTACAAAGGGGGGCCCAAAAGGGATGGACATCCCGCTGGGAAGGGTCACCCAAGTAAAAAAGTCCCAAGAAAAATTAATCAAGATAGCTTAAAAGAGATAGATAGATAGATAGATAGATAGATAGATAGATAGATAGATAGATAGATAGATAGATAGATAGATAGATAGATAGATAGATAGATAGATAGATTAGATAGATAGATTAGATAGATAGATAGATAGATAGATAGATAGATAGATAGATAGATAGATAGATAGATAGATAGATAGATAGATAGATAGATAGATAGATAGATAGATAGATAGATAGATAGATAGATAGATAGATAGATAGATAGATAGATAGATAGATAGATAGATAGATAGATAGATAGATAGATAGATAGATAGATAGATAGATAGATAGATAGATAGATAGATAGATAGACAGACAGACAGATAGATATGAAATGAACACATAATTTTGCGGAATAGGCAGCCAATTGGTTACAATATATACATAGATCTACATATAATAAACATGTTATATAATAATATAAATTGACAAAACTGTGGTCAATGACTTAATTACTACTCTTCGTACAAAAACTAATCAAACGAATTGTTAATTGCAATAAAAGCAATTAACTTTTCACACTCTCGGATTCTTCCATCGCCATTTGCATCAACTGTGACATGATGATCGCTCAGTTTTTACATCAAACGTGTCGTCGCATTATCACCATTAACCGTATAAGCTTTGCTTCCGAAGTGACTGCATGACATCATGTAGTATATGTAAAATGATTAATCGAAAATTAACCGAACAGGTAAAAACAGTAACTGATTAAAATAATTATTAACGAATAATTGATTATGTAATTGATCAAAGGCGCAACCCTAATATCTACTACAGGTCTATAATATCATATTATCATATTTTACAAATGTAAACTATTATATTATATCATATATATAACTGCAATACGTAATGTATCACAAAATTATGTAAGTCATATAAATATATGATTATACAATATATATATATTATATATATATATATTATATATACATTGATGAGGTACGTGATGTCTCTAAAGGATGTCCTTTTGTGGTTGATAAATGCTTTGAGAAGCTGAATTGCTGATAATTATTTGTGGAGGGATGATGACCGCAAGACGTGAGAATGGATGATGAAAGTTTGTCGGATGCAATTATATTCCTCTGACAGTTCGTTAAACGAAGGCAAGCCGAGCTCACTGGTGGAGAAATAATTAAGCGACACACAGAAGCGAACAGACAGACAGACAGACAGACAGACAGACAGACAGACAGACAGACAGACAGACAGACAGACAGACAGACAGACAACAGACAGACAGACAGACAGACAGACGGACAGACAGACAGACGGACGGACAAACAGACAGAAAGACAGACAGACAGACAGACAGACAGACAGACAGACAGACAGACAACAGACAGACAGACAGACAGACAGACGGACAGACAGACGGACGGACAAACAGACAGAAAGACAGACAGACGGACGGACAGACAGAAAGATAAATGCGGAGACTTGATTTGACCGAACAATGTACTTATGCATTCACGAAAGCAACTCTGGCAAGATAAAATCACTCACACAATTTAATACGATGTGATGTGATTATAATTAATTATTAGATCTGGTAGACTTATTGAAATTATTTTAATCCAGGGCTTTCCTTTCCCATCCTCCATGGTAAATTACTTGCAATCGGAGGACAGTGACCATTTTGCTAGTTTTAACTGTACAACAGTGCTTCCACAACTGCACAAAGGCCTATCCATTTAGAATTGCACATTTTGTGTAGGCCTACAACAGCACGTTCAAAAACCCTGCTGTAGATCTATAGAGATCAACGTCAAGCCTATAACACCGATCAGCGCGTGTAGGCTACATGTAGGCTCCCCTTCAATCAGTCTTAAATGTTTCTGAATGGTCATTCTGCGAGAGGCGCTATATAAATGTAGAGATACAATACAATACAATATAGACTAGGCCTATGTCACCTTGGGCCTATTATAATATAAAGATGTTCAACTATAATACGTATGCAAGCATTTATTGCCTAAATCTGATTTTTCATTATTGTTGCCTATAGCAACCGTCATTGTATACATTTTTGCCGCTGGAGATTCATGGCGTTTCAACGGACGAAATTTTTTAACACAGTTTAGATAGAGGCTATCTGGTTTTGTGTTTAGTAGGTCATATGCTACTCATAAGCTTCACAAATGCACTGCGTTAATTGGCAAAAATTGCAATGTACGTGCTCAGTCAAAGTCAAAGTCTCAGGCAGTCGTATGATTTTGCAAAACACTCGGCAAGTTTTTGGTCACGTTAGCTACCTTTTTAATGGTGGTAATTATGCCTATATAAACTTCAGCAGCTTCTAATGCTGTACCGCTTCTCGGCCTTTTGGCTAAGATCAAAGTGAAATAATAAATGACTGGTTCCCTGCTGGGCCGCTGGCGTAGGTTAAAACCTCGTAAGCCTATCATAGTAAAGCAGGAGGGCCTCTGGCGTGCCGTAACTGTCCGTAAGCCTATAATAATACAAATAATAATAATTTAAAAAAAAATAATTGTGAACAGCACAACTCCTTCTTTTCTTTCCCCATCCTTCATGGAAATTACTTCCAACCGGATGACAATGACCTGACAGTGTGTTTACCAGTTTTAAATTGCACAGAAGTGCTCCTGCAACTGCGCAAATCCATTTAGAACTGCACATTTTGTGCACAACTGCACGCCAAAAAATGCCATGGCTCAGTCATTTGATTCGGGTGCCTGTCAGCTTGTTCAAATTCATAGGCGTACGAGAGTTTTCAGCAGTGGGGGGGGGGGGCAAAGATTGAACTTCTGCCCGAAAAATACATCCGTCAGAAAGTTGACGACCTTTTTTTTTAGTCGGTCGGGTCCGTGTTTGCCCGAAAAATCTGACTTGCCCGAAAGTTGACGACCTTTTTTTTTAGTCGGTCGGGTCCGTGTTTGCCCGACAAACCTGACTTGCCCGAAAGTTGACGACTTTTTTTTAGTTGTTCGGGGTTTTTTGCCCGAAAAAACACAAAATTTGCCCGAATTTGGGGGGCCAATTGCCCCCCTGCACCCCCGCCTCGTACGCCTATGTTCAAATTAGAGTAAACATCACCAGACACAAAATGATGGCAACGGTCTTGACTGTACCTAGACCTTCATTATCCTTAATGTCATCCTAAGGTTGGGAAAGGACTGGAAAGTGGAAAGCCATGCTGATGATGGAGTGCAGAGCAAAGGCATTCGCTGTCTTTGGTGAATTATGGCTTCAGAGTCTGATAATATGGTCTGTGACATGGTGTCTGTGAGTGACCAATACAACGAAGCCCATAAACAGTGTCATCGTCCCCCGCCGTGATTAGACCACCAGGAACAAAATCTTATCATCTTATCATCTGTAATAATTATGTATCAGGGGTTATTTTAACGTGCAGCTAGACACAAAGTGTGTAGTTGGAAAAGAAATTTGTGCAGTTGAAAATAAGATTTTGTGCAGTAGGCTAACTCATAGTGTTATAGTGAACGAAGGACTAAAAATGGGTCATCAGTTTTGGGGGGACGAGGAAAATTTTAAAATGGTAATATTTTCACGGGATTTCGAAGATCAAACATATGGTTCGGACGACTAAAAAGGTCGTTTTGTGCAGTTCTAAAAATTTCTTAGAATAACCTCTGATATGACTTTTTATGTGCTTAACATTAAGTGTAGGATAATATTGAGCCTATTATTATCAGGGCTGCCGATTTAGATGATCATTCGTAAAATTCTGATCGATTAATTTTTGGTCTGTTCCTTCTTCGATCATTTTTTGCCTAATAAGTTTTTCAATTAGGCCTAATATCATTTTAATGAGTAGGCTACTGGCTAAATTAGCATTATATAAAAAATTATGACGATATAATAATTATTATAATCTTACTCCCACTGTCCCACAGTTCTACTGATTACTCTATTAAAAACTCATAATAAATAAATGACAATAATTAATGTAGCACTTATTCATGTTATAATAATGATATTAAGCGAAATAATGACGATGATAACAATGCTCGATAATCACTTTGAATCGCGATATTTCAAATAAACACTTTTCTGAAAAATAATAATAACGGGAATTATAAAGCCGCGTCACGAGGTTGCAGTACCCCTCCAGTTTAAAAGTGGGGGAACAACAGCTACCCAATTAAAATTGCGCCCATGTCTATCGTCACCAAGATCCTATTCCAAAGAAAACAATCAAAATCTACCCTGGAGGCCTCTAACCGAAGCTATTCTTCTTAACGAAGGCACCGCTGTACGCAGCGCACTGTGGCGACCTCTTGAGCCAGATCAATGGTCCACAAAAGAAGCCACTCCCTCTAGCGGTCAACCACTCTGTCCACTCAGCAGACGACGGTACAGAACTCTCGAGAATTGTCGAGTGCTAAGGCTCTTCAGTCGCCCTGCTTCGCTCGAGTTCTGCGGCCAACCCGACGGCTTTGCAATATTATTATTAGAGTTGTGACATCATCATCGCTGCGAAGTGATTATCGCATTGCGTCCACAAGGGACGTGTCTTAGACCTGAGGATATGCCGCTTTGCACCGACTTACCCTTTATTCTTTCACTGCTTGTCTTCACGTATAGGTTTGTCTGTTCATTCGTTCGCTCACTCGTCCATTCAAAAATTCATTCTATAATTCGTTCACTAATTTGCTCGATCATTGATTCGTTCATTCGTTTTTTCTGTCATTAATTAATTAAATAATGAATGAATGAATGAATGAAGTAAATAATTAATTAATTCGATCATTAATTCATTCACTCACCCATCCATTCATTAATTAATTCATTAATTTATTCATTCATTCGCTCATAAATTCAGCAATTCATAAATACGTTAATTCGTTATTCGCTAATTCCCAATTTCTTTCATTCATTCATTCGTTAAATCGCTCATTCTGTGTCCATTTATTACCTGTTTCGTTCTTTGCATCATTAGTCAATTCATTCATTTATTTAATTATTTATTCATTCATTCATTCATTCATTCATTTATTCATTCATTCATTCATTCATTCATTCATTCATTCATTCATTCATTCATTCACTCATTCATTCATTCATAACTTTTGTTCTAAATTAATAATTAATTAATTCATTCATTCATTCATTTATCCATTCATTCACTCATTCACTAATTCATTATTTCACTCATTAATTCATTCACTCATGCATTCACTAATGCATAAATGCCCACAGTCCTGCACATGTATCCAATCACCGCATTTATACATCTCACGATTCCGATGCGATGCTTTTCCAGACCACCCACCCTTCCTCTTCCATGCAGCGGTGCAAGGAGACCATCGTTGCCATGACAACGCACTAATGGCGGTAAATTCTGGCATTGCGTGACCTTTCAGGTTGTTTATCTGTCTGCTTCTTTTGCCTCTTCGATGTCTGTCTGTGTGTGTGTCGCTCTTTCTGTCTACGTCGACGTCTGCCTGTCTTCCTGTCTGTCTGTGTGTTTGTCTGCTTGTCTGTCTGTCTGTCTGTCTGTGTGTTTGTCTGTTTCTCTGGCCATCGCATTATTTCATGGATCGCAAGAGTGGTGTCACGACCTAAGCAGATGAGAAGGAGGACGGGATGAAAAAAGATGTAGCAGTAGTTGTTGTTGAAGTAGTAGTAGTGGTAGTTGCAGTAGTAGTAGTAGTAGCATAGCAGCAGTAGGAGTAGTATATGCATGTGCACATGTTATAGCGCCCATTCAAGCGCCCATTCAAGCGCCCATTCAAGCTGCCTACTCAGAAGCGCTCCTTACTACAGAGCGGACACTGCATCGGAGTTTCACGCCGAAAACTGAGCAATTTTGAGTGAAGAACTTGCCCAAGGTCCTTACGCGGCGACTTGAGGTGGACAAACCTGCAACCCTTCAGCTGCAACGCGACGAACATACCTATACTTCACCGCCGCGTCCAACAGTAGTAGTAGTAGTAGTAGTAGTAGTAGTAGTAGTAGTAGTAGTAGTAGTAGTAGTAGTAGTAGTAGTATTAGTAGCAATAGCAATAGCAATAGCAATATCAGTAATAGTATAGCAGTATTAGGAGGAGAAGGAGCTTCAAGGAGGAGAAGGAGGAAGAGAAAGAGTATGAAGAGAAGGGGAAAGAAGTGAAGGAGGATAGAAAGAAGGAGGAGTAAGAGAAGAAAGAGGAAGAGAAGAAAGAGGAAGAGAAGAAAGAGGAAGAGAAGAAGGAGGAAGAGACGAAAAAGAAAGAGAAGCAGGAGGAAGAGAAGGAAGAGAATGAGAAGGAGGAGGCGGAGGCGGAAGCGGAGGCAGAGGTCGCTAAGGGCGAATGAGCAGACTGATGAGATAAGCCAACCGGAATGAACTATACAGGAAGTGATCATTTGAAAGATGCGAAAGAGATGAGGAAGAGACGGAGGAGGAGGAGGAGGAGGAGGAGGAGGAGGAGGAGGAAGAGGAGGAATGTTATTGTCTTTCTTTGCATTCGATCCACCCTTTGGTCAACATAATTACGTTGGCTGCAGTTAAAGACGATTTACTAGGAAATTGGTTTG
>OX243811.1:4668060-4675560 GCA_945859605.1 Lumbricus rubellus | reverse complement strand
TGCGTAATAATAATAATTAACAGTAATATTGAGGATAGTAATAAAAATATTATTCATAATAGTGGTGGTGATGATTGTAATGATGCTGATGCTGATAATAATAATTATAATAGCAATAATATATAGGGTGGCGGCGTGGCGCAAAATAAACCGGACTATTAGTTTTTGCAATTGCATCGCTTGAATAATCAAAGTAATTATCGCCTTAAATAGGCTTAAAACTATCATTAGACAGAAATGACACAGAAAAAGGATTACTGCCAGACATTATAGATCACTCTGGTGACAATTTCACTTTCCAGCAGGATGGAGCACCTGCTCATAGTTCACGAAAAACAGTTGCTTTTCTCACTGCTCACGTTCCAGACTTTATTGAACCAGAAAATTGGCCACCGAACAGTCCGGACTTGAATCCCGTAGACTATTCAATCTGGGGAATGCTTCAGCAGCTTGTCTATATACAGGCAGAAAATTCGAGATATTGAACATTTGAAAGAAGTTCTGACCGCATGCTAGGACGAAATCAGCGAGGACACTATCAACCGGGCTATTGGACAGTTTCGCAAGCGATTATCATTGGCTATCGCAGCAAACGGAGGACATATTGAACATCGCTTTGACTGAAATTTCTGACGCATTCAGAAAATTCTGAAATTTTACAGTTCATTCAATGTTATATTAAATTCCAAATCAATGCCATTTTTTGTGTCATTTCTGTCTAATGATCGTTAATGTTAGTTTTAAGGCGATAATTAATATGATTATTCAAGCGATGCAAAAACTAATAGTCCGGTTTATTTTGCGCCACCCTGTATAATAATAACAATATGTATAAATAACGAATAACCTTACAATAGCCCACAAAATGAATTGATGTCCAATGTTGTCCATTGTTTTAGGCCTATATTCTGGTGGATTTTGCGTATGCCTATAATTATCTCAGAGTTAAAAGTGAATCATTATAGGCTAGTAATAATAAACAGGGACTTTTCAAACGCTTCTCAGAGAAGCTGGAACGGCACACTCATCTTGCTTTGAAGCTCACACTTCAAGTCATATCCGAAATATCTATTATAATGATTTTTGCTGTTAAACAACGATTGTTAGCCGTGCAATCGCCACACTCATGAGAATGGCTTCGTGCACTTCCCATAACTACGTCGGAATCACTTATATCAGAGGGAGAGGCGCTAAGAATAGCCACCGCCTGGACAGCCATGTGAAAAGCACAGGTGTAAATGCGGAGTCATAGTTGAATATTCAATGGTGATCTCTTCCATCAAAGCAAAGAGAGAGTAGCATGGTACATGCATGGCGCGATTTGTCGAGCTCTCAGTGGAGCTAAAATACAGGCCATCAAAGAGAGCAATGACCTCTGAACGTGCTTTAGAGGTTGTTGCCTTTCCTGGACTGCCACACGGATCCGGAAATACAATCGCAGTATTGAACGAGCATTTGACATAATTATTCCATCGTTCCTTCTCTCCTTCTGCTAATTCTTCCTTTCCTCCTTCTTTCCGTCCCCCAATCTTCCATTCTCCCGTTCTTATTCCTATACCCATCCACCCACCCTTCTTTTCATGCTCCCTCTCTTCCTTCCAATCTTCAATCCATCCTTCCATCATTCTGGCCGCACTTCCATCAATCCATCCTTCCATCATTTTTCCCCATTATCTTTTCCTTTCTTCCAAAATTCACTTATCCTTTCTTCCAACCTTTCCATATCACCTCTTTCCTGATGTCATCCTTCCATCCATCATTTCATCCAGAATCAACAGAAAGAAATGATTGATGTGAGAGAGAGACAGACAGAGAAAGACATTAGACAGACTGAGGCATACAGAGACAGAGGCAGACAGAGACAGACGAAACATAGACAGACAGAGATAGAGAAGCAAACAGATTAATGTCCGCTTATGCGTGCGGGTAAGCAAGCAAAGGGGGGGATGCAGGAAATTACGGATGAATGAACGAATGAACAAATACAACATATAGAAAACTGAATGTCGTCGTCGTCGTTGTTGATGATGATGATGATAAAGATGATGATGATAATGATGATGATGATGAAGATGATGAATGCCATCGTGAAGATGCTGTGATCATTATTCGTGATGTGACCTCCGATAGTTAGTTCGCCTGTAATTGTCAGATGGCGCTGCATCTGCACTAGACAAAAGAGACAACGCACGCACTCACTTACCAACTGAATAATAATGAACGTGAGTGATAAGAGAAAAAGAGACAGAGACAAAGACAGAGACATAGACATATGTGTCATATACATAGACATATTGACAGAAACAGAGACAGAGACAGAGACAAAGACAAAGACACAGACACAGACAAAGACAGATAGAATGGGTGGATGAGTTAAATGGGTGGATGGATGGGGAACGGTCGGAAAAATGGATCGATTACTGGAAGGATGATGAAAGAAAGGGTGGACGAATGCACTGATGAATAATTGTATCCATGGATGGATGGATGGATGGATGGATGAATGAATGGATGGATGAATGAATGGATGAATGGATGGATGGATGGACGGAGGGGGAATGGAAGGATAGGGATGAGTGATGGGTGTATTAAGGAATAATTGGGAGGATTGTCGTCATGGAGATCGGATTTCGTTGTTGACATGTTGTCAGTGATGAACTGACAACGGTTTCTCTGCACCAATGTCAATGTCACCATAGTCATCGCTATCATCGTCGTTGTCGTTGCGTCATCATCGCGTGAGCGCCCGCACATAGGGGCGAGAAGGGGTCACTTGTCTCCCTGGAAAATTGATATTCTGTGTTTTTTTAAACTATTACTTTTGGTTTTTAACACATATTTCGCACTAAAGCGCAAATGTTAGGCCTACTAACCATACAAAAAGTAAAACTGAGAAATTTACATTTAGAAAACTCCGTGAAAAAATACTCGTTTTCTTAATATTCTGTTCTTAATTTTACAGCTATTGCTAAAAAATGGTCCGTAGCCATTGTGTTTTGTCATTTCCTGCAAAAATTCTGCGGCTGCCCATGCATAATCGTAGTTGTTATCGTCGTCATTATCGTCATCGTCATCGTTTTTACTCAAATGAATAATTGCTGATCAACCAGCGGAAGAGAGACGGACGAAGACAGAGACAGGTAGAGGCAGAATCAGAGGCAGAGACATAGACAGAGACAAAGACAAAGACAGAGACAGAGACAGAGACAGAGACAGATACAGGTAGAGGCAGAGGCAGAGGTAGAGACATAGACAGAGACAGAGACAAAGACAAAGACATAGACAGAGACAAAGACATAGACAGAGACAGAGACAGATACAGGAAGAGGTAGAGGCAGAGGTAGAGACATAGACAGAGAAAGAGACAGAGACAAAGATAAAGACAGAGACAGAGACAGAGATAGATCAAATCATGGTAGAAGCTGGAAACGACAGACTGACAGACCGAAAGACATACAGTCTGCAGACGGACAGAAGAAGCATATGCAATGCATGCAATAATATGCAACAATATAATAATATCTATTACGCAGCTGCACATGTACTGCACATGTACATTGTACACCATTAACACGTGCATCGTTGACATGCATTCATTCGTATACATGTACGTGTGTGGAAAGCAAACCTGAACATACGACACGAGGGGTGTGCACCGCCCTCTGGTCGCTGGGGAGAAAGACAACCCCCCCCCGAATAGGGCAAGCTGTATATCCTTGACGATCGCATTACCGTGAAATTGATCAACAACGTTGCGACGCACGCTTCAACCGACGCAGCGATGCACTCTCAACGGCCGATTATACGCATCGTCCTGCAGGCCCACCCCCTTCTCCCCCTTCTCCCATCTCCATCTCTTCCCATACACCATCCTCCTCCGCCTCCTCCGTCTTCGCTTCTTGTATGGAGTGGAATGGGAGGAATGGAGACAAAACGACTAATCATTGTATAATTCGTCTTACATGCTATTGTTTAGTGTCTTGGTTTTGTTTGTTTAGTTTGTTTGTTTGTTTGGCTTGTTTGCTTTGTTTGTTTGTTTAGTTTGTTTGTTTTGTTTGTTTGTTTGTTTTGTTTGTTTGTTTGTTTGTTTGTTTGTATGTGGACTAGCTATAGGCTATAGCGCCCTTTCAAGATTACTACTTAGAAGCGCTCCCGACAACAGCATGGACACTGCATCGGAGTTTCTCGCCGATGCACTGAGCAATTGCAAGTGAAGGAGTGGCCCAAAGTCCCTACGCGGCGGCCTGAGGTGGATTCAAAACTGCAGTCTCTCGGGTGCAAGGCAACTAATATACCCACTGCACCACCGCGCACCGCAGTGGATGGAATGCTGGGCTTTTAACGCAGAGGTCGAGGGGGTTTCAATTCTTCTGGTGAATCCTTCTTAAGTAAATCAATAAGTATTTGCATTATTACTCCACTTGTAAACCCACAACGGAACATAGAACATCGTTATTTGTAATACATTGAAGTTATATAACTGGTTTTAAAGGTGCGAATTAAATCACAAGTTGGATGAAATTACTAAAATATTAACGTCAAACAAGTCAACTATACAGCATACTGTTAATAAATCCCTTACTAATTAACGGATCCGAGCGTTGCATCTTTAGATTAATTATACGAACGAGACCTAAGAGAATATCCAGTTACTCGTTATGGCGAAAGAAGATCATGAAGGTCATTGAGGATAATAATCAGCAACGAGAGATTCACCTGTATTATAAATTAATAAGACCACGATTTTTCTGTTCTTGATATTTTTCACATGGGCTTCTTAGTGTAAATTATTTCTCGGTCACATCGTGTGCAAAATCTCATTGGCATCATTAGTGTTTTTAGTGCGAAGAAGTTAGTTAAACATTAAAGTGTAATATTTGAAAAATAGGCTATCTATTAATTTTCTTGGGGTGGAAACAAGTGCCCCGACCCTTGCCCCTATGTGCGGGCGCCCCATGCTATACAGTCTTATTATATATCTGCCTGCCTGCCTGTCTGTGTCTGTCTGTCTCTCTTCCTGTTTCTACATACTCACTCTATTATACCTCCTTATATCTCTCTCCCTCTTCCTCATCTTCCTCCTCCTCCTCCTCCTCCTCCTCCTCTTCCACCTTTTCTTCTCATCCTTCTTCTCATCGTCCTTCCATATACTTCCTTACTGCTCTCTAACATTTCTTTTTCCTCTTTTTCTTCTTCTTCTTTTCTCGTAATGTCATCACGTTCAGCGCGCTGTTCAAAGCCAACGAAGATAGATTGGAGAATCGGATGTTCATAGGATCGCCTTGCCTTTGATCTGAAACGTGCGGTGTCTTTGAAGTGAGCCGTGTTCCGCAAACGACATATTATTATGAATCAGAATCTCCCCATGCAATGAATCGGAAGTTCGCCTCAAATTATAGGCTACGATTGCATCAAGCTATATTTCGTTAGAAGGGAAATCTATCTCGATATAATGATGATAAACATATTCTTTAAGTTATAGATGAAAGAGTCGGCGAGACTGCGACAGATAAGCGTATACAGGAAGAGGCACAATTTCTTTTTATATTGATGGCAAACCGTTCGTTTAATATTACCAGAAATTCAAGTCCTCCACATTCAAAGTCGCGGTAAATAAGCGGCAAGATTATTATCTCTGTGAACTGTAGCTGTGTCAATACCTTTCCATCAAACATGTGGACAACGTCTTTAAACTTTAAGAGATTCGTGTCCAATTACTGATAACATGGTTACTTTTGGTTATTTTCTAAATTACCCGACTCCTGTGATCCACACTCAACAATACAGTAACTGGATAAAAACGAATCTTCGATGGTCAAGTTTGTATACAGTCATAATTTCTCTTGGGACACAGTATCAGCTAGTGTTTATTCTAGTTCCCTGCCTGGGGAGAGGGTAGGGAAATTCGGGATTATGAGGGGGTTAAAAAGTTAGTTTTGTCCGGACATTTTGAGCGGACATTACATTTTGGGCGGACGGCTGGGTCGCCGACGACATTTTCGTCGGATAAACCTTTTTTAGTCAATAGAAAATTCCGAGAAAATCTACTTTTTTTAGTCAATAAGACTCAATATAATTATAATTCCGAGAAAGTCTAGATTTAAGTTGAATTGCTTATTAAGTGCTGTAATATGCCAAGCAAATTTCTGTCCAGGGTAACGGCCTCTGTTGTCATATATAAACTCTGCTCAAATCGGATCCATCCATCCATCTACCATTTTCGCTGCTGAGAAACGTGATGACCTTTTTTTAGTGTTTCGGTGGAAATCTCATGAAAATGAAAATATACCATTTTCGCTGGAAAAATAACTGATTACCTTTTTTTACAGTTTTTCTGTCTATTTTACCAAAATTGCCCAACAAGTTTGTATACAGTCATAATGCATGGACAAAAGCCTCCTCGCCTTTCTGGGGAAATTACTACACGTTGACTTTTCTTTGGCTGATGTGGTACGTTGCATGTAGGCCTATACTCAAAGGCCCTCGCGATTTTTTCTGGGGAATCTATTTCTTGGGGGAACTACCCCCCAGAGACGTCTAGATCAAATACTGAGTATCAGTTACATTTCATTCGGTTATGTGCATCCAATAATCCGGGCGCGGTGGTGTAGTGGGTATGTTCGTCACCTTGCAGCCGAAGGAATGCAGGTTCGAATCCACCTCAAGTCGCCGCGTAAGGACCTTGGGCAAGTCCTTCGCTCGCAAATTGCTCAGCGCTTCGGCGTGAAACTCCGATGCAGTGTCCGCTCCGTAGTCGGGAGCGCCTCTGAGTAGGAAACTTGAAGAGGCGCTATAACAAGTGCACATACAAAGAAACAAACAGACGCTATAGCACTGGTAATACAGCAACGTTTCTTCTTGCTTTGACCAGACATAACATATCTGGACATCAGCCACACACAGCCACACTACACTGCAGCAGCAGTGACTGCGTCCAGACATCGCGAGCAAAGCCAACTAAGACTGCAGCGCAGTAATAATTGGGAATGGCATCATTACAGACCAACCACGCAAATGATGACAGCGAGAGGTAAGGACTGAAGGACGGACGGAGAGAGGAATGGAGGGACGGAGGGATGGATGGAGGGAGGGACGGAGGGACGGACGGAGGGACGGAGGGACTGAAGGACGGACGGATGGAGGGTCGGATAGACGGGCGGACGGACGGGCGGATGGAGGGACGGGGGGCCCGGTTGCCGGTTGCGGCTCCCGCGGAGACATCGGCCAACGACGGGGACGCACGCCCCGCATCCATTCCCGCAATTAGACTCACATGCGGATGATGCAGCAGTCGTGGGTAGAAGGATATCCGAATGTTTTCTCGTCATGCAATGCGATCTCTCATCAGATCTGGCACGAAACGGGAGTTTGGGGGAGCGGGGGGTTTAAGGGGAGTGGTATGCCAAAAATAGTGGGCGGTAGGATGCGGGTGGGGTGGATGCATGAGGAGGGTAACGTGATGATGATTTGATTAAGGGCTGGGTTCCTTAATCATTGGGG
>OX243811.1:4568060-4665560 GCA_945859605.1 Lumbricus rubellus | reverse complement strand
TAGGGCGTGCAGCCTGTGCAGTGCACGAGGGCCCCCGGCAGTAAGGGGCCCCTCGGCGGTCAGAGTCAATTTTTTACTTTCGGAATATTCAGAACGTAATCAAGTTTAGCCTACAAGTTTGGTGTACACCAGTGGTTCCCAACCTTTTTTGACGTTAGGGTCACTCTTTCTACGTTGGAAGACACGAGGGCCACTTTTTCTTAGTTGAAGGACATTGTGAGGCCACAACGTTACAATCTAATTAACTAAAAGTATATAAAATTGTTGTTATTGATTAAAAATATAATGTCTGATGTCATTTATATATTTCAATATAAAATAATTTGTAATAGAAAATAATTATGTGTTCTATTTTGTTAAAATAGTAATTTTTATCGTATATTTTTGTTAATTCTTTGGGAGACAAGAGAAATTTTTTAGGCCTGGCGGCCCGTGGCGGGCCACTTTTGGCCCGCGGGCCATAGGTTGGGAACCACTGGTGTACACAGTCAAAAGTGTCATTGGTTTAAGCTCTAATTTAATTTTCTCCGGTAGTCTGAAGAAATTGAAAATGTTTTATAAATATACATGTATCTATATAGGCATAAATGAGGGAAAATTTGAAAAAATGTGCTAAGCTAATTATATATTTAATTTCGAGTGCGAAATATGCAGTGTCTATATAAAAAGAACGAATCGTTTTTGTGCAGCCTTTTTGTTTGAAATCGAGGGGTTCATGCATTGAAGGGGCCCGCCACCGAAACCCTGCACAGGGGCCCCAAACACCTTGCTACGCCACTGTGTCTGAGTCTATGTCTGTGTGTCTCTCGCTGTCTCTCTCTGTCTCTCTTTGTCTCTGTCTGTCTGTCTCTGTCTCTCTCTCTTTGTCTCTCTCTGTTTCTCTCCCTGTCTTTCTCTTTCTTTCTCTTTCTCTCTCTCTCTTTCTCTGCCTCTGTCTCTGCCTCACTGTTCGTTTGCTTTATCCACCATTCTCTGTTCGTCCTCGCGTGCATTCCTCCTTCCGTAACTCCCTCGCGCAATCAATCTCCGTTCCTTCATCTTTACTTTGTCATCCATTCCATCCATCTATCCATCTATCTTTCCATCTTTACTTTGTCATCCATTCCATCTATCTTCCATTCATTCACCATTTCTTTGCCAATCCTTCCATCCATCTTTTTTATCCGCCTTTCTTCTTTCAGTCCATCGGTTCAAAGAATCAATTCATGCTGCTTTCTTATCTCCGTCTCAAACGTTCGCACCACCTTTGAGCCATTCCCTTCCTTATTCCTTTCTTCCTTCTATCTTCCTACTTCTCCTCCTCCTCCTCCTTCTCCTCCTCCTTCTCCTCCTCCTTCTCCTCCTCCTTCTCCCCATCCTCCTCTTTATGCTCTTTGTCTTTCTCGTCCTCCTCTGCATAACTCCAATCCAAGACGTACGACCCAACTCCGAAGAAAAGCCCCTTCAACCATCACCATCTTTCTCTCCCTCTCTCTTCTCTCCCTCTCTCCTCTCGTCCCATCTTTCCCCGCTTCTTCTCTCACCCCATCTTCCCCCATTCTCTCTCTTACCCCGTCTTCCCCCCGCTCTCCCATCCACCTCCGTCCGTCGGATACTAAACGCCAACCGGGATTGATGGTGCGTTCCACGGCGCTGCTCGCCCTGCCTCCTCCTCCTCGCTCCGCTGAGCTCCGATAGCCTTATCTCGACCGACCAGGCGTCGACGCGGCTTTGTCCTGGTCGGCTCGGCTCACAGCTCCCCGTCTGTGCGGCGAGTCTTAGCGGAGGCCCCCGGGGTCAACTAGGGAAAATTGATTCGATGTTATTTTAATAATATTCGAGGCGAGGAGCTTAGAGCGCACAACAATGGCGGCGAGGAGTATGAATTACGGCACGAGTGGCGAGTTATGAATGCGGTGTGTACAGGGTGGCGTTTAGTTAGCGGATTAAGTTAGCGGATTAAGTTAGCGGATTATGTTGGACGCGTGTAGCGACGACGGCAGTTAATGCTATGTGCAATCGTTGGTTATATAGCGCTGCGATTATGAAAATTATTAGAAGGAAGTGTTTTTAAGCGACATAGTTCTGATGTAAGGATCTGTTTACGTAAGCGCATATGTAATTATGCATGTATATTTTGGGATTGGATACATTTACTTCTAATATTATGCAGCAACTACATTGCGTGTGTATGTGTTGGTGTGTGCGTGCGTGCGAGTGTGCGTGTGTGCGTGTGTGCGCGTGTGCGTGCGAGTGTGCGTGTGTGCGTGTGGGCGCGTGTGTGTGCGTGTGCGTGTGCGAACACAACAGTACAAGAATAATAGATCCTAGTGCCTAATAAGATTGTATGCGTATTAAGTAAGTGTTTTTACTACTCCACATGCAGTGTGTAATCTAGGCATCTCCGGGCGGGGGAGGAGTGGCGGCGTTATCCAGGAATGACATTTCCCGCCTCCAGCAAATTTAGAGCGTTTTGTTTACATCCATATTGCATTACATCAAAGGTTTTAATAACCTGCGCGACATTATTAAATAATGTCGCGCGGACAACATTGTCATCAGATAATAGTAAAGTTTAGGCCTACTATTATCTGATGACAGTGTTGTCCGCGATATCCGCTAACATAGGCGTAGGGGACATTTCAGTGTTGGGGGGGCAAAAATGAGACTTTTGCCCGAAATTTTTTTTGTCATCCGGCCGAAATCTTAAGAAAAATTTCCGTTACGTTTTCCCGAAAATTCTTACGACCTTTTTTTAGTCATCCCGGCCAAAATCTTCTGAAATTTCCCGTTACTTTTGTGCCCGAAAGGTCTGACGACTTTTTTTATTCGGGCAAGTCTGATTTTTCGGGCAAGAATATTCGGGAAAAAAGTAAATTTTAAAAACTTTTTTATTTTTCCGGGTCTGCTTGCCCGAAAAATCAGACTTGCCCGAAATTTGGGGGGCATTTGCCCCCCCTGGACCCCCGTCTCCTACGCCTATGTCCGCTAATACAATAACGATCAAAACGATCGATGTAGGCCTAAGGTCTAGTATAAAAGGCTCGTCAGAAAAAAATGACTGGGAAAATGGTGGACCATGGTGGTGCCGCAGTCCACCTCTGGTTGGGGTTGCTTGTTCGCCCGAAAGTCCAATAATTGTGCCACCCATAGAAACCTCATTTTAGCCCCCCCCCCCAAAGGTATGTATATGTTGTGACCCACGTCAACTTGCAAACTCACAATGGAAAATAAAACATCATTTATAAGTCTTCGAAGTTATATAAGTGGTTAATGTGAAGGTACAAATTAAATGACAAGTTGAATTAAATAACTTAAATATTGTGGTTTGTGCGCTGGTGTGTGTGTGTGCGTGCGCGCACCCGTGTATGTGTGTGTGTCTGTGCGTATAGGGCTTAGATCTATAGCTAGTTTCTGAACTACATAGTGTCAAATTGCAATGCCTGAATGATCTGAGAAGTTGGCGAAATCGCAAACAATCATCGGGTTGAAATTCAACAGGTCAAAGAAACCTGAATGCCGTCACAGAATATTATTACAATTTCCAGAGTTTTTCTCTTGATTCCATAGGGATGACCTTGAGCGGTTGAATCAGTGCTAGGCGCACTCAGTTGCATACTATACTTTGTGACCCTAACCATGGCGGAGTTTATCAGGAGATAGGGAGGGGCTAAGCCCCCCAAGGACTAAAACAAAAAGAGGTCATCAGCAGATTGAGAGAGAGAGAGAGAAAGAAAGACAGAGAGACAGAGAGACACACAGACAGACATACAGAGGCAGACAGAAAGACAGAGACGGAGACAGAGATACAAAGAGATGTATTCATTTGCCATGAATGTATACGTTCCGTAAACTATAGCCGTGACAAACACATTAGTTGTCTTGATTAGCTTCGTTTGTCCGCTCCAAACAGTCGCCTTGCAAGTCAACAGCAGCAGCAGCAGCAGCAGCAGCAGCAGCAGCAGCAGCAGCAGCAACAGCAGCAGCAGCAGCAACAGCAGCAGCAGCAGCGAATTTCATTCTTTTCACTATACAACTGAAGTCGGCATGTATTGTATTCTATCGCACGGCAGCTACCGTATGTTCAGACCCGTGGCCAATTCTTCAACGCCAAAGACATCGTTTAAAAAAAAAAAGACATTTCTTCGGAACAATGTGTAGCCTACTTTCTCAGCGACACAGGTAACTGCTCTAAGCCATATAAGCAGTGGCGTAGCAATAGGGCGTGCAGCCTGTGCAGTGCACGAGGGCCCCCGGCAGTAAGGGGCCCCTCGGCGGTCAGAGTCAATTTTTTTACTTTCTGAATATTCAGAACGTAATCAAGTCTAGCCTACAAGTTTGGTGTATGTGGTTCCCAACCTTTTTTGACGTTAGGGTCACTCTTTCTACGTTGGATGACACGAGGGCCACTTTTTCTTAGTTGAAGGACATTGTGAGGCCACAACGTTACAATCTAATTAACTAAAAGTAGGCCTACATGTATATAAAATTGTTGTTATTGATTAAAAATATAATGTCTGATGTCATTTATATATTTCAATATAAAATAATTTGTAATAGAAAATAATTATGTGTTCTATTTTGTTAAAATAGTAATTTTTATCGTATATTTTTGTTAATTCTTTGGGAGACAAGGGAAATTTTTTAGGCCTGGCGGCCCGTTGCGGGCCACTTTTGGCCCGCGGGCCATGGGTTGGGAACCACTGGTGTACACAGTCAAAAGCATAGTTGTAAAAAACGTTTTTTTCGTTTTTTATTCTCTTCCAAAAAAAGTCGTTTTTTCGTTTTTTTTCCCATCGTTTTTTTATCGTTTTTTATTTTTTATTTAACTTTTTTTATTCATTTACTTTCTATTATTATTGTCCTTAATTTTAATTTTTTCTGATACTCCTTATGTTTTCCGCCAACTCTCAAGGATTCAGCCACCTAAAGTCATTAT
The DNA here is from genome assembly GCA_945859605.1 of Lumbricus rubellus. Taxonomy (NCBI): domain Eukaryota; kingdom Metazoa; phylum Annelida; class Clitellata; order Crassiclitellata; family Lumbricidae; genus Lumbricus; species Lumbricus rubellus. The sequence goes on along the minus strand of OX243811.1, from coordinate 4,660,642 downwards.
TTCATCATTTAACTGTTAACATCATCATTTAAGAGATGGCCTACGTGTAGTAGATTCCTAATCAAGGTTTTCAAGGTTAAAATGCGGTTTTAGATGTAGCAAAGTCAAATTATTTTCCGTTTCCGTTTTTTATCGTTTTTTGTCGTTTTTTATTTTTTCGAAAAAAACGACGTTTTATTCCGTTTTTTATTCCATTTCCATCGTTTTTTACATCTATGGTCAAAAGTGTCATTGGTTTAAGCTCTAATTTAATTTTCTCCGGTAGTCTGAAGAAATTGAAAATGTTTTATAAATATACATTGTATCTATATAGGCATAAATGAGGGAAAATTTGAAAAAATGTGATAAGCTAATTATATATTTAATTTCGAGTGCCAAATATGCAGTGTCTATATAAAAAGAACGAATCGTTTTTGTGCAGCCTTTTTGTTTGAAATCGAGAAGTTCAAGCATTGAAGGGGCCCGCCACCGAAACCCTGCACAGGGGCCCCCAAACACCTTGCTACGCCACTGCATATAAGCTTAATGTATCATCTCTAAGCCATGAGCATCTTCTACAATGCAGCGCCAATGTGGCCTAACCATGAGCATCAATACTGAACATAATAGACATCTTGTGTACACGCAATAGGCATTTGGTAATGACCATGCAGTGGTATGTACAAAATGACCATGCAGTGGTATGTACAAAATGACCATGCAGTGGTATGTACAAAATGACCATGCAGTGGTATGTACAAAATGACCATGCAGTGGTATATGTACAAAATGACCATGCAGTGGTATATGTACAAAATGACCATGCAGTGCTTTGTACAAAAGTCTTCGCAAAATCACAAGAGTTTTCTCTGAGCCATAAACCTACACGTGTCAGACACTTTTTTAGAATCGTCAATGGCATATTTTTAGAACTACGAGTATCGTTGCAAAACACCGTTGTCATCTTTTCGGAACGGCAGCCATCTATATTTCATCTTCTTCATAGTCACAGTCAACTCGTATGACCCACAAATCATCCGTTCCAATCTTGGTATACCTTTCCGAAAACGATATAATAGGCATGCAAGTGACGAAACTGAACTGGAAGGTAATGAAGATGGCATTGGCCATGAAAGTAATATTTACAGACTTACGTACAAGAACCTTGCGTGAGTAAAGTTTGATATGCAAGTAGGCCTAATTGAGATATAATGTTACATGGGATAAGGTAAATTGACAATGAGGTGTGGTATATATTGGTAAGGTAAGACCCGTAATATAAATAAGGTGTATTTGTCATGTTTATAAGCAGGTGAGGTAAAAGGTAACAATGAGATAAGTCGAACGTGACAGAAGGTATATTATCATAATACAATATCATGATGATATAATTATGCCGTGACACGATTTTTAAAAGATGTGGTTCGGCCATAATAGGCGAAGCAGTGACAGAGCCGCAATAATTTGCAGCCAGAAGCAATGAATTAACGTCTTCCTGGAGGATACAATTATGCCATGCTTCTGAAACCGGACAATGCTTCCTTGCTCGAGGTCGCCACCTTGAAGAGCGCGCCTAATTGGCATCGTTAGACTTCGAACTGCCGTCCTTGGGCAGCAGAGAGAGCGGCGAGGTTTACGAAGACGGTCACATTAGGGAGTTACAGTGTTGTTGTTTTCGGCACGTTTTTAACAATCATCGGTGATTTATCACCAAGTTTATCAACCCCATTGCTTATCAATTATTCATTGATTTTCTCGCTAGAAAAAACCCGAAAATCTTTTTCGTTTGCTGTTACTTGACACGACCGTATAACGAGCAGTTGACGACATAAATATTATGGCGTCAAACGTGGCGAATGTATCAAGTGTTTCAAATTTCATGATGTGTGTTGTATTTGTGGCTCTAAGTCTGTTTGCCTGTAGGCCTATGCCTGTCCATGGGCAAGTCTCTGTGTCTGTCTGTTTGTGGCAAGGAGTAGGAGGGAAATATGTAGGAGAGGAGTAATCAATTTTGAATGAGTGTGAGTCGATGAGTTATTATTATTAGGAGGAGGAATAGATGTTGAAATGAGTAGTAGAGGAATTTGAATCAAGGAAGACCAGGCGTTGAAACAAATTATAGTAGAAGTTGAAACAAGAGAGCATTTTTGTAAGCTATAGAGTAGGAATTGAAACAAGAAATGGCCGTGCATGGGTTGAAAGAAATAAAGAGTTGGAATTGAAAAATCAGGAGTAGGAGTTGACAGAAGAAGAAGGAGTAGGAGTTGAAAGAAGAAAGGGAGTTAAGGGAAGAAAGAGAAGATGTTTAAAGAGGAGAAAAAGTAGGAGTTGAAAGTAGAAAGAGTATGATTGGAGAGGAAAAAAAGTAGGAGTTGAAAGTAAAAAAAGTAGGAGTTGAAAGTAGAAAGAGTAGGAATTGAAAGTGGAAAGAGTAGGAGTTAAGCGAAGAAAGAGTAGGAATTGAAAGGAGAAAGAATTGAAGTTGGGAGGAGGAGGGAGATGGAGAAGAGGCAGCAGGGTCTGGAGCAGTCTAATTGGAAACAAAAATCGTTGTTCTTCAGTCTAAGCATGAACCGTGATTACTAAGCTTAAGTTCCACGCACGCTCTCTTCACTTTCTCCTCTAATCCTCTCTCATCCATCCAAACAAAGCATGAGATTACTTGGACAAACTTCATTCCTCTCTGTCTCTGTCCTTCCCGCCCGCCCGCCCGCCCGCCTGCCCGACCTCTCTCTCTCTCTCTCTCTCTCTCTCTCTCTCTCTCTCTCTCTCTCTCTCTCTCTCTCTCTCTCTCTCTCTTCTTTTTGACTCATCGTCTCAATCTTAGTTAAGTTAGTTTCCCTTCGTCCTTTTTCTCCACTCTCTTCTTACCAACAGACTTCTTCAACGGTCTCACTATGATAGTACTTCAATTACCATCTTCATATTTCTTCTTCTTCTTCACTTTCTTTTTCTCTCCTTCCTTCTTCTCTTTGTTCTTTTCTTCATGCACCATCTATTTCTCTTCCTCCACCTTTTTTTCTGTATTCTGCATTGCCATCATATAGCTATTATCATCATTATCTTCATCACCATCGTCATGATCATAGGCGTCCTGATCATGATCATCTTCAACATCACCACCACCACCACCACCACCACCACAACCATCGTCATCATCATCATCATTATCGTCGTCACCATCCCCATCACCACCACCACCACCACCACCACCACCACCACCACCACCACCACCACCACCACCACCACCACCACCACCACCACCACCACCACCACCACCACCACCACCACCACCACCACCATCACCACCACCACCACCACCACCATCATCATCATCATCATCATCATCATCATCATCATCACCACCACCACCACCAACGACTTCACTGTCATCCTCCTCCTCCTCCTCCTCCTCCTCCTCCTCATCATCATCATCATCATCATCATCATCATCATCATCATCATCATCATCATCATCATCATCATCATCATCATCATTTTCTTCCTCTTGTTGTTTCTCTTCATTTGCTTCTCTTCCTCTTCCGCCTTCTTAGTTCTTACTCTCGTTTCCTATCTTCCTCTTCTTCGCCGTCATCGTCATCCTCTTCCGTCAATCCTACTCTTCCTCCTCTTCTTCATCCACCTCTTCTTCCTCATCTTCAGTTTACTCCTCCTCTTCCTCCTCCTCTCCTTTCAGTCTTCATCCTGCTACTCTTCTCTTATTACTCCTCACAGTCCTCCTCCTCTTCATCCTCCTCTTCTTCATCCACCTCTTCTTTCTCATCTTCAGTTTACTCCTCCTCTTTTTTCTCCTCTCATTTCAGTCTTCATCCTCCTCCACCTCCTCTTCTCTTATTCCTTCTCTTCTTCCTCCTCTAAACGCATCTGTCTGCCTACATAATTCTGCTACTCCTTCAGCCTCTAACAATCCTATCCCCCACCCATCCAATTATTTCTCCGCCCTCTCTATCTTCCTCCTCCTCCTCCTCCTCTTCTCCTCCTTCTCCTTCATCCTCTTCTCCTCCTCCTCCTCCTCCTCCTCCTCCTCCTCCTCCTCCTCCTCCTCCTCCTCCTCTTCTTCTCTTCTCCGTCGGCCTCGTTACCGCTTGCAGCCTCTTCCTGGCAGGTCACGTGGCGACGCCGAAGGTTCTTATCGCTTGTCGTCGCAAGGCATTATGGGATTGACAGGCGCCAGAGAGAAGATTAAGACGTATTGTCTTGCGAGGACCGAGCAAGAGCGGGAACAAGACGCGATTGGAGGAGCTGTAGGCGGAAGAGAAGAGGAGGAGAAGACGGAGAAGGAGGAGAAGAAGAAGAAGCAGATGTGGGAGGAGGAGCTGGAAAAGGAGGAGGAGGAAGCGGGTATATTGATGAAGGACGAGGAACTTGGGTAAGGAGTGGAGCCGTTGGAGCTGGAGGAGGAGGAGGGGAAGAAGGAGGAGAAGAAGGTGGAGGAGGAGGAGGTGGTGGTGGATCGACGGAATTGGGTAATTTGAGGAGCGGAGGAATTTATAGCGAACGAGCAATTTTCAATTATGTCGATATATACAGTGGAAAGAAAATGACGAAGGAGACACAACGACGGTAACGATGACGATTATGAAGATGACGATGATGACGATGACGATGATGCAGTGGCTGATAATGACGATGGCGATGACGATGTAAGGAAAATAATAATGGGTGATGATAACAGCGACAGCGTTTATGAAAGCAATGAAGATATATACTGGAACTGACGATGAAGATAACGAAGGTGACAGTGATGACGATAATGCCGACCATGAAGGTAATAAAGACCAACATGATGATAATGTAATTGACTACTACGGTAATAAAGGAGACAATGATGACGATGGAATTGTCCATGAAGGCAATGAAGACCACGATGATGATAATGAAACCGAACATGAAGATAATGACGTTGAAACTGATGATAATAATACTGACCATGAAGGTAATAAAGAATAGCATGACGGTAATGAAGATGACCACGACGGGACGAAGATGATAATTAGGTAAATGAAGAAGCGTAAATGAAGACGGCCATGAAGGCAATGAAGGTCATCATGCAGATAACGAAGATGACTATGAAGATTATTATGACAAAAATGATGCACCGCTGCAGGTCTGATATACTGAAATGTACTTGATCCGATTGGAACGAAACTATCACATCGATCTATCGATCTATCGATCAAGCGATTGCTCGATTGATTTCTCAGATTGCATCTCATTCAAGCGGGATGCAACAATCTTATAAATGAGACTTGATGTCAAATCAGGATGGAAATCGAACTGAAGGCTTTACAATTGAATGGTTCACAGTCTTCTCGAGCGGACACGATCTGCATTGATAACGATGCGAAAGAAGATACGCTTGAAACGATGGCGCTTAAATCACCAGCGAAGTCAACGGTCCATGAAACGGTTCTGCATGCCATGGTCGGCGATTCCGCCATAACTCACTTGCTATGGCAGTCAATATCTGAGCTACTGTAGATAAGTATTGGTATATATATATATATATATGTATATTTATAAAAAATATGACAATGTAGCCTCACTCAGGCTTGATAAATATATATATATATAAATAATTACATATGCTTATATATAATTAATATATATTTGACTGGGTTTTACCTTGTAGTACCAAAATCAGAACTTTTTTTATATTATTGGGTATAGGAGTGAGTGGGAGGCGCGGAGATTGATGGGAGAGAAATGAAAATTTAACGGGCAACGCCGGGTACCCAGCTATATAGTATATGGATAAGCATCGACATCTTTTAGATCCATAAAATTAAAAAAATTATTGATATAAGCTTAAAATAATTTACATCGTTGATTATTCATAAAATTACACATTTTCCGTAGTTAAATATATCAATATAAGCTTAGGCTATTATGTAGGATATTCAACACGTATTGAATATAACATAATTATGCCGATACATTTATTCTGGAAGTGTTCTCTAAATACACGACATTGAAATGACTATGGTTTATATTTATAGTAATAGTCCCAAGACATAACGGTACAACAGCAACTCGGGAATATATTATTCCGCGTGCATGGTTGACAAGAGTATTCGGCGATCCAGCGAATGCACGCTCCACCGGAAAGGCTAAATGTTTTTTCCGACCTCTTTCAAACGGCGGATAATGAATGACGGCGGCAACGCGAGGATTGATTAATTCCGGAAGCCCGGTGCATTATGGGACGTAATCCGTGAAGTGTCTTCCGTTTGACGAGCCCAGTCAGTCATCCGAAGAAAATGGCGGCCGACCGCAAGGGGGCCGGAAGTTCATGCGATCGCCATTATTCTATACGTGTTGGCGCTGGACTCCATTTCCAGTTACCGTCCAACCGGTTCTCGAACCGGTTTCCGCCGGTTTCGACTTGATGCGATGATCCGCTCCGGCGGGCCCGGCTACGAGATATCGCGCACGACGAAACCCGTTGCTAGGCGACGCGGTGACGTGGGGCGAAGACGTCAGCCAATAAAACGCGTCGGTTGGACGTGCGGATGACGTAGAAGTGTCGTCATTTCGATTGTTTAAAATCGTCGTCTGCCGTCCGCGTGTCGCAGCGTCGTTCGCTGTCCTTTTCATCTCGATTAATGGTTCGTGTAATTATGTCGTCTATGCTGCATGCAGTGAGTTTATTTAGCGCTGCACGTGTGATCATTTATCTAGCGCCTGCAGATCAGTCGTTCCTAACTCTACGTTTAAAGTCACTGGCTTACTTCAATGTATTCGGTAAGAAATCGTCCTATGGGTGGATAGGCAATATACTCGACTACCAACTGAGAGGTCATGGGTCAAATTCTTCGCTATAGAGCTGAATGTTAGGCTACTACGAGATTTCTGGTCAAGTTGTTCCATTATTGCAGTGTACTCATAGAGCGCATGTACAACAATGGCGGGGATGGGGAGAACAGTTGGCAGGGAGAGGACTGGCAAATCACTCGCAAATTTCAAGGGAAAGTCGCTAACAGCTCACACCCACAGCTACTTGTCTTGGATATCTTAAGGGTTTATGCAATGGTAAACACACTGGCACGAATTAAGAGTGCACGGGTGCAGGATCTCTTCCCACCACCCTCCCAAAAGAGCCACTCAACCTTCCATTCGCCAGATACCGTTGGCAAATTGAGCAGTCTATAGGAGTGATGGCTCTCGACAGTTAAATTCGATTGCCATAATAATTTAGGATGATCCTTCATACTGTGAATTTTAGTCATACAGGTATACGCCAACTGCGTTTTGTAACTTCTGTTGGGTCTACTGCATAAGGCAGAAAATCAAAAGGCAGAAAATCAAAAGGCAGAAAATCAAAAGGCAGAAAATCAAAAGGCAGAAAAATAATAAGGCAGAAAAATCAAAAGGCAGAAAAATCAAAAGGCAGAAAATCAAAAGGCAGAAAACTCAAAAGGCAGAAAATCAAAAGGCAGAAAAATCAAAGAGCAGAAAATCAAAAGGCAGTTACTTGCATTAAACAAACAATAATGTGACCGCAGAAAATGAAAAGGCAGAAACTGAAAAGGCGGAAAATAAGGCATTGATTGAGAATTGAAACAGTGGATACCACCCCACTTTGCAAATGGATGCCTGGATGCCTTGAACCGGCTGCTTTGAAGTAATTTGTATGAAATCAACAATCAAAATACAGGGTCAGTTACTTGCAATACATAAACAGTGTGTCGTAGTGTTTATCATGACATATGTAAGCTCAACTTTGCCGCCTAAAATTATATAAATGCACAATTACTTTAACCCTGCTGAAACTGATTAATTAATCGGTTTACCATCGAACATTATAACATTACAGACCGATTTTTGCATGTTTTGAAATAGTCGGTGAATCAGGAGATTTATAACGATAATGGCGCTTTATATTTTTTGTGTTCTAGCACTACGGATGAAATATTGAGTTTGTTATGCAACATCTTCATGAGTTTCTGCTTTTTGATTTTTCTGCCTTTTGATTTTCTGTCTTTTGATTTTCTGCCTTTTGATTTTTCTGCCTTTTGATTTTCTGCCTTTTGATTCTTCTGCCTTTTGATTTTCTGCCTTATGCAGTGCTCCCCTTCTGTTACCCTGAGATAAAAACGAAAATTCTTCTTCTTCCATTTTACTACAGTGACCAACAAGTTCAAGAGAGAGACAATGGCAACGGAGATGCTCAACAAGTCTCTGATAAATTATCTCTTCTATGGTATAGTATAAGCTACAAATAAAAAACATTAATATCATTGACCTCAATAATCACTGTTTAATGTAGACGTCTCAGTGTGGTGGGGGGGGGGATGTTCTCCTCCGGTAGAATTAATAAATAAAGGATAACATTAGACGATACACTAAATAAGGTCATCAGATAATAATTATCAGAAGCCTCAAATTGCAAGTTTACAACTGTAATTTGAGATAGAAAACTAATTTAAAACATTACAAAGACTAATTACAAAATTACAAAAGCTAATTAAAAAAATTGCAAAGTCTAATTTATTACAAAAAGTCGTAAGAAGAAAGAGAGATGGCAAAAGTAAAACAATCTTCCACTATAATCAGCGTCACGTAGGCGGTCTACCTTAGCGGTGGAAAACGATGTTTGTCGCCGCCTCCTTCCCCCAGAAACCTGGATTCACCATCCAAAGCAGGGCTAATAGATTAAACACTGCTGAATGAATGATATTGAAATAAAATATCATGTCTTGTTCATAGGTAGAGTTGAAAAACAGTATCCTCCCCACGTCCGAGTTGTGCGTTATTATAAATATATGCAGTCCTCTCATTGATATGTTGACCGATATCAAGTAGGCCTATAGGCCTATATATATATATATATATATATATATATATATATATATATATATATATATATATATATATACAGCGATCTTATACGATGAGTCCCTGACCTAGTAACCAAACCTCTTCACCGTTGAAGTCCCTGACGCGATCCCAAATTATCGGCTTATAGTTGCGCTATATTACAAATACAAAAAAAGAATTGATGTTTGTTCAGCTGTATAACTGTGCAAATGTTTACAGAGGCTTAGATCATGACGAAACAACTCGTTCTCTTTTTAGTAGCTTTGCCGCCGTGAAGAAGAAGGACGCTCGTATAGTTTTCCACTCGCGAAACACGGATATAAGACAAAACACACTCTATGGGTCTATTTCACCCATGGCCAATGCATTATAGCGTTTTTCATATTTATTTGAAGGCCGGGCAAAGGCATTTTTCTTAAAGGTGATCAAACAATTAATAGAGACTGTCGTGTAGAATAAAGATGAGTTTTGCATAAAAACTCAGTTGTTCATAATGCGATTGAAATAGGATGTCAAAGACATTTTAAAGACAAATTCTTGCATGGTTTAATTCCGCTGCTTCCGCATAATGCAAAAATTAAGAAAAAACTTTCCAATGATGAATTTCTTACATTATACAAATTTGCGCGCAAGGCCCTTGGTTAACGAATAGACTGTGCTAAAGGAATTTCTAAAGACAAATTCTTATCAGATTTGCGGATATAACAACTAAAGACGACAGAAATTAAAGCTTTACAGGTCATTCGTCACTCAACTATACTAATAATAATAATAATAATTACGACGATTTATATGGCGCAGTAACACAGCCATGCCGTTACAAGGGCGCCTTACAAAAACAGCTGCACCGGATAAGCCCTAGCGAACAAGTGTGATTTTAGCCTGGCTTTAAATTTCTATACTGATGTCTGGATCTGAGTTTTGGTATCTTTATGGAAGGAGGACGAAAGGAAGATTACGGAAGAGGATACGCATGGGCGGAGACCTAGGAGGGACAGGGGGACGGTCCCCCCAATAAAAGTGCTAGGGGGAACGGCCCATGCATTGGTCCCCCCCCCCCCAATCGTTGAGCTTCAGAACTAAAAAACAGGTCATAAACATTTTCAGCGGTGAAAATAGATCTATATATTTTTCAGGACTTTTCGTCCAGACGACTAAAAAAGGTCATCAACTTTTTGGCGGTGAAAATAGAAAATAATGTTCTTGACTTTTCGGCCAGATGACTAAAAAAAGGTCAACTGTTTTGGCGGTGAAAATAGAAAATTTTCTTGAAAAAAAGTCTTGAGAAATTTTGGTCCGCCAACAAATCGCGTCTTTTCTTCGGCCACTCGTTCGTCCCCCCCCCCCCCCCCAATTCTCCGCCCAGGTCTCCGCACATGAGGATACGAGTTGGTTATCGGTAGCACATCAGAGAGGACGAGACTATAGAGAGGATTCGTAATGAGGTAATGCGGAAGGAAGCGCTGGCAGATGTTAGATTAGAAAAAGAAGAGCGACATGCTTTGGTCGTATAGTAAGAATAGACGACAACAAATAATAATGTAACGGCATTCATTATATTATTGACGCGTCGAGGGAACACGGAGCCGTGGAAGACAATCAAAGACATGGATAGGAATCTCGAGAAACGACCTTGCAGAAAAAGACACGAAAAATAGAATCGCGCCGGATGCTATCAGAGACAGAAGGAAATGGAACTTTTTTGTAAAACCCTCGTCATCGGCACAAGATAAAGAGATATGAAAAGAAGCAGGCTGAAGCTGGATTATAATCACAATTGATAAAATAATTTTACTGAATGTTTTCTCTTTTAATTTTGCTTTTCCTTTCAATATCGCTTGTTTTACAATCACGAAAGAATAGTTCAGCAAATTCAGGGTATTTATTAATGACTAAAGCCGAACCTGCCTAGGGGCAGAGAACCAGAAGAAGGCAGACGCCTGTGCAACCATTGTGAGAAGCTTAGAGCGAAATGTTGATCAAATCGAATAGTTAATCATTTTACGATTAGTATCAGCTAGAAATAATCACTAATCAATTAGGATTTGATTTAGCATTAACCGGCTGCTAACTGATTGGAATTATGATTAACCCATTGCCTAATTGATTAATTGTTGATTAGTATCCAATCTGTTAGTTGCCCATCTCTGGCTACACCAGTATCACATCACATTATAATTTTGTAGGGGTGACCTTGAAGGCACGGCATATAAAATCTCAATAAAGTATGAATGGAGAAAATATCCTACATCCTAAGGTTAGACACATTCACTGACAGACCAGCACCGTGCCTAACCAGGGCTTACAGTGCGGCAGGACGGTCATGGATGGCGTCCTGCATGGCACTTATTTTCAAATCTCTATGCCGTCCTGTCACTTATTTGGCCAGCACACCTGAAAATGTAAGGGGTCGTCCATGCACTTCTTTTGGAAAGATAAGGGGCGTCCAAGCATTTTTTCTACACTTTTGGCACCGTGCCGAGCGCATCAACGTATTGTATTGTCTTGTATCTGACCATTTATAAAGCGCCTCTTGCAGCAAGAGCCTTTCAGAAGCGCTCCCAGTGCGTTCAACCCCGAGAAAGTATATGTATAGCATCTATGTACATAGGTTAATGAAAAACTATGCTCAGTTTCCATGATCCGATGGATATGGCAACGGATTATATTGGACGAGGCTGCTGCTGTCGCTCATCATATGAGATGCCCTTCAGCGAATACGAGTGGCTCGTAAAAACGTCGCAGATGCGGCTATTTCCGACTCACGACGTATACGGTCATTCACTGCAGCTGTTGCTGCTGCTGCTGCTGCTGCTGCTGCTGCTGAAGATTGGAATAGGAGGATGAGGAACAAAGAGGGATGCTCCTCATTATGTCCTATTAATCATCGATCGTAAACGAAATGCCAATGGAATTGCAATGCTGAGAACGGATGAAGAAGAGGAAGAAAGGCAAAGCAGAACAAAAGCAAAGCAATTCAACGCAAAGCAAAGCAGATGGAAAGCAACTCAGAGGAGAAAAGGAGAGCGAAACCGAACAGTGAATGGAAATGAAAAACAAAGGAAGAGTATAGAGCTGAGCAGAACAGAGCAGACGGAAAGCAATTTGGAAGAGAAGAGAGGATAAAAGCTGAACAGTGGAAAGGAAAAAACAGCGGAAAAGGAGAGCAAAGCAGAGCAAAGCAGGGCGCACAGGAGTAGAGCAGAAGAAACGAACGAAAAGAGCCTATAACAAAGCAAAGCTCTTTGGTCTTCTATGAGGTTTCCATTTCTGTCTCAGGACCAATACTGCATGGATGTTTCAAGCTGCAAGGCTTTCAGACCATAGGAAGAACGCACGAACTTTTGAGGCATTTGAACCACAATTCAATTAGCCTACTTATCTTTTCAAATAATCTTATTATATGACTGCCGTCAAATTTAACTTCTCAAACCTGTTTATCACGCAACTTCCTTTGGCTCGAATGTCCTAAAGTATGGCGCAATACAATTTTATTCATATCATTGTCATTTTTTATTTTTCCTTCGAGATGATCCTAGAGATTTCAAAGACTAGGGCATGCATGGCGATCATGCGATGTTCCGGAATGGGTATAGTCTTCGAAGATAGCTATTATTTTTTAAAGAATATATTAGGGAGAGTAGTCAATATAGCCTGAGGGCGAAGGAAGAAATAATAAGAGGAGAAATGCTAATATAAAACGGGGTAAGAGAATATAAAGGAGAGGAGATAATAAAGGAGGAAGGAGAATATCAGAGCATGTAATACAGCATAGTAGACAAGAGAAAGTGGGGAAGGGGAGGAGACAAAACGCGAAAGGGAAAATAGGGAGAATGTGAGAGAAATGCAGAAAACAGACGAGAATAGACGACATAATTAGAGAAGATTAGAGAACAGCGGAGAGGTGACAAAAGGCAAGAGAAGAGGCGAGAAGAAAGGAGCAGATGGGAGAAGAAAGGAGAAGAAAGGAGAAAAAGGAGAAGAAAGAAGAAGTTAGGAGACTATAATATGATAAGAGAAGAATAGCGAAGAGGCGAGACAAGGCAAGATAACAGAAGAGAAGAAAAAGAAGAAAGGAGAAGAAGGGAGAAGAAGGGAGAAGAAATGAGAAGAAAGGAGAAAAGAGGAGAAGAAAAAAGAAGGGAGAAGAGAAGTGACGATATGATTAGAGAAAATTAGAGAAGAACAGCGAAAAGGAGAGACAAGGCAAGAGAAGAGAAGAGAAGAGAAGGAAAGGGAAGAAAAAGGAGAATAAAGAAGAAAGGAGCAGAGAAGAAAGGAGAAGAAAAGAGAAAGAAAGAGAAGAAGGGAGAAGAAAGGAGAAGTTAAGAGAAGAAAGGAGACGAAAGGAGAGCAAAGGAGATGAGAAGAGAAGGAGAAGAAATGAGAAGTAGGCTATATAAAGAGATGATTTGAACGATGAGACCGCATATTATAGTTGGACACTTACACCGGAGTCTGGAATGAAGTAGGCGCTTCCAGATGGAACACACAGACCAGCGACCATCAGGAAGACAAAGGCGGTCGTCAGCGTCGCCATTTGTAAGCCAGAGTTTGCCAGCATCTTCACTTATTCGTCGTCGTCTTCTTCTTCTTCTTCTTCCTGTTGCTCAGCTCTGATGCCTCAGATGCTTCTGCTGCTGCTGAGATGCGGATGATGCTGACGGTGCTCTTGCCGCCTCCTCCTCCTCCACCCTCTGCGTGGATGCTGCTTCTTCTGCGACTGAGTGGACGCACGCGAGCCAACGGAGCAAGTGAAAAATGGACGTGGACTGAGAATGTAGGTATGGACTCCGCAGAGTGTAGGTAATGAAGGCATTGGAACAAAGGAGACAGATGTACACAATGACAGACAGACAGACATACAGAGAGAAAGTGAGACAGAGAGACAGACTGAGAGACTTATTCGGACAGACGAACGGATAGACAGACGTGGACAACACAGATTGACCTACATGTATAATATGGAAAGAGAGACAGACAGAAAAAGAAACGGACGAATGGAGAGAGACAGACAGACAAGCATGCAGACCAACAAGGAGACAGACGGACAGAAAGAGAGGCAGGTAAGTCTATGAATTGATGGACAAGGTGAGATTTCTGCTGAGCACGCGCAAAACCTCACAAACAAAGCCAAATGTGCATACATACATACATACATACATACATACATACATACATACATACATACATACATACATACATACATACATACATACATACATACATACATACATACATACATACATACATACATACATACATACATACATACATACATACATACATACATACATTGCATATACATGTAGGTCTATAATTGTCTATAATAATGTAGTCAATATTCTCAACATATGTAATCATGCATAGGCCCTGTATATGTATATTTACATTCATTACATATAAATATATATATATGCATACATAGAAAATGAAGGCAATAATTTTGGAAAGACCTGGAAAGCAGTGTGTACTAGTATCAGACACTAGATTTCACAACAATTTTCATAGACTCATTGTATTGTTCGGTTTGTTTTCATTGTCCCTATGCATGCCTTTGCAATCTGCAACCTTTGAAAAAAACTCCGAGCGTCATTCATACAGAAAGCCTCTTTCTTCCACAACCAGTTCAGTAATTGTAATTGTAGCCTAGGCCCTAATTGTAATTGAACACCGCTAACAAATAGTAGCCTTTAGTCTTCAGGAGTAGTTCGTTGTCATGTCGGCGATAAAGATATCTTGCAATTATTTTAGATTAAACTACATTTTGCTTGTCGGGATTATTCGCAACGTTTTCTCTTCTTTTCTAAAAAAAATCCCATCTTGAACGCCAAGACCTGAAACGTGTGCCCGTACACACAAGTGCATTACGATAGATAGAACATTGATAAACTTTTCATCTTAAAAGTCTTCATTTCCTGTGAGACTGCTTCACAAAGACGTGCTTCTTGGAACTATAACAGGGACATAATTAGCATAGATATATTTGCCAACGTAACCTATAGGCCTATAATACTTAGTATCGCTAGTATCCGACAACAATTCACAAATTGCTTAATTAAATTTAGTCAAAGGCCCTATCCATGCATGTAGCCTATAACATAAAAACAAGACGAAATCTTGTCAAAACGCTTCCTACGCACCCGTTCTCTTCACTTAATGCAACGAAATGCTGGCGCAATAATATCCTTTAAAATCGAAATTGCAAAGGATGTTGCTTTGTTGCGTTAATGTGCAAATTACGACCGGTGGCAGTAATAAATGCGCTATAAAAGCAACGAAGGAAGCTGATAGCATCGCGCTCAATGCGACAAAGGCCGCCAGCCGCCGGTTGTGATAGGTCGACTTCCGTTTCGGGTCGTGTGACATTCTAGTCAGTTATAGTTGTCGATGTCGTTACTATGGTTACTTATGACGTCAATGCCCGCTAGTGTTTCCGCGTAAGTGTTTAAGGGTGCAGTCAATTTCAGCCATGTATTTAATTTATATATTGTAAGTAACAAAATGATGATGATGAATAAGATGATGATGATGATGATGATGATGATGATGATGATGATGATGATGATGATGATGATGATAGTTGTAGTGATAGTAGCAGTAGTTGAAATAATAATAGCAATAATAATAATAATTACAATAATATTAGGAAGAATATCATTATCATCAGGGGCGGATCCAGGATTTCTGGTTAGGGGGGGGGGGCGTAAATACTACCAATCAAATCCCGTAAATATACATACAGTGGCGGCGCCAGGATTTCAGGTTTGGGGAGCTGAAGCCCTAAGCCCAACTAGAACATTTGTGATTTTTTTATGAAGCGTCGAAGGCGCGAAGCTGCGAGTGCCGAAGGCACGAAGCCCATACCGACTAGGGTCTGGGGGAGTGTCGTAAGCTCCCCCAGCGGGGTCTGGGGCGGAGCCCCAGCCGCCAGCGCATTTTTAGCTCTGTTGACCTCAACTTGAGCCCTTTTAAGGCTCTTTTTTGCCAGCTATTTATGAACGATAAAATCATGAAAACTTAAATAAGAACTCGTTTTGCAGAGTCGCACACTAGCTACCAGTATGAGAATGTCAAAATTTTATTGTAAAAGAAATGGGCTTAGTCTTTAATATAATCACAAAAGTTAAAAGTTTAGGCCTATTTAGGGCCTAGCCTAACAAGTTTTTAAGTATACTCACTATACTGTCATATGGGTAGGCCTACTATAATTATAGAAAAACCCTATAGGGGCATGTCACATGTAGGGGGTTTTACGGGTACATCACGGTCTGCGGTGCATTCTATTAGAATAAGCATCGACGTGCTATTGTTGCAAAATTCAAAATTGCTGTCCTTGTGAATCTCAGCCCCTTCCTCCGCCAATCCGGACTCAACACCCTTCTCCCGCCAGCCCGGACTCACACCGGGCCAAACCTCAGCCCCCTTTCTCCGCCAGCCCGAACTCACACCGGGCCGAACCTCGGCCCCCTTCCACCGCCATCCCGGATTCACACCGGTCCGGACCTCAGTCCCCTTACCCCCTTCCCCCGCGCAGAGCATCTTTCGGCGGCTATAATCAGCACGGCGAATTTCAAAATTATAATGATAATCCTATGCCATCTTTTGAGATTTAGGCCTAAGATAGGCTTATGTCTTACCAACGGCAGTCGGCTTATTCGCGAATGTTAAAACTTCTTGTTTAATTAAGCCGTTTTGACGGCGGACCACTCGACATATTTTTAATTTGACCAATTTCTATTTACGTAAATTTTGTCTGTACATGAACTTTGTGAATGACTTCACGGCAAAAGTCATTGGTCAAGTGGGCAACGTCTGCTAGCAACTCAGGTAAGTAGGTAAGAGAGCTCCGGTAAGAGAGCTCCATTCTGCCGGTCCAGCTACTTCAAACATCCTATTCCCAAATTGCAATTATATTAGTTTTAGGTCAGTTTAGTTTGAGAACATTTGCTCAGGTTTAGGGGGGGCGTACGCCGGCTCCGCCCCCCTCTGAATCCGCGCCTGATCATGATAAAGATGATGATGATTATTTTTTTACATACATACATGTACATGCACACATGCATGCATGCACACATACATACATACATACATACATACATACATACATACATACATACATACATACATACATGCATTATGCATACATACATACATACATACATACATACATACACACATACATACATAAAAGATAAATACATCTGTACACATACAATGGTCTGCGAATACAAACTGCGCAATAAACAGACCAGTTCCTCATGTTCATCCTTTGACAGTTGACTTCTCTCGTTTCCATTCTTGTCTCTCTCCTTTTCCTCTCTTAGACGGACCCTGACGCTCACGCATGCGCACACAAGATTACAACGCTTCGATGGGACTTTCCCATTTGTCTCCTGACGTCGCAGCGTGTCGCTACTATCTCCATTCTACTTTCGGTCGAATGAATCGAAGTGATTCATCACTCGACTTTGCAATTGTCTGCAACAGCGTACGTCAACTAATGCGAAAGAGGGCCGCCGCCGTGAGGGGTAGGCTGGAGGAGGTAGAGGGGAAAATGCCCTGGGACCATGCGAGTTTTAGTGACCGAGGCTAGGCAGTTATACAAAAAAGTTTGTGATTCATACCTTTTTGAATAATATCGCCAGAGAAAATTAACTACAATCAGTTTAAACTTCAAGCTTACATTACTGAAAAAAATCAAGTTTTCTATAAAAAATTATATATAAATTAATATATACGGGGTCGGATTAACATATGTGGGGAGTGGGGGCCTTGTTCAGTAAAACTATGGGGCCTAACCTTACCAAATAACATAAAAAAACACAAAATGTGTTATATTCAACGAATCAGCATTCTCCATTATTAATTCGTTCCTGATTTTTTTAAACAATAGGTCTATTCCAGTTCAGTGCTGAAATACGCTTAGCCGGTAGATCTATGCATCTTTTACGGTTTGATAAAATTAGAGTGATTCCTGGTCAAACAATTTTTTCACACCAGATCATAATTATCTAGGGCACTCGTAGAAGTAAACAGTGCAGAAGCAATTCATGCCACAAATAAATTCATTCTATCAGCTTATAATTTATAGCGCCATTTCAAGAAACCTATTCAGGAGCGCTTCCAACCCAGCCACGGCAGACGAAAAAAGACTTGATATATTTAGTAAACAAAGTTTTATTAGTCATATCTACACCGTGGTTAAACAAACAAGTCAAACTGTTTTTCATAATTGTGGAACTCTAATAATTATGAATGGCCCCCAAAATGTGCAAAAGTTGTATAAAATTATGTCAAAAATCAGTAGTTTACAAAATTTGACAATAATTTGTTCTGAGATATTTTACTCGTCTTACTGTTATAATTAATTAACATAATAAAAATATTCTTATTGCATGTGTGGGGCCCCTAAAGTGTGGGGCCCTGTTCGGCCAAACATGTTGAATATGCCTTAATCCGGCTCTGTCCAATTTGCACTTGTCGCAATACTCCCAGCAGATAACACTGCGTGTTTACACAGTCGTCCTGCGAAGAGTTGTTTACTCGTGGACGTCGAGAGGAACCCGATGGTATCTATTATTATGGTAGATCTGCTAAAGCCGTGAAGAAAAACTATGACGCAGTCGTGTGCGATATGACCTATGAAACGCTGAATAGAGTATTTTGCACGTTGTCTGCGTCACACATCCACTGTAAATGGCCTATTAAATAAATTGCAGCTATAGAGTATAAAGAATTATAATATTCGAATCGGTTTTGGTATAAATTGACACGTATGAATGCATAGGGCCTATAATTATTATAACAGCGCCAATGTGCCACTGCCAGTCCCAAGCGTGGAGAAGAGGGATGGGGCAATAGTTATAGTCTAATCGTCCTTTGTATTTCTTTCTGCTATTCAGGGTTTTTTGAACGTGCAGTTGCAAGGCCGTAGCTAGGGGGTGTTTTGGGTGTTTGAACACTCCCCGAAATGGAAAATGCAAAAAATAATATATTGCACTTACTAGCACATAATGTAAAAACCATGAAATAAAACCATGAGAACACCATCCGAAATGAAAAATGTAAAAAAATGATGGCATGAATTAACCAGCACATAATGAAAAAACATTAAATTAGGCGAAACATGGTAAGAAAGCCGTTTCTGATGACTAAAAAAGGTCGTCAAACATTTTCCGCCTAAGAAACACCCCCGAAATCAAATCCTGGCTACGGCCTCGTGCAGTTGTACACGAACTGTGCCGTTCTAAATGGATTTGTGCAATTGTAGAAGATCTTATTCTTGTGCTTGTCTGGGTTGAAAACCGAATCTGACCATAATTATTTCTTCGTAGACATTGAAACGCAACAGCAGCTGGTCCGCCAGACTTAGATTTGTGGACGCTGAAGACAGCCGGAAATCCGCTTACGATTAGGACACGACGATTATCGTTATTTTCGGAATCGAGAAATAAATAACGACTGTGGCGCGACATCTGCAGGCGGATTATTCCGAGACATTAGTAAGAAAAGAGCATAAAATTCATACCGATATATTATTACTGTCGTGCCGTGTATCAAGTCCTACTTTACTTATACTCATCAATCGTGCTGCTTAATGCGGCTGGTCCCTCACCGCCTATCTTAGTATCTAACCTACAGCTCTGTAGCCGTTATCTAACTAGGCCGTGAATTCGAGTTAGAAAATTACTGGACTCTTAATATCATAGCACAAGAGAACCAATATTAATAATGAAATATATATTTAAAATAGAAAGTCAACATACATCAATGCCGTAACCTAATTACTTAGTTGGCGTTCATTACCTATAATTATTATGTTTTTAAATAGGCTTATCTGATCTTGACAGATGAGAGTTTCTTCTAAATAAAGTTCAGCTTCTTGTATAAACTGTCTTGCTCGAAGTTCGATGAATAAGCAACCCAGTGCTTCGAATATGATGCATGGAAATAATTTCACTGAAGAAGAATTCGGTCTATGATGAACCTAGTCATCTCCAATGATTATGTAGATTCACAACACCACCATCAGCCGTTGAATTCAAATAAATGTGATGCGCCGCAATGCAAGCGAACACTCACAAGTCACCGATCACCCAAAGTGATACTCGACAACGTCTCAGCGTTCTTCCACCAACCGTCCAACACTCAACCACCACACACGTCCTGACAAAAAGGTTCCAAAACGAGCCACCAGAATCTCTTCAGAAGAATTCTGTCTCGCAACCGGTTGTCCACCCACGACGCTCCAATATTTTATCGAACACGTCCAACGAAATTCATCCTGTCCGCCAAATTAACTCTTAGAAACGATTGCTTCTACAATCCGTCTCTCTTCATTGACGTTCAAAACAGGAATCGCTCTTCCTGTTTCAAAATCCTCTGACGTGTAACTTTTCGGTTTTAAATCGATTTCCACGTCCCTGATTCGTCTATTTACTTTAACCGACCAATGTAGATCTAATTGCTATGGCAACCAACGTTACGTCATACTGCGTCGCTAAGTAACCACGTCACGTGACTTACAACTTTCGATTTATATTGCTCATTTTCGCCAAATGATTAAATACCTAAACCAACGCCAGTAATGACTCTATCTTAGGGGGAGAGTGCTACAAGACGCCCAGGGCGAGTAAGACGCCCACCCCCTTTAAAACCGTTGAAAAGATACATATTCGTGTTTTAGTTGTCTCATTGCATGCAGCGACATCTTGTGAACCTTCCATAACAGTAATGTTTCAGTATTCGAGATATTGACGAGATAAATCAATTTTCTAGATTTTCACCACTTTTTTGTAAGTACACATTTACGAATCTTTCTAATTTTCTCTTTAGCCTTATGTAGTAAAAATTCGCGCATTTCAACGTTTATTTAGGGTTCATTTATAGTTTTTTTTATGGTTTTATCTAACCAGTAAACATTGCCATTGTTAAATAAAATGGCGTCAGTAGAGAGGGACTCGAAAATTACAAGAAGCTCATGGGCGTCTTGAAAACATAGGTAGCATAGAGATTACAAGAAGCCCACGGGCATCCTGAATGTATAGGAAGCACAGAGATTACAAGATGCCCATGAGCGTCTTTGATACTATGAGCAAATGGCCAAGAATTGGTGCCTACCATGTCACCACCTTCTACTCATAAAAAACGGGGCCATATACAAATTTATCAGTGTTTATTGAATCTATTTCACCCTTGCCCCAAACTTCAGTGAAATGCAAAGAATGCAGTAGCCTACGTGTAGGCCTAAAGGTTGATGTCATGCAGATTGCAGAATGTGCAGACGAAGAGACATCCAAAGAATTCGTGTGTGACTTTTGTTGGTAGTCTGTGATTAAAGTGAAATTGACAATAATGACTTACAACATGAGATTGGATTTTTGCTTCTCGGTGTTTTTAGTTGCTCTGTATCTTTAGGATCTTTTAGTTTTGGTTTAATTTGCTTTCTCTCAAGCAGTTTATTGTTTTAGTTTAAAATGCATGATTGCAATGCCTCTTGTTTTTAGTCGATTTCCATTGCTCCAAGATGCCCATCCTATGGGCGTCTTGTAGTATAGGGTTCCTAAGACGCCCAGTTTGGAGGGGTCTACCTTTTTTAATTTACACAATTGATCTTATTGAATTTTGTTCTGTAGTGGCTGTCATTGCTTCATTAATGATCACTCTTTATATAGGGTGAAACATGTACTTCTCTTGGATCCCACATGGAAGAAAAGCACAATTTTCCTTAGCATGGGCGTCTTGGAGTACTCTCCCCTAACTCTTACCTATAATTAAGAATTAACATTGATAACAAATTAGTTAAATAGATAATAGCGCAATAGTTCGCTACAAGCTCTTCCGCCTTCTCTGATCCTGTGCAACCGGATCCGACCTCCTTTGGACTACTCTTACAGTACGGACAACCCTTGTGACTCGACGCAGCGCTCGTGAATAAGCTGATGCCCCGCGCTTGGCTTTCGAGTGGCGCTTTAGAAGTTTGGAGATCACGATCACGATCGTCTATAATGATTCAAACCAGAAATCGATTCATTTATTTGTAACCAACAAAGAATCAAGAATCAACGAATAGGAATGAAGTAGGCCTAGTCTAATGGATAGGACGCTGCATTGTGCCAATCAGAAGATTGGGGGTTCAAATCTCTGCCAGGACAGAACTTGGATTGAGGTATTGGCTGGTCTGCTACTTTATTCAACCCCCGCTGTAAATAATGAGCACAGTGGTCTACAGTGCTAGTGGAAAGCTCTGACGGTGATGCAGAAGGCTGCACACCTGACTTCATATACAGTATATGCCAAGGTTAAGAAAATGAAGACACTAGGCTATTATAGCCGTAGCATATGTGTAGCGCATCATACAAATGGTTCTCTCTAACCGTAAATCTAACGTTAGCAGAAGTGACTGCTCTACATTCGAAACACACATTTATGCGGCGCCTTTAAAGCCAAGTTGGTCACACACTGAGCAGAACATTCTCCGTATACGTGAGATCGCTTTTCATCATCGCACTTTAACAGTTGCTCACCGGCGACATGCGCAGTTGCACACATCGTACAGTAGGTGGCGCCGCGGTGTAATTTCGCCAATTTTCGCAATTTTCCTCCTCTGAGATTTATAACTGCTATTCACAACGTTTTTATATAATAGTCTAAATTGAGCATTCTTCTTCAATCAGTGTTTAATCTAGGCAGGCATCTACCGGGGGATGCCCCCATCAGGAATGAGTCATGACATCCCCAGAAAAGCCTGAAAAAAACATGAGAAAACGGACAAAGTGTGTCGCCTCGCCGCTGTCCGCACTGGCAGTCGCTTGCAGTCCACACAGTCCACACTCCACCCGAACGGCTGTTTGTCTTCCAACCTCAAACCTGACCCCCCCAAGGCAGAGGGAGGGAGTAGATTAAACAATGTTCTTTAATCTAGTCTCACGCGACATTTGAAGAACAATAATTGCGAGTTCAATCAATCAATCAATCAATCAATCAATAAATAAATCATTTATTTTGAAACCAATAATTTCTTGCAGTTATACAATATTATCGCAAATCACATATTCAGACGGAATGGAGTTCACGTGACACGTCATCTGCAACCAAAAATGAAATCCCCAAGATAACGATGCCAGTCCAAAGTCTGTAGGAAAGAGGTGGGTGCCGCAAATCATCTTTGGCATGAGAGTGGTGTCGTCAAACAGAAGCCAACCAATCAAAGTTCAAAGAGAAAAGGAAGACATGCAATTTAAAGTTTTAAAGCAGACGACACATTTTCCCGCTTCAAAAAGCAAGTGCCATCCGAACGACTTGTCGTTTGTCCCTCAGTGGGGCTGAGCAGGCATAAGCCATAGGCCTAGCCTACGCCCCTGTTTTTCATATCAACGCAATTAATAAGACACAAGCCTAAGCCTGTTAGTAGCCTGATTGCTTCCCTACTCCCTATAATAAATTTTTTGCACGCTAGTCAGAAATGTTGCCATTGTGAATGTGATGACTTAGACTTTGCAACTTTATAAGTTTAGTCTCTAGGCCTACTTAACTAGCCTATGTAGCCTAATAGTATGTATAGGCCTACAATTTTGTGTTTTTGCGTAATTGAAATTAATTCTTACGCGAAGCTGAACCATACAGTCATAATACTATTATTACCCTTATTTTATGCCCTATAATTATATGTGTTATTGTAGCCTATACCCTGTATACACTATACAGCAGCGAGTGGCTGCGATGACCCAAAATTGTTTGCTAACCCTTGAGGCTTGACCCACCGCTTTTCACGCGAACTGTGTCTATGAGTAAGTGCCTTTCGTAGAATAGATTGCATTAGCACATCCGGGAATGGAATCTCTCTATTTTTAGACCTAGGATCTTTCTAGCAGAGCCTTCTATTAATAGAAAGCTCTGCTTTCAAGAATGCAAAGTCATGCATAAATAATTGCACACTGTGTAGGCTACTTTCACAAACAGATGTCACCACGTTTCAAATTTGTTATTGGACTCATATTGATGCTTTACTTTACATCAGCAAATCAGAAAATTTTACTCTAAAATATTAATTTATTTACCGATTTTACCTACAATAAACTGCAATATTTTTGCCCGCGGGACACAGATCCCCGGGTGTCGAGTCTGTCTAACCGTCTTTTGACTAGGCGAACGCGGGTAAGTTTGTTCCATGGCTTCGCTCTTTTAGGCGCTATGAAATCTTGTGGTTACTATTACGATTCGTAATGTGAAAAAACTTCTGATACTATCTGACCGCTAGAGGCGCAGTGGTGTTCAAAGTATTTATCGTATGTTAGTAATACAGACTTTCTAATCATGCCTTTAACATTATTGGTCTTTGGAAGCCAAGCCTCTGTAAAGACGCGCGCTTTGGCTTCAAAGGCGTGGTCATTGGGGCTGCTGCAACTGACGGTTTCTTGTGCGTAATTCTTCAGCGAATCGTTGCAAGCAGTTGCATCATGCTGTGACTTTGTTTTATTGATGAACTACAGTCGAGAAGCATAACAAAATCTCATTTATTGTAGCATCGTTGACATTACACGAAAGATTTGTTGATTTACATTAGTCTGTGTATTGGTTATAAGTGGTGATAAGGGCCTGCTGAATTCGACGGAGATTTGGAGTAATACGTCAGTGACGATTAACGATTTCAAGGCAATTATATTATAGACGTATATATATATAGGAGGCCTACACGTAGCTCTAACTTACAACTAAGTTGCTTTATTGACAGGGTGGGCGTGTATGAAATGCGTGTATGTAGGCTAAATTGACAGGTTTATGTGGCTCATGATAATTTACAACGCTGACGGCACTGCAAAAATGAGTAAGAAATTTTCGCCCCCTGATTGTACATGTATACCTAATTTATGGTTATTGATATGTAAGTTGCAGCAGTATACTGTAACAGTTGTTTAGTTCAAGAGAAGAAGTAGGCTACTATTTTTTTCCAGATTGAACGGATTTAGGGGCCGGCCATCCACCTAAAAGCAGACCTGTTGTGTTCTTTATGACCCTAACACGGATAATGATGATGATGACGATGATGACGACAAAGAACGACGACGACAAAGAGCAACGAGTCAACGACGGCGACGACGATGATGACGACGACTATGATGATGGCGATGATGATGATGATTGTTGCCCACTTGCCTATTAAATACTAATTGTTAATTGTTAATTATTTCACATGTACAGAAAGCTTATGAGTTGAGAATGAACGCGGAGGACGAACAACTTGTTCGACATTATTTGGATGACCAAGGCTTCATGCTTGACGACATCAGATATTATATGCACGTGGCTTCAGGTGATTATACATAGACCATTTATCAGCATGTATAATTGTATATTATAGGCCAATGCCTATTTTTTGGTAGATACCCATACCTAAGAGGAAAGATCCTTGATGAATACAATTAGAACAAGGCAGAAGAACTGGATAGGACATGTACTGAGAGGCAACTCCTTGCAAAGAGACATAGTGGAGGTCAAAATGGAGGGGAAGAGGAAGAAGACCTACATGTAGGTTCTTGGACTGGATGATGGAGTATGGATATGGTAAACTCAAAGAAAAAGCACACCATCGAGAAGTGTGGCGTCGTTGGGCATCTGCTGGAGTTCTGGACTTGCCGAGAGGCAGAAAACCTAAAGAAGAACTTAGAAGAAGGACCCATACGGGGGCCGTACGGCCCATACCTCACCCGTTTTGTAATGGAGGCCTACTATATATACTCCAATCATACTTCAATAACAAACAGTGTCGTTTTGCAGTGCTTTTTGTATTTTTACATGATTTGTTTTGATAAAATTCTGCTACTTGTTAAATAAAAGCAAATTGTGCAGTTGCTACAGGGTAGCTTGGGCCACCTTTTTTGACCAATGACCTAGTAAACTCTGTACCCTATTGACCTCTACAAGTCCTGCATATTTCTCTGCCCATTGGTTCTTGACAACTGCCCTACATGTTAAACGAAAGCACATTGCACAGTTGCTGTTGCGTACCATGGGCTACTTTTGGCATTCTCCAACGACACCTCGGTACTTATATAGAGCCCATTCAGGTCTAATACTCAGAGATGTAGGCCTCAGACACCACGTCCACTATAGTGTGGTTGTCATTGTTTGATTTGAGGGGTGGGGTTGTCTGGTGAGGTAGACATGTTTTTAAGGACACATCATTTTGTCTAAGACTTTGATTGGCTGATGGTGAAGAATTTAATGTGTGTTGATGAAGAATTTAATGTGTGTTGATGAAGAATTTAATGTGTGTTGATGACGAATTTAATGTGTGTTGATGAAGAATTTAATGTGTGTTGATGAAGAATTTAATGTGTGTTGATGACGAATTTAATGTGTGTTGATGAAGAATTTAATGTGTGTTGATGAAGAATTTAATGTGTGTTGATGACGAATTTAATGTGTGTTGATGAAAAATTTAATGTGTGTTGATGAAGAATTTAATGTGTGTTGATGAAGAATCTAATGTGTGTTGATGAAGAATCTAATGTGTGTTGATGAAGAATTTAATGTGTGTTGATGAAGAATTTAATGTGTGTTGA
Organism: Lumbricus rubellus; assembly: GCA_945859605.1. Taxonomy (NCBI): domain Eukaryota; kingdom Metazoa; phylum Annelida; class Clitellata; order Crassiclitellata; family Lumbricidae; genus Lumbricus; species Lumbricus rubellus. Next base: position 4,634,255 of record OX243811.1, on the reverse strand, counting down.
TGAAGAATTTAATGTGTGTTGATGAAGAATTTAATGTGTGTTGATGAAGAATTTAATGTGTGCTGATGCTGATTTTAATGTGTGTTGATGAAGAATTTAATGTGTGTTGATGAAGAATTTAATGTGTGTTGATGAAGAATTTAATGTGTGTTGATGAAGAATTTAATGTGTGTTGATGAAGAATTTAATGTGTGTTGATGAAGAATCTAATGTGTGTTGATGACGAATTTAATGTGTGTTGATGAAGAATTTAATGTGTGTTGATGAAGAATTTAATGTGTGTTGATGAAGAATCTAATGTGTGTTGATGAAGAATCTAATGTGTGTTGATGAAGAATTTAATGTGTGTTGATGAAGAATTTAATGTGTGTTGATGAAGAATTTAATGTGTGTTGATGAAGAATTTAATGTGTGTTGATGAAGAATTTAATGTGTGCTGATGCTGATTTTAATGTGTGTTGATGAAGAATTTAATGTGTGTTGATGAAGAATTTAATGTGTGTTGATGAAGAATTTAATGTGTGTTGATGAAGAATTTAATGTGTGTTGATGAAGAATTTAATGTGTGTTGATGAAGAATCTAATGTGTGTTGATGAAGAATCTAATGTGTGTTGATGAAGAATTTAATGTGTGTTGATGAAGAATTTAATGTGTGTTGATGAAGAATTTAATGTGTGTTGATGAAGAATTTAATGTGTGTTGATGAAGAATTTAATGTGTGCTGATGCTGATTTTAATGTGTGTTGATGAAGAATTTAATGTGTGTTGATGAAGAATTTAATGTGTGTTGATGAAGAATTTAATGCGTGTTGATGACGAATTTGATGCGTGTTGATGAAGAATTTAATGTGTGCTGATGAAGAATCTAATGTGTGTTGATGAAGAATCTAATGTGTGTTCATGAAGAATTTAATGTGTGTTGATGAAGAATGTAATGTGTGTTGATGAAGAATTTAATGTGTGTTGATGCAGAATTTAATGTGTGTTGATGAAGAATTTAATGTGTGTTGATGAAGAATTTAATGTGTGTTGATGAAGAATCTAATGTGTGTTGATGAAGAATTTAATGTGTGTTGATGAAGAATCTAATGTGTGTTGATGAAGAATTTAATGTGTGTTGATGAAGAATTTACTGTGTGTTGATGAAGAATTTAATGTGTGTTGATGAAGAATTTAATGTGTGCTGATGAAGAATTTAATGTGTGTTGATGAAGAATTTAATGTGTGTTGATGAAGAATTTAATGTGTGTTGATGAAGAATTTAATGTGTGCTGATGAAGAATTTAATGTTTGTTGATGAAGAATTTAATGTGTGTTGATGAAGAATTTAATGTGTGTTGATGAAGAATTTAATGTGTGCTGATGAAGAATTTAATGTGTGTTGATGAAGAATTTAATGTGTGTTAATGAAGAATTTAATGTGTGTTGATGAAGAATTTAATGTGTGTTGATGAAGAATTTAATGTGTGTTGATGAAGAATTTAATGTGTGTTGATGAAGAATTTAATGTGTGCTGATGCTGATTTTAATGTGTGTTGATGAAGAATTTAATGTGTGTTGATGAAGAATTTAATGTGTGTTGATGAAGAATTTAATGTGTGTTGATGAAGAATTTAATGTGTGTTGATGAAGAATTTACTGTGTGTTGATGAAGAATTTAATGTATTGATGAAGAATTTAATGTATTGATGAAGAATTTAATGTGTGTTGATGAAGAATTTAATGTGTGTTGATGAAGAATGTAATGTGTGTTGATGAAGAATTTAATGTGTGTTGATGAAGAATTTAATGTGTGTTGATGAAGAATTTAATGTGTGTTGATGAAGAATTTAATGTGTGTTGATGAAGAATTTAATGTGTGTTGATGAAGAATTTAATGCGTGTTGATGAAGAATCTAATGTGTGTTGATGAAGAATTTAATGTGTGTTGATGAAGAATTTAATGTGTGTTGATGAAGAATTTAATGTGTGTTGATGAAGAATTTAATGTGTGTTGATGAAGAATTTAATGTGTGTTGATGAAGAATTTAATGTGTGCTGATGCTGATTTTAATGTGTGTTGATGAAGAATTTAATGTGTGTTGATGAAGAATTTAATGTGTGTTGATGAAGAATTTAATGTGTGTTGATGAAGAATTTAATGTGTGTTGATGAAGAATTTAATGTGTGTTGATGAAGAATTTAATGTGTGTTGATGAAGAATTTAATGTGTGTTGATGAAGAATTTACTGTGTGTTGATGAAGAATTTAATGTATTGATGAAGAATTTAATGTATTGATGAAGAATTTAATGTGTGTTGATGAAGAATTTAATGTGTGTTGATGAAGAATTTAATGTGTGTTGATGAAGAATTTAATGTGTGTTGATGAAGAATTTAATGTGTGCTGATGCTGATTTTAATGTGTGTTGATGAAGAATTTAATGTGTGTTGATGAAGAATTTAATGTGTGTTGATGAAGAATTTAATGTGTGTTGATGAAGAATTTAATGTGTGTTGATGAAGAATTTACTGTGTGTTGATGAAGAATTTAATGTATTGATGAAGAATTTAATGTATTGATGAAGAATTTAATGTGTGTTGATGAAGAATTTAATGTGTGTTGATGAAGAATGTAATGTGTGTTGATGAAGAATTTAATGTGTGTTGATGAAGAATTTAATGTGTGTTGATGAAGAATTTAATGTGTGTTGATGAAGAATTTAATGTGTGTTGATGAAGAATTTAATGTGTGTTGATGAAGAATTTAATGCGTGTTGATGAAGAATCTAATGTGTGTTGATGAAGAATTTAATGTGTGTTGATGAAGAATTTAATGTGTGTTGATGAAGAATTTAATGTGTGTTGATGAAGAATTTAATGCGTGTTGATGAAGAATTTAATGCGTGTTGATGAAGAATCTAATGTGTGTTGATGAAGAATTTAATGTGTGTTGATGCAGATGAGGCAGCAAGCAAAGAAGAGAAAGAAGAAGCACTTGTCAAGTGTGACGAACGTCTAAACAGAGCTGAAGAACTGAGGCTACATGCAAAGTATGTAGTGGAAACAGCAGATTGTATTTGTGATTGTAACTGTAGTTATGTAGCGCCTCCTCAAGAAAGTCTTAAGTGGTGCTCTTTGACCCAATTGCACTAGACCACGATTGAAGAGATTATTTAGTCATAATCGTATTCTCCAAACTTCTAAAGCGCCACTTGAAAACCAGGCGCTGGGCACCAGCTTATTCACGAGAGCTGTCGTCGCGGTACGGTACGAAAGGCACGCAATTGCAGAGTTGAAAAAAAGGAATTTTGGTTGTGAAGATATTCTATATTGTATTGTATTTACGGCATAGCATTGTCCGTGGCAAACAAATTCTAGGATGCTTTCCATAGGCCTACATAGGCCTACTGTCAACAACCAGCATAAATGGTAGGCCTGCTCGAAAAGTTTGTGCAATTCTAATTGTTTTGTAAGACGCGAGAGTGCTTTGTTTCCTGGTTGAGAGGTAGGCTATAGTAAATTGTTCCATGCATGCGGTCTAACGACGAGAAAGGTCCGATCAACCATTTTTAGCTTTGATCGCAGAAACGGATGCTTCGGCGGACTGATGTTTATTAAAAAATTAATAACCGCGCCCTGTCGTCCGATGTTAACCGAGAGTAGCATGGTGCACGACAACTGACAGTTGTTGAGGCAGTTAGGCTTATTATACACCAGGATGTAAAGTTTGAATTTGATACGCTAGCCTATTCCACCACTATAATAATCGTAATCTCGAGATTTCTGTGCAGTGCCCATAAAAGGGAAGTCGTGAGAACCAACTTATTCACACTAATTCTGGTCTTGGACACTTTATTATGATTACAAATGGGAAATTATGGAACTTAGCGAAGACTACAGTGGTTTGGAAATGCAGAGAGAATGCCAGTTGATAGAATCTCACATAATAAATTAATGTACGGTACTATATAATAGGCATGCAAGATTCGAAGAGGCCATGAAATAGAGTCAGTTTATCACATAATCCTAGATAGCACAGGCACGCCCTTTCCCGTTGCACAGGAAAGTAAATCAGTGAAAAAAATTAGGTTACTTCAAATGCGGATGTAGCAACGATTAAGTGAGAATTTGGCATGATCAAAATGATTTTATCGTTGCTGTCACATGTAGAACATCTTGATTTGAATGATTTGATTATGATTGCTTTCTCTTGATTTGAATGATTTGATTATGATTGCTTTATGTTCCATTTTTCAGACAGTTGGGTCAGTCTCCGAGCACAGAAATGGCAGCAGAGATAGGACTTCTATGTACGGTGGTCTTTGCTCCATACATATTTTATTTTATTATTTAATACTTTGATTTCAATATTGCAGACTTAATCCAAACACTGCAAAGCTACAGTTTTTTGGTCAATGGATTTGGATTCACAATCTATTTATTTATTGGCAATTTTATATAAACGCCCCTGCGTCTATAGGTTGTCTACTCAGGAGCGCTCCCAGCCACACCACAGCCAATGTGACTGAACATATTTTACTAATTTTTAAACTAATTTTTGGTCAATGGATTTGAATTCACAATCTATTTATTTATTAGCAATTTTATATAAACGCCCCTGCGTCTAGGTTGTCTACTCAGGAGCGCTCCCAGCCACACCACAGCCAATGTGACTGAACATATTTTACTAATTTTTTAAACTAATTTTCTTGAATGAATTGTTTCTTTTCTTCCCTGTCTGCATGTAGGGCATTTGTAGGCCCATCTGTATTTAAACTTCTGTGTTGTGGGAAAGTAACTTTTAATTAAGTAATTTTTAAGAACTTTGACCCTCAGCATGGAAGTAGGCCTAGCCTAGTGTTTTGATGCATTAGACTTGTAGGCTATGTGGCGGCTGTGGCTACATAATATTATATCATGTATCAAATGACTGACTGTGTATTACTACTAGACACTTGTAATGGCATCTTTTCGACTTTTTGAGGATGAAGATAAGCCTGATAAATTTAGCTAACCTGAGAAACCATCCTTTCATTCGTTCATTCATTCATTCATTCGTTCGTTTGTTCGTTCATTCGTTCATTCATTCGTTCGTTCATTCATTCGTTCGTTCGTTCGTTCATTCGTTCCTTCCTTCCTTCATTCGTTCATTCATTCATTCATTGTAGGAACTTATAATATATAGTCCCTTTTCAAGAAACCTACACATATCTGCGAAGAGCTCCTATAGCCCAGCCACGGCAAACTAAAAGCGTACTGATTTGTTGTTGCAACTGTAACAGACTGTCTAACGATGGAAAGACCAGATGTGAAGTGGGATGTCATGGCTGGTCTTGAAGAAACATGGAAGACACTTTTATTTGTCATCCGCTTCCCGATGAAGTTTCCTCATCTGTATGCAGGTGAGTTAGAGCACCTTAACTACTCGACTATAATTTTTGTTGAACCTTTAGCCAGTAGCGGCGCGAGGGGGCTAGGGGCTAAGCCCCCCCCCAAGAGATTTTGACCGGGTGACTAAAAAAAGGTCGTCAGAAAGTTTGGCGAATGAAAATGGAAAATTTCCTCCGCGAGTTTAGCCCCCCCCCCAAACTGAAATCCTGGCGCCGCCACTGCATGCTTTTCGCCTCTCTCGTGATGGAAAAGCCAAAAGTTATCGCAAGAGACTCTTGCTTCCTCAGTGGCCCATGTACAGCAAGGCCGTAAGACCCTTCAGGTTGTCCTGTGTGCCTGTACTTTCTATATCATTGAGCACTGCTGTTTTTGGTTAGTCGCCGAGGAGGGAGGGAGGGAGGGAGGGAAGGAGGGAGGAGGTGGGAGGGAGGGACAGATAGACAGAGCGGAGTGCCTGCTAATGAGGACTTTTCCAGCACTGACCTTTTGACCTTCATTGGCTTCCAGATTAACTTTCAAGTTATTTCATAAAAACTAACCGTACGTCTATTACATACTTTGGCTAGTCGTGTAATTTAGTCTGTTGTTGATTTCATTTCAGACAAAAGAAAACAGGAGAATGTCCTGTTGTTAGGGGTTAGTCGCTTTTTCTCATGGTGATAACGGTGACGACGACGATGCTGTTGTTGATGATGACAACGACGACGTTGATGATGATGGTAAACTATAATCAGGGAAATTAAAAAAACAAGAAATAAAATTAAATAGGCCTACATATACACCAGACTAAACTAATGCTTTAGCTTTGGCAGAAAAGCTAAGAAGGTTTTGGCTTCAGTTGGTTATGTTGAATGAGAGTGAACTTTTAATACACAGCACGTTGAATACTCGCTTGTTCAAAAGGTTACTTTCTTGCGTTTTAAAGGATTTTGAGGTCAACAAGTATTTTCTCGTGAAAGCAGCAGCGACGGGATCAGGCTGCTCACAAGTTCTTCACTTTGCAACAACCAAATTGTTTTCTAGGAGAAAAAGCAAAAGGTAAGAGACTACTCGAGCTACAAAGAGAGAAAGCGGCAATCGGTTTAATTTTTGGGAGGGGCGGAGCAGTGTTGGCATTAACAGATCAGCCAAAAGACCCATACTTGATAATTGCAGGAAACGAGTAGGTATGTAAAGAGTTGAGTAGTCAACGAAAACATAGGAAGGTGTGCTGTTGCTGAGGGGATTTGAAGGTAACAAATTAGACAACTTATGTTATATGTTAATGATTAATTAACGATTAATCTTTCAAAAATAAATTTCATCGCTAAAATTAATTAACGACTATTCGTTTATGTAACTAACGAGTAATTAATGATTAATTAATAAACGATTAATTGCTAAAGATAAATTTAATCATTGAAACCAATTAACGATTACTCGATGAATCGATCGTAATACCTTTAGCCTACATATAGTAGGTCATCTTTGTGTGTTCTGCAGGTTAGTGGTACAGCGTTTATTTAAGTTGGCACGTCAGAACAAACCGTGCATCGTTTTCATTGATGACGTTGACCGCTTCTCCATCTGTCGTCCTAACTCAGCAGCAAGACGTGAATTTCTTACACAGACGAATGGTAGGTTTAGCCTACTGTTTGTGTCTATGGTTCTACATTTACTGTTTTGTCATCAGATGTTCACCACCACCACCACCACCACCACCACCACCACCACCACCACCACCACCACCACCACCACCACCACCACCACCACCACCACCACCACCACCACCACCACCACCATCATCAACTGTGGGCTTATAAAGTTATAATACCCGTAGGTGTCCCATGCCTTCTTCACAATGTCTCTCCATTCGAGTTTGTTCTGGGCTGTATGCCCCAGCTTCTGTATAGGTCTGCTGCACACTACTCCACAATGTCATCCATACACTCTCAATGTGGCCTTCCCCTTTGTTGGTGCCATGCATTATTCTAAACATCAGAGTCTTAATCTTTCTATCATCTTTCATTCTGCAGATAATGTCCGAACAGTCTCAGTTTTCGTTGGATAACCTTCTGCAAGAGGTTCTCAGTCATAATGAGGTTGTTTAAGATGGTGATGATGATGATGATGGTGATGATGAATGATGATGACGATGATGATGATGATGGTGACGATGATCAGATGATGATGATGACAGTTGTCACTTGGCAGTTTACAAGTTCGATTTTTAATTTTAATTTGAAACTGGTTATAATTATCTGTTTAGATGAACATCAGTCAATGAACAATGGTGTCTTTGTTATTGGATCGAGCAGAATTCAAATCAACGACAATAAAATACTCAGCAGGTGGGTCATTGTAGAAGTCCTTCTATTTGTAATGTACTTTCTTTTTTCTGATCGCTCTACACTTCTGTCTGGCCATCTCTCTTCCGCCTTGTCTCTTCTCAAAACCTGCTTCTTCTCGTGGGGTCTTGCACACTGGGAGAACCTCTGAACGTTTCACCCCTACTAGAGGCGCTTAATACAATACAACTCATCTGTTTTTGCCATTACATTAACACAGCATTTCTTCCCCATTCACTTTGACTTGTTTGAGAAGTTCCCCTCATTCTTTGTAGCCTACTTTTGTCTTCACTGTATTGTTACTGAATCTTGGACTGCAATGCCTGCCACATTTATGATTTAGTATAACTGCTTTTCTAATATATTTAAGGTTTCAGAAAACGATCTGCGGCTCATTCAAATCTGATTATGATGGATGTCAGATCGAGGATGATGTTGGTGACGTGGATGCAGGCAAGTGTTAGGATCAGAGCCTTGAAAAAATGAATAGAAAGAAAATACATGTAAGGTCTCAATTATTATAAAAATCTATGGAGCCTAGTAGCTGATTTTGGAATTTATTATTTTTTATATGAAAATTTATAAAGTGCAGTTTAGAAGTGCAGCAGATTTATAAAGTGTAGCACTTTTATCTGAATTCCACAAATTCTACACTCGGAATTCTGCAAATTCTTAGTTCCTCCAAGCAGGCCGTTATATTGTTTTGTATCGTATTTTATCCATAAATTTTTAAAGCACCTCTCACAGTGCACACCAATCCGAGGTGTTCCCAGTGCAAAAGACCCAGAAAAAAATTTGGTTTTGAAACAGCGAAAAGATGTGCTTCGCGACTTCAGGTGCCAGTTAGTAACGAAGAACATGTCAATGGAGAGAGATAATTCCAAAGTACAACACCAATTAAATTCTTGTTGGGGTGCAGGTATTTGCATAATACTGAATAGCCTATGATTAAAAATATTATGAGACCTCAATCAGATTGGAAGTGATCGCTCCATGAGAAATTCTTCCATTTGTATTGCAGTGGCGGCGCCAGGATTTCAGTTTGGGGGGGGGGGGGTGAGGTGGGGGGCAGAACTCACGAAGGAAATTTTCCATTTTCATTCGCCCCACCCAAAATTCTGACGACCTTTTTTTAGTCATTTGCTTGGTTTTTTTAGGGGGGTGGGGGCTATCATGGAAATATTTTATTTCTACATGTAAAAAGCCAGATGGCCTTTTGGGGGGGGGCTTAGCCCCTACCCACCCCCTGGCGCCGCCACTGTTGTATTGATTGTTTCCTAATCTTTTACATGAAAAAGGCTCATTTGTTTTTCTTTCCTAGCTGAACATTCCTCTTCTTCTTGCAAGGGACTACTAAATGGTGACGACGTTACTGTGGAATTCAACCATGGGTCATCACCTCACAATATCAGCACTCTTGAGCTCACAGCCCCAGAACGTGATACTGCCAGGGTTGGATGGGAGTCCATCAGTAGGGCTCTGTGCGTAAGCGTGTTCCGGCCACTGATGACTATTGCAGTTGTTTGTTTACTGCTTTGCTTTCTGATTCTATTTATTGTGGTGTTGACGTCTAAGATCAATAGGCCAGAACATTGAGCGCCTGATTAATTACGGGAGTGCAGTGAAACTATAATTTATGTGTATTGTGTAACCTTAATAAATAAACAATAAGATAAGGATCCTGACTTTCGCTGGGCCTTGAAGCCAGGTCCAATCATGAATTGTCCTGTTTTCATTTCCTGGTGAGTTAATAGCTGATGATGTTGAAAGGATGTAAGCAGTCTATTAAATTAACCTCAGAAGTAGCCACAGGTATGAAGCAGCATTAATTAGCCACTTCCATTTTTTTTCTTAGCCTTGGCAAAATGTGAGGGTGTGTGTCACTAGTCCTTACCATCTATGATCTACCAACCATTGTAAATCAGATGATTAACAGTGCCCACCTCCTTTATCCAGGCTTTTGACTGGCACTACCAGAGTATGAGTGTGGCGAAGTGTACGCTGTACTCGTTATAACTGCGTTAGATAGGAGTACACGTGGAGCAGAAATCTATAGGCAAATTTTGATAACAAAACGTGACATGCTACTAGACTATGGCACAAAATGTGTTAAATACATTCAAATGTATAACCCCTGTGTAGCAGGTAGAAAAATCTGTCGGTGCTTTTGTTCCCTTTATAGACCTCAACAAGAATTGATACGTAAGAACAGTGTAACTTACATGAAGGTATACATTCACAAGAATGAATGACATCACTTTTTCTGTCCCATAATCACTTTTTCTGTCCCATAAGAGCTGTTGATCACATACAAACATTCAATATTACTGATTTCTACTAGTATCTGGCATACACCAACCGTGCAGAATGTTTGATGGAATTTTGTTGATATATGACATTATAAAATATTTTTGTACAACCGTGTTCATAATTTTCTTAGTGTTGACATTTCAGAATTTTTATATATTCGTATCTAAATATTAGAATTTGAAAGTAAAAATTACTATTCTGACAGACTGTATTGAGTTTATTTTAGGAGCTGATACAGTTTAACAGAAAACAGTGTCATCTTTTGTAGAGTTAAGATGCATAATTATAAAGTTCTTATGTGCCTAAGTAGTAAACGATGTTCAAGGTTACTGAATCTGGAATTGAACTGTTTCAATAAGCATTTTTCAAGACAACTTTGAAATAAGCAAAGTTGCTGTGATATCGTCAAACATCCATTTTCACTACTTGCTGAACAGAAGTTTGTTTATACTACTGAACTGTTAATCTTTTGGGTTAAGTCTTGACACAAACATAGGCCCATTTTCTTATCAAGTTTCCTCGATACAGGTAAACTCACTGAACTGTTGAGTCAATTACGGTAATGTCAATGAACCTCTGTCTTTGCTAAACACAGCACAACAAACTGTAATCGTGTTTTAAAATAATTTTTCAAGCAGAGTGATTTTTTGAACACAACTTGTGTAATGACAAACTCTAAAACATTACTCAAGCATTGCTTAAAGAGCGAATAACTGGGCACAAACTTGTGCCACTGAGCAATACATGCAAACAGAGAAGTCGGCCACAAAAGCGTGGGAGCAAACCAGCGTGCTTATCTTCCTCTGACTGTTTAAACAACAACAACCAGCGAAAGTAATGCGTTCACACGGCTTTCGTTTGTGCAGCTTTAACTCTCTTCTCCCAATCATTTGGACGATCGGGACCAATGGTGTCAAGATGGATGTCATGAATCTGAACATGGGGAGGTCGGCTGAGCGCATGGATCACAGCATCCGCAACATCGTTCGGTTTCAACGTCTGAACGCACTGGTACAGCATATCGATGATGTGGCCCTGGTCGGGGTACATGCTGTGCGTGAAATTGGTCTCCACAAGTCCGGGACTAATCTGGCAGATGCGGATCTTCGACTTCGCCAGTCGCAGCTCGAATCGAAGGCCCTCTGTGATGGCAGTAAGCGCAAACTTTGTGGCATTGTAGAAGTTGAAATCGGCATAGTCTGGCCTGCCGACCCTGACTGCGTGCCCGGCGCCACTGTTGATGATAACAAGGTGACCATCGTCGACTCCTCGCTCGCGCATTAACTTGACACACGACTGTGCGCAAAGGACCGTGCCAAGCACGTTGACCTCGAACATGCTTCGGAACATCGAACTCTCGCCCTCAAGTAGCGGCGCCTTATGTCCGACCCCTGCGCTCATTACACACACTGCCACGCAACCAGACTTCTCACGGATTATCTTGAACATGTTCGAAATTTCGTCCTCCTTTCGCAAATCACAGACCAACGGGATTAATCTTCCCACTGCAGATGTTGACAAACCAGCTGCGGGCTGATGGCTACTGGCTGCCGCAGACGGCTGAGTGGATTCGGGTGTGGGAGGCGATTGTTCTGCAGCAGGGGTTCGAGCTGTGGCTTCGATCTCCAGTTCCACCCGTTTAAGGCCTTCCGCATCGCGATCGCAACCATAAACAGTCATTCCGAAGGAGGCCAACTTTTTACTGACAGCTGCTCCGATTCCACTCGCGGCACCAGTAACAAGGGCCGCTCGTCCACTGTAGCGCTCCATTACACCTGTCCAGAAAAGTCGATAGTAAAATCAACTAAAATCGTCACTAAACGTTTTTATCTACAACTTCGTTTAGTGTTTACCACGAAATGATTAGTTTGTACTTTTATATTTACAGCATTTTTTACTTTACACCATGCTTTGCACGTTCTACGGGGTCAATGTTAAGCGGAAATGACCTATAAAGTAAAAAGTTAGTATGATCCAAAGATTTTAACAGGGTAAAATCTTTGGTATGATGATTGCCTCGCTGCAGAACTGCAATCTCAAATCCACTTGTCCAATAAAAATTATTTCATTAAACAATCCGGTTGTTAGCCCGCAACCGGTTACATTGTACAGTTATCTCAATTAACATCAATTTTAACAATAAACAGAACAGACAGCCTGCAATACAGACCAGTTTTCAAACGGTGGTGCTTCATAACAAGGCCGATAAGACAACTATCATGGCGCTAGATAATTTATTTTTATTTTATAGGCTTTAAAAATAAGAAAAAAATACCGAAACATTTTAAATCATCGGTACCTTATTCCTTATATGCCTTGTAGTTTTAAACATGAACATCATAAAGCGTTTAAATGAAGGGAATGTTATTTGATCCAATCTCCACTAGATGACAGAAGTGTGGCGCATAGACGTATCGTGCGGTTAAATTTAGTAGGCCGCTTAATTCTTACATCGTGGCCGTGGGCAACCTGACATAGGAATAAAATCTGCCGATCCTAGACAGGGATGCCACTCTTAGCTTTTTCCTCTTAGATCTAGGGTTAGGGTTATGATTTTCATTCATTCATTCATTCATTCATTCATTCATTCAGAGCATTTATATAGCGCCCCTTCAAGAAACTACTCAGAGGCGCTCCCAGCCCAACCACGAACAAAGAAAAAAGACTTGAGGGACTTGTAGAACGCAGCCGGATGGACCACAAGTAGTGAACGAAGCGAGAGCGGGAGGTCGTTCCAGACAGTAGGCCCCACGACCGAGAAAGCACGGCGCTGCTTAATAGCCAAGCGAGCCCGCGGGACCAGAAGCTCACCTTTAGACGAAGAGCGAAGTACACGACGCGCTGCAACGTCAGAGACTGGACAGCACAGATCACGTAAGTATGACGGAGCACAGCCAAGGACGCAGCGAGAGACCACAGCAGCAATGCGGTATGAGATCCGCTGGGACACAGGCAGCCAGTGCAGCACATCACGCATATTTTATGAATGGCACGCATAGCTTTTTCCACCTAGATTTAGGTTTCTTCTGTCTTGTCTGAATTCATAAAAAAGATATTAGAGTTTTTAGACTAAAGCCTCTAATATCTTTCTTTATAGGGTTTTTGTTAGGATCTAGCTCTTTTTCTCATCGAAGTCTTTGGACTTTTATGCATAAAAATAGATTTTTAGGCGAAAATGCACAAAAGATGTGAAAAAAGTGGAACATTTTGCGATTTCGAACCAAAAATTGTAGATTTTATAGTGAACGACTTTTAAAAGGTCATCTTACTTATTTACCTACTTAAAAAAATTAATTAATAATGCTGTCAGAAATTTCAAGCCGGAAAATCCATGTATTTTGAAAGAGCTTCTCAATCTAGCCTTTTCTAGCCTTTTAAAAAATAAATTCCGGATCTGACGTTTCAGAATTCAGAGTGGTATCCCTGATTAAATTAAAGGGTCGTGGTTGTTGGTCTCATTGCCAAGGTCGTGTCAAGGTTCCCTCGATTTATCGCAACAATGGCTGCGATGTTGAAGCACGGTAGAGCTCTTCGGTCGGTCCTGCTTTCCCTGTCCGATTCAGCGAGGGTTCTGTCACTCGAAGGCGCCTTCGTCAAACGATGGGCGGCGGCCGGATCTTCGGAGCATACGTTGCACGTTCGCCAACAGATCAACGAAACCCGCAAAAAGGCCCAGCAGGGAGGAGGTCCGAAGAGGATCGCGGCCCAGCACAAGAAGGTCGGCGTTAACTCCATTTTACTCGGTTTTCATTTGTTTTTCACTACTCGTACACCTTTAACCTATATTTAATAAAGTCGTATTTAGCTTGCAAAGTGTTTTGTTTTGTGAAGTATTTGGGTTTTCAAAGTATTTTTGCAGTTTATTTTGTTTGCACATTGCCCTACTTTACGCTTCTACTGACAATTTGTACAATGGAATTTGATGCAGTGTTGGCACTAAGTGGTACAATGATTTAAAAGAACCTTTGAGCATAATTGCAGTATCGGGGACCTTGAGTGTGGGTTAGGGTCAGTTTATGTGTCGTGAGGGTCGGTCAGCGTTAGGATTTGTGTCGTTAGATACTATCCAAAGGTTCTGCTTATGCTCTGGTCCCCGATAATGCAATTATGCCAAGCTTTGATGACATGGTGGTCGGATGTAAAAATTTTGAACACGGTTTTGCAATTTTAGGAAACCATGGTTTGACTCAAACTGAACCATTTTGAGTGCAAAGGTGAAAGTCATTATATAGACAGTACCGTTTACATAAATAATGTATTTTTTGCCTGTTGCTTAAATTTTGCGTAAGTAATGGGATTGTTTTGGCACGTATTGTGGTTACAATTGCTTGATTCAGGGTAAGCTTACAGCGAGGGAGCGCGTAAACTTGCTCTGCGACTACGGTTCGTTCATCGAGTACGATGCTTTCACTGAGCACGATTGTGCCGATTTTGACATGGAAAAGCAAAAGGTATGTCGTATTAGCTCTTCGTGTTCTTATCTGTGGGAATTTTCCTAATCAATTATGTATGCTTTTTAATCGACTTGTGTGTACTTGCCTATTAGACAATGTATAGGCAAGTACATGCTTTATCCTAGTTTTGCTGCACCTGATAACAACTACACAGAACTTCAGAAGGCTATATATAGAAAAGAATTACTTAAGAAATTCTACTCTAAAGTATGATATTGAAGTCAATATTGTTTTTACCATATAAATTTTCGGAATGAATGAATGAATAATACACAAAGTTTTCCTGTTTTGAAACAAATAAATTTCTAGTTAATTCTGTTCTTTGAAATGTTTAGTTTCCGGGTGACAGCGTCGTGACAGGTCGTCTGAAGATCAATGGCAGGACGTGCTTTGTTTTCAGTCAGGTACTTCACTTTCTTCTTCCAATAAAACTAAAACCTTGGTTTCTCATCTTTTATACAACTTAACTTTAACCCTTTCACAATGCGTGGAATTAGCTTTCCACGCATTTTTAGTATGTACTGTCGTACTCGTCATTAAAGCGTCAACGGTTCTAGACTCGTCTTCAGTTAGTCGTTTCTTTATGGGAGGTCTCTGCCGACAACTCCCGTAAAGAAATATCTGACTGCTCTTCACCTGACAATTGTCTAACCACGATTTCGATTTGCATTTATATAAGACCTTGCGTAAAAAAGTTTAATAGTAAATATAGCAATAAATATCAACTTGTGCCAATTTTTGATGTTTTGTTGCCTTTCTTGTAGGATTTCACGGTGTTTGGTGGGAGCTTGTCGGGAGCACATTCAAAGAAAATCTGCAAGGTTTGTTGAAATTGGTAATTAGTGCATGAGGTATAAATATATGTAAGGTGAGTGTGAATTTATTACAGCACAATGCAAATTAGTTGTAGTGCCCTATTCTGGTGCCATTCTTTGACATTTTAATGAACTAATATGTTTTTCCTAAGCGTTCATATATTCCGTGTAGATCTCTTTTCATGAATTGTAGAGACCATTTTGAGAATTATATTGCTGTGCAGTTTCCCCTGCTGCTGTCTGTCAGCATCATGTTTAATTACGTAGTTGGTTTTTCTTTCATGGCAGACCTGTAGTTTGAGGATGTAAGCTGCTTTGCAAGTGAATGAATTTTTACGTGCCAGCGACTGTAGGTTGTATGCTGGATTGGAATGCGGGTTAATTTTTCTAACTGTGCGCCAGTTAATAAACTTTCCCAGATGGTGCAAATTTTCATGGTCGGTTTGCTTTCAGAGTTGGTGATCTTTCTGAGCTGGTATGGTTTCTAACTAGGGTAGGGATCTAGTTAAGCTTTTTGAGAATGTAAGAATTATGAACTACAGCTATGCAGAATTGATCCCTTTTCGTGGTTGGCCCAGTGATCCGGAATGGACTTCTACAGGAACCACATCCACTTCCTGGGACTCCAACTTGATCGACCATTTTCTTATTCAACTCAAAAGCATCTTTTTTTATGCTGGAATCGGGAGTGCCTCTGAGTAGTTCCTTTTGAAGAAATGCAATAGAAATTCGCGAATCAATCCATATAAATCTTTGAAGAGATGGATGTTCCAAGCAGGCTATTAATCCCTTTAGCGGCTGTCCCGATTATAATCGTCAATTTTGTACACGATTATTAGCCGGTCGACCACTACAGTACAGCATATTATACTGGTAGAGTTTATTGCAAGTCAAATTAAGGTGTTTTTACGTGAGGAAGTTTTCTGTTTTGTCGTAGGTAATGGATCAGGCAATGCTGGTTGGAGCACCTCTGATTGGTCTGAACGATTCTGGTGGTGCCAGGATTCAGGAGGGGGTTGTCTCGCTTGCTGGATATGCAGAGATCTTCCAGGTACGCTCCAATTCAGCGTCCAGATTTTCTCAATTGTTATTATTATATTGTTTTCATGGGCGAGACCAGTGTACAGAAGTGCTGGTGCGCTTTTCCATTTTCATTATACAGTGATTTCAGTATGTGCTGCACGCTCACAGTTGCAAGGATCGATCGTTTATATAGAGCCTTTGGGAATGGTTGTATGGTGCATTATGGGAACAACCTGTTGACATGACCTCTTGGCACCACAAGTAACTTGTCAGGTTATTATATTAAGCAATATAAGTTTATGTAAATGCATCCTTATACCTGTGCATGTAGACAAAAAGGAGAATTAACGTTGGGTAAATTATGTGTTAGCAACTTTACTTCTTCTTGACCTTGGTCCATGATATATCAGGCAGCAACTGCTCTTCATTGCCAACTATCTCATCATAGGTGAGTATTGAGGAGGGGCCAAATCTCTCAAAGCTGATTTATGCCCTGGTTGTGAATTCATCCGCTGACCACTTTGTCGATTCTTGTGAGGTGTAGGTGTATGTTCAGTGCTTTGGAGTTGGATGGTTGCGGGTTCGAATCCACCCCAAACCGCCAAGTATGGACCCTGAGCAAGTCCTTTACTCGCAATTGCACATGCGCTTCGGCGTGAAACTTCGATGCAGCGTTCACGCTGTAGTCGGGAGCACCTCTGACTCCAACAAGTGCTCGTACATGCTTGCCACTATGCTATTGTGCTCTTGCAGTGGACTAGTAACTTCGTCATATTGCCCAATGTATTGGTATTGCGTTGTAGTAGTTTGCGAAGCTGCCCTGTATATTGGTATTATTTTCTAGTAGTTTGTGAAGTTGAATCTTTGAAATTTCATGTTGTCGTAGATTTGGCACAATTTAACGTAATGACATTTCTTGTGTTGCAGCGTAACGTGATGGCATCCGGTGTAATTCCACAGATCTCTCTAATCATGGGACCATGTGCCGGTATGTGGACATGTACTGTAAATTTTGCTCTTCAAATATGACTTCTGTCAAGGTTTCTGTTAATGTATAATATACGTATTATGGTCATTTGACCATTTGCATAGCACCTGCTAAGAGCCTGTCTTAAAACACTAAAACATGGTTAATCATCATTATAGTGCATAATTGTTAATATGCTGTCGTTAGGGGCATTTTGGACACCAAAAGGGCAACTGGTCATTGCGCCCGCTAAAGGATGTTACTTTGAATTTTTCATGCCAGCATGATTTCTGCAAGCCACTCACTAATAGTTGTATGATGCACCATTGTTCAAACTAGCTGAACTTTGATTTCCAAAATGGCGTTTTCTTTATCGGTGTTATTGCATATCTAAATTGCATTTCACTTCAGGAGAAACTCGTCAGAGCTCTATTAAGTTCGATGAATTCTTGTTTAAGCAAGCCGTAGTCTTGGCATGCTTTCATTTTTGCTTTGTACTGTTCATTTGAGTAAATTTACACGAAGGTTCTTTGCAACTTAAAACACATTATGTTACAGGAGGTGCCGTCTACTCTCCCGCTATCACAGACTTCACTTTCATGGTCAAGGTATTACGTCTGCATGTTTCCACATTCTTGGTGCTACAGTTTGAAACCGATTGTAAACATTTCGTTTACATATACCAATTTTTTGAACAGATCTTATCATTAGCATTTATTTTGCTCTGGACTTGTAAGTGACAGTTGCAGCTGTTGTAATTCTAACCCACTACACAGTCATTTTAACGACTGAAAATATTCTAAACTTCGGTGTTCGTGAAGATGCATGATATATAAATTATAAATTATATGCGCTGTATGAAAACTCTGCTACTGAAGTATCTCAAAACTGTCTTATTTAGCCATGGCTGGTCTGGAAACGCTTCTGAGTAGCCAACTGGTGCTGTGTAAAATTTCCTAAATGATAATAATGATGATATAATATTATGTTTACGACTACGATTACGTTGACCATTTTTCTGTTTCAGAACACGTCATACTTGTTCATCACGGGACCAGAAGTTGTCAAAGTAAGCAATTCTCGATGGAAAGTCGAGTCTCTCTGTTAACATGTTGCCTGTCCAGTACGAGTTATCTCGTACCAAATCCAGTCATTTGACATGGTGTGTAGGGTGTCAACGTGTTAATCTGGTGTTAGCATATGGAGTGTGAAATGGTCATTCTATTACATCATGTACTCTTTTAGATTTTCTGGATGTATTTATCGGTATGTGTATATATTTTGACTGTAACAGTTGTAAAATTGTTGTTGCTTTGCTTTTTTGCCAGAAGCTTGCATGTTGGCTGATGTTTTGTAGGAGGTGCCTTTCGATGCAAATTTCGTTCAGAAAGAATATCTACTTTGCATTTGATACCTTTTGCTGTCTTGTTTATTCATGAGTGTATCCAAGAGCTGCTAAGTCGATTTCTATGATGCTTGTCAAGTCAACTGTCATTGGCAAAAATACAACAACAAATAGTTTGAGTGATGCACTTGCATTCAGCACAGGAACTTTGATACTGATCACTTTCCAACCATGGCTTGATTTCTGCTTTATCTGAATAACAGGATTTTGACCAAACCCTTGTAATGGATTGCTGTTTTAACTGCAAGGATACCTTGATCAACCACGTCTTGATTCTTAATGAAGTGCATTGAGATGGATGGTAAATTTTGTTGCTGTTTTAGGCTGTGACAAATGAGGATGTGACCCAGGAGCAGTTGGGAGGCGCCAAGACGCACACCTCCATGTCAGGTAAGTGAGCGAAGTTGACGAGATTTGGTGTCAATTTATATAGCACCACTTGCAAAGCATATTAAATCCGATGACGAACCTGCAATGAATCAAAAGTCTATTGGCAAGCAGAGGAATTGGTGGACATTTGGTGATAAATTTTCTGGTGATGTCATTTCAGGAAAAATTTGATTAATGCAGAGTTCACTACAACTGTGACCTTGCTTTAATGTTTTACCCGTTTGTCCTGAGAATATCCGCTGAAAACGGGCTTAAAATTTAAAAATGAATGGGTAAAGGGTTAATATGACCTTAGTTTTAATACTTCAGGACTGAATTATTGCAACCTTACTTTATAATATTATTGTTACATTACTTATTGTGACCTTACTGAGCTGCTGTGACCTTGTTTAACCATTGTGACCATATTTAATTCTGATTTATTTCAGTAGTTGATGTTCTGCTTGTGTTGCTGTAAATAAGTATAACCATGATATGGCTTCTCTTCTAGCCATGATACGGCTTCTCTTCTAGCCATGATACGGCTTCTCTTCTAGCCGCGATATGGCTTCTCTTCTAGCCATGATACGGCTTCTCTTCTAGCCATGATACGGCTTCTCTTCTAGTCATGATATGTCTTCTCTTCTAGCCATGATATGGCTTCTCTTCTAGCCATGATACGGCTTCTCTTCTAGCCATGATACGGCTTCTCTTCTAGCCATGATATGTCTTCTCTTCTAGCCATGATATGGCTTCTCTTCTAGCCATGATATGGCTTCTCTTCTAGCCATGACATGGCTTCTCTTCTAACCATGATATAGCTTCTCTTCTAGCCATGATATGGCTTCTGTTGTATACTGATGAAGTTCTTTGACGTTCTGCACTTCAGGAGTGGCCCACGGTGCATTTGACAATGACATTGAAGCACTGCTTGGTGTCCGAGAACTTGTCAACTATCTGCCGCTCAGCAATCGTGAACCTGCTCCACTCAGGAAATGCGACGACCCATGGTGAGTTCAGTCACCTTAGAACCGCTGCCGCTAAGGGGCGTGAAGTTGCATAGTGTCGTAAAATATTTTTACACCTGATTGCTGGAGCTGACAACTATGTAATGCAGTAAGTACATTTACAATTAATGTAGCTGCTTAAAATTATTTTTTAGTCTGAATTCTGCAATGAAGAATGAAGTCTTGTGCAAGTGAATGCATGTAGTTTGGGGCTCAGTAGTGTAGTGGTTAGCCAGCGTTGGAATATCATTCAAGAGGTTGTGGTTCAAACCCCACAGGACAGAAATTTGGTTTGAGATTTTAACTCCACTTAAGTAAGTAATTAAGCGAGTATATCCTATTAACTCATTCCAGCCGGAATTGTTTTGATACCTATGCTGTTTATGGGGTCACGGGTGACCCCATCCGGCGGGAAAGAGTTAATCCAATTGCTCATCCACACTCTGGATCCTTTAACAAACTTGAGATTTACACAGTTGATATTTACTGATGCACATTATTCATTCATTCATTCATTCATTAATTCAAGAATTTCTATGGTGCCTATTTCACCCAGAAGCTGATCATTAGTAGTTAAGTGCAATTGCAAATTGGTAAATAAATTAACTGATTCTGAAGCTGATGAATTCTTATGTGGCTGATGCGTTGCTAGGGACCGTGATGCGCCTGGCTTGGATACGGTCGTTCCGCTTGAGACGACGTCTGCCTACAACATGATGGATGTCATCACTGGAGTAAGTGCACTCTTTAACCCTTTAATGCCGAGATGGTAGCAAATGGTATGGGAAATCCTATACCCTCTGGCATTAAAGGGTCAACCACAATGCCTATTTTACAACAGACCACTGTATTCAGATGCCATGACGATGAAAACTCTCATAAATAGGATGATATCTGGAATTTTCTATATCTATAGGATAATTTGTGTTTTTTAAAATATTTTTGAATGTCTTGATAAATTCAATGGATTGTGTATGTGTACTGCTGTGTCTGTACACCGAAATGCATATAAAGCAAAAAATTTGTCAATTGTTCCTAGGAATTTTCTTTCTTGTTTCTGTACAGGTGTAGTGTATGTATTGGTATGTACCCAGAGCTGAAAGTGGTTTGGAAAAGTTGCCGGGTCTCACTTTGGCGGACGAGCACGGCTTTGGCCCATAAATTTATCTGATGACGTTTTTCCTGTAGTAATTTGCCCAAAATATCGAAAATCCTACCATTTTTACCTACTTTTGGCATCTGACGGCCTGTTTTGCGACCCGGCTTAGACCCGGCAACAGCAGGTCTCGAAAATCGATGCCGGGTCTCAGACCCGGACAGACCCGGCTCACTTTCAGCCCTGTATGTACCAAACACTTTATGTTGTATCTTTGTTGTACTTCGCAAAAGCATGATCATGTATATTGTAGCGTGCGATTTAGCTCTGCACACATGGCTGCCTGAGTAAAATCAAATCAAATCAAATCAGTTTATTTCCTGAATATTTAACATTTAAATATTTATATCATGAGTATTAAACAAATATGTTTTAATGCAGTTTGAAAATGTTTGCTGTACTCAGTTTACATGGCCACCAAAGGCAGCAATGGTAATGTATAGATGTAATGTAAGACTGTTCTTTGTTTGATCTGTAGGTTGTGGATGAAGGTGATTTCTACGAGATCATGGCGAACTACGCCAAGAACATAATCATCGGTTTTGGTCGTCTGAACGGTAGAACCATCGGTGTCGTCGCAAACCAGCCACGCATTGCTGCAGGTAAGTGCTCTGTGTTGATGGTTAAAGTCCTTGTGGCCCCAAACTCCCACATCCCTTGCATAGAGAATTTGGAGTGAGCTGCTCTGTGACCTATAGTATAGATGGACTTGCGATTCTTGGCGTTTGTTGACCTCAGTTTCAAAGCGCTTGCAAACCGTTTGGTTTGATAGCGGTTTGGTTTTTCAGGTCCAGATCACCTTCGATTTGTTTACATTGAAAAAGTGGCACTAGTTATATAAATTTATAATTACAGTAATGATGACGATGGTGATTAAGTGAATAGAAATGATCATGGTGATTAAGTGAATAAAAATGATTTATGGTGATTAAGTGAATAAAAATGATTTGTGGTGATTAAGTGAATAAAAATGATTGTGGTGATTAAGTGAATAAAACTGATTGGCTGTCTTTTTTCGTACGATGTACAGGATGTCTTGACATCGATGCATCTGTGAAGGGAGCTCGTTTCGTGCGTTTCTGCGACGCGTTCAACATTCCGATCGTCACGTTCGAAGACGTTCCCGGATTCCTTCCAGGTAACGTCGTCGCAAGATTCAGTGGTTGTGTTGCAAGTTACAACACGCGAGAAAATATTATTTTAAAGGTTGAGATGATGTCGTGATGGTGATCTCATTGTTCGTGTCATCTGTCATTTATATAGCTCCACTTTGAGGAATAACTTACCAGTGGTGCTTAAGAACCAGTGAATTTACTGTCGGATAATGTAGACGTGAGGTGCTTGCTAAACCGTGAAAGGGACAAATTGACGAGCCAGAGTTCTTGCTGAGAAGATTGATTCCAACTGGAGAACCCAACTTAGGTTTGGGGAAATTGGGTTCTGATTTGTGGCCATCTTGGCAGGAACATTGTCCCGGATTTCTGAATGGGCCTCTTTAGGACATGAAGTAAAATGAAAAGAGGAGAAGGAGGAGTAGTTGGAGAGAGAAGATGAAGATTAGAAAGAACAAAGTGAAGCAGAAGACGAGGGAAAAGTGGAGAGCCATCTTTATTGAAGAGAGAGGTAGGTGGTGTATTAACTTCATTTTCTTGTTTATGCACACTGTTCATCTGTGCCACGTCTTTCCATTCTGGTACAATTCACTGTACTGTTGATGCACTTGTTAGCCATGTTCACTAGGGAGTAATCCTGCATCCATCTTTTTAACCATCGTGGTACTGAAATCCCTATCATTGGGCGGATAGTCCAGCATCCTAACCACTGGACAATTTGTGCGCCTGAAGCAGATTTCTTGTGGTGACTGAAATTCCCTTCTTTAATAAACTGTTGATTGTTTTGTCTGTTTGTGAATACCAGGAACCGACCAAGAGTACAACGGGATCATTCGTCATGGAGCGAAGCTGATCTTTGCGTATGCTGAAGCGACAGTGCCGAAGATTACCGTGATCACTCGCAAGGCTTACGGTGGCGCTTATTGCGTCATGAATTCGAAGCATATGCGAGGCGATCTGAACTACGCATGGCCAACGGCTGAAGTAGCTGTGATGGGTGCAAAGGTATGATGCTTTGAATGGTATGTTAGAACTGGTTGTCGATTGTTATTAATGTTAAAAGGATGGCATTGTAGAATGGTGTTCTCAAGTGGGGCACCTATGATGGATGAACAATTTGAAGAAGTAATTTTTAAGTTGAGAATGAATTGACGTAATCAAGATCCGTGTTTTGTTGTTCTATATCTTTGTCAATTTGACCGCAATTGTCATGCCCATGGCCAGCCTTGATTTTGCGTCACTTCGCA
Source organism: Lumbricus rubellus (assembly GCA_945859605.1). Taxonomy (NCBI): domain Eukaryota; kingdom Metazoa; phylum Annelida; class Clitellata; order Crassiclitellata; family Lumbricidae; genus Lumbricus; species Lumbricus rubellus. Next base: position 4,610,690 of record OX243811.1, on the reverse strand, counting down.
CAATTAATATCTTTAGTAACCTTACTCCCTAAGTAGACAAAGGATTTTGCATGTTTCAGTCTTTCTGCATTCACCAAAATCTTGAACATCTCTTCAGTATTTGTCATGCCTCGTAAGTTTTTGATATTCTCTTGCAGCACTTTCAACGCATCGCACGAGTTCTTGTAGCTTTTCCAACATTGTGGCCAACATTTATACAGCATTCCCAGAACAAATACTGTTCAAGAAAACTCCGTGAGTTGCTCCAGACCTGATGACTTAAGACTGCAGTCAATGAGAACGGTATAACAACTGGACAACATGCAGAGGCAGAGGAAAGAAAAGAATAGGTCTTTGTTTACTTTGTTTAGATGTTGTTTTTGTATTGATAAAACATGTATTTTTTGTAATGTTTTCTTTCCAGGGAGCTGTTTCCATCATCTTCCGTGGAGGAGATATGGCAGCAAAGGAAAAGGAATACATCGATCTTTTTGCCAATCCATTCCCAGCCAGCGTTAGAGGTAAGCAACTCAACTTCCTCACTCAACGTCTTCGCTTCACTGCCAATCTATGATTGTATGTTCTATTGTATGTTCTATTGTATGTTCTATTGTATGTTCTATTGTATTGATGAGCATTCTGGTTCTGTGTTCCATATCATGAGGCACTTGATCTTGCATCATCATACAATTATCTAGCTTGCACGAACAACCATTTCTGTGCTTTGCCTCGAATTTTCTTGCCTTAAAAAATTAACTGGAGTTTGCTTGCAATGCCTGTCTCTCGTTGCGTGAACAAACATTGACTTGATACGATATCTTGTACCTTGCTTTGCATTGCCTTGCATCAAGCTTACATTGTTTTGCATTATGCTGCATTACCTTAAGTGACCTTGCATTGCTTATCTTTCATCGATGTGCCTTCTTACATTACATTACTGTGCCGTAATCTTTAGGATTTACGATTCTATAGTTTTGGTGAAATGTGAGAAAATTCTTCTCTTTCCAGGTTATGTTGATGACATTCTGGAACCACGTGAGACCCGTCGCAGACTCTGTCTCGATCTGGAGATGCTTTCCACCAAGAAACAAACAAATCCATGGAAGAAGCACGGTAACATACCTCTGTAAGGTAGCATACCTCTGTAAGGTAGCATACCTATGTAAGAAGGTAACCTTACCGTGTTGCAGAGGACCATGTCGAAATTCCGACGCTACTTTGGGGTCTTCTCGAACTTTAACCAGATTCGGTTACCTTCCTGTTCAGTATTTTCGCATTCTGCATTCGAGACGGGATTTAAAATGTCATATCAACTCGGAACAGTTTGATGTTCAGAAATAATTTAATGTTTGATGTTCCTGGAAACTTTAAAATGAACAGCTGGCATGAATTGTCTAAGTCCTTTGTTTCATTGTTAGAGAAGGCTTTTTTCTTTGGTAGGTAACGAGTAGTTGGATAAACTTTTGTAGTTGTTTGATGGACAATATTTAGTGGTTGGTGCTGTAGCATTGTGCTAGTGTGATCTAAGGTAAAAACTATTAAGATGAAATTACAGTTTTGGACCTGCGTAATATCTGTGTAGAAGAGTTGCTTGTGTATATAACATTGCTTTGAATGTTGTCACCATATTGTGTTGCAACAAGGCCCAACAAGAGAAGCGCGAGGGGGGGCATTTTAGTTGTCTGACGGCTGAGTAGTTACACAAAGTTTATGACTTATGCCTTCCTAAATAAACTATTTTGGAAATTTATCAACTAAGTTGAAATATAGTTTTATATATAAATATAATGTTGCATGGTCAATGGTTATACAACAGATAACCACGACTTTTTGTTATTTCAATTTGTTTTTTTAATTCTTTCATAAGAGCCTATAGGTAGTTAAGCAGTCCGAAACTGCTCGGTCTAGTGGTTCCAGTATTTACTGGTTTCTCACCGTGAAAACCAATCCTAGTTTTTGCTGCTGTCTGCTACCATTGGTGAATGTAATGGAGTTCAATGTCTGAAACCTTCTGAGTGGAAAGGATTGTTGTTCTGTACTGCTCTTTGCGAATGTATGTAGGAGTTGAATCGACGTTGAAGCAAGTTTTCTGTTTTGTCTAAACTGCCTACTGTAGGACTGTCTAGTAATAATATTAAATGTTCGTTTCTATCGTCCAATGTTTTCTTTGCCACCCTCGGGAGGATAGATCTATAGCGACGCAGGTTCAACTTGGGCAAGAATGAACTATGACAATTTTCATCAACCCTTCACTTTCAACTATTACTAATAGCTGGCATTTAATACATGTGTATAATTGGAGAGGGCTGAAATGTGGTCGACGAGTACCTAATACTACCTATAGGCTATAATCACTTGCATTATCACTTAGTTTTCTAAATTATTGGCCGATTGATGGAAATATTCAGGTTGAAATTAGAGTTTTAGTTGAACAGGTTAATTGCGATAAACAATAATTATTTAGATAGAAGTTAGATTGATTAAAAAATAGTTCCCCATTAGCAGCGAGTTCTTGCTTGAATGAAACTTTGAACAATATGCAGGTCCTATGTAGGCCTCGTGAATTTTACCTAGTTGTATCAAAGATGCACAAGTACACGAGCGATCTGTCGAGTTTTAATGTACTGTAGTCTGTACTGTACTACAACATAGCCAAGAGATTCCTTGACAGAAGCACATCTCGAAGCAAGAATTATATCGAACTTTTATTTCAATCCTCTCTCCCTGAATTCCTACACAATGCCACATAATAGGGCACACTTTTTCGTAATTATGGTACACTTGGAAGTTGGAAATTAAATGTTTACGTGCAAATATTATACACAAATCAAAATGTTTATTCAGCTTAACAAAAAACCGGAAATTGTCAGAACAAAAGTTGCTTGTTCAAAGAAAATGTTATTTCGTTTCATCATCAACAAAAGAATGAAATTAAACTTCTCCTTTTTGATCTACACTGATAAAAGGATTTAACAATGTGGTGCAATTATACAAGCGTGTCTGTACTTAGGCAAAATGTGACTTCTCTTAATGAACCAGATCAATCAACCTATTGCACACCTTCATCAACATAGGCCTACTCGAGTCAACAGCAGTACTTGAATCAACCGCAATTGAACCAGCAGTACCTGAATCGACCATACTAGAATAAACAGTACCTTCGTACCTTTGAATCAATCATATCTTTGACACAATCATAGATTTGAATCAATCAAACCTTTAAATCAACCATTCTTTGATCGACCAAACCAATCAACAGTACAAACCCGAATAAAATAATGCCATTGTATCACCTCTACCTCAATCAGCCATACTTTAATCAAAGTATTGCCTACTTGAATAAACAGGCCTACCACTAGGCTACCAGTACTGAACCAAAAGCACCCAAGCCATCCAAGTGTGAATCAGAATTACCTAACTCACAAACCTGACACAAACATCGTCATTAAAGTCGTCATTCAATGAGCACTAATTAAATCGCCTTAGTTGACCATGAATGACATTCTTAACTATTATGCAGTCTAAACTTCCAATAGATTGAATAGACCAACACAACTCTCACCATTAACAGTCATTAACTCATGTTTCAATTAACTAATCGTTTCTCTCGAATAAGCCTAGATGCCGTCACAGCTTTTGAGCGCCAAATTATAATCCACTTTAGTACACGCCCTACTTTTCACAAAGACAAGTCCCACTTTCCATCAGTTCGACTTAGGGTGTTGCCATGGCTTGTCGTCATAGCAACACCATAAGCGTGGGGTGGGGGAACTCAGAACAGAGGTGTTTTAATTCGTTTGAGTCTCAGCTGGAATGATGAAATCTTTGTCCTTGCTGCCATCAATGGAGCACAATGCTGCTACTCCTCCTCCTCCCACTCCTTCTCCGCCACCTCCTCCTCTTTCTTTTTCTCTTTCTCCTCCTCCTCCTCCTCCTCCTCCTCCTCCTCCTCCTACTTCTAATTCGTTTCTTTCTGTATGTCTAGTTTCTCTTTCTCTCCCTCGTACTCCTTCTACTTTTGCGTGTGCTTCTCCTCTCCAAACTTCTTCTTCCCTTACTTCTCCTGCGTGTATAGCTACTCCTTCGTTCACTATTTCTTTACCTACTGCTACTCCTCCTCCTACCCCTACGTCCTGTCGTCCTCCTCTTGCTCCTTCTCCTGCATCTATTAATCCACCATCTTGTAATTCTCTTCCGACCGCGTCTGTGGTCATTCCTCCTTCTTCTCCTCTTCCTTCTCCGCCTCCTTCTCCTCTTCCTCCTTCTTCTCCTCTTCCTTCTCCTCCACCTTCTCCTCTTCCTTCTCCTCCTCCTCCTCCCGAACCGAACTCCGAATTTTGGCATCCGTCGAAGGACTTCGGTTGGAAGTTCAGACTTTTCTCGAGTAGAAAGAACTCCATCCTCGTCGACTCCCCTCTCGCACTCAACTCCAACGGAGTCAAACTTCCACAGCACGAATAGATCATAGTCAGCGCATCATCATCATCATCATCACCATCACCACCACCACCATCACCACCAATAACAACGACACCCTGGGCAGCATAATCCCTGTCGCAGCAGCCCTTGATGCCGTCCAGACTAGAGCCACCACCACTGCTGGATAGGGTTCCACGTGGACTCGATCCACTCCTGGAGGAGGATGAGGTACTGCTGCTCATCACTGGAGAGCTTCGTCTTCGATTGCGGACGAGGAGACTCGACTTGAGATGGCGCTTCATGTGCAGCGACATGTGGTCAGAGCGAGCGAAGACCCGCGTGCACATGGGGCAGTGGAACGGTTTCGCTCCGGTGTGCTTCCGCGTGTGGCGAGTCAACTCGTCGGAGCGGGCGAATCCCCAACCACAGCCTTCGAACGCACACCGAAATGGCTTCTCACCTACGTTGATAAGTAAGAACCAAAATAGGTCGAGGCAGTGTACGTAGTAATCATAATAACAATAATCATGATACTGATACCGATGATACCACCACGATCACCAATACCACCACCCCCACCACCACCACCGCCGCCACCACCACCAACACCTACACCAGGCTTTATTTAATCTTCGTTTATTTTTTAAACTGACACAACGCAGTATGATTGCAGTCAGTATGAAGCATATAATAATAACAAGTTACTACAGGGGTCGAATTTAAATGTCGGCAGCCATGCAAAGCGTCCATAACGTCCTATAGACCATTATATAATACTACCTACATGAATTACTTTGCACTTCGGCCCCGAGGCAGAGGGGTTTACTACTACTCAGAGGTACTCATTGTGCTCGTGCACTGCCTTTATCAATGATCGGTTCCCTTATCGCATTTGCTGTTTTCAGCTGTTTAAAATGATCTTTGTAGGCCACTACGATTATTTGGAAGCAATAAAAAACAAAACTGCCCAATGGAAGGCTGAGTGGACCTTTTGCGATGATAGGATGTGACCAACTGCAACTTAATGATGATTGGATATGTGACCAGGTGTAATTACCTACCTGTGTGCAGCCTCTGGTGTGCCTTGAGATGTGAGCTCTTCGTGTAGGCTTTGTAGCACCCTGGGAAGTCGCAGTAGTGGACGCGATGTCTGTCGGTGACCGTGTTGTTGCTGTCCCTTGCGTCCTTTCGGTTGTACTTGATCGTTGTACATCCGGGATGTGTGATGCGTAGTCTTTTGGTGACAGGGGTCAACAGGTGACAACCATCTTCAACCACGTGATCAGCTGCTGTCGACCAACTGATGTCAACGTCAGACTTCTACAATGAACGATATTCGTTCGTTCAGCGCTAGCCCTGTTGGACAGTCACTCAGTCGCTTATTTTTGCGATGTCTTAAGAGCTACACAGTAGGCCTACACTCTAAGAAAAAGAAGGCAATGCAACGACGTGGCAAAGCCTATTTGATATAATATAAGTATATATATTATATAGGCCTAATTGAATTCGTTCGTTTCATTCAAATTTGTCAAGAAGCCCGCTCGAAGACAATAGCAGTCCAGTGACGGTCAATATAAGGCTACCGTTTTGGAAGTCAACTGACCAAGTATGCCTAGATGTCGTTCTTTATTAATCACCATTAATTATACCGAAATGGACAAGGAATACCTTATTTTTCCGAAGAATAAATCGCACATGATAACCAAAGAAAGCGCTAAGAGTTGTCTCGTTTGCTTCTGCGTAAACATCCTTACATAGCATTTGCTAAACTCGATCCACGCCAACAAGATTTTTTCTACATAGCCTAGATCGAATTTGAACAAATTAAAATCGATCACTGAAGTGCTGTGCATCCCACCCTGAAGTTCGAACTGAGAGCATGAACTTACCTGACATTTCCTCTCCTCCTGAAATCCCTTCTGGGCCTCCTCCTCCTCCTCCGGTCTCCTCTTCAATGACCCATCACCCTCGACCTTCACTTGACCTCTTCCCTGTCCACTACCTTGGCCAGATCCTCTCCCGCGGGTTCGAGCACTTGACTGACCAGCGAAACTATTGCGACGTTTGCGTGGTCGCCTTCTTTGGTTCGACTCACACGATGTGTCGTCAGCCGCACTCATAATCATCTGCCTCCTCTTCCTCGATGACCTCTCAAGACCACCACCACCTCGAAGTGGATGTCCTCCAGGCTGACCAACGGTTGGAGAATCCGGAACCAGATGAGGAGCGATGTCCCCTGCAGTAGTGTACCAGCGGTCATCGATTGGGATCTCTTCGCGACCAGGGAACTCGTAAACATCCTGTGTATGAGGAGGATTATGAGGAGGAGGAAAAGTAGGAGGAGGAGGGAGACCTTCTGTCGGAGTGTCCACAGTGGGAGGTACGCAAGGAGTGTAGACAACCCTAGCGTTCTCCGATACCCTGTACTGTGCCACGAGATTCCCTGCAGCTGCCGACATGTAGCTTTGCCACGACGGTGACGTCTGGTCCGTTCCTACATCTGGGTACACGATCCGTGTCTCCAGGTTCTTACGACGGATCTTGATCTCGGAGAGGAATCCACCACCTCCACTCCTCGACAACTGCGTCAACCGGTGACTTCCGGTTGACTCGGTGGCGAAGGCGTTTGACAACATCGTCTCTGTGCTCAGACGAAGTTGATTGGAGTCGTGCTGAGATGCAGCGTAGACATGCGAGTTTCCGGTGGAGTACAGTACTTGACTTCCGGTGTTTGACCCAACTTCCGCTTCCGCTCCGAAGTGGTGGCTCTCTGATGGATCAGCTGGAAGTGGATCGCTGTTCCAAGTGGTAGCATCGGAGAGACTGAAGGCAAGTGCGTTGCTGGTGTATTCCGGTTGGAGGACCTGGTACCTGGATGCATTCCAGGAACTGTTGTCAACCGCTGAATCCATCGTCATGTTCTGACCGGTTCCTCCACCGTGTGCTGCCGTATCCCTCTGTATCCCTACACCTGTAACCCCATCGACGGCCGTGCCACCTGACGATACCCACGGGCACCCCTTGCCAGACATGCCGCATGTTGTTGCTGCCTCATCATCATCGGCGAACTGCTCGGGTATCTCCGTGAAGACGTCGGAAGCCATCTGGAGTTCCTCGGAGACCAGTCTCCTCCCATTGGCCGCTGATGACGTAATGCCGGTGACGTCGTAGGTCGGTGGGTACTGCACGAAGGACCGGTCTTCGTACGGCTGGGCCGTCGCGACCTCCTTGCCGACTGCCGCGTTGCGAAGTCCCTCCATGACGGCAGACTCGATCGCTTGCATTGTCTCCGTGAATTTCGTCCACATCAGCTCAGTCACGACAAATGAAGCATACGAATCAACACCTGCCGACTGCTGATGCTGATGAGGAGGAGGAGGATGCTGAAGAAGATGATGCGAAGGAGGATGACCAGGAGGAGGAGGATTGCTAGCAGTTGCAGTATCCAGGTGTCCAGTCATTGTTGGGTTGTCAGGTAGAACAAACTCCAGCTGATCCATGAACGCGGCGGAGTTTCCTGGCTGCGGAAGAGAGCCTTGAGCAGGTTCCTCCGTCGTCCAGTGGTATCCTGATCCTTCCTGCTGGGTCAAGGTCAAGTACGGTTGTGGCGGAAGAGGTTCGTTTGCGTTATCCACCACTCCACGTTGGTCCATCCATGGAACGGTGTATCCACCACCACCGACGTATCCATACGATTCGAGATCCGGATGAAGTGGAAACGCGTCCTGGATGACTCCATCGTCGCTTTCCTGTGATCCAACGGATCCAGTGGATGATGTATTGCTTCCGATCGACTGGATTTGACTCGATGCTGGGTTGGATGCGACCACCGTCTCCGATGCATCTCTCAGATAGATGGACTACAATCAGAATCAACCAATTCACAAATCAACCATTGTCTCACCCCATTGTCCTGGGTTTATATCGCTCAGGTTTCCAACCGAACCAATTTAGGCACTACGGGCGTTATTACTCCTCTGGTTCAGAGGCTGCGTGTAAAATCAGCTCTACCCCATGACAAACTCCGACTCAAAAGCAAACCAGCAAGCACAAACTTTTCAAAGTAATGAGCAACGAGAGAGAGAGAGAGAGAGAGAGACCAGCTTAATCACCGGCGCTATATCAAAGCTATATCAAATCAATAGCAAAACTGCCCTGTTCGTTCCGGTGCCAGGTCCAAAATCCGGGGGGGGGGTCAAGCCGAAGAATTTCTGTAATAATGTAAGGTAAATACAAGATACAGGACAAGTTGGACAATATACCTAAACCAAGAATCAACTGAATTTTATTAGGTTCTTGGTCAGACTGGGAATACACTACCGGCAGTTTTCGTCCCAGTTTATTTATCCAGCCCACAAATCGCCGAAGACAATGAAAAGGGAACAACACCTGCTCAATTTGCTCTTTTTCAGCCTACTTTATCGGACGTGCATTAGGCTAAACTGTCCGGGTTTCAATATAACTGGCAAACTGTTCCAGTTTTTGCAATTTAAATTGCGGCTGTATCTACTTGGAAGTTCTGGATTAAGCAGATATTTAATTATTGCAGTGTATTGAAACCCAACCCACTCCAGACTTCTCATTCTGAAACAGAATAGGTAGTAGCTTTCAAAGGATTGATCTCAGGGATGGTGCAAACATTCTCTGAGCCGCCAGAAGGAGTGTTGAGGTTGGAGAGCAATCAGGAATGTCCTAGCGTCTCTTGCATACCGGTAGGGTCTACTGACTACGGGTGTTTTATCAGTATTGAACTAATCCGATTGCCAGAAGTTTATCATAGAGTTAACACGGTGACTGCAGTCATGCCTATGCGTAAAGTGGTAGCAGTACGTTAGGCCTACCAGAAACTCGCTGTCAAATCCACAGTAGTCCTACCAATCGCAAACGCTGCATTTTTAGTCGAAGTCAGTTGTTACTCTCATAGTCGTTAAGACCGGAATTCATATTTCGACCCCTAACATCAGCTGAAGGCTTACACGTGAGTTTTATATTTTTATTTCAGACTTTCTATCACTCATGCATTCATTCATTCATTCATTTCAAGAATTTATACAACGCTCCTTCAAGAAGCCCACTCGTATACGAGCTCCTAATACAAAAGCTTTCGAGGAGCCTGTAAAAACACCCACTAGTAACTTGTTAACCTTAGGCAACAGATTATATAATTCCAGACAGATGGACCTACAACTGAGAAAGCAGGACGCTGACAGGCTGAGGCTAAGAAAATGAAGTCGCTAACACTCATACACATGGCTGCCTCAAATGATTGCTCTTCATCTATCTATATACTCGATCTTCTACGCATGATTCCATGGACTTACCGCAAACTGTCGATAGTTTTCGTCCTCTTGAAAACTTGTTGAATACGAAGAGTAGTCTTCCATTTCTTAAGAATTTTAAGGAAGGACCCAGAGTGACTTTACTAAACTTTCTACAGTCAGATAATTGTCAAAGTTCTCAAAATGGAAGAATACTCGACAGCGTTCCGAGACGAACAGGTGGTCGAGGCAGCGGCGGGAAAGCTAGTCGCCTGCTTTACCTGTTCTGAGCAGATTGTCGCACGTGTGCACATGTACATTGTATACATGTACATGTACATGTATATGCAAAACATTGTTCGCTTTCTGTTGTCTCGTCTTCGCCCAGTGGATGTATACCTGTTTCTGTGTTTTGTCTATATGTCTGTCCGTCTGTCTATCTCTCTCTGTATGTCAGTCTACATGTCTATCTCGGCATCTCTGTCTCTCGCTATCTATGTGTCCCTCTTTCTCTGCCTTGTCGTTCTTTTACTTGCAAGCAACCAGTGCGACAAGCTGTATCTCTGTATATCTCTGCTAGCGCGTATACTATATACAATCATTGAAATGCATGTATACATATAGGCCTATATATACGAAGTTCTAATACAGTATTCTCATTTAGCTAAGCTATTACACAGCTCAAGACTGTAATAATTATTATTATATATAATTTTATATATATAACATTTCAATGCTAAAATAGATCAAATACTAGTCTGGTTCAATAATTGTTAAATTTGATACGACATAATCAAAAACTTTGTTTAGCTATAGCCTACACAACTGCTTAGCCCGGACACCTAAAGGATGCATGAAACATAGTAGGCCTATATAGTGCAAAGAATCAAATGTAATCATCTTAAACTTAAATTAACAGCTGATTAGCAACATTCGCCTTTATTGGTCCAATTTGTTTTAAAAAATTCTGAAGATACCTAAAGTTATTTTAAGACCGCGTGACTGCCCTGCCTATGGGTTCGCAATTCCTATCGTCCGCCCTAATGACCCTCGGACGACCACCCAACAAATTGGCTAACAGGGCTAGGGTTGGCAGTGTTTAAGCTAGACTATCTAGTCTCCCCTGCTTGGGGGGGGGGGGGGAAGGAATTCGGGCTTCAGAAGGAGGCGAGAAGTCGTTTTTGCTAGACATTTTTGGCGGACGGCTCGGCCACCGACGTCCCCTTACAGCTCTGTCGAATGTTTTCTGGAGAAATTACTAAATATTTAATTTATGGGGAATGGTAATATTTACATGTAGGCTAAACGACACCTCGCGAATTTTTTTGCTATCTTATTCCAGGGAAACTCCTTCCCCCCCCCCCCCCCCCCACCGACGTCTCTCTGTAGATTGCACACTGCCGTTCTGACGCAATGCTTACAATAATTCCTGTGTAAGTAACTACAGTTTTTGTCATTCTTGTTTGAAAAGCGACAAACTTCTACTTGAGGCGCTGTTATCAGCAGACGATCTGCTTATCATCGTCGTGCGTGTGCGCATGCGCCGAGACGTTCAGCGTGCCGCCATATTAATGATGATAGTTTCAAAAACTGTCGACAGATGACTCTATAGCATGATCGTATACGAATGAACGTTATTGAAAATGGAGTCTAAGAATTGAAATGGTTTAAAGATATTTTTAAATTATTGTGATATTGTATTGCGTGTAAAAGACTCGGACCTGGTGAATCTCGTTGTGATCACTTCGCCGAAAAATGGCCATTTGTCCGTTGGATAATGTTTTGTGTTGGAGTCTAAAAGCGGCTACGATCGTCATTTGTTATTATGAAATTGTAAGCAGTCTACATCAAACTTATCTTTATTACTTGTATTCACGGTGAAATTATTGCCATGGGAGGAAGGATGAGGGTTTTATCCCCCCAGTCTCTCTTAGGGTCTCAGTATTAAGTCTTCTATTCACACCACAAGGACCCAACTGCACATGGATCATATATTATAGTCTGATCCCTAGTGTAGGCCTATTAATTTTTCCTACAATTTTCATACGGCTTATATATGAGGTCTACATGATGGACATAACACACATCCATCTACAATTATTGCGTCTTTATTATGCAGCACCGTGAATATAATTATGGCTTCCGTTTTATTTTAGCAGCGTAATTAACCAATTGGGGCCTGTACACCATTACGTTACAGCGTAATAACATAATTGATTAGCACAATTCCAAAACTCAATCAGTAGGACTACTATAACTTTATTGTCACTCTAGAAGTAGGCCCTATATTATATTGCTCCGTGTGGGAACTTTTCCGTCGAAAATTTATGATGATGAATCATGAAAGTCTGTGCTCGAATATGCATTGATTGACCATTGATTGTCCATTGATTGACCATTGATTGAACAATGATTGAATATAGGTTGATCGTCGGTTGAATACTAATATTTATTGCCGGTATTTATTGGCCATTGTATTGTATTGCATTGTATTGTATAACGACATACGTAAGATTACGCTGGCCTAGTCATTGCTTTCCTTCACACTGCTCTCTGTACCTGAGCCTGCTTTGTTCGCATATAAGTTACCTTTAAGTCCAAAGGTGGCTTTGAGTTCTGATAAGGCTTATCGCTTGTATGTGCGATAAAAGCCTTGGACTTCATGATGATGTTGTTGATGATAATGATGATGATGCGTCATTTGCAGTCGGTGATATTTGTCATTCGTGTGTTATCATTTCGATCGTCATCAAGAGCGTCGTTTATTCTGTGGCTCTTACATTGTCGTGCAGAAGCATGCATGTGCACAGATATTTTAACTGTAGGCCTACACACGCACACTCGCAGGCGCGTGCGAACACACCCACACACACACAAACACACACACACACTCGCACTCACACACTCTCTCACACGCACACATATATAGATATAAATATTATGTTATGCCATACCATGTAAGCCCTGAGTATGCTTGACAGAAAATGGATATTTGACAGTGCGTGTGTGTGTGTGTGTGTGTGTTTGTGTGTGTGTGTGTGTGTGTGTGTGTGTGTGTGTGTGGTGTGTGTGTGTTGATAGGACACGTGATTGATGTGATTTAATTCGATCTGTTATTGTATCATACTAATTTTTTCTGCGCCTTTGAAATTCTTACAAATGCATGGCCTGCATGTCACTTACCAGTGATGATGTAGTGACAGTCAAACCCAAATCGGGGTTTCTTCTTTAGGCCTATTAATTGTCATTTCTCAAGGGTTTGAGTAGGCCTACTGGGATGGTCTCTGGTTAGGTTGTAGCCTACTTCGAGAGGTGCGTTAGAAGTTGTAGTTCTATGTTTCATATATACTGTAGGCCTATTTCATTGCTCTGTAATGTATTGTAAGCTTGTCACACTGTAGCCTACGGTTTTCTTTTGTATTGTCTTGTATTGTGTTGTCTTGTATTGTATTGTCTTGTATTGTATTGTCTTGTATTGTCTTGTCTTGTATTGTATTGTATTGTCTTGTATTGTATTGTCTTAGATTTTTGGCAGCATCGCCGCTCTCTTGGAGATCCTTGACATTGCTTCATTGGCGGATCCAAACTTCGAGATCGCCGGCGGATTTGACGCAGACTGGAGAGCACACGTATGGGAAGGTACGTGTCCACATAGGCGTAGGGGACATTTCAACGTTGGGGGGGCAAAAATTAGACTTTTGCCCGAAATTTTTTTTCCCTTCGGCCGAAATCTTAAGAAAAATTTCCGTTACGTTTGCCCGAAAATTCTGACGACCTTTTTTTAGTCATTCGGGCAAAATCTCCATTTTTTTTCGGGCAAGTCTGATTTTTCGGGCAAGAAGACCCGAAAAAATAAGAAAAGTAAAAATTTTCTAAAACTTTTTTTATTTTTCCGGGTCTGCCTGCCCGAAAAATCAGACTTGCCCGAAATTTGGGGGGGCATTTGCCCCCCCTGGACCCCCGTCTCCTACGCCTATGCGTGTCCAGTTTATGTAGCGCCTTTTCTCATTCATATTATGCCCATTTCCTGTTTGCTTCCCTCTGATGGAATGCGGTGTTCATAACTATGAGGTTTTCGTTCAAACAGAAATTTATCAGTCTCTTCCTCTTTCCATCTCCTCGCCGAGTCCAAATAAAGTAAGTAAAATAAGTAAGTAAGTAAGCAAGTTAGTATTAAAGCAAGTATTCTCTTTATTACTCTACTTGCACAAACGCACAATAGGACATAAAACATCGTTACAAAACATTGAAGTAATGATTGGTAATTAAAAGATGAAAATTAGATCATTAAGTTGAGTGATATGTCTGAAATTATTACCGTATATATAATAAAACAATTCACCTGGCCTGTACACAGTGTACAGCATCCTGATGATAAATCCCTTACCAGTGAATTTTTTCAGGGCTCTTCCTCTCCATATCATCCAGTCATCTCCGACCTTTCCTTTGGAATGTCCAGTAATTACAACCAAGTCCTGAGTGCTGGAGATACGATGAGTTTTGAGCATCACTCGGCAGAGCAGCGTTTGACTCCTTAGACACCTTAAAGATAGTTTTAGACGCTACAATAATACATCGTTTTGAGGAATTAATGTATTAGCTCCAGAAAACTGTGAAGCCTGATGATGATGACAATGAAACAAGCAACGACATATTAATAAAGCGAATAGCCTACTAATGTACAGATATAGGCCTATATACATTATATATAATTATAGGGTCGCAAAGGTTTGTCAGTCACTCATTAAATTGAGTAAAGCGGGGAGGAGACCCGACCGACGACTCCAATTGGAGCGTAGACTCGGAACCGACCTGGGCTGGCGAATCAAAGTCCACCGTGCCCACCTTCTCGTGGTGCGACCTGTTAGTAACCTTTCCGTATGGAAGGGTGAACGAACGGGCACGGATGGCAAACAGGGGGAAGGCAATGGCAAACCACCCCTTATCTTCTGCCAAGAAAATTGAAATGATGTAACCAGGTGACATTATATATAAAAATCTATATACACACATTCATTCATTATGAAGATTTATATAGCGCCATTCTAGGTTACTACTCTTCGGCTGAAAAGTACTGTTTTATGGCTGCGATAAAGCACATCTGAGCAAATCATAGGCATAAGGCTATAGACATTAGACAGTGGAAGCCCATTTCATGCCATGAGGTCAGTAATAATTCTAGAGAAAGCACGGTGCTGTCTAAGAGCAGCTCGTGCTCAGGGAATCAGGAGTTCACTTTGAGTGTAAGAACGCAGAGCACGACACCCCTGTAAAACCAAAGTAGAGACAGAATTCTCTTGCAAATATTGTATAAGTAACAGGAGCAGCATATAGACTAATATTAAATTTTAAATGTACAGTAGGCCACTAGGCCTATTGTTATTAGGATTGCATTTATGATTTGTCAGTGTATACTTTCTGCTTCTTGATCCTGCGTCTTTCTTTCAGGTTGGTTGGCGTGCAACATCGTCATGCTTCTCTTCCATTTGATCATGATCGCCTACTCGATCATGATGATCTTCGCCGTCAAGAAATTTGTAAGTAACTTGAGGATCAGACGGGGGTTCGACCCCTGTGAGGTCTTTCTTCACGTTATGTCTCAAGCTTCAAATGCAATGGTTTTTGCCACACGATTTTACAATTCAAAATGTAACCGGAGAGATCAATGAAAAATATTAAATAACGATAAATAATTTTATTATATGATATACAAATATGTGAGAATTTATGTAGTAAGAAGGAACATTAGCGTCGCCCTCCTCCTGCCCCCAGGCTTGGGACTGGCCTCATTCAGAGATTTTATAAATCTTCTGACAACCTGAAGATAAGCAACTGCAGTGATTGTGATAAGTAGTATAGGCCTAGCTAGGTAATTATACGTTTAACACCCCATTGCATTCATTGACCAAGTGCGGATCCGGGGGGGGGATCCGGCCATGCCCCCCATTTAGAACTGCCCATGAATGTATCGTGCCCCACCCCCATTTGTTTTCAATAAGCTTTGGTACAATGCATAATGAGGACATTTCGACCAGATGACTACAAAAAGGGGGAAAGAAAAAGGTCATCAACTTATATAGTTAGCCTTCTACTTTGATCTAGACTGAAGACAGCAGCACATTGGGCCACCGTTGCCCCGTTCTGTTGGGCCAATCTAGAATTTAAAAATAATTTCGAATTATATAAATAATATAAATAGTTTATATAAACAATATAAATAAAATATTATTTAATAAAAATAATTTCGAATCGAAATACAAGCAGTAACCTAAATTACAATAAATGCTCTGGTCTATGAATTCAATCAAGATTAGGCTATTATAATTATTACAGAACAGCATTGGTTACAATAATTATAGTGGCAGCTAGCAAACCTTTTATTTAAAAAAACCCACAATACACATAACAATAAATCGCACAATTCAGTGTGTGGGTTGGTAACAAAAACACAAAGTGTTAATTACGGCGTGGTTAGGATCACCATATTGTAGATTTTCAAAAGAATTAGTTTGGAAGCCTATCAATCAAAGAACATTAAAGGTGAATATGTGTATGTGTATGAAAATCCGTGTAAGCTAATCAATGATCATAACACAAGATTTGTCAAATTTGCTGTTTTTACGAACGCACTTTGATCAGGCCTTTTATTCAAGCAACTTAATTTATTTATTCCAGAAGTTTGACGACATCTCAAGAGTCATGACTGCTATGGCTGTTTATGCCTTTAAAAATAAGAAATTATAGGCCTATATAACATTTATACAAGAGTCAAGAGTTCATTAGTTCATTTTCCTTACAGTTGCATTTTCCGATTTCAATGTAACAGATAGCCTAACTTAGAAGCAATTGAGGCATAGGCTACACATAAAATATGTACATAATTCGACCATTTAAATGTCTTTTCAAGTGGTCATTAATTAAGACTCTTCTCAATGGTCATTTAAGCACTTTGTGGTCATTAGGTTATGACTATTTTCTTTGGCCATAAAGTCTTTTTAGTGGCCATTATGGCTCTTTTCGGAGCAAGAAAAGTTACGGAAATCTTTAACACAAACCCTACACAATAGCATGAAAATTTTCTATGGAATCAGTTGTCAATTATCTAGAAGAATTGTAAATTAGGCTACTAAACCTTTGGTTATAGAGTAATTCAAACAAAGAAGCGCAACAATCTTTTGTATAGAGTCGATAACATTAAAGTTAAAGGTGTCTTAACGGAGCTTTACTAGATCGCGGTATTGGGTGCTTTAACGACATCTTGTTACACTGGCTGCGAGGCCGTTAAGACGTCGACCGTAAATTAATATATTGCAATTAATTCTGCCCTTCGATTTGGGGTGTCCATGGTTACCAAGTAATGACGCTGGGTCATAGCAATGACACTCGTCGCCCTCCTCCTTTATCTAAGTTGAGACTGGCAGCGCACGAAAGCGCAGGGGCGGGTCTATCTGACATTGCCAGTTTAAACAGTATGGCAACAAAGGCTTTTGACGTCCTTAGCAAGATAATTATTACATTTTACAGTCTTTAACTTCTCGTCGTGAAACATATAGAGCAAAATATAGAAGATGTAAACACAGAACATAGCGAGGATGAATCCAGATTTGACGAGGGCCTATGACAACAGAGGCCGTTGACCTCGAAAAAATTTGTTCGGCATAATAAATATTATTACAGCACTTATCTTAGATAGTGAGCAGCTTCTTATTAACATCGCGAGCAAGATTGTTGATTAGTATTGATGTTTTAGAGGATCACGTTTTAAAGGTGTCTAAAAGTGGCTTGATAATATGATATAATATGATATAAAATTATATAAAATGATATAATATGATATAAAATGATATAATATGATATAATATGATATAATATGATATATGATATGATATAATATAATATGATATAATATAATATGATGGACGGAACCAACGTTAAGCCACATTTTTATGGCTGCAAAGGTCGTTGAAGTCCACAGAAATTATTTTGGCGTATTGCAGCTCTATCTTTACATGTCATGTAATTAAATTCCATGTAATTAAAGGATTGTGTTAGAGCTGTAATACGCCGAACAAATTTTTGCCGACGGCAACGGCCTCTGTTGTCGTAAGCTGTCGTTAAACTCTGGATCCATCCAATTAAAAGATTTCTAGTTGAGTATGACAACGTCTTAAACTATTGGGAATCAAGATATATGGCTTTAAGGGGCGCGATGGTGTAGTGGTGTGCTCGGTGCCTAGTATCTGGAAAGTGCCAGGTTCGAATCCACCTCAAGCCGCCGCGTATAGGGACCTTAAGCAAGTCCTTCATCGCAATTGAAACTCCGATTCAGTGTCCGCGCTGCGGCCTAGTCGAGAGCGCCTCTGAGTCGTGAGCTTGAAGGGGGCTATACGAAATGCTTTAGGAAGTTTAGGTAAATAAATTAAATAAGAATGTATTAGTTCAGAGCTTAGCGTCGTCTTATAATTATATTAGACAACATAGATTGTCGTTGTGGACAATAATTACGAAGTAAGTGCACTGCAGTTCAATTAGCTAATGTTGGTTGACCTTAATTATTTATAGCTAAAGATTGCAACGTCTTGTAGGTGTCCAAATGTTGCTGAATCTTGCACTTTATATTGCCACACCGTACAGCAAGCAATGTATTGTATTGTATTGTATTTAAACATTTATAAAGCGCCTCTAGTAGGGTGAACCGTTCAGAGGCGCTCCCAGTGCGCTAGGCCCCGCGAGAAGAAACAGGTTTTGAGAAGAGACAAAGCAGAGGAGAGACTACCAGAAAGAAGTGTAGAGCGAACAGAAGGAGAAAGGGCATTCCAAAGAGAAGGACCAATTGAGACAAATGATCGAGACTGAGCCATAACAGTTCTAGACCGAGGAACCAAGAGGTCAAATATGTTGGATGAACGAAGTGGACGGTGGGAGGAAGCTGAGTGAGGACGAATGTATAGGCCAGTCGACGTTGACTTTACATTGGCAACAGAGACAGATACAAAATAGTTAACTACACATTTGTTTTGAGATAATTATGGCGAAAAGAGACTTTAACGACCGAATAGATATCGAAAAGCTATATTACAAATGAAATAATAAAGGCTATAGGCATACTCACATATTTACTACTTAGTTACTTAGTTACTTACATAAAATTATTCTTATTTCGCTTATAATTATGTACTTGCAGCCGACTTTCTACGAGTTCAATTTGACGAAAGGTTTCATGGCTCTCTTCATCATCTACACGCTTGTCGAATTCGGAATCAACTGCTATAGGTACTCTTGGTACGGGCCGAACACATTCGTGAGTATAACTAACACGTACCTAATCATCGTGATCATGATCATCATCATCATCATCATCATCACCAAAGCTGATTCCTGGTTAACGTCATTGTCTACATAGTCATTATTGTCATCAAATTCAGAAATTGACGTCGTCAGTGATATCTTTATGACCATTGTCGTTGTCACCACTGTTATCATAATCATCGTCGTCGTCATCACCATCAGCATAACCGTCGTCGTTGACGTCGTAATCGATGTCACTGCCATCGCCATCATCACCGCCATCATCTTCGTCATCATGATTGTCATCGATATCATCTTTGTCATCGTCATCATCATCGTTGTCACGTATCATCATCGCTGTCACGTATCATCACCGCTGTCACGTATCATCATCGTTGTCACGTATCATCATGCCCTCCTCATCCTAATCATCAGCGTCGTCGTCGTCATTATCACAGTCACCATAATCATTGTCGTCATCCCCGTCATCATCATCATAACCATCATCGTTGTCGCACTTCATATCGGGCGTTCGAGGTGTGGCTTCAGGTGTGACATCAGGTGTGTCAGGACGATCATGAGACGGCAGGAGATGGAGACGAGTCGTCATTCGTGGGGCAAGGTGGTGCAGTGGGTATGTTCGTTGCCTTGCAGCCGGAGGGTTGCAGGTTCGAATCCACCTCAAGTCGCTGCGTGGGGACCTTGGGCAAGTCCTTTACTCGCAATTGCTCAGCGCTTCGGCGTGAAACTCCGATGCAGTGTCCGCACCGTAGCCGGGAGCGCCTCTGAGTAGCGAGAGCTTGAAGAGACGCTAAAACAAGTGCATGCACATGTACAAACAATAGAAATGCAGCAATGTGCACGCTGTCCGCGCTAATATATATATATATAATTATATATATATATATCTTTGTGTGTGGGTGTGTGTCTGTTTGTCTGTGTGACTGTGTGTTTGGCGTTTTGTTCCAGAGACTCGGCTATCTGGTTTTCACGTTCATGTACTGGATCGTCAGGATAATCATCAACGTAAGTCATTCGAGTTCCATTCTATTGTCATTCTATTGGCATTCTGTTGTCATTCTATTGCCATTATATTGGCATTATATTGTCACTCTATTGTCATTCGATTAAAATTTATATTATATATAGCGGGACTCTGGTCCCTTTAGGTTCTCCGTTTGTATCCCAACTTAGCACTGCTTTGAAATTGTATCTTGTTGTGTTCTTTTGGAAGCAATAAGAAATCTATGTTATGTTATGCTATGTTATGTTATGTCATGTCATGTTATGTCATGTTAAGTGTTTCGTTATGTTATGTTATGTTATGCTATGTTATGTTATGTTATGTTACAATTTCAACTTCTTAACTTTCAGATATTTGTCATCGTCATTCTGTATTCTCGCGTCTACGAGATGGACTACGAGATCACGTACGGCGCGAAGAGGGACTCGACCGGATTGATCTCGTCACGTGGTGCGACAGCGATGAATGAACCTCTGCTGTCGGGGACCGTCACTCCGATGTCCATGCACCAGAGGGCCTAGTGATGACAGGGACTTGAACAACGAGCAAGCTGAACTACATCCATATGCGTCGTCTATGCGTCGGGTTAAGAACTTCTGAAACCAAACTGCGTTGCTTTGAGATCACTGTAAAGACGTGTTCGTTTAGACCACAGAAACTTTTCTCAGATTGGTTGCAAGAGTAACCAACGGTTACTAAGCGTTGGTTATAAATTCCGAGTCCATAATTTACAGGCAGAACGGCTTTCAAGCTTTGGATATCTATAGCCATCTTGAGACTGTGATGACAATCAATTTGTTTTATAAATGAATTAAAATTACAGTGAGTTGTTAATTTTAGGTTCAAACTGATTGTAGTTCAGTGCTAGTAGTAGTATTTTTAAATGGTAGAATCGTGAACTTTGTATGTATGCCCTGCCGTGGGGGGCTCCTAAAAGTCCTTGGCCCTGAACAGTTGTCCTCTGCACTGTCCCTCGGCGAAGCTGAAACTACCCCTCCTCATTTGCAGTCCAGCACGCAAGCTGCTACACCAGAATGCACCCTCAACTATTCGAAGGAGTCAACATTTGATACCCAATCTGTCTGCATGCGTAATTGTTATAGCGCCTCTTCAAGCTCGCTACTCAGAGGCGCTCCCGACTACAGCGCGGACACTGCATCACGCCGAAGCGCTGAGCAATTGCGAGTGAAGGACTTGCCCAAGGTCCCTACTCGGCGACCTGAGGTGGATTTGAACCTGCAACCCTCCGGCTGCAAGGCAACAAACATACCAACTACACCACCGCGCCTCACAATTACACAAATCAAACATCTAAAGTATTGTTCTTTTTGAACACGAAACAACAATTGATATCAGAAAGATAATTTCTTTTATTAACGCTTTCTATACATAATAATTATTGAGCAAATCGACATCCTACGACTAGTGTTATTCAAACTACCGGTCTAAAACAGGAAGCTTTATTATATCAGCTGACGATCTTTATCTTTAAATTGTACAGTCTTTTTAAAAAATTACATGCAGTGTGAAATTGCCAGAGGATTAGGATTGTTCACACCCATGACCCATAGTCTTTCTTATGACTTTTCTCCGCAGCACATTCTGCTTTTTCACACCCAACTCCACGTGAGCCATAGTCTGAGCACCAGTTATTTTTCTACAATTCTCATGCTGATCATAATTATGTAGGCCCTTCCAGGGCTGTTTCTAAGGAATAAATATTAGAACTGCACAACACCTTCTTTTCCTTTCCATCCTCCATAGTACATTACTTCCAATCGCAGGATGATGACCATTTTTTGCTAGTTTTAATTGTGCATAAGTGCTTTTACAACTGCACAAATCCAGTTAGAACTGCACATTTTGTGTACAACTGCACGTTAAAAAGTCCTGTCTCCTTCCTTTCACCTTCCTTCCAACAACTCCATGCCTCCCTCTTATCGAGGACGTATGGCCGCAACTTGTTTTCCAGGTAATCGCTCATCGGAAAACCTGCAGTCGCACAAAATATCTTCAGATCAGTTTGTCCACCTATTCATCTGCCTCCTTCTCTGTCTGCCTGAGAGTCCTATCCTCTGCTTCTCTGATCCGTCCTATCGTCCAGTCGACATCTATTTAAGTCGATATCTATTTCACGATCATCGGAAGTGCTTTTCCATTCTTGTCTATTCATTCACGTTCCGGATGACTGAACATAGGGATGGATCGCTGCGCAGAGATGCAATCAACCGTGTTATTTGTCTTGTGGATTCCTAGTTGATCTGATTGCTATCTTTCCGTGCATGACGAGATGACTCTGACTTCTAGTGGGTCATTCCAGCAGGTCAGCTGCCCTCCATTCCCCCCGTGGGTTTGTAGGATGCCTACGCAGGGTTCACCCTAGCCTTCAGTTCTGTCAATTCCGATGCACCAAAAATAAAAAAATAGTGGTAATGATGATGATGACAACGACGATGACGACGATGATAATGGTGATGGTGATGATCTAGAAGATTTGGGGGGAAAAGAGGAAGATCAAAAAGAAGAAAAGACGAAGAAGATGATGATGATGAAGATTCCAAATAAGATAATGACGAAGAAGAAGATGAGAAGGAGACGAAGATGAAGAGAACGAAAAAGATGGAGATGATGAAGATTTTGAGGAAGAAGAAGCAATAAATGTGAAGAAGAAATAATAAGAATGATAAGAATATACATCAGAATATAGCAACAAGACGGAGAGGAAGAAGATGATCTAGAAGATGTTGAAGAACAATTAAGAACAAGACGAGAAGAACAGAGGATGACGAGTGAGGTTGAAGAAGTTGAAATAATATGATCTTACAAGAATATCAAGCACAGAAAAAAATTGATGGAGACGACGATAATGATGAAGATGGGGATGAAAAGAAGATGATGATGACGAAGAGGAATTGCGTCCCATCGATGCAGATTATACATACTGTCAGTCTGTAGGAGTCGGGCATGAGTATAAAAATTAGCAACAGATCATAATCTTCTCCTTACTAGAGAATATCTTTTAAATCTATCTTCAGCAATAATTAGCAAAAAGTTTAAACATTTACACGGTTAACAACAACAATAACAACAACAACGGAGGCGATCTTAATTACACGAAAAACTAATCATCAAAACTAATAATCGCGTAGGTTTATCTTGAGAGTGGTTCCATTAGCACCTGGGTGATTGATGACGTCACTCGCGGAGGTTGAATGACGTCACCTGACCGGTCTGGTTATACAAACGAGGAGCGAAGTCTGTCGATCAGGGTTGAGATATACGGCGCGTCATTTCCGGAAGTATGCGTACTTTGGATGACGTAAATCGCCAACGCGAGTGACGTCAATCGGAGAGAGAGACAGTGACGTCATCGAAGAAGAGCAGACGATGTCATTGTCAACGATGCGAATGACGTCACCGGCGAAGAACAGACGACATCATTGGCGAAGAACAGATGACGTCATTGGCGAAGAACAGACGACGTTATAACGTCATTGAAGAACAGATGACGTCATTTCCGGCGAGGCGAATGACGTCACATGAAAATCCTGATCCTACCAGCATGGTCAGACGGAGCCCACAGGAGTAGACCCATAATCTCCATACATACGCGATCGCCGACCAGTATATTATATACAGAATGAAACCCCGTATTGAACCCACATGCATGCATGGTTCCATCTGATTTCGGTTGAAATGCTGGCAGGGTGCAGTCCAACTCTCTTGTGAAAGATGCTCTCATATTTGTTTTCATTCGTCCTGTCGTTGGTCCGTTCGTCGTTCAGTCCATCACCTCGACAGCAGCAGCAGCAGGCCGTTACAGCGATCAAGCACCGTGAGAAGGAGGAGGACAGACGGTGTGATGAGGCCAAGCAGCAGCGGGGTAGACGACGAGGGGGGACGGGTAGAGGGCGCTGCAGTGGAAGGGAGGTTCGTGTAGTAGTCCGTCTCCTTCTGGTTGCCCTGCGGAAGCGGAAGTTGGACGACCGTCACGTGACCACCGCCACCGCTGTGAATGGCCGCCTCTCTGCCGCCCTCTGCCGTCAAGCAAGGAAACATCATCGGTTAATTAAGACTCATGTTTAAAGTCATTGTTTCGAAAAACAATGGTTGCTCATGCAGATGTGTTTATTACAAGACTACAAGAGGAATAATTATAAGCACTGCAGGCTATTTAGTTCTTATATATCATGTTCATTGTTCAAGGTGCTTTCAAATAAAATTGCGCTTCGTATATTTGGACCTAACGATATACGATTGCAAAAAACTTATACAAACAGACTATATTAGAATATTGCACTTAACACGTGGGTTGATTTTCCATAGACTACAAAATAGAATAGAGGTTTCTACGGCGCCATATAAATGCAGATGTTGTCCGGTATTATAAAGCTTACTAACTTTGACGGAGTTCAACTTCGTATGATGTGACTCCGATCTGGTTTTCCGCAAGAAGCGAATATCGACGGAAGTTCTCGCGATGAACTTGACGCATGAAGAGAATCGTCTCCAGAGCTCCGTCATCTCTGTCCTAGAAATACAAAGAACACTATCTGCCAATATTTATTTTATTTCGTTGTTACATGCAGGTGGTGGCCCACTAGCAGAACAAATGTTTCTTATAATTGTAGTCCTTTGATCTCTCGTTATTTTCCGTCTGTACCTGTTTCTCATGGATAGGGCATACGAAATGGATAGGGCATACGAAATGGAGAAGACAACCTGGTAAAAACGGTGAATCGGTGATAGAAGAAAAAATGGAAGGGAAAAGAACAAGAGGAAGACCACGACAGAATATGATGTTGCTGGACACGTTGATGACGATGATTGGATACCAAAGACTACAGGAGGCCCAGCGGAGGGAAGAGTGGCAACTCTGGACAGCCGAACCTGCCTAGGGGCAGAGAACCAGAAGAAGAACTTGTTTCTCAATTCTCAATGTCATATATTATATTACAATAAACAATCAAAAGGTTTGTATTAAATCAGAAATGTTCTTTCTTTTTATTTCTTTGTTTAGAACCAGAATGGTCACTTTCAAAAGGCAATGAATGCTTTTGATCAGTGTTCTGTACAATTTTAATTAATTAATTCATTCATTCATTCATTCATTCATTCATTTATTTCAGTTGTCGCAGCAGGTCGATTTGACCCATAAATATTACACCTGATCTCCCTTTAGAATTTGTGATATTTTCGTTACATTTAATATTTATTCGACCTATTAAATGACCTCCATGACCCAGACGCGACCTGTTGACACGGCATACATGTAGTTGAGTCGCCACTGGCTCGTTTACACATTCTGTCAATTGAATTTCATTCATTCGTTCATTCATTCATCCGCTCATTCGTTCTTTCGTTTGTTCATTCATTCACGCTGCCCGAGCTGTATACGTTGGGCTTCAGTCTTCAGGGATACGCAGAAATGTCCGGCGTTGTATAAAAACCGCCTTGGTAACCAATATTGCTTGATCATGAATATTTATTAACTCTGAGAATACCGAAATCGATGCGTACATTGCGTAGCCTATAATATAATATGTACGTATGCGTGTGTCTGCATGTTTGCTGGTGTGTGTGTGTGTGTGTGTGTACGTTTTTGCATGTAGGTTATGTAAGTATGCATGCATGCTGTCATTGGATGTAGGTACTTGAATTTGCATGCATCAGTACATACGCATGAACAATGAACAATGAACATGCATACATACGTACATGCAGTCAGACATACGCAATGCGCATGTGCATCGTTGCACCCACACCGTACATCTGCATGTAAACAGAATGATACACATACATTGCTTTATATGGTTGCGGATTTTGACGACCAATTATTAACTGATTAATCGTAAAAAATTTGACCGATTAGTCATAGGCTGTTCCATAACTTTTAAACTTATTTCATGGTGTCGAATGGTACCATTTCCTGAGTACATCAGAGACACGCCCACACAGAAGCATACATACAGACCAACACACGCATACATACAAGCATACATATCCGTTGTAAATCACTGACCCTAACTAGCGAATAGTATTCGTTCTTGGGATCACCGCTGGCAGCGATCGTCCAATTCGCGTCGATGTACCAGTAGAGTGAAGTTGGACCCGGACGCGATCGGACGAAGCAGTGCAGCTGGACGTCGTAGTCACCAACTTCCGCTTCCGCTGAATCACACGTGATGTTCGGAGCGTCTGTTTCAATGCAAAGTACATGCAAGGCTACATCTGTACAGTGTCAACTCGAAGACATGTGTTCATACGTATACAACGCTCGTCAATAAGCTGGTGCCCTGCGCGTGGGATTCGTATGGCGTTTTAGAAATCTGGAGCTTACGATTACGATTACATAAATACAATTATATATATATATATTGTACATAATTATATACAGGGTGGGCCATAAATAAAGTAACCCCCTACGGTTTTTAGCCCATATCTTGGCCAAAAATAAGAATTTCGAAATGAAATTTTACAGTCTTAAAGGCAATTCATATTTACACAGGATGGCCAGATTTCATCAAAATAGTTCAAACACAACAAAAGTTGTGCCACTTTTAGAGAGGCCACCCACCGTTTTTCGACGATTCAAAAACCAAACGCAACAAAAACTAGGGTTTTTGTAAATATCTTGGCCAGAAGTACGAATTTCTAAACGAAATTTTACAGGCTTGAGGACAATTCATATATACACATGAAGGCCAGATTTCATCAAAATATTTCAAACACAACACAAGTTATACATTTTTTAGTGAGGCCACCCACCGTTTTTTGACGAATCAAAAACGAAACGCAACAAAAAGTAGCAAAAACACAATTTTATAAAGTCACATCTCAAATAACTGTTGAAGAATGAGCCTGGTAGTGCTTCACAACTTGTGTTCAATGTGCCCACAACGTGTGCCAAGACTTCTTTTGAGTCTCTTTGCAAAGTTCTCAATGGACCTGTTGATTAATTGACAGATTTCTTATTTACCAATTTGATTGTCATCTTGCTAAGTGACTTCTCAGTGACGCGCAGCTGCGCTGGTACCCTGTTTGGTTTTTGGTTTTTAAATAGTAAAAATAATGATCATATGGTAAAATCAAGGCCATTTGATAACAATTATTTGAGATTAGACTTAATAAAATCGTGTTTTCACTACTTTTGGCTGTGTTACGTTTTTGAATCGTCAAAAAACGGTGGGTGTTCTCACTAAAAGTGTTATGACTTTTGTTCTGTTTGAAATACTTTGCTGAAATCCGGCCATCATGTGTCGATATGAATTGTCTTTAAGCCTGTAAAATTTCTTTTCAATATTCTTACTTTTGACCAAGATATTGGCCATAATTGAATTGGTTTTTCTGGTACTTTTTGTTGCGTCGCGTTTTTGAATCGCCAAAAAACTGTGGGTGCCTCACTAAAAGTGGTATAACGTTTGTTGTGTTTGAAATATTTTTTTGAAATTTGACCAGTTTACGTAAATATGAATCGCCTTTAAGACTGTAAAGTTTCAGTTAAAAATTCTTATGTTTGGTCAAGATATGGGCTAAAAACCGTAGGTGTTACTTTTTTATGGCCCACCCTGTAGATTATATAAATTATATAGATTATATAGAGGGAGAGAGAGAAATATAGACAGACATACAGACAGGCAGACATTATTATGCAGACAGATAGACAACCAGTCATACATATAAACAGACAGACAGACATACATATAAACAGACAGACAGACATACATACAGACATGCAGACACACAGACAAATAAACAAACACGGGCATCAGAGCCTTTGGGGTTGCTAACCCGCGTGACTGCGTATAATTATGTCTTCAAGAAGTCAAAGTCTCGTTGCTTATCTCAAAAAGCATGTGGCTATATATGCAGAGGCGAGCCAAAGAATATTTGCAGGGGTATTCCATCTGAGGTGCATGTTTCCTGTGGATATGGTCGCGAAATACACAGAGGTATCTTGAATCGGGCAATTAGTTATCTCTGGGTCAAACCTGTAACCCTCCAAATACGCTCATGTAACTATGTAACGTCTAGCATCCGCAATTCTATAGGATGCACACTGCACATGTATGTAGGCCTACATGTAGCACTCAAGGTGCAGGTTACATCTTGCAACTGAATCATGATATACATAGCTCCTCTCGTATTGGGAGCCCCATATACCAGCTAATTTGACATCTTTATTCATCAAGATCGACAAATTTGCATCATTATCTACGTATAAGAGGCTGTTAATTCAGATTTAAAGGTGTCTAAGCTGATAATAATTATTATTATCATTAGGGGATATGCAGCGAACAATTTAAACTTACGAGATTAATTTTGGTAACCAGCAGATAAACGCCATTCAACTCTCAGACATCCAGTGAATGGCGTGGTTGGATCATATCTGCTGTGGCAATATCGTCTGAGGTGGGAACCAGCTCTTCTAGGCAACTGACAATTTCTTACATGTATTTAGTTCCTATAGCCGTAATTTGCCATGCATACGCGACAGTGACGGTGAGCATTCCTGCACCGGTTCTCGTGTGCAAGGAACTCGTCTGAATCTCCGTAACGTGTTCGACAGGAGATGTAGCCTACAACCTAGAGAATATTAAACAGTCGCTCTTCACAGAATCCGTGAAGACTCTGAAAAGCAACTGTTCACTATTCTCAATGTGACAAATGTTGCTCTGCTCGTGACTTGTACCGTAGGCCTATACAGTTGGACAACTGTTATTTTGTTTGATTGGATCACTGATAGGCCGCGTTTGATTAATAAGACGTTCGTTGACAGAAATCTGATGTTCATAACGTTCATTCACACTTTATTGTCCAGGCTCTATTTTAGTCGTTTTCGGTAGGCTACATCATGCAAGTTTAGACACCAAGATGAAAATTTTAAGCGAACTGAGATGTTAATAAATCCCTATTTTGGGGGTCGTCCATTTTGAAAAATTGTTGCCATTGAAGCTATGGGGAAATTTGCGATGGCTCCATTGAAATCCTTTTCCCTATAAATATGTATGATTAAACACCAAGATGACAAGTCTAAGTGAATTGGAGGCTGATGTATTGAAAAATTTCTAGGCTACATAATACATATGGATAATACGCTAGGGTCGTATTAACTTGAACAACGCAGCAATTCTTTTATATGCAGGTGGTTAGTCCAGATTGAAAGGTGTGCAGCCTATAACACAATCACTGTTTTAATACGGGTAAGCAGTGAACAATTGAAAATAATTGAACGAGATAGAATTTAAATTTCGTTATAATTTTTAACAACATAACCGGTTCATTCCAAACAACTTGCAGCGTATACTTGTATGAGTGACAAGCACACAATGGCGAAGTCCTGTGGCGCTTTAGGATAATTATACTACCTCCACAGCAGTCCACCTCAAACTCCTTTCAAGGTAGATGATTACTTAAACTTCGTGGGCCCTACACACGTGGAATAAACAAATTGTTGCACTAAATAAACAAAACGTCACATTCAATAAACATAACGTTGCATTAAATAAACAAAACGTTGCCTTAAACATAAGTACTTACAGAACGTTGTATAAAATAAACAAACTGTCACATCAAATAAACAAAACGTTGTATGAAATAAACAAACCGTCACATTCAATAAACATAACTTTGCATTAAATACACAAAACTTTGCATTAAATAAACAAAACTTTGCATTAAAATAACAAACAAAACGCTGCATTAGATAAAAAAAACGTTAACTTTAGGGCTGAATCTGTAATTAATTTTGAGCAGCACTCACAGTTGACGTAGATGGTACTGTTCGTGGAGTTCATTCCGATTCCTGCGATCACTGCAACGCACTGCAGGGTTTTCCCATCGTCTGCTGAGCTGACCGTGAAGTCATGACTCCAACAGCTCGTCCTGTAGTGCAGTGTCCTTAGTCCGCGCGGACCAGTCACGTCCGTCGTGTAGGACGTCCGGAATCTGTCCGTGATCTCCCTGTCACCGAGGAACATCGTCATTTCCGGTGGAGGGTATCCGCCGTGGCTGAGACACTTGAGGGGAACGGGCCGACCCTCCGTCAAGGTCAGAAACTGCTGGGGAGTCTCGGAGTCGACGAAACTGCGCTCCAGAACGATGTACAGCCACTTGATGGGAGCTGAAAAGATACAGGCGGTTGGCTTAATGATTGGAATTGGTTGATTGAAATGGATTAATTAATTGATTAATTGATTGATTAATTGATTGTTTGACTGACTGACTGGTTGATTGAATGGCTGGCTAACTGGCTGACTGATTGTTTGATCGATTGACTGATTGATTGATTTGCTGTTTGATCGATCTAAACTACACTGACCTAGGACCTGTAGACTGTAGGTGACTTGACCGAGAACCATCGACTTCTTTCCTCTCAGTTCGCACGTGTAGTTCCCGCTGTCTTCAGGACTTGTGTCTTAAACAAACGCAATAATTATCCAAACCATATGAACGACAATTTATTGTCATCGATTGATATGAGGTCCCCTTCCCTCCCCTATAGGGCAAAAACTCAGCATGATACCGGGGAACCCACGAGAAACTTCCTTCCTGTACCAACGTATCTCTTTAACGATACAACGTTTTAACGCGATCGCATTCCGAGGCACAGTGGCACACTGATGATCAAGACAACGATGAGTAGGGTCAATTTGGACTGGTTTTTATACTGTAGTTAGCAACGAAGTCCCTGAGGGATTCTAAATACCTCGGGGCAAAAAAATAATAAGTGATTAGTAATAATGATAATGAAAACAACAAACACAAATAAAAACCCATTAAAGTAAAAAATAATAGCCAATAGCCATAGAAACAATAGCAGCAGCAGCAGCAAACGAAATCAAGAATTGCCAACACAACGCTGAAGACAAATGGCAGAGGGCAGAAAGAAGCGAAGTGCAACGACATTGTATGCAATCCTTTCCGTAGAAATAGCCAGCCATTGCAAATTGCGAGGGATTAAGGTGTCCACGACAGCGGAATCCTGATATTCATTAGCATATCATAGCATCGGATGAGGAGGACGAATCCGGACGTTCATGAAACGGATCCGAACGTCAATTGACTCTGGCTCTACCCCGTATTATATACTCCGCGGTCGTTGACGTAGGCAAAGATGGCCGACGACCTTTGGGTAAAGTACGTCGAACGAATTGCTTATTGGAGCGACGTCTGTTGTCGATTTCAAGTGCATGTCATCGCTTGTTAGCACTGGCAAAGCAGACGGGAATGTCACTACGCTGAAAGTGTTCGCTTGTTTATTCATTAGTAGAGAATAATAATTTAGAAGAACACTGATTAACAGCAATAGACCTAATAGACTTGAGGCTCCTAAGCCTCCGATGCCTAATCTAGTTGTTTAGTTTAAAAGGTTTTGAATATTGTATAATGTAATTATGAAAGGCTAGAACATTCTTATTCGAGACCCATAGTTTCTAATTGTCAAGACGTTTGAGCCAACATAATAATCAAACAGTAATATTTAATTTCTATTGAAACAGTTAAAGTAACAGCTTCTTGTTACTTAAAACAGTTTATTATTTTTTTTCAGTCTACTCTATGGTTAATTGGTTATAGTACTGTTATAGTAAGGTCACCATTGTGATGCACATGTATTAAGCTTACTTATTTTTGAAAACGCTGCAGGATTTATAAGGATTGCCAATCCAGATCTAAAGGTGTTTATGCCAGTAATAATAATAATTAATATTATATATAATTTTCGTTTATTCAACAATCCGGCAGACCGCAACCGGTCACAGTGTAGACCTACAGTAACTGTTATTGTATTGTATATTGTATTGTATTTAAACATTTATAAAGCGCCTCTAGTAGGGTGAACCGTTCAGAGGCGCTCCCAGTGCGCAAGGCCCAGCGAGAAGAAACAGGTTATGGAACAATCTTAATTAACACCAATCGTAACTAATAACTATAGTAACAGAACAGACAGACTGCAATACATCGTAGTAACCATAACCATAACCATAACCACAGTTAATAACCACAGTAGTTTCAGTCAACAGTTGAAAGTTGTTGAACCAGATTGAAGTTAAGTTTGGTTACCAGCAGTTTAATATAGACATAATTATTACAATGACATCAAATACCGTTTACTTCGATAGGAAATTTGTTAAGCGTTATTAAGTCAAGTTTGGTCTGATCACATTTAGCGAGTGTCTGACATTGAAAGCTACGGCTGTATTAATCCGCGGGGAACTCTAACGCTGTACACATCCGCCGAACTATAATATAGCGCTCAGCACCGCCCCTTCGTTCGTCATTATGCCGAAAATCCTCTATTGTCGCCTGGCGAATACAAAATGGCCAATCTCGTCATCCTCTCGTCCGCCGATCTCGTTCAAGCCTCGCGAGACGACAACGACGACGACGACGAGATTTGTTTTCTGTGCGTAACTGCTACGCTGGTACCCTTTAATGCAGTCAGCAGAGACGCTGGTTCCCCGCGTGCAGGGTCGTACTGTACGCGTCTCGCTTTCAGATTAGCGCCTCTTTTCCTGTTGCAACGAGGATGACGGTCTTGTTGGTCGTCGCTGTCCGTGTTTTTCGTTAACGGTCGGAGAAGGAAACTCCGTCCGGGTTAATTTCAATGTTTGGGTTGGATCCGATTCGGGTTGAGCCACGTACGATGCTGATGAAATGTAAACGCTTCACGGTCGTACTGCGTGCAGGCGAGGGGACTAAACGCAGACGGTTCACCATTCTCCATCACACCCTTGAGCCAATCGACGACGATGGAAGAACGACTCGGAAAATGACTGCGGCGAATAATTCTGACCGGGGATGTTAATGTGCCCTGTGCCACAGCGTCGTCTATTACAAAGGGCGATGGTT
This sequence comes from Lumbricus rubellus, assembly GCA_945859605.1. Classification (NCBI taxonomy): domain Eukaryota; kingdom Metazoa; phylum Annelida; class Clitellata; order Crassiclitellata; family Lumbricidae; genus Lumbricus; species Lumbricus rubellus. The sequence continues at coordinate 4,577,870 of OX243811.1, read as the reverse complement.
TCATTTGACGCGAACATGGATTGATGGCTTTGTGCAGTGAGATGACATGGCGCTATAGAAGTCTTTTAGATCGGAAAGGATCGTGTGGTTTGTGCGTTGTTGTTGATTATGGAGCAACATAAATTGCTTAGGTTTGAAAGTAGATAGAGCAGAGTGAAGCAAAAAAGAGAAGAAAAATCAAAAGACCTAGGCCTAGTCGTCATGTTATGTTAAAAGTTCGACAGTTGCAGAAGACTATAGATAAACGTAGAAGAAATATCAGCCTCTTAATTAAACCTGGGGTAGGCTAGGCCTATGTATGGGCATGAAGTGTTAGCGACTTCGTTTGCTTAACCTCGACACATGGGTGCCCACACATAGGGGTAAGAGTGGCATCCTCTGGAAAAATGACACCCATTTTTAAAACAACTACTTTTTGGTTTTTTAGCAAATCTCGTCGCAAAAAGCATCATTGAAACTATTGATGAACAGAATGAAACTTGGAATTTTGAACTTGGAAACTTGTTATAGCCCCCATTCACGCTCTCTACTCAGAGGTGCTCCCGACTACAGCGCGGGCATTGCAGCGGAGTTTCACGCCGAAGCGCTGAGCAATTGCGAGTAAAGGACTTGACCAAGGTCCCTACGCGGCGACTTGAGGTGGATTCGAGCCTGCAACTCCCCGGCTGCAAGGCAACGAACATACCCACTACAGCACTGCGCCCCACAATATTATGTATATACAATATCAATGCCTATAATATCTTGCTTTGCCATTATCAAGAAAGCGAGAGAAGGAAAAGGGGAGGAAAGGGAAAAGGGGAAGAAGTGGAAGAAGGAAAAAGGGAAAGAAGGGAACAGAAGAAGAAAAGAGGAAGAAAGGGGAAGAATGGGGAAGGGGAAAGGGAAAGAAGGCGAAGAAGGCGAGAAAAGGAAAGAGGGGAAACAAGTGGAATAAGGGAAACAAGGGGAATAATGGAATAAGGGAAGAAGAATAGAGTAATAAGCATGAAGAATCAATCATATGGTGTATAAAATAACACTTTGAACAATTACTGCAACGCTTGTTGCCTGTTATTATTATTATTATTATTATTAACATCGTCATTATTGCATATATTATTTATAATTATTATGACAAGGACATGCCAAAAATAAATTAATTTCCCTAATAATGCCAAATTTTATGAGCGAAGCCGTTTCTGGGTCCCGAGCAATATTGACACGGAAAGGCCCAAATATCTAAAACAAAACAAGCTCCATGCCCTTCAACTTGTGTTTGTATGTAATTTATGTAGGCTATGTGTAAGTATGTGCATGCATAAAGTATGTGTATATCCAGATGCCAAATATAATGGCAGTTCTGATAGTCTTATATTTTATATAATTATATGTATATCAAGTTGCCAAAAACAATGGCAGTTCTGATAGCCTTATATTTGATACACCTCGACAATAATTATGATGGAGAAGAATTGGAATTTGGATAAAAATTAAATGTGAGTTATCGTGGGTGCTATATCACGCCCCTAGCAATATCAGCTATAATGAGTACATCGACCGCACACTGTCGATGCAAAGATGAGACGGTGAGGAAGAGGAGTGATAGATCATTCTCATATACCGAGGCCAAGAAGATGAAGGCTTACACTTGTGGTGGTTTTCGGTGCCTGGAGCCTGAGTGTTCCAGGTTTAAATCCACCTCAAGCGCTGCGTATATATGTCCTTGAGCAAGCCCTTCACTCGCAATTACTCGCGCACTTCAGCGTGAAACTCCGATGCCGTGTACGCGCTGTAGTCAGAAGCGCTTCTGAGTAGAGAGCCTGAAGGGGCGCTATAGCAAATGGAGAAATAAATAAATAAAATGATAAAGCCATGCGTCTTCAGCTGCAACTTAACGCATGGCTCTTCTTTGCTTACCATTTTTCATATGTGTGAAAAATTATGATTTCACGTGATTCTACGATGTATTACACAAATCATGTTAAATCATATTATCCAAACTTTATAGCGCCACACGACAACCAAACGCAGGGCATCAGCTTATTCACGAGCGTATACAGAACGCGCGAATCCATCAAGACAACAATGGAGCCGTAGATGACCACGCAGAGTAACGGATGCTCTTATCAAGCCATCATGCATCTGCGGTGGGGTCGTTCTTCTTATCACGCGTACAGGCTGGAAAATCGACGAAATGCGACGATCAGTACCCGGCATGATGAGCCTCGGGAGTCTGCGGCACATTTACGGTAATTAGACGAACTGGCGCTCTATCAATGGCTAACACGCTCCTCGGTGTCCGATGATTTGTTTCAAGGGGCGAACCATTCGTTCGACCGCGATCACAAATTAGATGAAATTACTGTGTTGTTTATTGCCGTGAGAGACAAACTGACTACAGCGTTCGGTGATGCTGGCCAAATAATACATTTAATGGGTCCTCGTACAATGTACATCGAGATGTGAGTGGAATGGTGCGGTTATGTCATGAGCGTCCGCACACAGGGGCGAGAAGGGTCCTCCCTCTTTGAAAAATTGACCCTTGTTTTTGAGCTGCTAGGCTATACTTTTGCTTTTTAAATGTCAATGGTTTAAATAAATATAAATTCAAATGTCTGTTGAATGATTGTAACTGTCAAAACGTCGCAAACTTAACACTGTCCTGCACGTTGACAATTATAATTTTTGGAAAGAGGGAGGGAGGGGATTGGCCGGGAACGGGGTGAATCCTAAAATTCACGGGCAACGCCGGGTACCGCAGCTAGTACATTATAATAGAGTATCCTAAACATACATGTGTATTCACTATTCACTGTTCATATAGGTCTAGGTGTGTGTAGATCGACATGAATATTTATGTAACTTATATAGAGTCCGTACATCATCCAAGCAATCTGGCATTGTGTACATGTAGTGTTTGCCGCGTGGTTGAGTGTTTGCATTGCTAAGTGCAGTCGTTGGTTCGATTCCTGCCGCCCAAAAAAGAAGACACGACGAAACAAACCGTGAATTGTGACAAGTCCTTCATCGACGCCTCGTCCTTAGATGCTGGAGCTATAAAACACTAAATAATCTAGTGTCTGGAGACTTTTATAGCGCCTTTTTTCTAACACGCAAGGCGTCAAAGGATGGAGCCCTATAACGTCAAACAACAGAACCAAGCTTTTGTGTTTGACATGGCACGGTGGCTTATTGCATTGGCCGTTCTCCTTGAAGAGCACAGGATGCGAGATCTCCCTCGGAGAATCACTATTAAGTAATCTATTGTATGCATGTATGTACAGGGTGGGCCAAAAAAATAAGCCCCTACGGTTTTTTGTCAATATCTTGGCCAAAAAATAGGATTTTTTGAATCGTCAAAAACGGTGGGTGGCCTCACTAAAAGTGATATTACTTTTGTTCTGTTTCACATATGGCGATGAAATTTGGCTATTGAACGTAAATAATGAATTACCTGTAAGCCCGTAAAACTGGATTTGAAAATTCCTATTTTTGGCCAAGATATCGAAAAACCCGTAGGGATCACTTTTCTGCCCACCCTGTATGTATGTATGTATGTATGTATGTATGTATGTATGTATGTATGTATGTATGTATGTATGTATGTATATATGTATGCATGTATACATGCATGAATGTATGTAATACTATGTATGCACATATGTATGTATGTATGTATGTATGTATGTATGTATGTATGTATGTATGTATGTATGTATGTATGTATGTATGTATGTATGTATGTATGTATGTATATATGTATGTATGTATGTATGTATGTATGTATGTATGTATGTATGTATGTATGTATGTATGTATGTATGTATGTATGTATGTATGTATGTATGTATGTATGTATGTATGTATGTATGTATGTATGCATGTATGTGTGTATGTATGTATGTACGTACGTACGAGAGCTCGTAATTTAAATCAGTTTAGAATAATGCAGGCAGACTTATAGTTCGCGCTAAGGTTTCTAATGCACACGGGATCATGCAGAATAAAAGGTTCTAAGGATCACATAAACGAGAAATAATAATAAAGTAATAGTTGGATAGAGATGTGAAAAACGCAAACTCCCAACTAGTCATCATCAGTTCGGTCATTTGCAAAGACATTCGGCGCATAGGTCTATGTGTCTATGGTCTCATTGGTCTGTGGCTTTTGCGTGACTCTGCCCTGACACTGTTAGCGAAAACACACATATATTCTTTCCACCATGTGTACTTATATGTGTGTAAATATACAGTACGTATGACTAGTATACGTATGCGTATAATGCATAGATATGGGTATAGTCTATACTCGGTGAGCCAAAATGTAGCCACTGCGTTTTTTGCCAATATCAATGCCAAAGTATGAATAAACAAAACAAATTTTACCCGACTAAAACTCAATTCATGTTTACGTATATAAATTTACCACAATATTTCAAACTGTTGCCGAATGTTTTTTGAAATTTTTAGTATCTTCTTTATATATAATTTCTTCGACCTACTGAACAACTCCTATTGCCATAATACGACCAACATGTATAGCGAGCTGTAGGCCTACATGTATATCACACGCCGCCACTGAGAATGATTACTTAATGTTTCACTCACATGTTTTGCATTATCATTGTTTGACACATTGTTTTCAATGTATATATACACACAGTTATCAATGTATACACACAGTTATCAATGTATACACAGGTTATCAATGTATACACACAGTTATCAATGTATACACAGGAGTCAATGTACACACAGGTGTCAATTTAGTCACAGGTGTCATTATACACAAGTGTTAATATGCATTGTGCACACATGTATTAAGGTACACAAAGTGACTCAAGTGTGAATATACATGTGCCTTTGATGCGTAGTTATGCGGTGATGTTAATATGCACAAAGGTAGTAAATACACGCAGGTGTTAGTGTACATACATGTGTTTAATACACACACAGGTAATACATATAAGACACCCACACACAGTTGTTAATTAATATACCTTTGATGCTTAGTTGTGCCGTGATATTAACATACATACAGGTAGTAAATACAGGACACAGGTGTTAGTGTACACACATTTGTTTAACACACACACACACACACACACACACACAGGTAATACATATAAGACACCCACACATAGTTGTTAATATACCTTTGATGACTAGTTGTGCTGTGTATCGTGGTATGTGCGTTGTGACGATGGTGTGGTCGTATCTTCTTGTCGTCGCAAAAGGTTCCTGGACGGATCCCATGATGTTGATATTCGTTCGCTCCATCTGCTGCGACTTCTGCCACAGAATTGGATTGTCGAACATTCGGTAGTCCTCCATGTGGAACTCACAGTTCATTCGGACCTTGCTTCCCACGTTCACCACGTGATCCTGACCACGTGACAGCATCGACACCGGGGCCGACGTAGTACCTGTAATGTAATATAATGTAATGTATTGCGCTGTCATGTCGCCTTTGTTGCATATGATAATTACTGCAATGCAATGGTACATGTAACTATGGTGCACAGGCGCGCACGTTGACCGTATGACTACATGTATGTATGTATGTATGTATGTATGTATGTTTGTATGTATGTAATTGTATGTATATAGGCGGGATAATAGGCCTATGTATGCATTATGATGTGTTTATGTATGCATGGGCGAAGACCTAGGGGGCAGAGGGGACGGTTCCCCCAATAGAGGTGTTGGTGGAACGGCCCATGCATTTGTCCCCCCCCCCCCCCATTGTTGAGCGTCAGGACTAAAAAACGGTCATCAACTTTTTTGCGGTGAAAATAGAAAATGTTCTTGACTTTTTGGCCAGATGACAAAAAAGGTCGTCAGAAATTTTGTCCGGCAAAAGATGGAAACTTTTTTCCGACACTCAGCCATTCGCCCGTCCAAAAATCTCGCGTCTTTCCTTCGGCCACTCGTTCGTCCCCCCCCAGTCTCCGCCCAGGTCTCCGTTCATGTATGTATGTATGTATGTATGTGTGCATGTATACATGTGTATGGTTATGTAATTTGAGTGCATAATACACGAAGTCTGTAACTATATTCTACAAGAAATTTCCATAGACCCAATATTTAATTATCTTGTATTCGCACAAATGTGGATTTATAATGTAAACAAAGACAACAACAAACCTTCTGAATCAGTCAATCAGGCTCATCATAGGCGTAGGGGACATTTCAGCGTGGGGAGGGGGGGGCAAAAATGAGGGTTTTGCCCGAAATTTTTTCCGGCCAAAATCTTAAGAAAAATTCCCGTTGACGACCTTTTTTTAGTCGACCGGCCGAAATCATCTGAAATTTCCCGTTACTTTTTGCTCGATAGGTCTGACGACCTTTTTGTTCGGGCAAGTCTGTTTTTTCGGGCAAGAAGACCCGGTAAAATAAAAAATAATAAAAATTTTTATTTTTTATTTTATTTTTCCGGGTCTGCTTGCCCAAAAAAAATCAGTCTTGCCCGAAATTTGGGGGGTATTTGCCCCCCCCCTGGACCCCCGTCTCCTACGCCTATGAGTCTCATTCTTCTTATATCATAAAACCATCCTCTAATAAATGTTGACTTATTGTCCCATTCTAAGCTTCATCTTTTCAATATTAATATCCAGTTCTCTAATGTTCCTCTGTCGCGGTTGGCTTCAACATGATATGTGTTATCAGTTCTACCATCTCTCCCGGGGAATTACGTATATCCACGGACTCTAAGCCTTCTGTACGCACTTTTCCAGGTGAATGAGAATCTATGCTGATACGGCGCTGGAAAGGTTGGGCAGAGGCCGGGAACGATGGCCAGAATAGTAGGAGACGATGATAAAGGGAGGACATCTTAGTATCGGGTAGTTTAGAGGCGAAACGGTAGCAAGAAGGAAATATCAAGAAGAGGGACAAGGAGAGGATAATGAGAAAGTAGAGGAAGATAATGAGTATATAGGACAAATGGAAGACAGTTTGGAAAGAGAAATAATGAAAAGGAGAGTCAGGGGCAGGGACAGCGAAAAGTGTGAAGTAGTAAAAGGAGGTGATCGAGAAGGCAATTATCGAGGATGAAGAAGCTAAAGAACCTGAGTGCGGAGGAGCAAAAGAAGAAGAAAAGATGATGATGATGATGATGATGATGATGATGATGATGATGATGATGATGATGATGATGATGATGATGATGATGATGATGATGATGATGATGATGATGATGATGATGATGATGATGATGATGATGATGATGATGATGATGATGATGATGAGAAGAATGAAGAATGAAGAACGCAGTGAATATATGAGAAGAATGAATAGGAGAAAGAATAATAAGGCAGAAGCTGATGAAGAAACTTGAATTGGCGGTAGAAGAATGAGCAAATTACAAAAGTGGAGTATAATAGTTAGGAGGGCAGAAGAAGAAGGAAGAGGAAGAAAGAGGAAGAGCACAAGAATAATGACTATAATTTGTAAAACTACACAAGTAGGATGGGGTGAAAAGGGTGAACAGAGGACAAAGAAGATGGAAAGGTGTAAGAAGACAGGGATTATTCTAAGAAATTTTTAGAACTGCACAAAACGACCTTTTTAGTCGTCCGGACCAAATGTTTGATCGTCGAAATCCCGTGAAAATATTACCAATTTGAAATTTTCCCGGCCCCCAAAAAACTGATGACCCTTTTTTAGTCCTTCGTTCACTATAACACTATGAGTTACTGCACAAAATCTTATTTTCAACTGCACAAAATTCTTTTCCAACTACACACTTTGTGTCCAGCTGCACGTTAAAATAACCTCTGGAAGAAGGTAATCAGAGGAAGAGAAGGACGAGAATTAGGAGTCTCTTCAGAATGAGGAAGTAAACCTATACCGAGAACAAAGAGCTGAAAGAAAGACGATTTTTGAACACGACGATTAATTATCGAAGGCGTAGGTGGAGGACTGAATGAATGACTTGAATCTAGTGAGACAGACAGAGAGACAGACAGAAAGAAAGACAGACAGACAGAAAGACAGACAGAAAGAAAGAAAGAAAGACAGACAGACAGACAGACAGACAGACAGAAAGAGACAGACATAGGCAAAGAGACAGTCTGAGAAGAAACCGAGACACAGACACAGGGACAGACAGATAGAGACAGACATAGGGAAATAAACAGACAGAGACACAACCAAAACAGACAGAGACACAGACAGAGACACAGCCAGAGACACAAACAAAGACACAGATAAAGACAAAGAGGCACACAGACAGAGAGGGACACAGACGGACTGTCCGTCCTAATCTGCGATGATTTATTGCTGTTTAACGGTCGACCGACGGACTGAAGTGAAATTGAGCGAAGGGTTCGTCAAACGACGAAGAAGAAGAAGATGACGACGATGACGATGACGATGACGACGATGACGATGACGACGATGATGACGATGACGACGACGATGACGACGACGATGACGATGATTCGTTCCGTCGGACGGTTATAACGATAACGCCTCAACCGAGGAACAAGTTGGCCAAACGATTATCTAATCAGGCTTGACTATTGATACACACACGGAACCAACGATACGCACACATACGTGCACGCATATGCACAGGTATACACACGCACGGACACGACTACACGCACAAACGCTTGTATACATGCATATTGTATATATATATATTATATATATTATATATTATATATTATATATTATTAGCTGTACCCAGCCACGCGTTGCTGTGGCAAAAAAGACTTCCCCCTCTCCTACCCCTCCCCCTCCCTTCCCCCTCCCCCGTCCTCGTCCCCTCCCCCTCCCTCTCCCCTCCTCCTCCACCTCCTCCTCTTCCCCCTCCTCCTCCTCCCCCTCCCCCCCCTCCTCCTCCCCCCCCCCCCCCCCCCCCCCCCCCCCCCCCCCCCCCCCCCCCCCCCCCCCCCCCCCCCCCCCCCCCCCCCCCCTCCCCCTCCCCCCCCCCCCCCCCCTCCCCCTCCCCCTCCCCCTCCCCCTCCCCCTCCCCCTCCCCCTCCCCCTCCCCCTCCCCCTCCCCCTCCCCCTCCCCCTCCCCCTCCCCCTCCCCCTCCCCCTCCCCCTCCCCCTCCCCCTCCCCCTCCCCCTCCCCCTCCCCCTCCCCCTCCTTCTCCCCCTCCCCCTTCTCCTCCCCCTCCGCGATGGCCACGCGGATCACGCCATAAAACGCTTGAGCAAGAAGGCCGTAATGAAATGCGAAGGCCGTAATGAAATGCGCTAAAGAAATTTACGGAACAAACATGCCCGAATTGGCATGCAAGGCTTATTGACGGGCGTAGGCTATGTGTTGAAAACGGCGGAATTTGCAAAGTTGCTTTTTTGGCTTAAAAGATTGCGCTTTTTCCCAAAAATCATTCTGCAAACACGGCCGTGTTGGAACTAAACGTTTTGGTGAAGTTTCGAAAGCAATCAATGAAGAAAGTTCGGAGATCTTTCATCAGGTGCCAAACGCGGTTAGATTTTTATATATATAGATATATATATAAGGCAAACAAATAAAACACGAATTTAAGCAATTCAAGCAAACACACAATATACGCGCCGGCTAATACGCACACGCACTCGCACGCACACGCACACGAGATACACACGCACACACACCAACAAGATACATGTATAATTTATACAATTCTCGCCGACACTCCGATATACGGTGTAGACCTATAGGGCCTACATAGAGATTGTGTGCACTTAGACATCATAATTATAATAGATGTGGGACCCGGCATTTCCCGGGAAATTTGGGTTTACGACACTACTCCTCTAGGGTACCCAGCTTTGAGCGCAAAATTTCGGGTTTTCGCCAGCCCTCCACCCAACCCCGCTTCCCCAAAAG
>OX243811.1:4560560-4563060 GCA_945859605.1 Lumbricus rubellus | reverse complement strand
AACCTCATCTCCTTGCCTACATGACCAAATAAACTCATGTCAAATTGGACAAACTCTACGGAGTTTTCGTGAGACGGCGCTATATAAATAATATTATTTACGATTTAAACTGCGATTACTTTACACGAGAAGATCAGAGGCAGAGGGACGGGACGGACCACCCACTGTGATATGCCGAGAGTAAGAAAAGGTAGTCGCTAGCACCAGTGGCGTATACAGCTAGCCTTTTGTAGACCCGTCGTTCTTGCAATAAAGATCGCAAAACTAATCTATGGCAATTTCTATTAGGCCTAACACATACAATGCAACTCAGAGAAAAAAATCATGAATGCTGCAACTGCACGAATGAGACAGATAAATTGAGGTATTTTTGGCCTAACTGCAGTGATTTCCGATTCTATAGAATTTAAAATCTATCACGTTGCAGACTTTTCCACTTATTACCAGCTGCCTACTAAAACAACGTCATGCCATCATAGAGTTTTCTTTGTAGGCTTAGCATTTTTTCAGCAAAAGATTTCAACCATCCATCAATTCCGGCTCATGATTTGCAATTTGAACACCACAAACGATACCGAACATTCGTACAATCATCAATTTTTCACAGTAGGCCCTGACTAAAAATACATGTAAGTTAGCAATATATTCTTTACAATTGCAAAAATTGGGACAAGTTTATACGTGATTCCCAAGAATCCTGATCCTCACTTGCTCAATTTGATGTCTCCTTGATTTTGGGATGAGAGCTGAGAAGAGTTGAGGGCAGTGTGAGAATTGTGGAAAATTACTGGGGGGATCAGACTAAGATCCACGTGGAGTTGGGTTGTGAAAAGGTGAAAAGACTTAACTGTGTGACCCTAAGAAAGACTAGCAAGGGTTGAACGACCTCAAACTCCCGGGCAATTCTCACTCTGGTTGAGGGAGATGTCAGTTTGCTTCCGTTACTATAGGCCTATATATCCAGCATATATGACCGGAATTATACACGATCATGCCTGTGACAAGCATGAAGTTTCTGCGGCGCACCATTTAATTGCAATACAAGAACGTGACAAATAGACGGATGTGATCACATTCATCCTAAACGATAGCATAGACCAACCTTTGACCTTTGCATAGGAAAGCATGTGAACGAAAATCAGATGCGGGTATGAATCGTTAACTGTTCTCAACTTAAAACTGAATTTGACCTATTACCTATCATCGTTCACACACATCAGCGTAATCTTGCAATCAAATATTGACCCTCATGACTCGAGACGAGAAACGAGTTAAACACAATTCATTATATAAAACCACCTGCCTGCTTACTGAATGCTTACTGAATGCCTGCTGTCACAAAATAATGTGAATAATTAGGTTACTAATTATTAGGCTAGATTATAGGCTAATAATTCAACAATCTCTGTGGGCCCCTGGAGATCGTGGGCACGTGTGCTTTGCACACATTGCACACATGGTAGCTACGCCACTGGCTAGCACATAAACAACTATGTTACTGTTCTCTAGGCAATTTATGTAGCGCCTTTTGTATCCAATGAACAAAAATATGGAAATGGCATTGAAAATTAAAAATTCATAGGCATACAATGCTGGAGAGGGTCCTTATGCACACCCGTGCCGCCTAACCAAAGGAGTACATTTCATAGTTGACAGTCGGCGTCAAGTCAATGTCAAGTTCTATCGTCGTCGTCGTCGTCGTCGTCGTCGTCGTCGTCGTCGTCGTCGTCGTCGTCGTCGTCGTCATCGTCATCGTCATCGTCATCGTCATCGTCATCATCATCATCATCATCATCATCATCACATCATCATCATCATCGTCATCATCATCATCATCGTCATCATCATCGTCATCATCATCGTCGTCGTCATCATCGTCGTCGTCGTCGTCATCATCATCATCATCATCAGAAGCAGCAGCAGCAGCAACAACAACATCAGCATCAGCAGCAGCAGCAGCAGCAGCATCACCATCATCATCAGCAGCATCATCATCATAATCATCAACATCAAAAACAACAACAAAAATGAAAGACAAAAAACAACAGAAACAACAATGGCAACATCAACAACAACAAAAACGACATATAGTGTACTGTAGTAGACGTGAACAAAAGCAGCGGGATCATTTCATTTACAATGGATTCATTTCATTTACAATGGATTGGATTTTTCCGATCGGATAAAATTTGCAACGAAGCGAAAGAAACGCAGAAGAGATCAGACAAGTGGAAGAGATTGTTGGCTGCTGCATGGCTTTAGTAGATTATGACGAGAACATGTATGTATGTATACATGTATTTTGTGAATCGATGTATGCATGCATGTATGTATGCATTTGTCATTCGATGTATATATACGACTGGAAGCACATTATGCAATGTATCTTTGTATTTCCGAATTGGTGTATGTATGTATGTATGTATGTATGTATGTATGTATGTATGCATGTATGCATGTATGTATGTATGTATGTATGTATGTATGTATGTATGTATGT
>OX243811.1:4443060-4553060 GCA_945859605.1 Lumbricus rubellus | reverse complement strand
CCAACCTTTATTCCTTCTTCCGTTTCCTGTAGTGCCTCCCGTATCAGCTCTTCGATGTATAGATTGAATAGTATGGGTGAGAGTGGACACCCCTGTCTCACACCCCTTCCTATTTTTCCCGGTTCCGATAGTTCCCCATCTATCCTCACTCTTATCCTCTGTCCCATATACAGGTTTCCTATTAACCTTCTATCTCTCCAGTCCACACCCATCTTTCTCAGGATTGTCATTAGCTTCCTCCAGTCTACCCTGTCGAACGCCTTCTCGTAATCCACAAAGCATATGTACACTTCTTGGTTGTTCTCCAGACTTCTTTCCGTCAGCATTCTCAAAGCTCCAATGGCGTCTCTCGTTCCTCTGCCCTTTCTGAATCCGAATTGATCGTCCCCAAGACACCCGTCTGCCTCCGCCTTTGCCTGCAGTCTCCTTGTCAGTACCCTCAGCAGCACCTTCGAAGCATGTGTCAGCAAGCTTATCGTACGGTATTCTTCGCATCTTACTGCATTCGCCTTTTTCTTTAATGGTATCAGTATTGTCTGCAGAAAGTCATCCGGCCACATTCCAGTTTTGTAGATCTCCTGACAGATTTGGATCATTTCGTTCATTGCCTTTTCTCCCAATTCCTTTAATATTTCCACTGGTATGTTATCGATTCCTTCCGCCTTGTTGTTTTTCATTTCTGAGATAGCTGCTATTATTTCCTCTTTAAGTATTTCTGGTCCTGTTTCTTCATCCTCCATCTCCTGGTTTAACCCCGCGGGTCTGTTTTTGGTTTGATAGAGGTCCTCTACATATTCCTTCCATCTCTCCTTTACTTGTTGGGGGTCTTGTAACATTGTTCCATCTCTATCCTGTACTCCAATTCCTCCATTCTGCATCGTGTTCTTTGTCGTCTTTTTCACTATTTCATACATCTTATCATATCTTCCCATCCTCTGCATTTCTTCTATCTCTCTGCACTGGTTCTCCCACCATTGTTCCCTCGCCTTTTCGGTTGTTCTCCTGAGTTTGTTGTTTAGCCTTCTGTACTCCTTTTTCGCCTCTTCCGTGCTCTGATGTCTCCACTTTCTTCTCTCTTCCATTTCTCTTATCATTTCTCCCGTTATCCACGGCTTCCGTGGGGTCTTTCCTTTTTGGTACCCTATTGTTTCTGTTGTTTCCTCAACGATTATATTCCTGATATTTTCCCACCTTTCCTCCACTGCTATCTCTTCGCTTTGCTCTTGTTGTGTCTTCTCCAATCTGCTGTCTATTCTCTGCGCCAGTTCTATTCTTTTCGTCTCTGTCTTTAGCTTTTCTTTATCCCATCTCTTTATTGTGGGTGCTTTTCTTCTTATCAGCTTTAGGTTTAGGTGGCTTGTCATCGCTACTAGATTGTGATCCGTATCCGCATCCGCCCCTGGCATAGCTCTGGATGTTTTTATGCTATTTCTATATCTTTCTTTTACCATGATGTAGTCTATCTGGTATCGCTTCTCATCCCCCGGGGATTTCCACGTGTATCGTCTCCTCTTTTCCTGTTGAAACCATGTGTTTGTTATCACCATTTTCTGTCTCTTGCAGAAGTCCACCAGCTTTTGTCCTCTTTCGTTTCTTTTTCCCAAACCATATTTTCCTACACAATTTCCCTCTCTTCCCTCTCCCACTGACGCGTTCCAATCTCCCATCACTACTGTGTAATTCTTTCCTCTCGTCTTTCGCAGTTCTTCCTCTATATACTCGTATATCTCATCTACCTCTTCTTCGTCGCTTGCCGTTGTTGGCATGTACACCTGTACTATCTTGATGTCTACCGGGTATGCTTTAATTTCCACCACAAGTATCCTATCCTTGTAGTTCTCAATTTTCGTCACACATCCGGCTACCTTCTCATTTAGTAGCACCGCCACTCCACTTTGCCCATTTCTTTCTTCAGTATATATCACTCTTACTCCCTCACTCATGAAGTCTCCTCCGTCCTTCCATCTCACTTCTGACAATCCCAAGATATCTAGATTGGCTTTTCTCATCTCCCTTATCACGTTTGCCAGCTTACCCGCTCTTCTCATTGTTCTCACGTTCCATGTTCCGATATTTATCTTTTCTTTAGTAGGTTTCCTCTGGGTCCCTCTCGTTTCTATCGTTTCACAAGGATTTCTCTGGATTACGACCTGCATGGCCTTGCCCCCATGCCTGCCGAACGCGACTCTTCCCACCATTGGTTGGGTTGACCCGTTAACGTTGTTTACTTCTATCTGTAATTTTGTCATTGGCATTGTCTTGGGAAAAATAGAGAGGTAGTTTCCCGTTGTAGTTTTCATGCATACAAACATAATTTATAATCGTTGTTACATGCAATATAAAGGTGTCGAAACAGATCTTAAGTTTCTTAACACAGAATAGGCCAAAATTAATGTAGAATTCAATCAATATCAGGGCTTTTTAAATGTGCAGTTGTACACAAAATGTGCAGTTCTAAGTGGATTTGTGCAAATGTAGAAGCACTTATGTACAGTTAAAACTAGCAAAAATGATCATTGTCCTCTGATTGGAAGTAATTTACCATGGAGGATGGAAAGGAAAAGAAGGTGTTGTGCAGTTCAAAAAATTCCTTAAAAACAGCCCTGATCAACGATAGACTTTCATGTGGCAGCCACGGCTTTGGCGTTCCTGTAATTTTTTATACAGTTTTCACCATACCGTGATGAGTTTTGCACCTACGGGCTCCGGGACCTGTTTCCGCCTGTAAAGCCGTAGCCTATGCTCTGCGCTCCAGACCACAATGACTTTAAATTGCCCGTGAAATATGACAATAACTTCATCTCCCGAGTAGACTACTCTTTCAGATTGTTCGCAGTATTATCTATAGAAACCAGTAAAAGCTCACTTTCCTAGCCTAGAATTTCGCAGCAGCATGCAGATATAATTTTGTCCAATTTCATATCCCACGTCAGTTCCGGTATTGGCAACTTAATTTTCTTTAATACATATTAAACGAGCTTAGTGATTAGCGCGAGTAGTCTAAAAATCTGAAATAAATGTTGTCAGATACAACCGATTTAGAGGTTTCTAAGCAGCCAGTTACAATGCTATAATGCAACATCTTAATTATATAGCAGGTATTCACCATGGGAGGAGTTTAGCAGTGGGTAGAGGGGGCTAAGCCCCCAAGAAGACCCAGGGGTCCTATGTGGGCTTCGGGAATGGATCTCCATGCCAGTGAGCTATCCAGTATCCAATGCGCCACCAGTGTAAAAAGTAAATATAGTAGGCCTATTCAGTCAATAAAGATAAAATTTTATATAAATTGTGTAATACGCGTGCTATGTTGCCTACATAGGCCTATTCACATTTAAATAAATTATGTATGCAGGCTTAGGCCCGCATATATATATATATAAGCTTATTTATATTATATGCAGCTTTTGTTGAGGGTCTTAGCTGGTCAATTCATCGAAAAGATAAGCAGAGTCAAAGCCATAATATAATACGGTCCGAACGGTCGCTATATAAAAACTTTCACATTTGCAAATATGCATCCATTTTAAAGAACAGACTTTAATGACAAACTATCTGGCAGATCAACAGGCCTCAGGTAAGTCTATGGCCTCTGCTTGGCGAAGCATTTTCATAACGAGGATGCATGATTAGCAACGAGCCCCCTCTAGATATCAAGGCTATGGACTGGCGCCATCTTCAGCGTTTGGTTTTAATCCATGCAATAGTAAGACTTGTAACTAATGATCTTGTGGCATAAACCGATTGCGTACATGTAACTTCACACAAAGAGAATCTTTCTACGCAAATCAGTGTGGTTTATTTATAATGCGACAGAAAATTATTTCCAGGTGTCGAAATGAAGCCTAAAATAAGCTGTATTATTTCCAATCATTCAGCCGTTTATTGACTTAAAAAACAACATAAATCTCAGGCAAACTTAGAAATGTAAGACAAACAAACAGTTCGAGATAATCTGTAGATGACGTCAACAGTACAATCCTAAAGTATAAGAAAATCTGTGAATGCAGGTTTGTCCCTTTTCATTCATGCAGTTACAGAAGGCTAAACAATTTGCAATGAACAACGTGATTAAAAACGTCAATAGGCCTATGATTATATACGTAGGCTACATAATAATAGTCTAAATCAGACTAACAATGTTTGGACTATAAACCATGGCCAAACCACTGAAACGACGTTTTATACCTTTTTATATTCAGTTTCTGTCGTTTTAAAATCTATGATTTTATTGAATTATTCAGAGTTTTGACGTCAGTTCGTGTCAGTCACCGTCTTTTACAGTCACCATGGGCAGTCACTTTTTGAACACCCTCAATGGTTGTCAATAAAACACAACAGCATAAAACATACGCAATAAATGGAATGGATGAATTTTGCGTTTAGCGACATCTTATGTCAAACGAGGAGACCTATCGTTTATTGATTGCTTTGCATTTAAGTCTATACTAATATATATAAGCGATTCAAACCGTAACATAGAGGTGTTTAAGGGATTGATAACAATTACATAGAACTCGAGTGTGCAGCTAAAGTATGGACAATAATAAAGTTATGATTTGTCAGGCATAGCCTACATAATTATAGTATTGACTTTAATCTTTTTAAAGGTTGTAAACTTGTGGATCTTAGTGATGTGCAATTGTGCATAGCAGGCTAAAACAATAAAAGAATATACATGTATATTATTACGAGAACACAATGCAGTTGTTCATAATTGTGTAACGTCCTATGAGGCCGCTACAATTTAACCTCCTTTTAGGCCGCTCGGCGTACTCACTTATTAATTTGCGGCCTTGCCAAATTTGCGACCGGCCTTCGGTTTTAGCCGCTTTTAGATCCGACCTTCGGTGCAGTACTTCGCTGCAACAGAAAGTGTCGCAATGCGACACTCTATTTTTAGATTCGGCCAACGTGTAAGTCGCTGATTGGTTGATCCGGATCACGTGACCGCTTCCAACGCCGAAAAGCGCAGTCGACTGGAAGTTTTCATCGGAGTGAGAGCTCGGCTCGGGAAGATCAGAAATGCCGTGTATTTTGGGTCCAAAAATACTGAATGTGTGGCTGATTGCCTGATTTCATGAATAAGAATATACCGTTGACTAAGCGACTGGTTTTGGCACAGTTTGCAGCTGATTCTGTGTGAATCTTTATTGTCATATATTCCAATATTCGGACAAGAAATCTTCCGATCTTCTTTTCATATTTGAATGCGAGTGTTGGCCAAATTGCACGGAAATTACCAGGGAAGTATTAACTAATCTAATTGCTCCATAACAGAATCCGAAACCAAGTGTAGTTAATTAATTAGAAATTAATGTTGATTGATAATAAGAATTGAAACCTAAGTCGATATTGAATAACGGTTGAAAGCTACAGTCTGAATTGTGATTCATTATACCTGACTGTTAATTATTTACGGAGATTCTGCTGACTTTGAAGACATATTGCATAGTTATTGAAGAACAATATCTAGGCCCGATCACAGATGTTAATTGTCGGCAACGCTTGTACATTATACTCAGTTGAATTGTTTAATTAAAATAAATTAAATCTGACGTTAATAAATAACTGAATAATGGAAACTCCTAATAGGTCTGAGGACCACTCTGATGAGGAATTAGAGGAATGCATAACTGAAGGGGAGAAGGGAGGAACCCCTGACCGTCTTGACCAATTAGAAGTAAAGGGTAAACAAGTTGGGGAACTCTTACTAACTGTTTCAGAAACCCTGGGGATGCTCATGGAACGACAGGAGTCCCAATTCCAGAGCCTTAGTCAGGAGATAAGCCACTTACAAGAGCAACACCACAGGGGTAGTCTTTCCCGAGAAAAAGGTGAGGTATTGAGGGAAAAGAGAAGGGAAGGGTGGACCACATCTAGGGATCGGGGATTTACACAATCTGTTGAAGGGGATTTGAACCCAGACGGTCTTCAATTAGAGGAAGCCGTCGTTCCCAGACCGGGAACCGCAGACATATGTCGCCACTCGACCGAAGCCATTCCTGGTACCAATGAGAGACATCCCCGTCCTGAGGTGGAAGACCCAACCCTAATCTATAACTTTACCACAGGGAAAGCGTTGACTGCCATGGATCTTACCTACTTAGATGGACCTGTAGAGCTACCTGACGACACAGAACCCCTTCAACAGTGCGGCGCCTCATTTGAATTTCCAGCGCGGGCACCTACCACTTGGGAGGCTGAAGAGCCATACCAAGGGTGGGACCCGAGGTCACGTGGGCTTCTTTCGAGGTGGGGGCAGGCCGTTACACTTGGTACCAGAGCTAGTGGGGTTTTGAAATTAAGGTCAGATACAGAGGTTCAAATCCAATCTAGTGCAGATACAATTGACACCAGATTAAGTAAGGTAAAAGTAAGCTCAGGTACACTTGGTCCTAGACTAAGTGAGGTTTTGGAACTAGGTTCAAATACAGCTAACGCTCGGGTCCAACTTAGTCAAGATACAAGGGCCAGAAAAGAACCCGAAATGGTTAGGAATGAAACTGTCTATCATAGAGATTTAAATACGATTTATGAAAGCTTTGACTATGAGTCGTATTTGCGCATGAAACAAAACCGGTTAAATAATGATATAACCGAACAATTGAAATGCAATAATGAAGACTCAGAAGTAACTGATATGCGGCCTTTACATCGATTTGTGCTCGACCCAAATGCGATAGCTATAGGGCAAGACTGTTTGAAAACATGTACTAACTCTGGAATGTTAGTTGTAGATAAATCAAATGGGGATTTGTCGTTCACACGAGAGTACGACTGGGGTCCACGAGATGCACATCCTCGTCGTCCCATGTCAACTGCAACTCCACGGGCTGCCACCTTCCCATACTCGTCGTACGAATTCATGAACACTGAAGCTGAAAATCTTCGACGATCCACTGAAATTCCTCCACGAATCATCTCTTCGAAGAATGTGGGTGTGCACGACGTCCAGGTACGTGAAATGAAACCTGAATCAGAAAAGATCGCGTTCGCTTCTGCCTCGATTCCTCGTATGCCCACCCTGACGACATCTTCGAGTCGGCCGATAATGTCAACGATGTCTTCGTCGCTAAAAACTCAGGTTACCCAGAGCTACGAATACTTACCTCGTGAGACAGTACAGCCCATCTTCGTGCCCTACTACGGTCCAGCCTCGTACAATGAACAGGTTGCCCTGGCGAAACAATTAATGCAGTGGCCAACAATGAAACCGATTGTCGCGGGTGGTCCCAAAGATGAACTGCCTAATCCGTTCATACTCGGGAGCGGTGTTGCTTCTGAAAAACCGCCCACAATCGCCAGCTCTTGCGCTCGAGAGTTGTCGCCGAAAAAGGACACTGCCGAACCGTCTCGATCTGAACCAACTGCTCGTGAAAGGAAAGAACCTGCTGGGAAACTACAAACTGAATATTCAAATTTCCCAGATAGAAGAATGACATCGTCAATGAAGCTGGACCGATACAACGGTAAGACCTCAGTAGAAGTGTTCCTTAAGAAGTTCGAAGTATGTTCGAAAAGTAACCGTTGGACTGAAGAAGAGAAACTGGCCCAACTGACGTGTGCGCTAGTAGAACTGGTAGATCCAAAAGAGGTGCAGAACTCTGAACAGTCCTTGTTAGCTGCTAACGGGTCTGCTATTCGTGTTGTGGGATCTCGAGAGACAATACTGAAACTGCAAATCGACGGTCATGAATTCCAGATTCCCTGTTTGGTCACAGAACAGGTATCTGAACTGATCCTTGGACTTTCCTGGATGAAAGACGAAAATGTACTTTGGCATGTCGGTCGCAACTGGATTCTGGCGGGAAGTCACCGATTCGACGTTCATCGCAAGCCACGTGTGAGACTGTGTCGCAGAATAGTAGCTTCTCGTGACCATGGAAGAAAGGAAGAAATCCATGCCGTGCAACCGAATTCGAAAACTACTGAGAAGCCATGGACCCGCCAGCCGGAACGTGCAGAAACCGGAACTCCACGCCTGAAGGAAATTTCTGATTCGTCGAACTTCACTTCGAATCTACTCCCTCTACAGGTGGTAGCCCGGAACCCTTCTAACGAGGATGTGCATCCTTCTCCCGGCTTCGCAAACCCTCCCTCCGTTGGTGTACATCTTCCGTCTGTTCTCACCGACTTCTCTTCGGAAGATGTGCATCTTCCCTACGTCCTCGCCGCCTATCGAGCAAGTGAAAGTGAAAGCACCGGATTCACTCCTAACCGGCTGTTCCTGTCAAGAGAGCTGTGCAGGCCGATTGATTTAGTTTTAGGAGATGTTCCAGTTGCAAATGCTTTGTCTAGTACCGATGATTTTGTTGTGAATCAAATTGAGAATGTGCATAACAATTTTGAAATTGCTCGAAGATTTATGCAGCGCCATGTCACTAACAGAAATTTCCGGTATGATATGAGAGTGAAACCCGCTAGGTTTCCCATAGGTCCTTTAGATTTGGAGACCTTGAATGGATTGAATAATCCTGAAGCTGAAGAATTAATGTCTGTTGCGAGACCTCGCAGGAACATTGTTCGCCCTGTAAGATATAGGTAACGTTACATGTATGTAGTGTAAGATAATATCGCGTAATGGCGATAGGTTTAGGCTTTGGCGAGAAGCCTGGTTTGAGTTCCTTTGGATGAAAGCAAATGCATATGAATTTTTGTTTCTAGACTTGATCTAGGTTAGATCATGGGGGTAGGTAAGAATTGTTTACTTGTCGTTTTACTTGCATTGTTTTCTTTGTTGCCACGAAGAAGGGCAAGATTGCTGTGCTTGTTTGTAGTATAGAAGATGTGATTGCATAATCATGATTAATTGTATAATCTATGATGAGATTATTGGCTATTTTGAATTCTATATGGTTAGTGAAGGCAGGTTCAGATGTAGAATAGTGGGTTGTAATTATCCAGACAGCGTTACGGGTCTATTCTATTATATTCCGTCCTGTAAGGTGGACGTAGAAAGTCTTTTGCATAAGTCAGGGAGAAATCCGTACTAGCTTCTTGGGTATGTTTCCCTGAATAGTAAATCCTTTGTTTGCTAGTTCCGGAAGGTCTGCTCTGTTATGCTCCGTCTTGTAAGGTAGACGTCGACAGACTATTACATAGGTCAAGGAGAAATCCGTCCTAGTGTGGCTTGGGTATGCTTCACTAAGCAGTAAAGCCCTTTGCTTAATAGTTCAGCCCTTGTAACGTGTAAGGTGGGTAATGAAGTGTTGACTGCCCATCGCTGATAGCGATTGTATGCTGAGTTAAGGAACAGAGTTTTCTCAGAAATCTCTTTGGTTACCGGTGAGGATAGAAATAAAAGCAATACAGTCTTCTTTTAGTGTGTAATGTGCATCTGATTCATAGTTAATGGTAATCTGTTAAATTGGATTCTAATGTGCTGATTTGTTAATATAATCGTTAAGTAAGATTTGGTGCCGGAGCAGGGAATATGTGTTTGGAAGACATTTATTAATCCTAGTAAGTGGCTCCGAGCAGTTGAAGGATTAGGAATGATAATTTTGAATTGTACTAACTGTAAACTTGATTCAGCACAGAGATTCTTTGTGATACTCTTAAAATGTTGATGTCAGTTTCGTGATGTACACAAGTTAGACTTGACATTTTTAGGCATGAACATACCGAGTTGTCGGTACAACTTGTGTTATATCAGGTGTTAGTTAAGGATTGCTTGTTTATATTGTTTGGTTTCGGACCCTGTTCTGGAAATTTTCCATTAAGGTGGAAAATTGGATTAAGTGGGGGGGTGTGTAACGTCCTATGAGGCCGCTACAATTTAACCTCCTTTTAGGCCGCTCGGCGTACTCACTTATTAATTTGCGGCCTTGCCAAATTTGCGACCGGCCTTCGGTTTTAGCCGCTTTTAGATCCGACCTTCGGTGCAGTACTTCGCTGCAACAGAAAGTGTCGCAATGCGACACTCTATTTTTAGATTCGGCCAACGTGTAAGTCGCTGATTGGTTGATCCGGATCACGTGACCGCTTCCAACGCCGAAAAGCGCAGTCGACTGGAAGTTTTCATCGGAGTGAGAGCTCGGCTCGGGAAGATCAGAAATGCCGTGTATTTTGGGTCCAAAAATACTGAATGTGTGGCTGATTGCCTGATTTCATGAATAAGAATATACCGTTGACTAAGCGACTGGTTTTGGCACAGTTTGCAGCTGATTCTGTGTGAATCTTTATTGTCATATATTCCAATATTCGGACAAGAAATCTTCCGATCTTCTTTTCATATTTGAATGCGAGTGTTGGCCAAATTGCACGGAAATTACCAGGGAAGTATTAACTAATCTAATTGCTCCATAACAGAATCCGAAACCAAGTGTAGTTAATTAATTAGAAATTAATGTTGATTGATAATAAGAATTGAAACCTAAGTCGATATTGAATAACGGTTGAAAGCTACAGTCTGAATTGTGATTCATTATACCTGACTGTTAATTATTTACGGAGATTCTGCTGACTTTGAAGACATATTGCATAGTTATTGAAGAACAATATCTAGGCCCGATCACAGATGTTAATTGTCGGCAACGCTTGTACATTATACTCAGTTGAATTGTTTAATTAAAATAAATTAAATCTGACGTTAATAAATAACTGAATAATGGAAACTCCTAATAGGTCTGAGGACCACTCTGATGAGGAATTAGAGGAATGCATAACTGAAGGGGAGAAGGGAGGAACCCCTGACCGTCTTGACCAATTAGAAGTAAAGGGTAAACAAGTTGGGGAACTCTTACTAACTGTTTCAGAAACCCTGGGGATGCTCATGGAACGACAGGAGTCCCAATTCCAGAGCCTTAGTCAGGAGATAAGCCACTTACAAGAGCAACACCACAGGGGTAGTCTTTCCCGAGAAAAAGGTGAGGTATTGAGGGAAAAGAGAAGGGAAGGGTGGACCACATCTAGGGATCGGGGATTTACACAATCTGTTGAAGGGGATTTGAACCCAGACGGTCTTCAATTAGAGGAAGCCGTCGTTCCCAGACCGGGAACCGCAGACATATGTCGCCACTCGACCGAAGCCATTCCTGGTACCAATGAGAGACATCCCCGTCCTGAGGTGGAAGACCCAACCCTAATCTATAACTTTACCACAGGGAAAGCGTTGACTGCCATGGATCTTACCTACTTAGATGGACCTGTAGAGCTACCTGACGACACAGAACCCCTTCAACAGTGCGGCGCCTCATTTGAATTTCCAGCGCGGGCACCTACCACTTGGGAGGCTGAAGAGCCATACCAAGGGTGGGACCCGAGGTCACGTGGGCTTCTTTCGAGGTGGGGGCAGGCCGTTACACTATTGTTGCTACTAACTGTTGCTCTTGCTGCTGCTCTTACTGCTGTAGTTGTAGTATCAAATGCAACAGCATAAATGACAATAACAAACAACAGCACGACGACGACGACAGCGATGATGACGTTAATGATGACGATAGATCATAATTACACTACACGACAACAGTCGTCATCGTATTACGAATACAAGTCGTATCCTCCTCCTCCGACAACAACAACAACAACAACAACAACAACAACAACAACAATATCCTACCTTTGCTTTGAGCGAGACGAAGAAGAAGAGCGCATACATCAAGAGCGACGTAGAGGGTCAAAAGGACGAACATACTTCACAGTCACTTCGACTGCCAGCAGCGGCGGCAGCGTGCTATGATTGAGCGCCCGTCAAACTCTCTCCCCTTGTCTACTCTGTCCGTCGTATCGTTGGTCGACAACAGCGCAGCGCCGCAGATAACGACCGCTTATATGCGGGACGACGTCGCACGCTCGCCCCGTCCCTGCGATGCGCTGCACGACGCGCCCTGAGCGCACTCGGGGTCTGAAGTAAGAGGCGCCACACTACTCGGTCGTTGTGTGACTGTGTGGCTCTCTGGTTATCTGTTCTGTTCTGTGGCGGAGGAAGGAGGAGCAGCGAATGGACGAACGCGCTATAGCAACAGATGGGGCGTTGGTTGGACGTTGCTCGATCGAAAGCGCTCGATCGGACGGAGGGCGATGGGGGAGGGGGATGGGGGATGGTGGGGCGTCGTACGTGGGACGCTCAGGGATGGGAGATGCAAGAGAAGTGAAGAGGGGGTGGATGAAGAGAGTGTAGGGTAGGGAAGGGGATGAGAGGAGGAAGAGGAGGAAGAGGAGGAAGGGGAGCAGACGAGGTTGGGGTGTATTATAGAAGGAGACGGAGGAAGAGGGAGAGGACGAAAAAGCAGAGATAAAGAAGGAGGAAGAAAAGAACGAGGAGAAGGAGGAGGAGGAGCAGGTGGAGGATGAGAAGGAGCAGGGGCTGGAGAAGAAGGAAAGTAGAAGCAAGAGGAGGAGGAGGCGGAGAAGTAGAAGGAGGAGGAGAGACGGGAGCGAGGAAGGGAGGGAGATGAACGAAGACGGATGGACGGATGGATTTATGGTTGAATGGATGAATGGAGAGGGTGGATGAATCAATGGATGGATAGATGGATCGATGGATGGATCAATGGATGGATAGATGGATCGATGGATGGATGAATGGAGAGGGTGGATGAATCAATCGATGGATGGATAGATAGGTGGATAGATGGGAAAGACAATGGGACGGAGACTGACAGAGAGACAGTATGAACGAGAGAAAGAGAAACATGAGAAGAAAAAAGAAAGACCAGTCTAATCACTATAGCCTCGAACCCGCAATCGTTGCTTTTACGGACTAAAGCGCGAGACACCGAACAGACGATGGCGACCTTGTGGCTGCCTTGCTCCAGGAAAGTTTAAAAACTTCTAACGCTTTCCTGTTTAGCTGCATGGCATCGTGTAAACAAACAGTTTTTCAGAGTTCAGTATATTATGAGATGCTGTTCGTATATATATATATACACACACATATAATATATATATACATACACATATAAAATATATATAATATATTATAGTCTGAAGAGATCTCAGCCTGCATCCATGGGCAGCTGATCAATAATTCAGTTGTATGTCCGTGGCGAATGTCATGATGGAATTATTTAAATAGGCCAACAATAATTATACAATGAAGCATGCATACATGTAGTTGCATGCATGCATAATGCATAGAATACAGTGCAGTGCAATAGTTTGTTTTCCTCCTCATCTATTATACCATGAACCTTTCTCCTTAGCCAAATTATATTCTTTCATGAGTTTTCTTAGATCGCTACGTTCTCATATAGCCTAGCTAGGGCCTATATAGGATTCTTCTCAGACTTTCTAGGAACACTCGAAACAAGTAAATAAGTAAGCAAGCAAGTAGGTAAGTAAGTTAGTAAGTAAATAGGTAAGTAAGTAGATCTAAGTATGTTCTGCATGTGATGGGCAGCACTTACAAACGCACAGCACTGCATGCACATGGCAAGTTAATAGGTTAAATAGGCTACACATTATGGCAAACAAACATTGGCTTTGTTATCGCTAGTGTTATCATTTATTGCCTATTTATCAGTTGCTGGCGTCGTTTCAACACCTCATAATCATGATTGTGTTCTCGACCAGATCATGTTCGAAGGCGAATACTCAGAGAGCGCCTCTGAGTAGGTTTCTTGAAGAGGCGCTGTATAAATGCTCGAAATGAACGAATGAATTAAGTATGGCATTAAACGTGCGTACATAAAGCACAAATATCATTTGGTCCAACAAAATATACTTACATACTTAATTGATTGCGGTATTTGCCTATGCGCAATTCAACTGCAGTGGTAAAAAATGAGCAAATATAATAAATAATAATATTATGAAGTTTTAGATTTAGATGTCCATCCTGCACGTCGCTTATAGGCAAGTTGCCAACCTCTTTCGAAGTGCGCGGCCGACACGCGGCGAGTCTACGATGCAACAGTATTGATTTTTCGTATTTTAAATTTTGCAGTTTGATCTACAATGATCGTTTGATGAGTGTGTGCGTGTGCGTGTGTTTGTATTAGCACGTCTTCATATTACAAGAATGATCGGGAGCGTATCCTAATGCGCGAATGATGGCTTGTATTATTGGAAGCGCTCATGTGTTACAGGCGCCACGCATGATTTCGTGCGTATCAATGTTTGTCTTTTACTCGCACGCATGATTACGTGTGCGACCACGCGTGACAATATCCGAGATTTCATACGTAAGGGTTACGCGTATAATATTTTATATAGATGAGATTAGATGCCATGCAAAATGGAGCAGGCCACGCTAGCTTGCACGAGCACGCCCGTAGAGCACTACTGAAGATACTTGTTTATAAACGTTGTCAAAACCGTTAGAATTTCTCATATTCTATCGCATCGTATATAAAAATTTATACAGCGCCTCTTGCAGCATAGACTACTCAGAGGCGCTCTCAGCACAGAAGTCGGGGGAAACGTCTCGAGAGAGAGCTGGAGGATGCGAGCAGGGCTTAAAGTGTGGCATGAGGGTCATGGACGACGTCCTGGCACTTATTTTCAAATATATGCCGTCCTGGCCCTGCAGCACACATTTTCGCCCAGTTTTCAAAAGCTGATATTAATTTCGGACTTAGTTTAATCTGTTTAATCTGACTTCATAATCCTTTTCTTCATTCATTCACTCGTTCATTCATTCATTCACTCGTTCATTCATTCACTCGTTCATTCATTCACTCGTTCATTCATTCATTCGAATATTTATATAGCACCTCTTCAAGAATACTACTCAGATCCAACTATAGCACGGCCTAAAGGTGCTTATAGAATGAGTCAGAGAGTGATCTAGGCCTATTAATTAGGGATTAGGCGCAGCTCATACATCAGGGCCAAATATTAATATTAGAATAAGCCTTGGTCTAGCCTACTATAATATTATGCCATCAACAAAATTAGTGCAAATTCTATTTATGGGGTTTTATGTAGCGCATGTTTTCCAGTGTTTAGCGACATCTGGTAGCACCCAACGTCGCCCTCCTCCTCTACCCAGGCTTGAGACTGGCGCCACCCGAAACTAGCGTTATCTCTGGGATTACAACCCGTTAACCCCTTAGCGTCCATGCCGATGACGTCATTGTCGCACTGCATTGTATACATGTGCGCGCTTTCCCATCCAGATCATAATATAATGAACCTAATCGCGGGTGCTCCGTGTGTCCCTTTCCCTCTCCCTCTGCCTCCCTCGGATTCCGCCGTGGATCACCCATCCATCCATTCGTATATCTCCTCCATCCGTCCTTCCTTCCATCCGACGTCCAAAGGCGGAATTCCACGGTGCGGGATAATCAATATAACAACAGCAACATCATACCCCGCAGCGCAAGGTTTCTTTCTGTCTCTGTCTGTCTGTCTGTCTCTGTCTTTCTCTCTGTCTGTATCTGTTTGTATGTATCTGTCTGTCTGTCTGTCTGTCTCTGTTTGCCTATCTCTCTCAGTTTTTTTCTCTGTCTGTATCTGTCTGTCTGTCTGTCTAGCTGTCTCACTCTGTCTGTCTGTCTTTCTGTCTGTCTGTCTGTCCGTCCGTCTCTCTGTCTCACTCTGTCTGTCTGTCTGCCTTTCTGGCTGTCTCGCTCTGTCTGTCTGTCTGTCTCTGCTTCTCTCTTCATCTGGACAACTAGTTGCTTAGATATTCAGCATCTGCAACTACTACGTTGCTGCTGCTGGCTGCTCAGATCTCCGTTCCTCCGTCCAACCAACCAACCGTTCGTTCACATCTTCTCTGTCTGTATATTAGTCGCTGTTGCTGTTGCTGCTGCTGCTGCTGCTGCTGCGGTGATCGACTCACTGACACAACATCTCTTCTGCGATTTGGCGCCAATAAATCGCAGACGTTTCATGGATTATACTTCTCTACGGAAGGAGGAGGATAAAAAAGAGGAGGAGGAATAGGAAGATGAGAAAGATGAAGAGGACGACGACGAGGAGGAGGAGAACAAGGACATGGACATGGACAAGGAGGAGAGAAAGTAGTGTACGAGGAGGCGAAGGATAGAAAAAAGAGAAGGAGGAGGAAGAGAAGGAGGAGGAGCAGGAGGAAGAGGAGGAGAAGAAGAAGGAGGAGTAGATTGATATAATAGGAAAATGAAGATGAAGAGGAGAAGGAGGAAGAGCAAGAGGCGGAGAAGGTGGAGCAGCAGGATTGTAGAAAGAGGAAGATGGAGGAAGAAGAAGGAGGAGGAGGAGGCTGAACGCGCATGCGCCGAAGCGACCGACTTTTCCGTGCCACGAACATTTCCCTCCGCCGCCAACGATGTGCCTTCATTTGCTGAAGGAGTATAATATAGGCTGTTGATGTAGCCTCCCTGCCCCCTCCCTTCCCTTCTCCCGCCCGTCGGTGCTGGCGCGAAGGTGCTCCGATGGCCGATTTGGAGCTGCAGAGGGGACTTGGCGGAATGCTTTATAGCGGATAAGTGTGCGGTGGAGACCGCGGCGTAAAGAGAAGAGGCTCTTCTTTGTTTCTCTGATAAAGAATCGCGTCGTCTTTTTCTGTCTGTTTTGATGTCAGTCTTGTTCGTGCATGCCCTACTCGGTGCGTTTCTACGCTTTCCACTGATTTTCTGCTTCGCTGCCACTGATGCTCTCTCTCTCTCTCTCTCTCTCTCTCTCTCTCTCTCTCTCTCTCTCTCTCTCTCTCACACACACACACACACACACTCACACTCACTTACTCCCTTTCTATCTTTCTCTATGTGTATCTGCCTCTGTCTCTCTGTCTCTCTGTCTGTCTCTCTTTTTCTCTGTCTCTGTCTCTTTACGTCTCTCTGTGTCTGTCTGTGTATGTCTGTCTGTCTGTCTGTCTGTCTCTGTCTCTCTCGCTGTCTGTCTCTGTCCTTCTGTCTTTTTGCCTATCTCTTTCTGTCCATCTCTGCCTTTTTTTATCTCTGTCTATTCATTTTCCTTTATCTCTCTCGCTCTTTCTCTCTCAGAGTCTCTCTCATTATTTGTTTTATCTGTCTGTAGTTTCTTTAACTGTGTCTGGAGTGTCGTTAATTCTTCTTCCTTTCCTTAGATGTATGATGTCTGTCTGTCTGGCTTTGTGTCCGTCTGTTCCTCTTTGCCAGCAGTGGTGTGGTTGATGTAATCATGCTCCTTTAATTAAAGTCCATTGACTTGTCGTAGTGTACGTTTATATGAGGTGGAAACATATTTACTACTTAAGCATAATACAATAATTTGACAAGTCAGTTACAATTGGATTGAATCGAGTTCAGTGTATGAGTAAGATACAAAATGCGCAACAAAAGGAACCATAACAGATAGATTGCCATAATTATTATAATGACAAGAGAAGCAAGAAGAAGCAACAGATTGATGATAACACGAAAGCGCGTATGGAAGATGTTCTTGTCGGATGTCAATAATCCTTAACATCATGGGCTCAGAAATTGCGTCACTGTCTACTATAGTCTACCCATTGGCAGTGCCAGTCCTAAGCCTGGATAAAGGAGGAGGGCGATGCCAATGATCTCTGTTTTATCGCATTATCGTTAAACTGAAACTATAATACGTGTAATACTCAGAAGGTTACTTAAACTTCAAGTCTTAATTATATATTTGTTATCTTTCGAATGTAAGTTTTAAATGCCTAAAGCGCTACTCTACAGCAAGGGTAAGTTATGTACCAGCTCATTCACGATCGCTGCGTCAAGTCACAGGGGTCGTCCATGTAGAGATGTGCTGTGTGGATCATGAGACTGATGAGAGTCCGGTTGTCACAGAGACCACGACGATATATAAAGGGCGTCAAATTCAATTCAAATGCTGGATTTAATGATCCCACTCTCTATTGCTTCTAATAATCTCGCGGTGCTTTGTTAATAGGAAATTTCCTACAGACCTCCAAACGACAGGAAAAGAGTCGGTTTTATGCACAGATCAGAGTAAGAAGGACGGAGGTCAGTAGGAGTGCAGCAACGCTCATGTGAAACCGAAACCAGTTTCATGTTGCCATCCATAGTTGATCCGCTGCTTCTTATTCCTCTCCGTGTTTGCGTGCGTCTACGGCGTGGATCAGCGGCTCTGTCTCGGCCGTATAAAGCCGGCCACAGCCCCGTATTAAACCGCTCTCCGACCAGATAATCCAAGCCCAGCGATGCGCACTTATTCCAGACAAACTACAAAACCCCGATCGGTTCATTTAGCCCGTCCAAACCGGACTGCGGCCATCCCATGCACGCCGAATTGAGTCACAAAATAGCGGCGTCGTAATATTGGTCGTCTTCTTGTATAAGACGTAAGCGGCCGCGGAAAATATCCGGGACGACATGTGACGGACGAAAAACTTCGCTGTAAACAACGTAAACAAAGAGCAGCCACATTGTATGGCGTTGCTCGCTCGTCTAGAAAAATCCTGGACGTATTTTGTGAGATACGTTGTGTGCAATGTAAGATGACAGTGTGGACGATATTATGTTGTAAAATGGTTTGCTTTTATGTTCATCTGTGTATAAATGGCCAAAGAAGTTGCGTCTGTTTTGGCTGAGGTTCGCTCGTTAACAAGTGGCCTAAACCGGAGAGAGTGTGCGAAATTAAAATGATCTTGTGAAATGTGATTTAATTTTACACTGCGCGTATTGTTAAGTTGATAATAATTAATTATTAGCCTACGCGATAGCGCTGGACAGATGCATTGTCGTAATATTCCGCAAGTGAATGGTTTGCGCGCGAACGACGTTATGCGCCCCGAAGGCAACTGAGAGAGACAGCCAGATAGACACACATATACTCACACAGACACAGAGCGAGGCAGGCAGGCAGACAGACAGGATAACTGAGAGAGAGAAGGATGAAACCTACGAGAGGCTATAGCGGCTGACGTAGTATAGTCGTCGTGCTAGCAGGGTGAGAATTGCCGGGGGGTTGGGGGGGGTTCAACCCCCCAGTCTTTCTTAGAGCCCCATGTTAAACTATGTTTTTCATACCCCAATTTCAAGTTTATCATAGGCCAACCCCCCCCCCCAGTTATTTTTCCACAATTCTCATACTGCGTGCTAGTCAGAGTGAATGTCGATTAGGCCTAGGCCTACTCGATTTAAGAAGTATACCTAGGCCTATTGGAAGTTTAACGTCAACTGGCGTTTTTGGACGTGTAAAACTGAATGTTAAAATTAATTATGCAGACAAAGCATCTGGATTGATCCATGTCAGACTGGCAGCCCTGATCGACGCGGAAACAAAGAGGTCAAGTAGATCAGAGGAATGAGAGGATCTAAGAGGACGCAGTGAACTGGTAGCGAGGGGAGAAGTAATATAAGGGCACAAAGATAGGCCTAGGCCTACATTTACCTCGGAGCATGAACCAGTTGAGACTTAAGAATTAAATCTTTCATGTTATCATCCCCAGAAGCATAAAAGTCAATGAACCTGCCTTCGGGCAGAGAACCATCATCATCAGCATCATCATCATCATGTTATTAGGTTATGAAGCATGTTGTTGCGTCTTGATATGTTAACAGAAATTGTGATGCTAATGCTGACATCTAGTGAACGAAAGGTAAACAAGTCTTGTCGAACATTTTTTTATTTTACTATAATTATTCGAATAACAACGACAAGACATTATTATAGACCTACGCCAAATAACATGGAAGCGGCTCATCCCGGTTGCAATATTCAAAACAACTAGAACGGTTGCTCACTACAGCTTTAAATTAATCAATCGATTTGTTTATCGAACAGTACAGTTCAATGGACGAGAGAAACGCGTCTGTGTATGGTGCACTCTCTTTGGAATGATAAGGTTACACAATAGTTTTTAAGTTTAAAAATCCAACAAATATACGCATTGTTCTTTACCGAAGAGTTTCCTTCGTTCACTCTTTCATTCGCTTCAATAATTGTCTTTGCAGTATTAAACAAAGCATATAGAAACATAATAATTATAAACTTATAATATTCATTCTTTCAGCCATTAGCCAAAACCAATACTTCCATCTAGGCCTATAATATCATTAATATGATTATTCAATGTCTATTTATAAATAGCAGTGCCCATCCATATATTCATCTATCCAACTAATCGTCCACTTCTATTCACCCATCCGTCCATATTCCCAATAACTCTCATCCATTCGTCCAGCCATCCAATAAGCCACGCATGAATGGACTCTCCAACGGCTCAATAGCCTATCCACATGTTCAGTGTTTAATCTAGACGTCTCTGGGGGGGGAAAGTTCCCCCCCAGGATTGACATTTCCCCCCCCAGAAAAATTTGACAAAATGATATTAGTTTTTTTTACTGTTTTCATCATTGTTTTACATGAAGTGCTATAATATATCGTGATATTATTTACTATTATATGATTATAACGACATTATTTACTAATATAATATATTATACTATCATGTTGCAATGAGTAGGCTATAACTTACTGTATATATTAGTATAAACACTATTTTTGCCTAACTAAAAACAGAGATGACATCCCTCCAGAAAAATTTGGCAAAATGATAATAGTTTTTAGCTGTTGCTTACATCATCGCATTACATCAACTGTTACAATATAATATACCGTAATATTATATACTATTATATGGTTACAGTAATTATTTACTATTACGGTACACAATCCTGCTAAAATGAGTGTTAAGATGACACCTTAAAATGTTAAAATGTTGCCATTGCAATGTGGAAATTCAAAAAGTTTCTGATGACGCTCTGAACAAGTACAGGTATTTTGTTAAGATGACACCTTAAAATGCTGCCATTGCAATGTGGAAATTCAAAAAGTTTCCGATGAGGCTCTGAACAAGTACACGTATTTTGTTAAGATGACATCTTAAACTGATGCCATTGCAATGTGAAAATTCAAAAATTTTCTGATGAGGTTCTGAAAAAGTACAGGCATTTTGTTAAGATGACACCTTAAAATGCTACCATTGCAATGTGAAAATTCAAAAAGTTTCTGATGAGGCTCTGAAAAAGTACAGGCATTTTGTTAAGATGACACCTTAAAATGCTACCATTGCAATGTAAAAATTCAAAAACATTCTGATGAGGCTCTGAAAAAGTACAGGTATTTTTTTAAAGATGACACCTTAAAATGCTACCATTGCAATGTGGAAATTCAAAAAGTTTCTGATGAGGCTCTGAAAAAGTACAGGCATTTTGTTAAGATGACACCTTAAAATGCTACCATTGCAATGTAAAAATTCAAAAAATTTCTGATGAGGCTCTGAAAAAGTACAGGTATTTTTTTTAAGATGACACCTTAAAATGCTACCATTGCAATGTGGAAATTCAAAAAGTTTCTGATGAGGCTCTGAAAAAGTACAGGCATTTTGTTAAGATGACACCTTAAAATGCTACCATTGCAATGTAAAAATTCAAAAAATTTCTGATGAGGCTCTGAAAAAGTACAGGTATTTTTTTTAAGATGACACCTTAAAATGCTACCATTGCAATGTGGAAATTCAAAAAGTTTCTGATGAGGCTCTGAAAAAGTACAGGCATTTTGTTAAGATGACACCTTAAAATGCTACCATTGCAATGTAAAAATTCAAAACATTTCTGATGAGGCTCTGAAAAAGTACAGGTATTTTTTTTTAAATGACACCTTAAAATGCTACCATTGCAATGTGGAAATTCAAAAAGTTTCTGATGAGGCTCTGAAAAAGTACAGGCATTTTGTTAAGATGACACCTTAAAATGCTACCATTGCAATGTAAAAATTCAAAAAATTTCTGATGAGGCTCTGAAAAAGTACAGGTATTTTTTTTAAGATGACACCTTAAAATGCTACCATTGCAATGTGGAAATTCAAAAAGTTTCTGATGAGGCTCTGAAAAAGTACAGGTATTTTGTTAAGATGACACCTTAAAATGCTACCATTGCAATGTAAACATTCAAAAAGTTTCTCATGGGGAGGGGCTCATCCCCTCCCCATACCCCTCCCCTTATGGGTCTCGGCGCTACGCGCCTCACGAGCGTCCTTCGGACGCTCGATTGTCTCCCCCCCAGAAACCTCAATTCCCCCCCCAGCGGAGGGGGACTAGATTAAACACTGCCACATGTTGAATCCGTCCATCCACCCACTCATCCACCCATGCTTTTTCTATCGACCAATCCACATATCCATTCAATCTTCCATTTCATTTCCACATCCATCTACCAACTCATCCAGTCACCCATCCATGCATCCACCCATCCGTTTAATCACCAAACCAATCACTCACCCATCCCTCCATCCCTCTACCCATCTATTGATCCATCCATTCATCCACCCATCCATACATACCTTCTCTCCACATCTATCCATCCACCCATCCGTCATCTATCTATCTATCCATCCATCTACTCGTCCACCCATCCATCCATTCATCCATCCACCCATTCATCCCTACTCCCCACATCTATCCATCTATCTATCCACTCATCCATCCATCCATCATCCATCCGTCCACCCTTCCATCGATCCACTGAGCTGCTATAGACGTGAAGCGCAGTCTGTATAGTTTCATGCGTCAATCACCAGTGGCTCCACCAGACGAGTAGCGCCGTCATCGAACACAGAATGAGTACATCACCGCTCACTCGATGATGACGCACGGTCCCTGACCTTGACCCGCGGCAGTAGCCAGCCCCATCGAACTGCGACCGATGGTGGTTGTGATTGTTGTGATGGTTGGACCGACCTCCTCCGATAGACTGGTGGGGGTTACGACCAGGCGCCTGCGAGGAGTTTGACCCCGGGGGGTTGAACCGAGAGGTGGAAGAAGGTGGTGGAATGGGGCGAGGTGGTTGAGGATGACTGGGAGGTGATTCGGTTGGAGAGGGAAAGGAAGAGAAGGGAGGAGCGGAGGGGGAAGAGGTGGAGGTGGTGGAGGATGAGGGAGGGTCAAGGGCATCGGTGGAGATGGAGAAGGAAGTCGTTCTGGAGTAGACATCATCCTCGGTCGAAGGACGTCGCAGGATGTTGTTGTTTGAACCGTCAGAGTCCGATCCTTGTGCGGAAGAAATAAGATATTATGCAGCAGAAGTCAGGTAGGTTAAAATTTATTTATATATTTATTATTTTGTTTATTCAAGAACATTAGGCTAATATTGACATAGTTACTGCATCTTATTAGGCTAACACGAGGAGCAGAAATTTAAAGTGGACTGAATAACCTGTTCAACACAATTCCAGATTTGGAAAATGAATTTTAAATTAAACCAGCTAATCAGATTGTGGTGTGTAATTAGTTGGCTATTATAGGCCTAGGTGGAATTGGTTAAGTAACTCGGTGAAACTAGTCAATCAAGTTAAATTAGTTGATATTATAATATAGGTGAAATTAATCAATTATTTGACCGAAATCAGTTGATCAGCTACGTGAAATTAATTAGCTCAGATAAATATTTGTTAGAAGATTGTGTTTACGATTCGGCCAATGCGATTTCGATGGATGACGGTACTATACTAACTAGATTTTGCAAACCGCTTTATTGTCGCTGTTTCACGACATTTTTGTGTCGCAACAAAGATGAATAATGTCGCCCTTCTCCTTTATCTAGCCTGTAGGCTTCGGACGCATTTTCTCTGATCCCAGGTGACTTTAGCAAAAAAGGCGGAGCCATGTAAAACTTCGCCTCCTAATTTGCTGTATATGGGTCAATGTAAAAATAGACTGACCACGCCTCTCCTCCATCTTTCAAGGGATTGTTGATTCCGTTCGGCACACACGTTTCCGCCCACTTTTGAAGTAATTTAGGCAATAAAATGTCAGTTAATC
The DNA here is from genome assembly GCA_945859605.1 of Lumbricus rubellus. NCBI lineage: Eukaryota > Metazoa > Annelida > Clitellata > Crassiclitellata > Lumbricidae > Lumbricus > Lumbricus rubellus. The sequence goes on along the minus strand of OX243811.1, from coordinate 4,529,401 downwards.
GTAAATATGTCATGGAAGCAGTACACGAACGTCTAAAATACGGAAGGTAATGTACCTAGGTTATCTATCGTCCAATTGGTCTAAATTATTCGGCAAAACTGTAGTATCGTGACCGAATGTCGCTTACAGTCAGGTGTTGCGTCGTTGAGGGTCAGGTTTGGCGTGGTGAGGGTCGGTTAGGTCAGGTTAAGCGTGGTGAGGGTGGGTTAGGTCAGGTTACCTTTCGTGAGGGTCGGTTAGGGTCAGGTTAGGCGTCGTGAGGGTCGGTTAGGGTTTCGGTTAGTGTTAGGTTTAGGGTTAGAGTCGTCATTCAGTCGCCCATACTATAGTTTGCCAATAATAATAATCATAATTATTATTCATTGCATGACATTCAGTGGCCTTATTTTCAAAAACATGCTTTCAAAAGTCGCTATCAATTTGAAATTTCCTTTATTCAGCGTATTTTTCGTCAAGGCGACGTTGACTCTTTCATCTACTGCCCTTTTCAGTGGTAATCATTGCTGTGTTGACTCCTAGATATATTGTCCTTTTGCGTCGCTAATGAGCTCGCTCCGGATTTGGACCAATCACACAAGCGATATCAGTCCATATAGCTAAAGTCACCTGGGATCGGCGAAAATGCGCTTCGGACTGGCACTGTCAGAGCACGAACAGTGGCTGAGTTCACAAGAACCAGCTATGTGTACGAAGATCCAATGTTTACTTACTTCAACATCATGACAACATGTGGATAAGGCCTATGAAGGACATTAATAATTAAAACGCACATTATAATTCCGGTGTATAGCGTAACATTATTTGCAAATAGGCTTACCTGTGATTAAGATGGGAGCACACCTGTAATTAATAATAAATTATTACTATTCGTGTGTTCACTGACCTATGACGACAAAGTCGTTGCACGCATCAGTGGAGCAGCACCGAATGAGTTGAGCGGAACTGTTGACGAAGACTGGACACTCCTGGACACATCTCTTGATGACATGGAAGGCGGAATCCCTCTGGAAGCCCTCGACCATACAAGCCTTCGACTGAAGTGCACAAGAACGTAGAATTGTATGCATGCCATAGTAACAATTAGCTGTAGGCTACGTGTTGTGAGCACAACATTCTAACCAGTGCTAAAAGTGTAAAAAAATAAGTGACTGGACGCCCCTTACATTTTCAGGTAATAAGTGGCAGGACGGCATAGGGATTTGAAAATAAGTGCCAGGACGCCGTCCATGACCGTCCTGCCACATTTTAAGCCCTGATTCTAACTACAATTAACGTCTTGAATATTATTGTTGATTTTCTGAACAATCAACTATAATATCAATGATAACCAAATACCAATAGACTTAATAACAAAGTAAATAAGAATAGTAACCGTGGCATCATCGCATTTGCCGAGACTGGCAATGTTGCACAGTTTTTCGGCATCTTCATAGCTTTTCTCCGACGATTTCTCACAAGCGTAGCAGTTCAACGCATCTCCTGATAATTATAGAAAAAAATACACATAGGTACAATTTTACCAGTCACTGTGGTTCAACGTCCCACCTAGGCCTAGAAGGCCTCCACCATTCTGAGGGAAACTTATATAGGCCTAATGTGAGTCAGAGAATGAGTGAATGTGAGTGAGCAATCGAGTAAGTGAGTGAATGAGTGTGAGTGTGAGTGAGTGATGAGTGAGTGAGTGAGTGAGTGAGTGAGTGAGTGAGTGAGTGAGTGAGTGAGTGAGTGAGTGAGTGAGTGAGTGAGTGAGTGAGTGAGTGAGTGAGTGAGTGAGTGAGTGAGTGAGTGAGACTGACTGAACGACATGGGCGGAGTTTGGTTTCCGTTCTTGGGAGGGCTAACCCCGAGTTTGCATGGGCCTTATTGGAGGGGTTAACTCCAAAAAGGATACCAATTTCATGGTGAAAAAGTTGAATCTGGGCCTTCTTGGAGGGGCTTAGCCCCCCCCCCCCCCAGCTCCTAATAAACTCCGCACATGCTGAACGACTGACTGACTAAACAAGGGAAAAATGCATCAAGTGAGTCGGTGAATGAAGGAATGATTGTTTGAACTATTGATTCGATCGCCACTGAGTATGCATCTTGAAGAGGCGCTATATAAATTCTGATCGATTAATGATTGATTGATGACTGGATGTATTATTGTTACATACCTGTCTTCCACAAACTGATAACAATAATCATCACCGTCGACGCGATCCAGATCCAACTACGCCTGTCCTCCGCCATCAGAAAAATTCTGACGACGAAAGAAATTATTGGTAATTTTTTTCAGGTTGCTCGAGAACACAATAAATTGCTTCCGAAGTTCGACAGAATAAAATGCGGATGACGACTTAGGCTACTGAATGTCACGAAGTTCTACCTGACTAAAACTGGTTTTGAAATTAGGCCCTATAGGTCCCCTATCATTCAATCCCGATCTGCCTTGGCGTGTTCGAGATAGTTTGAAAATGCCGATCTACTTCAACTCGCACTGCCGTCGATAGTTTGACTGCACGACATCGTAACGACATCTACCGTTTTGTGAGGAGGTCATGAAGCGCCCTCTGTTCGAGGAATGCGACGACGACGGTGTAGCGGCGCATCCTGCGCACGACATCTGTCCGACATGACATCATGACATGTGTCGTCTGCTGAAAAATGGCGTCGAACAGCAGATGTTGCGCATTGGTATCTGTCAGTGTACATGGCGTCATTAATTTCGCTTGTTTTGTCGTTTTAAGTGTGAGTTCAAAACTGACGAGTGACTGTGATGTTGACGTGAATGTTCAAAACCAGATGTTGCGCGAATGTTTAACATTTGCTAATTAATTGTTTGTATAGTTGTCTGTTCTGGTAGCCTAGGCCTATAGGTTAGGTGCAATGCAACGCAATAGACCTCTAGAGGCCTTCGGACTCGGTTTACCTTTGAACTACTCTTACGGTCAACTCCTTTGACTCAACGCAGCACTCGTGAGTAAGTTGGCGCCCCGCGCTTGGCTTTCGAGTGGCGCTTTAGATGTTTGGACATAGGCCTAATGATTACGATGACGTTACGATGGCGGACGGTTGCACGGTTTCAGCAGTTTCGGTCACGAGGATAACACTCGATCGCTGCGTAAAATTTTCCCAGTAGCCTAGGCGGTAGGCCTACAACACAATACCAAGCAACATGCCGTAGACCCAGTCAGTGGCGGCGCTAGGGGGTAGGGGGACTAAGCCCCCCCCCCCTAAACGTGGCTCAGCCCCCCCAAAGCAAAAAGCTGAAAATGTCTAAAACGGCATACTTCGTATTAAGGAAACTAGACAATGACCAACGGCAACGAAATCAACTATATTATCATAGTGTACATGTATACATTGGCGGCACCAAGGGAGGGATTATGGGGCTAAGCCCCTAAATGTGACTCAGCCTCATCCCAAAGCAAAAAGCAATGAATGTCCATGTCGGCTTAAAAGTTATTATTATTATTATTTTATTTTTCGGACATCAGCTGCGGCGGACGGTTATACATCGACTCACATGTGAGACATCAATTGCGACTGAGCTCGTCTCCCGGACATCTACTCTCTCTGCGACTCAATATTAGCAATTTAGGATGCACACAGTCCTCTTATTTATACCCTAACGGAGCTGCAGAGAACAGAGGGCTGAGGTCCGGGCTGGTCTGAGGTCCGAACCGGTCTGGCGGGGGAAAGAACCAGAGGATCCGCGATAGCGGGGCAGGGTGTTGAGGTACCGACCGGTCTGAGGTCCGGACGGGTCTGGAAGAGGAAAGATGACTGGAGGATTTGAACTGGCGGGAGAAGGGGGCTGAGATCCGGGCTAGCGGGGGAAGGGGGCTGGAGGTCCAAGGCGGCGGGAGGGAAGGGGGCTGAGGTCTGCGCGGGGGTCAAGGGGACTGAGGTTTGGCCGGTGTGAGTCCGGGTTGGCGGAGAAAGGGGGCTGAGGTTTGGCCCGGTGTGAGTCCGGGCTGGCGGGAGAAGGGTGTTGAGTCCGGGCTGGCGGAGGAAGGGCTGAGATTCACAAGGACAGCAATTTTGAATTTCGCTACAATAGCGCATCGATGCTTATGCTAATAGAATGCGACACAGACCGTGATGAGGTTATGTGCACCATGTCCGACCCGCCGGCCTCTTGAAGGGCTACGCCGGTATTCCTACACAACTATACATTGGGAAATGGGGTGTTCATTTAGCACCAGCAGTCATGGGCGGAGACTTGGGGGTCAGGAGACGGTCCACGAGACCCCGAAGTCTGTGATTGTGGACGGAGATGCTGCTCCCCAATATTTCAAAAATATCTAAAAAATGTCATTATAAATTTTTAGAGTGTTATCTACTGTTTATCCATCATGAACAATTTTGCTAGGACGACAGCAAAACTGGTATACCCTTGCAGTGTAGAATTCCATAATTTATACAACATGGAGGTACATTATTGAACTCATAAACCATTTCTTTCAGTAGGAAATAATTATGAGAAATTTTTTGAGATGACAGCTTAAAATGTTACCATTAAAGTGCTGATATCCAAAAATTTAAACACTGGCCTACAAGTGGACACTTTTAAAGTCATAATACACAACTTTCAGCATTGAAATGATGAGCTATTTATTAAAAATGACAGACAAAATGCTATTATTGCATTGTGGCAATTCAATTTTTTTCCATGACTTTAGAGCCTGAAACGTGCTCCTGTCGATGTTAACAGCGAAAAACGCGATGGTTTCTGGGGCTCCGCCCCAGACCCCACTGGGGGAGCTTACGACGCTCCCCAGACCCCCTAGTCGGTATGAGCTTCGTGCATTCGCACTCGCAGCTTCGGGTCTCCAGCGCATGCAAAATTACCCCCTTAAGGAAAATATTCTACTTGCGTTTCTAGGAGGAAGGGCTTGGTGTTTCAGCCCCCAAACCTGAAATCCTGGCGCCGCCACTGGTTGTACCCGTAAAATCCTCTACATATGACATGTCCCTAGAGTTTTCTGTATAGTATGCCTACCCATATGATAGTATACTTATAAAACTTTGTTAGGCTATAGGCCTAAACTTTTAACTTCTGTGATTAGAGTAAAGACTAAGCCCATTTCTTTTACAATAAATTTTTGACATTCTTATACTGGTAGCTAGTCTGCGACTCTGCGAAACGACTTCTTATTTTAACTTTTCATGATTTTTATCGTTCATAAATAGCTGGCAAAAGGAGCCTAAAAAGGGCTCAAGTTGAGGTCAACAGAGCTAAAAATGCGTTGGCGGCAAACCTAAAATCCTGGCGCCGCCACTGGACCCAGTGCTAAAAGTGTAGGCCTAAAAAAGTGCATGGACGCCCCTTACCTTTCCAAAATAAGTGCCACTTACATTTTCAGGTGTGCTGGCCAATTAAGTGGCAAGGCGGCATAGAGATTTGAAAATAAGTGCCAGGACGCCGTCCATGACCGTCCTGCCACACTAAGCCCTGCGTAGACCCGACGTAGGTCTACGGTATGTTGTAAACTTGTAAATTGTAATTCCGTGAGCAGTAGGATATAATAATATAATAGGCTACCGCGTGTTGAGTGACCAGTTGAGCCTTTACCAGATTATACACTGTGCCCCATAAAAAACACACCAAAAGACTTTGTCATGAAACGCATTTAAGTCTAATGTTAAATAAGAAAAAGTAATGTTTCATTTAAGAAGATGTTCGAAGTGATGTCCCTTCGCTTGAACGCAGGCTCACAGCCTTGGTCGCCACTCTTCAATAGCTTTGTCAATGACACTCTGCTTCAACTGTGCCCACACAACGATGAGGCGCTCCTTCAACTCGTTGATGTCCCGTATTGCTGTCTGGTAGACGCGTTCCTGTATTAGACCCCAAATTCTGTAGTCAACGGGATTGAGGTCTGTTGAGTTTGCTGGCCAGAGTTCCGGTCCAATGAAGCTTGGTGTTTCACGTCGCAGCAACGCAATGGTGTCCTTTGCGCGATGTGCTGGGGCGCTGTCCTATAAGTTACTAATCTCTGTTTAAATGTTTCCAAACACGCCTATAGTCTGCGTCACTGCCTCCAACAGCAACCACTTCTGTGTGTAAGTAAAATTTAAAATATTTTGTGGCAAAATTATTTGACAAACAACGTACAAACTTTTATTACAAGCGGCTTAGTTTTATAGAAGATTTTTGAAAAGTTTTTTGGTGTGTTTTTTATGGGGCACAGTGTATAGGCCTAAGTCACACGCTCATCGAATTTCAGCTGAAGTTCTGGACCCTAATAGTGCCATTGATATCTTGAGATAGGCTAACGATTTCGATGATGAATATGATGCCATGCTTGACTATGGCAACTCGCTCTTCCAACAGATATAGACGGCTCACAATGTATTAAAGAGGCACAAATAGTCAAATACAATACAATAATTAGATACAGAATCAAGCTCATGACTCTATACATGTTTCTGCTTCTATAGTTATATACCTGTTAGTATGTAAGAGTTTTTGAATGTACACATGTATTTAGTAGCCACTGGTCATGCACCTAATTTATTAACAGCACAATCTAGTCCAGGGGTCTCAAACACGCGGCCCGCGGGCCGCATGCGGCCCGTGGACCCGAATAATGCGGCCCGCGAGAGCCATCTGGTTTTTTCTTTTTTTTATTTAAAGAAAGAAATTGGCTAAAACCAAATTCTGCTGTTCTTTTGCGACTTGAACCAAGGTTCAAACTGCTTTCTTGTAATTTTTGCTCTTGGTATTCAATCTGCAACAGCAGATTAAGCAGGTAGAGTTATAGTGGGCCTTCAACGTAATACCATGCTGAAGCAGAGGTAATCCTACAATGAGTTGTGTTGATATTCCGATCCCTTCTACACTTTTCTACTCGGGCCTAGAAGAAAAATTTCAAAATATGCACCTGCAGTAGGTTACTGCAACACGCTAATGGCGATATTTGGCATTACCTACATAATAATTATTATGTGAACAGCTTTTTATTATTTAATGAAGATTAATAAATCTCAAATGACACGCCTGACAGTTACGGGTGAATATGTGGAAGATGTAGGACTATTACTCAGATTTTTCGCATCTCACAAAATAAAACTAAACAATGATGTTCTCAGTTGGGAAACATTGTCAGATTATGTGTATCACTAATCACACTACTCGCTATAATACTTTAGCATTTCAAGATGCTACAAGTTTAGTTGTACGTAGGCCTATGAGGCCTACTAAATGTGCTATTGATGCTCTTCTGACTCTTTGTGACTCTGAGTTTTCAATTTTGTGTATAGTACCATTATGGTTACAATGAACGTATAATATTAACTTAGGGGATTTTAAAGGATTATATAATTATTACAGCATTGTAACCCTCATTCCATATAAATAGTTCAACTTGCAAGACATAATTTCATGTTGCGGCCCGCGAGACACTGAAAATTTTCAAATTTGGCCCACACGATGACTTGAGTTTGAGACCTCTGATCTAGTCGGTCAGTCAGTCAGCAAATCTGATCAAGTGTATTTCCAAGGACTCACTATAACTCTATAACAGGACTGAAATCTTGTGAACATTTTGTATACGTCCATTTAACTCTCAACCATAGGCCTACATGATGCCCCACTTAAAATTCCGTTTATATTACTAAAGATTATGTTTTGAATCTGCAAAGGCAATTTTTAGTTTGCAAACATAATTATCCATCAATCTGCCTTCATAAATGCAATTTAATTAATGTTTTTATTTGGTTAAAAAGATGTGACATTTTCCATGATTATTGTCTAAGAACTTGTACAACAACGTTAAATAAGAAGAATCCAGTCCTGTGTATAAACGGTCTTTGAAGTGCATCTTAAAGATTGTCACTTGACAAACTAAAATACAAACACATAATAAGGTCAGAACACAACTACCAGAAGGACCCACAAGAGTCTACAGCATGTTTGTTTCAGGATAACATTAATTTCAAGATGCTGATATATGAATAAAAATTAAATTTAATCATTCTGTTGAGAAATTTTGAGGAAGGAGAACCACAGGTGTGTACATCTTAATATATGGGGAGTGTTCCACTGTACCATCAAAAACATGATGTGCATGTTATTAGCCACATGGCAAACACAGCACTCATAAAATGCATTGGTCATTAAAGTCATTTTAGCCGTCAGATGATGTTTAGCATCTGGAATTTTAAAAAAGCATAGTAAAACACAGAAAGTGGTAAGACCTGCAAACCTTTGTCGTTATTGTTATTAATCAGATATTTATAAAGTGCCAATTAATACGAATTCATTCATCTGAAAGCGCCAGAAGCTGGAGAAAGAAAAGTCAAGATCGATTTGTGAAATTCAATTATCAAATGCCAGCGCAAAAAAAGCCGTGCCTCCAATGATTCGTAGACTGTCTTCATGTTTATTGCTTAAAGCAAAAAAATTTAGTTGAACAAAACCCAAGTAGTAACGCAAATGGCAACACACCAAACAGGCAACTTTCACTAATTGCAAATCTTTTGACACTTTAGCCACCAGCTAAAAGCTACTGGAAAGCGATGCAGCATGTTGTTTAAATCCTGTTTATAATGGACTCAAATAAAGATCAGAAACTTGAATAAACATTTTTAATCTGATTTCCGACCACAGTTCGAAAAAGAATTTAAAGCGCAACAGACAATTACTGCTTTGCATCCGTTCCCAATACGTCTATTCTACCAACGTTTTAAGATGCTGCTTCAACATTTGATGGTATCACTCCGTTGATATCAAAACATCCGAATTGTTCATAAACAGATTCACAGTTACGATTCAAATGAGTGCGTTTTTCTAATGATGTCCTCCGTGGTCATCTTCGTGATGTCCGGCGTGATGATGTTTGGATTTCGAAATGCCAAACACCTGGTCAACTGCGACTGTGACCACCATCGCCGCTAACGCATACTTGAAGCCACGAAAAGCGTTGATCAGGGCATTGCGTCCGAAACCTGGCCAGTACTTGAATCTCCACACCTCATTCCTACAATTTTCACAAAGCCAGATTCAAATGTCTGCTTCAAATATTCTGCCCACAAAAATAGTATCTACATAATGGCAGACATTGAAGTCAAAATGCAATACCAGATGGCCGTAACCACGAGATATCTCGTAGCTGGCGGCCAATGTGTCAAGGTCAATCGATTTTGTTGTGTTCTTTAGCTTATTTAAGTGTATTAACATTTCTGAAAATACACCTTTTCATGGTATTTTACTTACTTACTTTTGCGAAAACATTGGCCTATATAGCGCCGTAGGTCGCGGAAACATTGGGCTATCGATCGCCATATGACAGGCCGCTCTATTCTGCAACTATCTGCGGCGGCCATATTGTTTATCTGCTACCGAGCCGTCCTTAACCTCGACCTATGTTGCTATTGTTTGATAACAATAATTCCCATACACCTGATCATATCTAGAAAACCAGTGACGCGTTCAGTGTAAACACGACACACCACTCTAATACTAGACATATAAACACACGACCATAGGCGTCACTTTGCATTTTGACGGGTATCCAACAGTACTTTTGGTCCTGTGCCAAAATGTTTTGCCACACTAAGGACATCACTTTTGGAAGGCGGGATGGAGGGATTGGTTAGCGCGACTTTTGTTAGACAGTTTCAACGACTTTGCATACAGCTACGAATATCCCAAAAGCAAAACAACTTTACATCATAATCGTAATCTCCAAATTTCTAAAGCGCTACTTGAAAGCCAAGCGCGAGGCACCAGCTTATTCACATGCCTTTGGACTACTCATTTCGCCATGTATGGAACTACACTTCAACAACTATACATAGCATCGCACTACGTCCTGTTTATTGGTCATACGGAGCTCATAATATTATAACCAGCGGATTAACAAGAAAGTGTTATTTATGTGTCCTTGGGTACGTGCGAGGGTCATAATAACCAGTCTGATTATAATGCAACACTCGCCTGAGCCAAGGATCTCGCAGACCTTTCCGCGCAAGCGCTTTCTGAGTCCATTCCAGGTGTTTTACTCCTTCCACTTTGTACTGTTTCCAGTCAGGGATCTTAAACTTTTCCTCTCCATGACCGTGAGCATCGCCGCCCATCTTGAATCGCCCGTGTTATTTCACGATCTTCACAGCACAGAGTATTAATTACCACATGAGGTAATCGCGGTTTCTAGACAATGCGGGGCACCATCTAGGGACCAGCACAGCCATCGGACATGTTAGGCGTGCACATCCTACGGGTCTCGAACTCCGGTTTGTTTGTATGTGCACTTGCTATAGTGCACCTTTAAGCTCTCTGCATGTACTCAGAGCACTGTGCTCAGAGGCAGTTATCAAAATTTGATAACACACTGGCATGGAGATCAGCGGAGCGCCTCTGAGTACATGCAGAGAGCTTAGAGGGGCGCTATAATACAAAACATATAGGCCTACAAAGTTGATAGCGCATTTAATGCGCTACCAACTTTGTATATGTTTTGTAATTTTGACTTTCCATTTAATCTGTACATGTGCCTGGATGCGATGTCACATTCAGATTAATAAATTCATTCAATTTTCGTTTAATCGAGGCATCGTTATCGAATTCGTAGGCTAATCTCGAAACTTCTACAGTAACCAGGCGCTTAATAAATAAAAAATTGATAGGCAGCGGGTCAAGATCCGAAGGGTCAATTAAGCAGGCAGAACGCAGCCTGTTGTAATTTTCAATAAAACGAAGGTAATCATCACCGATTGTTTTTTAAAATTATTTTTGATAATAATAATTTGTGGGCTCTCTCGCTTTCTAGCAGAAGTTTCCCATCGATATCTAAATACACGCTAGATGTCGACAAAATTGCATATTATACAACGTAAACAGAACACGTGACTTGATTCCAAAAAAACATAAACATCGCACGAGGCTCGATTGATTTTCCAGAAAAATGAATAGGCTTTTATAAAATGCGAATTATGATTTCTTGCAAACACACAAGATGTTGTTCTTTTGTGGATAATATCCGATGTATTCGGGCTTGAGCAACGTCTTTTGATGTTTCAAGAGTTGCACGATATTTATCCACTTGCAAGGGTTAGAATAAACTTGATACAGTTTTAAGTTTGGTTAAATCGGCTTCAATTAGTGTTTTACATGTTGTGCAATGTTAACCTTTTAAAAAATTGTTGTGCACCTAAGACAAGGCACAACTATGGGGTCTGGGTTACATGCTGGCGTTGGCTTGATCTTTTAACCGATTATCCTTCTAGGATAACCATTAACCATAGGCTTTAGATAGGACCCAGCCCACATGGACGGTTTTGTCCTACCCACAGCTCCTGTGTTCCTGCGTCCCAGACCACACGCGTCGGGCTCTTCACTCTGCTATGAAGGGGCAACTTCTAGTTCCATGGGGGTCACCGATCTTTCTCATTTGTCCATCTGAAATGATCTTGCTTTTGAAGCTGTATCTGACCAATCAAACTTTGTATCACAAATCTCAAGTCTTTTTTCTTTTGTCGTTGCTTGAATAGGTTTCTTGAAGTGGCGCTATTTAAGTCCATCATAGAATGAAGGAATGAATGAATGAACATGATTGAATCGACCCACGGTCAGACAACCTAATACAAGAACCTGATTGTTCTTTCCAGTTCTCATTCTGTTGGATATCGAAAGAAATGGAAGGGTGTCTAACAACTGATGCACAACGCGACACATTCGATTACCACGTTGCTCTGAAGTTCATCTATGATGAGCTTGTGCGACGCGACGTTCAGGCAATGAAGTTTCTTTGCACCGAATTCATCCCACGTCAAAAGATGGAAAAGCTCGAAACTGCTTTGGACATTTTCAACGAACTTAAAACTCGCCGGAAGATCTTTCCACCCGACAACGTGAGACTTGTTGCCGAGCTGCTTTACTGCCTCCGCCAGCAACGTCTCTTCCAGATACTTCCACATGGTTGTCGTGACGTGGGGGAGAATGTGGAAGGTGGTAGAAGTCAACTCCATCCATGCAGGTAAGTTTCGAAAGTGCTTGAAACCTAGGATTCCAAGCCTTGCTTCAAATTCAAATTTATTTTAATTGCCTTTAAGATATATGGCAACAGAGAATCAACTTTTTCAATCTACAGTTTCAATGCAGAAGATGCGTCACTCAATGGGTCAGTAGCACTTGAGAGGAGTCAAGTCAGTCAACTATGATTTACAATAGGATACCTCTAGGCTTTTTTTCCTACAGTGTCAATGGTGAATTTCCATTTTTAGGTAGGTATATGCATGCATTTGTGCGACCTGGTGGCGGACCGGTAACGCGTCCGCTCACGGAGCGGAAAGTTGAGAGTTCGACTTCGGGTAACGACCTTGGCCAAGTTGTTCACACACACGTGCCTTTGTCACCAGGCAGTATAATTTGGTACCGGCGTAAGCTGGGAAGTAAACAGCAAGTCCTGCGATACACTGGCCCCGTGTCCAGGACCTTGGGATTCGTCCATTGCTGGCTCAGGGCTATGGAAAAGGAGATGAGCGCCTCCCTGTGTTCCTCATGGAACGGGATAGGACTTTACTTTACTTTACATATGCATGCATCATGCATACACACATGCACATGCATACATGTATACATGCATTCATGCATGCATGATTGAACGGTGCTGGACAACTGATCATGAAATGTGAATTTGCGAAGAAGACAATTTTTCTTATGTTCTACTGCAGTTATCTTTTTCGACAAATTTCCCTGGATAACAATAATAAGAAAGAATAATACCATTATTTGCAATAATAGTAATAAAAATAATGACAATAATAATGATGGTAATAATTGTTACAATAAACAATTTAGTTTATTTGCTGCTTTCTCCTCATACTCAGAATTCTTCTGCACCGAATCTGTGAGGACATAACGGACGAAAACTTCCGGACGCTGAAATTTCTCTGCGCGGATATTTCAAAGTCAGCCATGGAGAAGATTTGTGGACCCCATGATTTGATTCTAGCCTTGGAGAAGCAGGGTTCAATAGGAGTAGTCAAAACAGATCTACGCTACCTCAGACGGATTTTAAATGAGGCAAAGTTGGAAGAATTGGTTTTTCGTGTTGATCGGTTCTGCACCAGTGGATGTAGGTTGCACGATTTATGTTGTTAAATGTTATGGACATACTGAATGCAAAGCATTTTTTACAGATATGACTTATGTAAATTTCTGTTCAAATTTGTTCCAATCAGGAAGATTTGCAACCCTCATTATTTGAATTTAGCCTTCGAAAAGCATGGCTCATCAACTTTATTTTTATCGGGAAAAGGTTTACTTTATGGATTATTGAAATTGTTATTCAAGTTTATTCAAATTCTTTTTCTCACCTACAAGATGTTTTTGGGTCTAGCGCCTCGCTACCTTTGTGATCTCATTAGGAAGCCTTTCTCAGCTACCGTTGGCCGTCCTCTCCGCTCTTTAGAACGTCATGATCTTCTTGTTCCACGATCTCGGACTGTCACAGCCCAACACCGCGCCTTTGCCTCTGTCTGCCCTTTACTGTTGAATGGCCTTCCTACTATTATTCGTGCTCAGATTTTATCTGGAGGCTTTACTTTTTCTGCCAGATGTCTTAAGACTTTTCTTTTTCCAGGAGTTCTTCGCACTGGAAGCGCCTCTGATCAGGGTTTACTGTGAAAGGTGCTTTATAAATCCTAAAATAGATTAGAATAGAATAGAATTCAAAGCTAGAAGAAATGTAGCTTATGAAATTATCCATGGAAAGATTATTAAAGTGTATTCAAATTCAGAAAATGTGTAGGTCAGGGATTACAGAGGTATTGGATTTACGGTAACTATATTTTGTTCGAAAACAGTTAATGTTTTTTAAATAAAAATTACGTTATAGAAAATTTTTACCAGTAAGCAATTTTTTGCAAATGACATCATTATGACTTTCAAACTTGAACTGTTCAATTTTTTCAATTATATTTTGACATTGGTCAAGGTTTTTTTAAATTTTTAAATATTTAGATAGTTTAGTTATGAAATGTGACAATGATTTAAAGTTTCATTTCCTTTAAATTGTGTTGCAGCATTTACTGGAAGCTTAATCCAGGATGCTGTATCTTTTCAATTCTCCGATTCAAACAACTTGGTAGCCAACCTGTGTGTAAATACTCAAAGCGTTTCACCGCCAAACAAACCTCTTTCAGAATGCATTCATGACGCCAAAGGTCACCAGAACATGGAGCCGCCTGGTGACCAATTTGCTGGCGCTGTGCCAAACATGTTTTCAAATCATCGAGGTGTATCCGAAGGACAGCCAAGAATTGAGACGCATCCATATGCAGTGACGGTTGATACCCACCAAGACGAAAGTGATTTGCCGTCGTACAGTATGACACGTCACCCCAGAGGTAATTACACCATTTTTTTTATTGCTTATGGGGTGTGATTGCTGTCTGATTAGAATGCTTGCCTTGGACTGCGAGCGTACAGGTTCGAGCCTTTGCTAATGCGATTAGTATGTAGCAACCTTGAATAATAATAGTAGTAATAATTATCTTCATTTGATTTAAGACTGAGACAACTCAGTATTAATGCTTCAAGAGAAAGATGAGGAATGCCTACGAGAGAGAATGACAGTTTGTACTGATGTAGGAAGTCCATTCCACAGAGAGAGACCTACGAAGATAAATTATCTGCATTGAGCCATGGCGGTTCTGACGTGGAAAACAAATGAGGTCAAGCTGATCAGATTCATAATTCCTTGCTTGTTTTATTCTGTATTCAAATCTGACCTCTTTAACGACTTCCACTGCGTATAAATTAATGGTGATACTTTAGTCAAAAATCGGTGGGAAATTTCAGTCAAGTGTGATAGGTTGTGCACAGCAGACATCAGACTAAGCATGCTGGCTAGTTTATGCCGAGCATTTTATGCAAAACTACTGAACCAGAAATTTAGCTTATGAGCCAAGCATATGAATGCTCTTCTTCAAGCAACTTAGTAGCCAACTTGTGAGTATTTACTCAAAACATTTCTCCAACAAACAATGCCTTCGCTTAGAATGCATTCATTGGAGGTTTGTGATTGCCATCCTTCGTACTGCCTTACCATTCCAGAACTTGAACACTATGTAGTATGTAGTATGTACTGTATTTTACATTTGCTATTCTTGGTGTTTTAGGAATCTGCTTGATTTTCAACAACAAAACATTTTACAAGGACGAAAATGATCCACAGAGTCGACAGCAGAAAGTCCGAAATGGAACAGAAATAGATTGCGGTTCGTTTATTTTGCCTCATGTCTGATGTTCTCTAGATGTAGCCAAAATACATGGAGTGCCCCAGTGATATTATATTGTGCAATTCACGTCTTTTGGAACAATCTGTGCTTCTTTTGGTATTTACACTCTTCGCTTTGTAACTGTTCCATGTATCAATATA
Source organism: Lumbricus rubellus (assembly GCA_945859605.1). Taxonomy (NCBI): domain Eukaryota; kingdom Metazoa; phylum Annelida; class Clitellata; order Crassiclitellata; family Lumbricidae; genus Lumbricus; species Lumbricus rubellus. The sequence goes on along the minus strand of OX243811.1, from coordinate 4,514,030 downwards.
TGGTTGCACTGCATTTCGATACTGTTCCAGAATTTTAACTCGGCAATTTGTCTCCGAAATAAAATTATAAATTTGAACACAACAGATGGTTTTAATGGTGGTGGTTGTGGTCATTATCCAAATTGCTTTATATGAGACTTAAAAAGTTTGTGATGATTATAATCGTGATAACTATGTCTTGATTTTTAGACTTGCTGGAAAAGATGTTCGGCGAGAAACTGGATTTCAAGGTCGAGGTTTGTAACGACCTTAGCGACTCAGAGATCTGCGATGAAGTGGCTTCCACGGCTTCCAAGGACCACTCGAACTTCGACTGTTTTGTCTGCTGTATTCTTTCGCACGGTGAAAATGGCGCCGTCTTTGGGGCTAACGGGAAACTGGTTCAAATAAAACAGATAACGTCGTATTTCAGACCATCTCGATGTCGAAGTCTCTGTGGAAAACCAAAATTGTTTTTCATCCAGGCCTGCCAGGGAAAAGAGCGGCCACGTGGTAAGGAATTTATTCAGATTGACTTGTTAATTAATGCAGTATAATCTATATTACTTTTATTATTGTTAGTAATTAGTAACTTATTTACTATCATTGTGGATTGTGTAATGTAGAAGACTCAATCTTCCTCTGTCGTCTGACTATCCGTGCCTCAGATACACGTTTCAGGCTACATGTCCTTGATTGTTTAAAAAATTTATTTAATCGTAATAATTATCTGCTTACTTTCTGTGTTTTTCTGCTTATGTAATCAGCATAATTATGATGCTATAATAGTAATAATGACTTACATTCATTCAGGCAATTTATATAGCACCCTTAAACAACGTGCAACACTTCATTTAGCACAAAATTGTGCTATGTGAGGTTTTGCACTTTTTGACATGTATTTAATGTGCAATGCACAAATGTATTTCTGGTTTAATTTAGCGCTATGGTAATTGTTTGTTTTGTTGAAGTGAGCGACATAGTCACTGACGGTCCAATCATTCCTGAAGGTGGTGATGTTGGTGGTGGTGGCATGTTGTCCAGGGCAGAAGGTGGTGGTCTTGGTGGTAGTGATATGCTCAAAGCAGAAGGTGGTGGTGGCTTTGGTGTTAGTGTGATGCCTGTAGCTGAGGCCATTCCTGATGAGGCTGATGTCCTTCTGGCTCTTGCTACAGTTCCTGGATATGTGTCGTATCGGAGCAAACGTAAGGGATCATGGTACATCACGACATTGGTCAAAATGCTCGAAAGGCTTGCTGATCGGTAAGCATGTACTGTTCAGCGCGTTTTTGGTTTTGATGAATTCTCGCTTGATCTGGTTACGATCTACGTAATGTTGAATAAAACGGATGTGTGTAAACTTGTGAAAAGTTATAAGATAATATCAGATTCTCTTACTTTCTTGTGCATCTGCATTCTATGAACACTGGACAAAATGCATTGGATTAGTCATGGAAGAGTTGAAATTGCATGGAAAATAGCAGATGTGTGCATTATGATCTGTTTTGCTTTGATTTGTCATTTTATAATGTTCTATGCAGATTTCTTTCTGTCTATTTGTTATCTTATATAATCTGCTATCTTTTGTAGAGTGGCTTTGAAGCCATTATCATAAAGTATAGGTGGAAGACAGGCTTTAAGTATGGTAGTTGCCATCAAATATAAATTTGTGTACTAATGTGTGATTACTGATATTCATGTAATCAGGGCCGGCCTTAGCCCAAATGGCGCCCTAGGCAAGGCATACATTTGGCGCCCCAAGCATAGGCCTGAATTTGGCGCCCTTATATTCCCACTCAATTGTTCAGCCCACGTCAGAATCTAAAGATGAATTAGCCAGAGTCGGTTTACGCTCACAAGGCCGTAGCCAGAATTTTATTTCGGGGGATGTTTTCTTGACCGTGAATTTTGAGGTGCGTATACGCTGCGGTCGACTTTTTGGGCGAAATTTTCTGATGACTTTTTTGTTAGTCGTCGAATTTTCTGACGTCCAAAAACATTATTTTCCGCGATTTTCGACTATTTTCTGCTCAAAATTAGGCCTACATTACACACTGTCATGTGCTAGCAATGCATAATTATTTAATTTTTACATTATTTCATTTCGGGGGTGTTCAAACACCCAAAACATCCCCACGGCCTTGTACGCTCAAAATGAGTAATTCATTCTAATTTCTTTATTAGTACCTGTACACTGAAGCATGGGCGCCCGCAGAAATTTTTGCAGGAGGGGGCAAAACACGATGGTCAACGTTAAAAAAATTTTGCAGGAGAACAAAAAATGCAAAGCGGGGAGTTAAGAACATGCATGGGTATTTTCACAGAGGTGTCTTGATGTAAATTTCTCAGTTTCATGTTTTAACATTATGAATTGTTTCTTTTTGTAAGGAAATTTGTTTTAAAAATCGAAAAGTATTAGCTAAAAGTAGGCCTTTTAATTCTCTAATGTGAAGAAATTTGTTATAAACCCCAAAAGTAGTAGTGAGAAAAATAGGTTTCAATTTTCCAAGGGGGCAAGTGCCCCCCTTGCCCCTATGTGTGGGCGCCCATGCACTGAAGGCTGGATAATATTCAATTTTGTGGAGAATGGTATAAGTTTACAAAAATATTAAAATAAACTATTGTTGAAATGGTGCCCTCTTTGATGGAAATGGCGCCCTTAGAACTTGGCGCCTCATGCAACTGCTTGCTTTGCCTATGCCTAAGGTCGGCCCTGCCTCAGTTACTGCCCTTTTCTTGAAGACATTGTTTTAAAATATTTCCATTAGCGAAAGACTTAGTCTTGAGTTTAAAACAATTATAGTGTAAAAAAAATTCGCCGGTGCCGCGGCGCCCCCCAAAGGCTGCGGCGCCCTAGGCAACTGCCTACTTTGCCTATAGCTAGGGCCGGCCCTGCATGTAATGAGACATTTATTAACTGGACAAAATCGAAAAATAGAGCAACTTTTGGATTTACGTGCCAGATAATCAAGTAGAGATTATAACTAGCACTAAGAATTGGAAATGAGCGTAATTATATCGTACCTGGTGATTTTGCATTGTCGCAAAAGGGAAGTTGTGGGGCGCAGGTTATTTGTTTGTATGTGCACTTGTTATAGCGCCCCTTCAAGCTCTTTCTACTCAGAGGCGCTCCCGATGCAGAGCGGACACTGCTTCGGAGTTTCACGCCGAAGCGCTGAGCAATTTCAAGTGAAGGACTTGCCCAAGGTCCTTACGCGGGGAGGTGGATTCGAACCTCGGACCTTCCGGCTCCAAGGCAACGACGCCACCACTAGACCACCGCGCCCCACAATCTCAGGTGGTTAGTCAAAACAAAATGATTAGGCAGGTAAGGGCATCAAGGTCAAGATCTATGAGGTCAGACAATGTTACAGTCGTCATTGTCTAGAATTTGGGCAGAAAGAGTGGTAAAGAGGAGAGGAGTAATCAGGGTCAGATTTTTGTGGACAGATACTGTTTTCAGTTTCGAGTTGAAATCCTGTACTGTAAAGCAAGAAGTAAGATTTTGGTGCGTAAGTAGTATGGATGGATCATAATTACATCACTAAAATCTTCAAGTAATATAATTATTTCAGGGTTTTATCGCTTTCAATTGAATATCATTGTGTTATTGTGTAGCTGTGATCTGCTGAGTATCCTGACTCGCGTGAACGAGGAAATAAGTCGTGAAGAAGATTCGATGAAGGGTGTCGTCTGCAAACAGGTTGCCATGCCGATGTTCACGTTGAGAAAGCAAGTCCGATTCCATCCGAAGAAATGATCCATTGCTATTGGAATCGATTTGATGAAATCCGGTTTAAAGGTTCAATTCGCCTACACTGAATGTCGTTGCGAAATATATTTATGTATAAGTTAGCAATTGCCTTTTCATCAACATCTGTGGCTTCCTTCTCTCATGACAAGCCGTCATGAGAGGAAGGAAGTGTTCACTCCAGGCCGTCTTTAAGCCAGAGTTCAGTGGGTGCAGCTTTTTCCGCTCCTGTCGATATGTGGCGAGGTCATCCAGCTGGGTCCTTCCAATCGCTGAAAGGATCGGAAATCATTGCTTCCAAAGCCCTGGTATCAATCGGAATTTATGTAGCGCCTCTACTCAGAGGCGCACCCTGCCCAGACCAAGAAAACAAGCTGTTATCAACAGTTGGTGAAACTGAGAACATGGTTTGGTAGCTGTCGTATAGTCGAGGGAAACATGTTCCAGTTGTTGCAACAACCACAGAAGGAGCAGCTCTGCAATTGTCGCAGAGAGGGCGAAAGGGACCGTTAAGTCACCATGAACAGCGAAGCGCAGTGCGCGGCGTCCTGCACAAGCGGAAAGGGGGAGTCAAAGCTCACGCAGATAAGAGGGTGCCCATGCTGATAAGCATTGCGACACCAAAGATGCAATCCTGAATGAAATGCAGTGTGGGAAAGGAAGCCAGTGCAAGATCGTGCATGTACTGGGATATGCTATCGGACTTAAAATACCTCTTACTTACAAACCTTGCAGAGTGTCTGAAAATGGATTTTCTAGCATTTATTTGTTTATTCATCGAAAAATGTGTCTCATATTGTTCTTTAATCAGGATTTAACGTGTGATCACAATTTGCCCATTTATATAGCACCACTTCAGGAGAGCCTCATCAGAGTTAGACTGAAGCATTGCTCTGGAAGGTGGTCCAATATGCAAGGAAGCATGGGGTGTCCGAATTGCAGACCACAACTGGTTTTGTAATGTGGCTTTTGTCGACCAGTGGTGTCTGATTGCCTAGATCAGTTGCCTTGGATTTTGGTTTAAGTCACCCCAGAGATGGTCACTCTGAAGAGACCATGAGCAAGTCCTTCATCACTCACGAGCTTTTTAATGCTATTCTTTGGCTGATGCTGAGCCATTATTGGTGCCACTGTCAGTGGTCAGTAGTTAATGGAGCCTAACAAATATATGCAATGATGCATCATAATGTCATATAATTATGTAGATATGTATTTACTGATTTCTATTTTAATAGGAGTGTTTCGTTGATTTTATGTGTGTTTATGTAAATTATCTTATGCTATCATTATAGAACAGAATTGAACCTTATAAATAAAAGATTATAGTGCTACCAATCAGAGTTTATAGGAATAGTCCATTTTGTGTGGTGCAACCAATCAGAGTGTATAGGAATAGTTCATTTTGTATGGTGCAACCAATCAGGGTGTATAGGAATAGTCCATTTTGTATGGTGCAACCAATCAGAGTGCTTAGGAATAGTCCATTTTGTGTGGTGCAACCAATCAAGAGTGTATGGAAATAGTCCATTTTGTGTGTGTACATATTTGTAAATTATGTTGAAAATAAAGTGAGTTGTACTCTAAGCTTCTATCGAGCGACAACTCACATTAACTGTGAACTATCTCATGTGGAGGTAGTTTACAATAATAATAATAATAATGCAAGGATGCAGTCTACCTCTGGGTGTAACCTGGGTGCTGAGTAATCAAAGCAGTGCGTTTTCAACTACTTTCAAACATCTAGTGGCTTAAAATATTGTTTTGAAAGCAGATGACATTATACGAAAACGGATGATGTAGAAAATTGTGTTGGTCATTATTGTACATTTTTGGTCATTGTTGTTTCATGCATTGATGCTATGTATTGTGACGACTTGGATTTGCGCTGCATCAGGAAATCCTTTCAAAATGCTCCATTTATATAATGCGATTCCTGATGCAGAATGGTTGTGCCGCAAATTTTGGTTAACCTTAGGAAATAAACTTGTATTAAGAACAAGCTTCAATTGTTGTAGGACAATTTGCGCATGACCTCTGTCTAGCGGGACTAGTCCCTTCTTGTAAGCTTATTGTCCCATTTAATCTGTAATATTCTTACATCAAAAGACTTATCGTCTTATTAAGATTGTTGGGGTTAAGAAGGCAGGCCTCTAAATTATTTCACCTATTCATGGGTGCATGAATTCTGATTCATTCACGTAGCCTATACTCACCAAGGGGACTTTTTCTTATAAGATTTGTTAGCTTTTATAGTTGAACATTGGATTTTATTATATGTAAACTATTCTTGTATAAATAAATTATGCTAAAAACACAAAGAATCTAATATTTTGCTTATGCATTTTGTGGAATCGACGGGTACCTATGGAAAAAGTTCATAATTTCGAGTTGCTTTCATATATTTTAAACCTAAATATACCATTTTGTGCAGAAATGAATGCTGAATCCATTGGTGTATTACAAGTTATGATATCTCAAACCAAACCCAAAATCCAGGGGTGGGGTGGTAACCAACCCTTGGTAGTAAAAAAAGTTTGGTAGCCCGAGGGTGAAAATGGCAGGTTTGTCTTATAAAAAAATTAAATGAATAGTAGACAGACTCAAAATATAAATACATGTAAAATGACGCAAAATATGTCTCGTTTTCTCTATTTATTGGACAAAAAATTAACAAATAAAATTAGTAATCATTCAAATTCATTAACGTTCAGATCAAGTACAAGCAGTTCACTATTGGGGTAATAGAGGTCTTGTTCAGCTCACAGGACACATTTCCATGTCACCCTCCTTGCCGTTCTTCAGCTTCTGCAGCTCATTCCGTACTTGCTGTTCGAACTCAAGAACTTCCAACGGTTTCTTATACTACAACAAACAGACAACTTAATAATCAGTTTATATGTTGATGACTGCAGACGCAAGTAGAACCTTGAAAGCCAAGTTAGCCCCACTGATAATGCTCATCTTTATACCATGACAAGTACAAGTACAAACATTCTCTGAGACTGTAACTGTGTACAGACTCTGAGCAAGTACCGTACTTCACTCACAATTGCTCAGCACCAAAAACCTGTCGCTGGATTACTGGGTATTGACGCTCGATAAATACTCAATAATTTAGTAAGTGGCTACGGTGCTATATCATCTTATTATAATAATAACTTAATATTATTATCATTAATAATAATATTATCATTAATAATAATATTATTATTATCATCAATAATATAAATATATCGTTGATAACAATTATATTATTACTATATACCTCTGGTGTCCAGCGGCGATTTACTCTCCAATCTACTAACGAATCTGAACTCTTAGTCCCTCGCTCGCGGACTACTGATATATTAAGCAGCTGTGTCCTGTCTAGGTGGCTGGCTTTAGAACCTGGAATGTTGTGCTTCACCATGCGCCTAGAGGTTACGCTACTATGTTCAAACTTAAAAACTGCCTTATTTAGCCGTGGTTAGACTGGGAGCGCTTCTACATAGACTACGTGGAAGAAATGCTAATAAAAACTGTTAATAATAAAAATAATATTATTGTTAAGAGAAAAAGTGTGATGCAATGTCTCAACAAGCAGCATCTATAGAAGCTTCTTCTGTTCAATTGTAAAGTACTGTAAGTATGGGAAGACTGAAGTACAAACCGTTACAATGAGCGTGTTGTTCGCATGAGCCACAGCGATATTTGACTGGACAAGTTTCAGTTTCAACCGAACCATGTCAGGAATCTGGAATTTTTTGTAGTATCTAAAATCACAAAAATTACATTTATTAACATTATTCTGATTGCACCATCATATACACCTATAAATGAATTCTTTATGCCTATGGTGTATGCAGATACGTTTTATTGTAGCGCTAAAAATCATCCATTTCAGCTGGGGTTGGGTCGGGAACACTCCCAAGTGGTAACTTTGAAGGTGCTCTATATAAATTTCTATAATGAATGAACGACAGAATTACAAAGCCAGTCAGGTATCGATCACAGTGAGAGGCAATGAAGATCATGTGTTGTATTGTAAAATAATTAACTACTTTCGTAGGTCCATAGCAAATTTTTTACTTCGCATAGAAGTAGCTGCACCAATGCAGTTGAATACCAGGAAAGTTGCTTATCAGTAAACTAAAGAAATGGAAAAATAAATGAAATTAAGACCATACAGGTCTCTTTGGCCGAACAACTTTTTGTAAGAAAGTGCTACCCTGAAAATGTCTAGAACCACAACATAAAAAAATCCAAGGATTTGGAAAGACGTCAACTTGAAACAGGATAAATTAATAAGTGGAGGCAGTGTGACATAAGGCAACGTAATTGAAGGTAAGGGCATGTAAAGGCAAGGGAAGGTAACGTCAAGTAAGTAAAAGGATGGGAATCAAGTAGCTGTAAGATTCTTGCTAGTGCAACAGAACAATAAAATAAAATGCACTTTTTATTAGACGTTCGAATTACGATGTAGTCGGACTCGTCGCTCACGCTAACGTCGTACGTTTCGAGAGGATGCGGAAGATTTCGGATCCGCCATTCAAAGAAATTTTTTGAGTCTTTACGTGTAAATATTGGCTGAAAAACAGAAAACACAAAGATCCATTATTACGCTCTCATAAAATTATATCAGTATAAATTAATATTATTAAATACATTTATAAGAGGGATCTAAGGTACCTCGGGGGGAAAAAGTTTTTTAATACTTAAAATTATATTTTATGTATTACATAAAGACTCATAGTGTGTACAAAAAGACAAAAAAGCAAGCAACAGACTTCCAGTATCTATTTATGCAGCCAAAGTCATCTTGTTTAAAAATTATTAAAAATGCACTTGATATGTAAATTTTGGCATAATTTGCGCTCACAGGGTGTAGAGCATACTCGATGTAGCTTGCTTACTGACAATGCTGTAGAAGTTGTCATAATTATGGCAGTTACAATTAGATTAATATAAAAATATTTTACAAATTATACAACATCCACAATTTTCCCGTTAAATCAGCCCATGACCAAGGTCGCTACAAGCAACCATTCTGTTTCCTTGACACTTGTTCTTCTGTCCAGTCTTGGTCGAAAGCCATTCTAAGTATTCTTTAGAAGTAGATATCTGAGAGCACTTTGTTTCTTGTTCACTTAAAAACTGCCTTATTTAGCCGTTGTTGGACTGGGAGCGCTTCTGAGTAGGTTACCTTGAAAGTGTGCTATATAAAAAGTCAATAATAATAATAATAATTACTCTGATATCCCATGATTAAACAACTACAACATAGAAACAATTAATAATTATTCTGAAACATAAATTTAAGAAACCAACAGACACGTTAACTGATTTATTAAGTCATGCCAATTAAACCAGTGAATCGATTTATTCAGAACTAGCTGAACCCGGCCACGCGTTGCTGTGGCTGAAAAGAGGCTCTCCCCCTCCCCCTCTTTGGTAAATTAATCGCGTCTCGCTTATGACGTCACAGGACTCGACCTCATTGATGTTTCGTCTGCTGTGTTTGGAGACGGCGTTTATGAAATCTGGCAGCCGTGTGGGACGTGTTTAATTTGCAAATGGCGGACGAACGGATTGCAAAGTTCACTTTTTGTGGAAACGGTTGCGTTTTTTCGGGTGAAAAAATCTTAAGACACGGTGCTATTTGAATGGAAGGTTTTGGTAAATTTTCACAACAATCGGTGCGTAGCTTTCGGCGTGGTAATGCGACGAACTATTGGAAAGTTTCATTTTTATTTATATAGATAAAGCGGCCTTTGCGTGATTTCATCTTGGTTCCATGCAAATGTTCATGCACACTTCAGAATCAGAGTCACTCACTACGCACATCTAATAATAATAAACAAACATTTTTATATAGAAAAATGCTAATTACATTTGCGGAGCTTTCTACTATTCCTTCAGAATCTAAGTTTGGACGCTGAGTGTCCAGACCGACTTCGAATTCCCACTTTCCCACACCGCCAGTCATCGGTTTGATTTTCAGTTTTCTTACTGAAAACACAAGAATATCTCAAATGCTTTTACAAATATTCAACAGAAACTCAAGTTAACTAAAGCCTACCGATAAGCTTGCAGAGTAGCAGATTTGGTACACAAACCAGCACTTGCAAATTCACAATATATTTAACTTTAAAACAGCATAAACGAGTACAACTACAAATATAAAAAGGGGTGATTGTGACTGACGTCTCGTTAAATCGTAAACAGTATGGCCGCCGTAGATGCGTGCATAACAGAGCGGCCCGACATACGGCCCAATATTTCCGCGAAAATTAAAGCACGCTTCAATTTCATAAGAATGACTGCACTAACCCTAAAACTAACCCTAACCGACCCTCACGACGCCTAACCTGAGCCCTAACCGACCCTCACGCTTTGCTTGTTGGGATGCATGTTGCGATATCGTCCATAGGCGGCACTCTAATTTTATTGCATTCATTGGCGGCCATACTGTTTACGATTTACCGAGACTTCAGTCACAGTAACCTAAAAAGGTTTTTTGCACCTCATAGAAAATTACTAATGGTGATTAAAAGAAAATATTACAAGTAACTTTCAAAAGGCGCTATGTTATTCAACTTCAATGTTATTCAGCTTTAATAACATACACAAGTCCGTCTCACAAAGAAGAGTTCAACGACCTGTGCTTACCCATCAGTTCGCACTTATCGAGATCGTATTCTTCAACCATCTCCGAGCCATTGGTAAATATGAAATGAATTTTTCTTCGGCCTGCACCAACACAGTAACAAGAAGAGGTTCAGATAAAAATGTTAAAATTTCCGTGGAACACCTTTTATATCCATGTTTTTATGTTTCAATTCATTTTATATAACATTACATTCCAAATCTCGAACGGATTACGCTGAAATGTGACTTCATTATAGCTGACGAATCGAGTGACATGCATCAGATTGAACATATTATATTAACAATTTAAATACAAGTTTCAGTCAAAAAGGTGAGGCCTATTAAAGGCCCCGACGCGAAATTTGTGTATTCGGTGACTCCTTGGCAACGAATTTCGGCGCACGTTTCAGAGAAATAATTTTGAATAACATATAAATAAAATCAAAATGAAATAGCCTACGACTCACACCAAATATAAGAAAAGAAATATAATGCATTACCATTCAGAACAATGCATGTTTTCTGCGCCGACTTTAACAGATCACTCCAAGATTTCACAGCAGCCATTTTTGAAAATTTCACACCATGCGCACAACATAGCTAAAGAATACGCAGTAATGTGTGAATTTTTATAGCGCAATAGTTTTGAGATCTCCTCGTGCAAATTGAGTATGCATACTTCGTGTTACATAACTAAAAGTAGTTAATTCTGAATAAATTTTTCAGATTTCAAAAGTCTGAAATTTGACCTTATGTAGATTAGTAAAGCTTCCGTTTAAAACCTATTAGGCCTAACGTAGAATAGACCTAATAGAACTAAGGATCTTTCAATCATTTTTTCAGTAGGCCTAATTACATTAATTTGATACTTTTTGTGGGGACATGATGATAATAGCAATAGCATGATGACATAATTATATTCCACACCAGTAACCAAATGACAGCCAACTTAATCGTAGTAAAACGGAATTCAAAATTGACAGAAACATCTTGGAAAGAATCACTGCGTGAACACTAGGCCTATAGGCTGCAAGAGGTGAATCAATTGTAGCCTAGCGACCTATTGCAGGCCTACTTTAAACCCATAATAAACTGAATAGCCGCACACAGCGCTTGCAAATTTCTTGTGGTCTCAGAGTCAGAGTTAGGCCTACGTACATAGGAAAGACGCAACCGACCATCGCTCGTGAATACGCTGGTGCTCTGCAACCAGGATTCAAGTGAAGCTCTGAAAGTTTGGAGTTTAGGCTACGTTCACAATAAACGCGGAATCGGCAACAGAGTAACTACTACGCATTGATCTTATGGAGCCTAGTGCGATTGGACATGACCGACAACAGCATGACATCTGCTCAACCGTAGGCCTACGTGTAACCGAAAGATAATTATTGACTCACTGTAATAGTCACTATCGATAGTTAATTATAAACCACCATTATCTTTTGTCTATGAAATCTTGCCCATGCATAATGTGCACACACTGCACAGATGTCGTTACTACCAAAGTTCATAAGGACCATGGGCGCAAACAAGAATCTGCGTAAGGGTGGGTCACTTCGTACATCATGATTGTGTTAGCAAATGCATTATTTCATTATGGCATTTTTCATTGGATGGGGGGGACGTGTTCAAACTTCAAACACCCAAAACACCCCCAGCTAGAGCCTTGGAGGAAGGCATACATGTAGGCCTACCACAATGGCCACGGTTGACTGTTTTTAATAGTAAGAGCTTGAAAAAATGCAAACAGGTAACTGAGGGCATAGACATTTATCACAGATTTTTAAAACTTTTGTGTACCGGTAGACATATCATTAGTAAGTTATCAGCAGTGCCATAATTAGTGGGAAGAAATTTTTAAAACATCCGAACGTAATAGGTAAAAATAGGTGCAAAGCTTCCATTGTGGCAAATGCCCCTATTACACCTATGTGTGGGGCGCGGTGGTGAAGTGAACCATAATAGGCGTATCACATGCATGACGACCGCGTTGACTAGAAGTGTTCGGCCATGATAATGCGGATGACACTTTACAACCGAAATTTATAAATAGAAAATTGTATAAGCCTAGAGGGGCTCTTGCCCGAAGGGGTGGCATACTGTCCGGGGAGCTTATTTCCAAAATTTACATGCCAGCTGCAACCAGCCATGGCAATCACATAGGGGAATAGAATGTGGAAGAGGCGAAGACCGTAGGTTGGAAATAAGCGTCCGGGAATTATGTCCTATAATCGTGTGTGTGCGCTTCAGCGCTCGTGAATAAGCTGGTGCCCCGCGCTTGGCTTTCTAGTAGCGCTTTAGAAATTTCGAGTTTACAATTACGATTACGATTAGGTGTGTGTGTATGTGCGCGCGCATGCGCTTGTGTGTGTGTGTTTGTGTGTGTGTGTGTGTGTGCGCGCGCGCGCGCGCGCGCGCATGTTGTGCGTGAGCGCGCGCGCTTGTGCGTATGTGGGCGTGTGTGTGAGTGGGTCACCATAATAACTGATACAATAAAATGTTATGGCAGCAATTCAACATTCATAATCGAAAACGTCACCACCAATTCTTCTTTCTCTCTCTCTGTGCGATTTTCGTCGAAAATTAGTAAGTGACACATAAAATGTGAGTGGCATGAGTGCTCAATTAAAACACAAAGCACAAAAACGAGCGCGCACTCTTGGGCGCATACAAATACACATACACGCGCGCGCGCGCACGCACACGCACACAAAGCGATGTAAAATTCCTGCCGTCAGTCATAGTAGGCCTATCCTAAAAACAACTATAAACTCATGATCTATGCCGAGAACGGAAATCTTAATCAAGCTGAAGAAAGCAAATATATCTCCAGAATTCAAGCACGACTTCCATTTAGAGGTCAATATTGAACAACTGGTTTGCCATACTAATTCACAGAACGAAGTCAAAAGCCGCGCTGCTGGGTGATCTTCACTGCTGGGCTGTTTGCTTATGATCTTGGACAAATCACCTTAAACATAACAGCAGGTCTTTATTGCTTACACGAGCAGAGTAAACAGGTATTATCCGAGGTATACCGCTGCACGGTCATTTCATTTTGGAAATTGATAATCGCTGGTAAATAAATGCTAGTCGGTGGGATTGGGACGAAACTTTCGAAAGAAGCTATAAAACCAAGGTTGAAGAAAGTGAGGTACGTGCAATAAAAAGATAATTATAATAAAATATAAATATAGATAATAATAATTATATGATGCAATAAAATCGTGTTTGCCAGGTGATTATGACATTATGACCTCCTCGGAATTGTTATTATGAGTTGCTGTGATCTCTGACAAAGACGTGACTAGAATATTATTAATGACTCCAAGTCAGACATAGAATGCAAAATGTGAAATCTTGTAGGCCTACATGTATGTCACCTTGGCTGTCGTCAGACATTAATTTAATCATCACAGTTGCTGTTGTTGTTGTCGTCGCCGTCATTATCAGTCAGCTTAATATGGCGCAACTGTTGAGCTGTTATAACCACGTCACAGCGCTTTGAGATAATGGTAGTGAAAGGCGCTATACAAATATTTTCTGATGCACACATCGCCGAAGCACTGCCCTTTTTTACATCGCAGATCTTAAGTTCAGAAAATGTATCTTAATGATCCGAATTGATGTAACCAATGTGAACTCTTATAATAGGCTAGCACTGTAGGCATACAGTCACATGCAGCATTCTGCTCGCTGTTATTTAATTGCAATGTGTTACATCAAAGATGATTAGTATCGCCCTCCTACTTTATACAGGCTTGGGACTAGCACTGCAAAAGTACGAGTCGTAGCGTATTTACAGGTGCAACGTGGAAAATTTTCCTCCTGATAATAATTATAGTTAATACATTTCGGCGTTCCATATTAGTTTTCGCGGTTGATTAGTCAGACGTAGCCTACAAAGACATTTGTGTACACAGATATTTCGTTTCTCGTTAGGGATGTGTCAGCGAGCCGTACCCTTCATACCAAGATCTTTCCGCTGGCGGACCAGGTGGAGAAATCTTGCCTGTGTATACAGTGAATAGGCCTTGCCATTGTTTGCATTGTTTGCCAACTCTTTTGTGCTCAATAGTGAACCTTTTAATGGGTCTAACACAATAGCGCAGGCCTAACAAAGGACGAAAATGAGTGGGAAAATAGCCTAGGTTTTCGTTGGCGTTTGAGTTGTAATCGCTGCAGAGTTGGTTCAAAGCGGAACGAACCGCGTGAACGATCGGATCAACCTGGGACAAACAGGATAAAAATATCCATTGATTATTTAGGAATAATTATGTACATGTAGGCCTATACCAACAATCCCACATGCATCTTTTAACGAATTATACGCAGCCAAATAATATCCGCATTAAGTCACCTGCATGCAGTTGGAAAAGCACAGTAGATAAGTTAAGCAGTTCATCAAGTTATAATTATCACTCGAGTGCCCAAGGTATTTTTTGGTACACGAAGGCCCAAGGGGGGGGGTCCGCGCGGACCCCAGCGTTTTCATGCTAATTTCTTGAGAAGGGATTGGAATATCGTTACAGAATTTGGTTCTATGTAATCCCAAATGAATTTGCAATCGATTGGTGTATCTTATAACACAATAGCACCACCTGGTACAAAGTAATAGTGTAAAAATCTCGTGATACGCATTTTATGCTTGCTTGCGTTATTTACCGAAGGAAGCCTATACGTCCGGTGCGGACCCCAGCGTGTTCAAGTTAATATCTTGAGAAGGGATTGGAATATCGTTTCAGAATTTAGTTATATGTACTCGTAAATGAATTTGCAATCGATTGATATATATTATATCACAATAGCACCACCTGGTATAAAATAATAGTTATTGATCAGTAACCATACGCATAATATCTGGAGAGGATACATCAGGGATATCGCCAGAGCTGCAGAAGCTGACGGCACCAGGTGACCAGGTGAACCATACGCATGCATGACTAATAGCCGTATATATCTTGAGGTACCCTTAGCATATGCTGTGATTTTGGGGTATAGGGTTGGACTATACTCACTCAAAATATACCATTCTATGCCGAAATGGTTGGTCTAGGAATACCTAAAAGCATTTTTGCACATCCATAGCCTGTAAAAAGTTATCCGGAAAAAACAGGCCTGGGGTCCGGTCGGACCCCCCCCCCCTTGGGCACTCGAGGGTTATGTAAGACTGCATGCGAAATCAACGCGATGTTGATTGTGTGCAACACAAAAAGACTGCTGCACCGTATAATTATAGCCTAAGACTGCCGTGCAGTTTGAGGTAGGACTTGAAATCGTTCCTTTAGCATAATTCACGTGCAATGGTGCAACGTATGTATGGCACACATATAGACCTGAGAGGGAGACGGAGACGACAGGGGTAGGGACAGGGACAGGGACAGGGAGACGGACAGACAGAAACATAGACTTGTGTTATATGTGTGTATGCCTGTGTCAGCAGACAGAGACTACCAGACAGTAGGACGATCTATGTATAATATCAGGCAGCGCTGATAACCACT
This sequence comes from Lumbricus rubellus, assembly GCA_945859605.1. Taxonomy (NCBI): domain Eukaryota; kingdom Metazoa; phylum Annelida; class Clitellata; order Crassiclitellata; family Lumbricidae; genus Lumbricus; species Lumbricus rubellus. The sequence goes on along the minus strand of OX243811.1, from coordinate 4,498,169 downwards.
CATGCAGCACTCTGGCAATCACGCTCCTAAATTGTTATTTCGTCTTCATTCTATTTCTCGAAGAATTTTTTCACCAGCTGCTTTGGAGGCTCTTTGCTATCGTTCCAAACTAATGAATCAACGAAATGAAGCCTCATTTCATAAGAAATTGACAAGACTCCGAAACATGAAAACAGCCCGACCCTAAAATATAGAGTTGCGTTAGCTGTTAGTTGTTTCTAGAAGGCAAAGTTGGCTTATACAACTTCAGTTTCTATAAGTCAATCCGTTTTAAATCTTAGGTTAGACAGTTCGAGTGCTTATTATTATGTAGCTTGCGTTCAGTACCGTGACAGTACGTGCATGCTCCTCAGTAGTTCAGAACAGGCTTACTATAAAATATAGAGAGCAGATCATTCGTATCGCGGGTGACCTCTATAGTGCTGAGGTGATTTATTGAAGCGATTACAACTCATTTCCTTCGTCTCCTGTTAACCTTCTCTCGAGTGACCTTCCTGGCTTTGACCGGAATGACCTTGGACTTTTGATTACACAAAGATTTTGCTTTGTAGCGCCTTTATCATTAATTGTGAGGCGTATACGATGGCGCCATAGAACTTCCCAGACCATCGTTGTTGTTGTTGTTGCCTGTGTTATTGTTTTTTTTATATTATTGTCATTGCTGCTATTGTTATAGTATAGCTTTCGCTGCCATTATTATTACATTTTATATTGTTGGGTGAACCGGGTAACAAGTTAACATGTTTATTTATGGTAATAAAATAATAGTTTATTATTACATTGAATAAAAATATTATTCTGTTGCTAACCTCTACCGCCGTCTAACATTTTGTACTTTTGCACAGGAGAGGGATCATCATTATGTTAACTCTACAGGCGATAGGCCAATAGTAGCCTATTTGGGCTGATCTGTAAGTTAATTATGGTTGCAATGCCTTCACAGCGTAGAGTATCACTTGTAATAACATAAAACTTATGCTTATATAAACCTACAATTAATTATTTATTGCGAAAAATCCTCAGTAGATCAATAGAGGACGAATGTAAAGTTGACCTGTGTCGTGTAAATACGAACAAAGCCACAGAGGCCTATAAGAGCCATAGACCCACTTAAAACAGTACTTTTATATACACAAGCGTGTATGTATACGTATGAACAAGCATGCATATAATGTATATATATATATAATAGACCTTTATATTATATATGTACATGTATATTTATGTAGGCCTAATAGCATATGAGTCTGAGCACTCTTTGTGTCTACTTATAGGCCTATATTTAGGGCCAATCTATGCTTTACAGGATAAAATGGTAATAGCGACACGACTATTTAATTATACTGTATATATATATATATAGTCGTGTCACTTACCATTATATATATACTATATAATTATGTGCTATGACGAGCCACCACGAACAATGAATGAGCACTCTGCACATGCATGCGAGCAGGCCTATAATAGGCCCATGAGACGTTGATGGCTAAGATATAAGAGGCAGTTAGATCACATAAACTTCACATCACAGTCGTGAAGAAGATTCCTCTAGTGACTACGTTTGGCCATCTGGACCATTATTATATAGCTGACTTGCCATTAAGCTTCTTCGACAGGTGCGGCCTTTACATCAAGAGTTTTGTCTTGTGACATTTCAGAAGTCTGTTACCATAACAACCGGGTCATAGCAAAGGGTCGTCGTGTGTCGTCATCATCCAAATTCGTTGACTATACAACAATCAAGAAAGAGAAGAAGACGAAGATGAATAACTGCATTGTGTTGATCGTTTCAATCTTCGCGCACTTGCTCGTTTTCGCGCCACTCACGAAGGCGCAGGAAAGTAAGTTCTAAGCACTCTTTGTAAACATAATATTTTTGGCGCATTTAGAGGTTCACTGGTCCAACCCCTCCCGCAATAATCGTAGAATTTATGAAAAAATTTATTCTGTGTATTTTGCAAAGATGTCTAATGGACCACATCTCCCCAAGTAAAACCCTCGGTTTTTTTTCTCTTGTTTCGCATCTGTTCACAAAAATTCACATAGTCAATGTTGCACACGTTTTCTCAATGACGACCGTATGCGACTTTGAGCATTAAGAGCAAGCTATTTTTTCAATGACTTGACATCACAATTATAGCTCTTTTTATTGGGTGCCACGCCAACTAAGGTTCTCGATTATAATATGGACCGTGATATATATATAACTATAGACTAAAATGTATTAGGCCTATAGGACAACCGTATAGCCTACACAGCATCCACCCGGTTCACTTTTCAATTTATTTTTCGAATGAGAACTTTTTACCTCCGCTGCCCCGTTTGAGTAGGCCCTATTTGAGAGTCAATACGATCTTAGACGAGCCATTCCACCAGTGATGATTATTCTATCAGTGCCAGTCCCAATCTTGGGAAAGGAGGAGGGCGAGCCTATAATCACCTTTGTTATAGCACATGTAGCGTCGTCAAATAGCAACAAAACACCTATAGAAGAACGGTTCAAGGACCATGCAACAACCGCATGGATGAGGCGCACGGGATGTGCGCTTCAACCGATGTAGCTATATGAGCTAAAAATATAGACACTGAACATCAGTCGGAAGCAGATTTTCAATTGCATTTCTAAGCCTTTTTGCTCTATTGTTTTGGCCGCGATTATTAAAGCAAGTACGTGTTGCAGCGTTTGCTACCACTATTGCTGTCTGTTGCTACTATTGACGCTGCTATTGTTCTTGGCTGTTCTTGCTATGGTCATGCAATAAGGACAGTAGGTCTACATAATAATATACGGAATCATTAACTTGACATATTGAACAACATCATGAACAACATCGTTGAGTAGCAATCAAGTCACTTCCAGTTTGATTTAAATTGTCAGTTGTCAAAGCAAGTCGCAGGAGTTATTGGCACTTCATGTGTGGTTTATATGTGTAACAAGAACACTCTGCCGCTTTCTGAATGTACACTTTAGTATACATTGAATTGACTGTTCACCTTCACATGACAGTGCAAGGGCGTGACCCCTAATCATCCTTTCTTAAGTCTTTCCCTCCCATTCTCTATCTTCATGCCTTCTATCGCTTTCCTTCCTTCCCCTACCATTTTACCATATATATACATATATATATATATATAATTATATGTATGAATTTAGTATGCTTTGTCAGCCAACTGCACAGAATCAACTACATGTATGTATAGCCTAGGCCTATATAGAAGGCAACGTTTGTGCTAGTTGTTTAACGACACTCCTTTCTCCATACTTAGCACTGGTAGGCCTACTGCGAACGAAGCAGTGGTGGACAACATGCACCGTCAAAGTCCGATATAATTATGCTAGCCTCTGGCGTCCATAGGCCTAAACTCATTCACGCGTGTCGACCTCTTTGACTGCAGCTATCGCGTGTTAAGTACCCGTTTAAGTAACGCACATGTACATGTATAGGCTACGCTATGCATAAACTGACGCTAAAACTTTACGGTCTTTTAATCCATTTTCAAGTCGCAGTCGACAGCCTCGTCATGTATGAAAATATAATTACGTTTTAATAGCTGAAATATAAAAGGTGTGTGTGTGTGTGTGTGTGTGCGTGCGCGTGCGTGTGTTTGTGTGTGCATAATATATGCATAATATTAGTTTCCATTTATGTTACTTTACTTTATTATTACTTCCATGTGTTATATTTTGTGCAGGGAGTACAGAAAGCTCTTCTTGCTTTCTTACTTAAGCTTATATATTACACTTCTCTTACTTAACAAAGGTGTTCAATGATGCTTTCATGTTGTAGGCATCAATGCGCAGGAGGGTATGGAACCGGGCAAACAGGTCGGAATAGCTCTGGCCATCTGCTTCAGCATCCTGGCGACCATAATCGTCACCATCAACCTCCTCAAAAGACGATTCGTCTCAGGTCATCACTGACGTCACCGTTGAATCGAACGATCGAGACTTAATAATTATAATATATTATTTGTTTTTATCAGACTTGCATCGTGAGAATGGTTTGGTTTCAGAGACAGCGTGGCACTGAACGTCATGAATAGCTTATTAATTGTTAGCGTAAAGCAGTGACGTCATCATAAAATGTGTAGATTACGCTGACGAAGCTAGTTCGTGACGTCACGTGGCCTCGAAGCATATCACGATTCACAAACCAGATGAAGAACTGATCTCCTTATATGGGTCCTCCTACATGTACCTTACAATAACTATTTTTTGAATGTTCAGACACACGCATTAATTTTATGACTATAGAGTATTGATCCTAGCAAGGATAATAATAATAATATTATTATTATTATGATAATAATAATATTATTATGATTATTGATTTGTGACCTCGGCTGAGAGAAGAGACCACTTGTCGGTAATAGAACTTATTAACGGTTACCATGGTAACGCTGATGAATCACTAAAACGTCATGGCAACAATGTCATGACTTTTGGTACAAAGTTCTTCCAAAAATGTCTATACTTGATGCAAAAATCTTACTATTTCAGCCCTGATACATCAGGTGGCGTAAGAGAGGTTCAAACTGATTTAAAAGTTAAAACGTCTAATAGGCCTAATAGGCATAGTTTACTCAAAAATCAAAAATCGTGGTTTCAGGTAAAAAATCGATTCTCGGGCTAATCCAGAAATGCACACAAATCGTCTCTTTTGTCAGTTGAGGTCACATTTTAAACTTTAGACATTTGATCCCTATAATAATTAGAAAACGTTAGTAATAGGCCTGTGCTCGCAGCAACAGTTAGCTTTAAGCGTCTGTAGGCTTAATTGCAACAGCTTTTCGTGTTAAAGGCGTGTTATACATTTCTAGAAAGTAGCATAGGCCTAAAATAATGAAGGCCATTATCGTAATGTAATGGGAAAAATCCAGCACCATTAATTTCCATGATTACATTAAAGACGATTAGTTCAGTTACTTCTGGCGAATTAGATCTTAGTTTTGTGTTTATTATTCATCTCTGTTGTCACTGACTGCGTTTTGACATTCAGATTTCTAATAAACAAATATTTAATAGCCTACACGTGTAGCCTACCATTGTTCCAAATAAAGCTCATGTGCTTTTAACGAGATCTTGTTCCACGCCCCTATCTTCCTATCCCTAATAGCATTCGCATCATAAATTAGGCCTACATGTAACGTGGGCATTACAATGTAAATGGACCCATCTTATGGGACCCGTCCATGTACGCACCTAGGGGAGGAGGGGTCAGACATTTGTGATGATGTGTGACAGTCCCATACTAGACATCATATGAATTTTTTGGACGACCCCTACGGGTTGTGCATCAATGGATTCTATGCGTGCAGATAAGATAGCCTAATATTATCGATCTAACTGCTCCTAAAACCGATTAAAACATGTGCCTGATGAAACCTGTCCCTGAAAATTGCTTTCTGTGTCGTGTCTACGCCGAAGAAATTAGACAGAAGAAGTTACAATTTATAATTTTAGATCCAATTAGGCTTAGCGTAGCATAGCCTATACAATCATGTATCTATTGGACTAAGATTCGCATTGGGGACCATCCATATGTATATGTAATGTAATCGGAATTTTATATAGCGGCTGTCTTATGGCCTCGACCCTGAGAGTGAGATCCTTCACTACCGCTCGCCCGTTTGAATGGACGCCACGCCATATTTAGGTCCCCGTGGACCTAGATGGCGTGTTATAGCCCGAGATTTTTGAATCTCTGAAATAGCCACCTTCGGGATTCGAACCGCGGCCCTCACGCTCTCTTCCACAGACGCGCGGCCGCCAGCTCTTACGATGTGCGTGCGCAAAAGATCGTATTTTCGAACCCCCTCCCCCTACGCACCAGTAGCCTAGGCCGTGGGTCTACATTTTGCTGACTTCCCTGTGTGCACGTAGGCCTACAAATGAGCCTTTCTTTCTCCACCCCCTGACAAGGACATTTAGCTAAAGTCATCTCTGATACATGACATTGTGTTGTACCGTAGGATTTATTTTCGTTTGTTAAAATTTGTTAACTCTCATGGCAGGACTTCTTTGAAGGAATTTTTAGAACTGCACATCCGCCATGGTAAATTACTCCAAATCAGATGATAATGTTTTTAAAACTATTTTTAACTGCACTAAAGTGCTTTTGCAACTGCACAAATCCATTTAGAACTGCACGCTAAAAAAGCCCTGTGTCGTGGTTTGCTGTTTAGAACTGAACAGAATAGGCCTAACATTTTAATGTAGGCCTAGGCCTAGTCAAATACCATAGGACTACTGTAGGCTACGTGGGATGATATAACGCGCAGTGCTTTTTAAAACTTGTAGTTGTACACAAAATGTGCAGTTCTAAATGGATTTGTGCAGTTGTAAAAGCACTTCTGTACAGTTAAAACTAGCAAGAAATGATCATTGTCTTCCGATTGGAAGTAATTTGCCATGGAAGATGGGAAGGAAAAGAAGGGGGTTGTGCAGTTCAAAAAATTCCTTTAAAATAACCCTGATACATAGTTAGGCCTACAGGACAGGGGCGGATCCAGGGGGGCCAATCCGGCCATGGCCCCCCATTTAGAAATGCCCATGTATCGTGCCCCCCCCCAATTTGGTTTCAGTGGCTGCTGACATGGTATGATTTACTCGAAAATTTTGCCGGACGACTAAACAAAAAAAGGTCATCAACTTTTTGGCGGATGAAATGAATGGTATGATTTTCCCGAAAATTTGGCCGGATGACTAAAAAAAAGGTCATCAACTTTTTTGGCGGATGAAATGGTAGCCTATGATTTTCCCAAAAATTTGGCCGGATGACTAAAAAAAGGTCATCAACTTTTTTGGCGGATGAAATGGTATGATTTTCCCAAAAATTTGGCCGGATGACTAAAAAAAAGGTCATCAACTTTTTTGGCGGATGAAATGAATGGTATGATTTTCCCGAAAATTTGGCTGGATGGCTAAAAAAAGGTCATCAACTTTTTTGGCGGATGAAATGGTATGATTTTCCCAAAAATTTGGCCGGATTACTAAAAAAAGTCATCAACTTTTTGGCGAATGCGAGTTTTTCCCCAGAGCCAAGGTGTCAAGAAATTCCCCCCCCCCCCCCCGTCCAAAGTTTCTGTATCCGCCCTTGCTACAGGACGAATGTAGACGTCAGAATTGGACATTATTTTGTACGCCCCTCCTTCACCCCATACGCACGTAGGCTAACGCACCCGTACGCAAATCGCCTAATTCCGTGACTCCCTCCAACCGTAATAGGCATAGACAACTCCTTGCTGTTTGACTTTAGACCTTATCGTGAAAATGATCCTAATTTGTAATAATAAAGGAACTAAATTTTTGGTATTAAAACACATTTATCTGATTTTTATTTAATTATGCGATTAGGTCTATTGTGCGTTGACACATAAAACCTTTAAGGTTTTCGGACACATAAGTTGACATAGGGCCTAGGCCTAACGCGTAAAATAATAATAATGGCTATGTAAAATGAAAAGTAGGAGCGCGAACGTAGAGGAGAGGTTTCATATTAGGTCTCGCCATCTAGCGAATAAAGACACAAATGTTTAACCTCGTGTTTGAAGGAAAATGCTTTTAAAACATTTGTTTCTTTTTATTAAAACTGAAGTCTTCTACTATGATGTATATTTTATATGGTTAAATAAGGCGAATAACTTGCAGGTTTTTATTTCGGTTAAATAATTGTCCAAGGTAGTTTTGAATGCGTGTTGGAAGAACAATTAAATTAGGCCTAGGAACCTACCTTTATTTCTTGTAAAAGCTTATTGTACATTATATTTAGGTCTGCGCATGACCATATAATCGTGTTGTAAGAAAGGAGAGACGGTTAGCACTCCCCTTGATAAGGACGGAAGAGATCATATGATCTTATAACACATATGAGGCATCTACTCCTTACTTCGGAGTAGCCTTATTTTTTCCATATCAGTTCTGTCATTCTCACAAGCAGGAATCGTTCAGAAAGGATGACCCATCTCTTCCTTTTCTACTCCCGTCTCCATTATTTTTCCTCCCTCCATATTGAATTGTGTTGTATTAAATTTTTACCATTTCTAAAGCGCTTCTGTCAGCAAAAGCCATTCAGAAACACTTAATTTTCAGCAAAGATATTAGAGTCTTTATCTTCGCTTCCAGTTTCGAGAAATATACATATTTTACGAGTAATTCGCGAATTCAGTGTCTAGCTGCCACCATAAAGACACTCGCTGTGATGATTAATTTCAAGTCTTATTTTCACTTACCAAATGACGAGTCTTGACGACATGAACAAATTGTAGGGACAATTTAAAGTCCTGTAGAGGGCAACGAGGTAATAGAAAAGGTTAAGGCTAAGCAATGCGCTAAACGGAAGAAAATAGTTGCGCTAAATAAAGTAAAATACTCAGCCATCTATCGAGTGTCGTACAACAATGAAAAAATAATATTTCATATTTTTGGCAACACGTGGGATTTAACAAAATAGTTAATTGCTCCTAAATAAACTAAATATGGCATTCGACGATGATGACGATATCCAGATGAATATTAATTTATCGGCTGGAACTTTTGTTTCAAACAAGAAGACGAAATTGTCGAAGCTAGACCGGGTACGTATATTTTCGGTCGTGTTACGACTAATAACAGGAAAGTATCGTGATGATAGCGCTTGCAAAACAATATGCTTGGAACTGTGTTGCCTTTCTCTGCAGTAAGCTGATTCCATGGTAACGCGAAGACTTAGTGCCTGTCTATAATACGGCCGCCCCAGACTTCGCTCAGATAGAACGCTGCTTCCTACCACCCACATCCCATTTTACATTGCAATGTGATTCGCATTGCGGTATATATATCAACTTAATTTTCTTGAATGAGCAAATATACATTTGTTCTCGTATGCAGACAGAGGGAAAATTAGGTCACCGATACTTTATGCCTGAAGCTGCCTTTTAGGAAGTGACTTTCATATGTTTTCTTATGCTTCACAGATTATAATATGTTGCATTTCAGTTGAAGAAGAAGAAACAAGAGAAAGTTCAAGCAGCGGTGAAGCCGTCATCCAAGCAGACAGCCAGCGAATCAAGCAAGTTGACGCCAGTAAAAGACAATGGAAAAGACAATGGAAGAGGCGTCAAGAGGAAACAAAACTCTTCCGAGGATTCCGATTCAGTCCGAAAAAGAGCGAAGTTTTCAGCGATATTCGCTAACAATCCCGTCATTCCCCACGTCCAAAGGTGTGGCTTGTTCTTCTTTGTAGTTGTTTTGTCTGCTGCTGGTATCACTGAATTTGTCTGGGCCATAATGGTCCATCTATATATTATGTATGCGGAAAATTGTATTTTTGATGCCTCCCAGTTTATGCTGCACTGTAGTTTGATGTTTTAAAAGTTTTGCTGAGCTTTCATTGTTTTAACTTTCATTGTTTTATGTTGTAGTATTTCGGTCGACCCGTTGAAAGAAGCCGTTTTCTCTAGCAAGAATTTCAGCGATTCAAATCTACATCCATTCATGGTAAAACATGTTTTTTATGACTCAGTTGTGTGGCATAATAGATGTGCAATTTTATATGGATTTTATTTGTGTACATTATACATACATTAACATTTTATTTAGGCCTAAAAAAATAATGTTGTGTTTCCGGTAACAGAGCTAAAAAAAATTGGGTAGGTAGGTCGGAAAATATTTTTATTTTGGTAAAATATTTTTATGCAGTGACTATCCGAAAAAGTATACCCCACTAGTCTTTTTTGCACGCTGAAACAAAGTACGTGTTCTAAGCAAGTATAAACTGCCTATTTCCCGACTTTCTGCACCTAAAACTGCTCTAGAAACAGTCCTATTAATCTAATTTTGTTGACGTCTCTTATGTTATGTCAATACAAATATTTAAAAAAAATAATTTTAAAAAAAATTAATTTTTTAGAATTTTTTTTTGTGGAAAAAAATTTTTTTAATAAAATTTTTTTACAAAAATATTTGAGTCACGGCCGTAAAAATGGGTCGGTCGGGTTACCGGAAACACAACAATTTTTTTTCTACGCCTTACAACTGTAAATTATACATAATACCCATAAACAGGACATTTCATGTATGTCTGCATATACATGTGTAGCTTGGTGCTTTCTTGCCTACTTATATTATGTATGTTCAAATGTGCTATGTATCCTTTGACACATAGAGGAGCTTATCTATAAAATATAAATACACTGTGGGTAGTGGGTTATTTATGGTATTAAAATTATGGTTTCGATACAACTCTGTAGGTTGTGCTTTATAATAAAGTTCAATGTTTCATTCTCCTTGTGTCCAAGATGTTTTGGAATTTGCGTTTCTGTTTCATTTTCAACTGAAAATCTTCATTGTTGCTGAATTTCTCACTTTGTTGTTGTTGTTGTTAACTTTAGATATCAAATCTGGAGAAAATGGGAATGACGACTATGACCGCTGTCCAGCAGGTGGCAATTCCGGTCATCCTCAGCGGTCAAGACGTCCTCATCAAGTCACAGACCGGTTCTGGTCAGTTACGACTCTTTAATCCTTTAATGCTGGAGTGTATAGGATTTCCCATACCATTTACTACCATCTCGGCATTAAAGGGTTAACGTCAGTTAGAAATTAATTACAAGAGTTTGGTTAAACTTGTCCAGCAATAACATTGCATGTCATGAGTTTACATATAATTTTTCATAAATTAAGTGTTGGAAATTTCAATTTTCTTAGCCTGGTTTCCCCCTATCTGCAATCTGCATGCATTCTTTTGTATTTATTTATTTTAATTTCACTTCTCTAAAAATTGTTCCCATTTGCATCATTTATTACACTTGTAAAGTAGTATAATATTATTATTTTAGTGTTGCTTGTCGTTAATTCATATTGCCCGTTAATTGTGAATCATGATGGTTCATATCTGTAGGTAAGACCCTGTCTTATGCGGTTCCGATAATCGAAAGACTTAATTCCCATCAACCAAAAGTCGATCGAAGTCAAGGACCGTTTTGTTTCATCATCGTACCAACGAGAGAAGTACCTATTAAACAAAATCTTTTATTGATTAAACAAAACAAATAAAACATTTTCGTATTTGCAATAATATCACCGTTAACCAGTGCTTCATCATTGTGCCTACAGGAGAAGTACCTATTGAATTTTTTTATTTTTAAATTAAACAACATAAATAAAACATTTTCATGATTACAATAATATCACCAGTGCTTCATTATTGTACCTACAAGAGAAGTACCTATTCATAACTCTGTTATGTTGTATAGTTATGCTCTGAATATCTGTCTGATGTTATACTCTGACCTCACTTAGTTACTTAGAGATTTAAAATTAAATGAAAATAATTTATACGGTACGTTTAAAAAACTTTTATTCATTGGCCATAATACTTAAAATATTTTCATAATTACAATAATATCACCAGTGTTTTAAGTCTTACAAAACAGAAATGAAGTTACCAAATTGCAGTTGGTAAATGATGAAATGTGGTTTGTGTTTTGAAACCGAATAGCTGATTTCTCATTATCGTTAAATAGCATCCGTAATTAAACGGTAATTATAATTAGCATGATTAACGCTGTTGTTTGTTTTCTGTGTAGTTGGCAATCCAGAGTTTTCAGACGTTGTCAAGTGTTGTGAAGGTGAGTGCAGTCCGACAGTTGTGCGCTAGGAATTGTTTTAAGAATAATAAACCATTGTTTGGATGAGTTAATTGTCTTTGGTAATAGCAGGATACTTAGAACTTGAGTGTAATAATGTTTGACTTTTAAAGATTTTACTGCCGAAAATCTGATTACCTCTGATGGTTCTGTCTTGAAATGGTGCTTAAATACAATTGCAAAATACCATTATTTTTTCTGTAACTTGATTTAAAGCATTTAGTTGCCAGGTATTGTTTCATTACAGTTTAAAAATTTAATCTCATAGCTTATAATGTATAAATTAAAATAAATAAAAGTTTTATATGTACGCAAATGTAATTTAGTGTTCTGGAACCTTAAATCATTTAAAGACTTCCTTGCTTATGAACATTATCTATAATAATTACCAAGCTTAGCTGTTTCTAGCACATTATTTTGCTACATTAAAAATCTATAAATCTTCATATTATAATTATGATATTAATGCAATTTTTTATGTATAAAAATGAAATGTATTGAATTTGTTGGAAAACTGTATATGAAGTGATCAGAGATTTTGGTGATTTCTTCTTCAGCCGTTTATTCACGTTGTTCCTGGATGTCTGATGGGCGGAGAAAAGAAGAAGTCAGAGAAAGCTCGGTAGGAAAAGATCAGGTTCACTCATCTATATATATAAAAATGAAACTTTCCAATAGTTTGTGTAAAGTGTTCTCGAAACGTACCGCACAGATTGTTTTGAAAATTTCACAAAACCTTCCATTCCTATAAGAGAGTTTCCAACTTTTTTTCTCCGAATAAACGCAATATTTTCCACAAAAAGTGAACTTTGCATTCCGACCGACCGCCATTTGCAAAATCAAAACCGCACGTTGCCAGATTCACAAACGCCTTGACAGTGACTGCGACCATGCAAACGAAACATGAATGAGGTTGCGTCCCGTGACGTCATAAGCGATTCGCATAATTATGTTGCGGCCTTCTTGGTTCAGGGAGGAAAGGAGCGGGACGGAGGTGGAGGGGAGAGAGGCGGCGGGGGAGGGGGAGGGGGAGGGGAAGGAGGAGGGGGAGGAGGGGGAGGGGAGGGAAGGAGAGGGGAGGGGGAGGGGAGGGAAGGAGAAGAGAGGGGAAGGGGGAGGGCGGGAGGAGGAGAGGAGGGGAGAGTCTTTTCTGCCACAGCAACGCGTGGCCGGGTACAGCTAGTAATACAATATAAGTCAAGAAGTCTATTGTTGGATTATTACAACTTTCCTTTGTGTTTGAACCTATAATTGTTGCATTGCAGACTGATGTTGATTGCGTAGAGACTGCACATGTTTGTTTGTTCATTCATTCATTGCAAGGATTTATATCACACCCCTTAAAGGTTACACCCACCATTCAGGAGCGCTCCCAACCCCACTTCGGCTAAAGAGGGCAGTTTTAGGATTGTGAGAGAATGTGTCAGAGGGGTACCCCTTTGCTGCCGAAGAGGTAGCCAGTGTTGAACATTATTTGTGCATATACACCAGCTATGCAACAATGCTTATGTAATTATTAAATGTAATGTAGGATCCAACTGTGCCATATTACTTGTGTTATGTAATATACCATTTCACTTTGTTTGTGCACTGTAATTTAGTGCAAAGCAGTGCTTTTGTCTAGAAAGTACTGCAGAACTTTCCAGAATTGAGTTCTCAATTTACGTTGTATGTATGTATTGTATGTATTGTATTTATGTATTGTATTTATGTATTGTATGTATGTATTGTATGTATGTATTGTATGTATGTATGTATTGTATTGTATGTATGTATTGTATGTATGTGCACTTGTTATACAGCACCTCATCAAGATTTCTTCTCGTTGTATTTACGAATCATAGTGACATATTCTGTGGTTAAATTTTCTATTTTTGTGTGTAGGTTAAGGCGTGGAATAAATGTTCTCGTTGCTACACCTGGTCGTCTCGTTGATCACCTGGAAAGCACCGGTTGTCTGAGACTCAACAACGTAGAATACCTCGTCATTGATGAAGCTGACAGGTGCGTGGAATTTATTCGAATAATCAAATATTAATCATGCCAAACAATTCTTTTTGTGTTAATTTTTCTTGGTCTTTCTTTTGGAAGTAAAAGTTACTCATTTTAGCACGAAAACTGACACAGAAGTTGACTTTTTTTCGATTGGCGATATACAGCATGACTGGATTGTCATGAATAATTTTCCAACCATTTCTCGGTTTTGGTTGTAGTGTTTCCTCTTTTCCTTATCTTATCGTTTTGCAGCTGTATCTTTAGGTGAGTGAGAATGGTGATTCTTGCACTGTTTTGTGTGAATTTATGTGTCAGAATCTTTGACTAAATTCATTCATTCATTCCATAAATTTACTCGTCTCTCCCTTTAAGAAGCCGACTCAGAGGTGCAAATTATAAATTATTTGTAGACTTGACAATTCATTTCAAAGTAATCACTCACAGCTGTACCTGAAATTTTATGATCTTGTGTACCTATAATTATATTTGACCTCCACAGCCAGCTTTCAGTCTTTTATTTGTCTCGATCAACCTTCTTCACTCTCAAATGTATCAATTGTTTTTAGACTTCTCGACATGGGTTTCGCGAAAGACGTGCAGCGAGTCATCAGAACTCTGGACGAGAATTGTCAGAAAGCGAGACAGACAATTCTACTTTCAGCCACGCTGACGGCAGGTTTGAAACGATTTTCTCGTTTATGCAATCTAGCCAGCCCTCTTACAATACTATAGTTTTTGATCGTATCAAATAAGTACTGCACAGTAGCACGATTATTTTTTAATTTTTGCGCCCTTTCATGTTCACTACGCAGAGGCGCTCCTGACTACAGCACGGGCACTGCATTAGAGTTTCACACCGAAGCGCACAAACAATTGAAAGTGAAGGACTTGCTCAAGGTTCCTACACGACGGCTTGAGGGGGATTTTAACCTGGAACCCGACGGCTCCAAGGCATAGAACAAACCACTACACAACCTTCCGTTTCTATGTTAAGACAAGATTGCTGGTCCTGCAATAAGGATCATAGTCTCCCTCTCACAATTGTTCACAGTTTCTTTTCATTTAAAACTTGGTTGTGTACTTGTCTCTTTTCACTTGTCTATTTTTTTTAAAAATTTGTTTTGTTTGAACATTTATTAGCCAGTATTGTTTCTTTTCTGTATAAACTTTTCTCTCATCTCACTATTATAAAGGAATCTTCTAAAGTATTTTGCATTCAATTGCAATTCCAGTTTTTTACTTGTATTTTAAGTGAACGCTTTGTAAATTATTAAGGTTTTTGTTTTAAAACAATTTTTTTCCATATGATTTTTATTGTAGAAGTCGAAAAGTTGGCTGGCATGAGTCTTGAAAACCCCGTCAGACTAGATATCACCACCAAACAACCGGTAAAACAGATATATACAATTTATATATATACTTGCTTGCATGCATACCATACATACATGCATACATACATCTTTTTGCTGTTCAAGACAACTTTCTTTTCACTGGGTCTATTGCATGCCTCTGATTGTTTCGCACTGTGGGAGGTGTTTTATAAATTTATGAATACAATACAATATTGATGCATGCACACACAGTCACACACATACGCAGAGCAGTCTTTTGTGTATTGAACTTGTGTTCCTGTACAGTTTGTCTCTGATGGTGTAGGTCTCGCCGAATCCCAGTAAGAAGAAGGCAACGGCGTCAAGTCCAAAAGAAACGACAACGACGACGGAAGAGAAATTTGCAACTCCTGAGAATCTCAAACACCGTTTCGTGCTTGTGCCGAGCAAACTCCGCCTCGTGACGCTCGCTGCCTTTCTGCTGGATAAGTGCAGGGTGGGTTCATTGAAGGTGCTACATAAATTCTCAGATGCGTGTATGTCTGTACGGGACTGTGTGCGTGTATGGCTGCTTGGCTTATTTGGGAGCATTTGAGAACAATGCTCCTTAAACTTTTGTAGTTCTTGTTTTTATTCTCCAGTTTTTATGTAGTTGAGGGTTTTTCACTGACTCATTCTGCCTTTGTTCTGGAGATTATCTTCTTATTTACTTTTACTGTTAGGATACAAGAATGATAATTATACAATTAAATATAATTTTGATTGTTTGTTTATGTTTTTGTCCAGTTGAATCCGAAGCCGTGCAAGATCATCGTCTTTCTCTCGACTCAAGATTCCGTGGAATTCCATTACAAACTTTTCCACAATTGTTTCAACGATGAGGAGGAGGATAAGAAATTGGAACTCTTCAAGCTCTACGGAGATATGCCGCAGAAAGTACGAGACCCCTTAAGCTGTCTTTTTCTAAGTAGTTGTTGTTAAAATTCTGTAAAATATGTGCTAGATTGTTCACAGATTATAGTTTCTTTTCATCTGTTCTTTTTACATTTTACTATATAAATATAAGGATTTAGTATGTATGTTTTGACCATTTTTTTATAAGTTTTTATTCTCCAGTTTTTATGTAGTTGAGGGTTTTTGACTGACTCATTCTACCTTTATTCTGGAGATCATATCTTCTTGTTTACTTTTGCTGTTAGGATTTTATCTCCACATTTACTTTGATAATGGGATTTTGATCTCATTTCCCTCAATTATGAAGTTTTATCTTGCTATTTACCTTTATTATAAACATTTCACCTTTATCTTTATTATGATGATTCTCATGTGCTTGGATTATGAGTTTCAAGTATCCCATTACCTTGATCAATGATTTTTAATCTCCCCGATTTTCTTTTATTACAAGTTTATAACCTTGCAATTTAACCTTGATTGTGAGTTTCTACCACCGTGTGTTGTCAAATCATGTTAAACTTTTGTGTTTGATCAATCCGTGCCTCTCTTTCATTTTAACTTCATTTCCTGTGTTGCAGTAGAGTAGATCATGTTGCTGACTTTGCTGTTTGTTGCGATGGTTTTATGTTTATTGTGCATTTATTTGTGATGTACGAGTTCATTTATTTAAAACCAATTTGACTTTTTGGTTTTTTAGGAGAGAACTAAAATTTTCAATGATTTCCACGCTAACCGAAGTGGCGTTCTATTGTGTACTGTAAGTTTCGTCACTATTATCATGGCACACAGTATTATCATTATTTTAGTTTTAATTAATTAATAATATTGTTAATTGACAGTATTATTATTATTAATTGATTAAATGTTTACCCATCCGAAGGCGATAGATCTTATTGAGCTGAAGCCAGCGGTCGATGCATTAGGCACCAGCACAATAGAAGTTACTAATTGTAATTGTAAATACATTGTTATACAATTGTTATATTACTCTATTGTTATATTACTCTATTGTTATATTACTCTATTGTTATATTACTCTGTTGTTATATTACTCTGTTGTTATATTACTCTGTTGTCATATTACTCTATTGTTATATTGCTCTATTTTATATTACTCTATTTTATATTATTCTAAATTGTTATAAAATTATATTACTCTAAGTTGTTATATCACTCTATTGTTATATTACTAGATATTGTTATATTTATTATTAATAATAGTAGTAGTAGTAGTTTTATTAAGTACTACGTTGCTGCTTTTACAATGTGTGTGTGTACAGGATGTGGCGGCTCGAGGTCTCGATCTTCCGCACGTTGAATGGATCATCCAGTACAACACACCTGGAGCAGCACGCGACTACATCCATCGTGTCGGACGAACGGCTCGTATCGGAACGAAGGGCAACGCTTTGCTCTTCCTCACGCCAGCGGAGGTCGAATACTTGAAGACAATCGCCGAGCATAACATCAAGTAAGATTTTTCCAGGTGGTAATAGTCTATTGTTTTAATTCATTGTTTTTTTTTAATCTATTCATTGCGAGTATTTATTCCATGTGCTTATATTTTATTTGGTTATTTCATTATTATTTACTAGTTAAATGTTTGTGCATTTATTCTATGGATTATATGTACCTTGTCACATATTATATATGTATACCAGTCTTATATATTTTTAATTTTGCTCATGTCACTATGTACTATCCTCATCATTATTTTGTTGATTTGTCTATGGTTTGATTTATTCTCGTGTGTTTACAGGATTTATTCCTTTTCGCAATTTAATCACTTCAACATGAAGTATCAGAGCAGGCGAAATGCGAATCTCTGCTATACAGACTAGCAAGTTTTAACTTACATTGAACGAGCTTGGTCGCATCAACGTTTGTTTCTGTTGTGTATGTTAAATTCCAGCATGGAAGAAATCGCGATGGATACCATCCTCAAGACCCTGCTTGCCCTCAGTCAAAAGCAGAAGCTGGATGTGTCACATAAAGTTAGTTTCCGTGATAATTTCTTGCAATGTTACAGTCAGGTTGCACAATAGAATACATTACAATACAAAGCACTTGATTTTTAAATCATACAGGTTTTTGTTGTTAAGTTTGAGTCAGATGTACAACTGTACAACTCTCAATAGGAATTATTGTGAGGATTGAATCTCTCCATTTCATCGTAATTAGCGGTTTACCACATAATATATTACGTTTATGCATAGAAGGTTGTTTATTTGTACGATGATTTCGTACATGAGGGCATACTTACACTCATGCATATATGCACACCTATTTACATGTATACATACATTCAGCACACCACTGTACATGTATACATGCATTCATGCAGACTTAGATACATACATACTTAAATACATAAATGCATGCATACATACACGGATACATAAATGCATGAATACATACATACATACATTCTATGCGTGCATACATACACAGATACATACATGGATATGTAAATGCATAAATACATACATACAATGTCATACATTCTATGCGTGCATACCTGGCTAAGCAGCAGTTCATTTGCAATCATCTTTATCCCAGCTAAGATTTGCAGAAATCTTTAACCCTTTCCAGCCGGAATTGTTTTGATACCTATCCTGTTATTATGCTGTTAATCGGGTCACGGGTGACCCGGACCGGCGGGAAAGGGTTAATTATAATAATAATAATAATATTACTTCTGTACTAATAAAGGTCGAACGCCAGCGCAGGCATCTGTATTTTGCGCTTTTCTTGTCAATTCTTTAATTAGCATGATGTACAAATCTAATCAATAACTATGTTAACCCTTTAACAACCAGCGTGTACTAAAATGCATTGAGAACATTTGTAGCTGGTCGTTGAGGGGTTGTTAGTGCTAAAATTGATGCACAAAGTTCTGTTTGTCTTCGTGTTTGCAGGGTAATCTACCTCGAACGATTCAAGACAGCGCAGCGTTTCTGCAGGCGAAGTTTGAGGAAAATCTCAGCGAGAACGTGGAGATGCGAACGCTTGCCAGGAAAGGTGAGTTGACATCCCAGCTTTTGTTGATTTCTGGTTTTTGAACTCCACCACTGGTTGCATTCTGCCAGTGCCAGTCCCAAGCCTGGATAAAGGAGGATGGCATCGCTACTGGTCTTTGTTACCACACAGTGACGTTAAACTGCAACTACCACCACCATTTCTGGTTTATTGTTCCATCAGATGATGTGTTTTGTTCATTTATTCATTCGTTCTTTGGACTTACATTACGTGGTATTCCCTTCAAGAAATCTACTGAGGAGTGCTCCATACCGAGCAACGGCACAAGAATAAGACTAGAGATTTACGAAACAACATTTGATTGATCAGATGTAATAGATGCGGCTTTGAAGAGAGGTCATTCCAGAATGAACGGAACGAACGGCCCTGCCACGAAGAAAATTTGGTGTTGTATACAGTAGCTAAGTGAGCCCATGGAACTAGAAGTTGCCCCATCATAGCAGAGCAAAGAGGGCGATGCGCTTCAACATCAGAGACTAGACGACAGAGATCGCGTAGATAAGATGGAGTGCAACCAAGTATGCAGTGTCAAACCAGAGCAGCAATCCGATACGAGATACATTTCTGTTTAAACATTTCAATGTTCCACATGCGTTTCAGTTTCCTATTTCTATTTCAGCGTTTCAGTCGTTCATTCGAGCGTTTCAGTTTCCTATTTCTATTTCAGCGTTTCAGTCGTTCATTCGAGCGTTTCAGTTTCCTATTTCTATTTCAGCGTTTCAGTCGTTCATTCGAGTGTTTCAGTTTCCTATTTCTATTTCAGCGATTCAATGTTTCACGTGCGTTTCAGTTTCGTATTTCTATTTCAGCGTTTCAGTCGTTCATTCGTGGATACACAACGTATCCGTCGTCGCTGAAACACGTCTTCCACGTTAAGAACCTCCATCTTGGACACGTCGCCACCAGCTTTGCGCTGGTCGAAGCCCCCGGAAAGATCTCCGAATTGGTCGGGAAATATGCCAGACATATGCAGCCGAGGAAAGGTCGCAGTTCAAAAGGTCAAGGGTCAAAGTTCGGTGGATCGAAGATGGGAACGAATTCGAAAGAGCGATTTGCCGGAAAACCTATGCGGAGGTAAGTGGAGTTTGTGGTGACAGGGGCGGATCCAGGGGGGGCTTATCCGGCCATGGCCCCCCCATTTAGAATTCCCATGTATTGTGGCCCCCCATTTTGATTGAGCATGCCGTGGAACAATGTATATATTGTACAATTTGGCCCCCCCCCTATTAAGAAATGCCCCCCCCCCCAAAAAAAAAAGGTCATCAACATTTTTGGCGGCAAAATGGTATTATTTTCCCGAAAATTTGGCCGGATGACAAAAAAAAGGTCATCAACTTTTTTGGCGGATACGGAAGAAAAATTGTTGCCAGACCCAAGACCAAAATTTTTTGGCCCCCCCCCCCCCCCCGTCCAAAGTTTCTGTATCCGCCCTTGTGTGGTGATATTAATTTGATGGCAATCATCATTGTTTTCATCGTTTTCATGATCATTATCATCATGTTGATTACTGTCTATCATCATCATTATGATCTTCATCATTATATTATTATCATAATCTTCATTTATGTCTTACCAAGTCAGGACCATTTCTGACGAATTGTTGTCCAGAGATGCTATATGAATGTTCATTTACAATTACACCTTACAATTACGTATTACAGTTATATTTTGCAATTACCTATAACAAATACTGGTACACATTACAATTACGTGTTACGATTACATATTACGATTACTCATCACAGTTGCATATTACAATTTGCGATTGTAATTGTAAAAATGTAGGAACTTTAATTGATGGTTGATGAGGAGAGTATGGTTACAGTGTAGAGTGACCTTTGACTAGTCTTTCAATCACAGTTCTTCACAGCCATCAATATCATATTCAATTAGTGTGTGGTCACCTGGTCACCTGGTGCCGTCAGCTTCTGGAGCTCTGGCGAAAGCCTTGGTGTATTCTCTCCAACGTCTCCTCTCTCTAGTCGCCTCTCGTAGCTCCTCCAGTCTCATGCCAGACTTTTCCTGTACCTCATCCAACCATTTCTTCCTAGGTCTTCCGCATCTTCTCCTTCCCTCACCGCATGCCGTCATCAGCTCTTTTTCCAGACCGTTAGATCTCATCACATGGCCAAAGTAGCTCAATTTTCTCCAAGTTGCTGTTTGCTGCAGTGTCTCCTCCCTCTCTATTCCAAGCTCCTCGCGCACCGATTCGTTAGTTCTCTTCTCCGTCCATAAAATCCTTAGCATCTTTCTCCAAATCCACATCTCACACGCGTTGATTTTCTTTTCCATATCCCGTGTCTTTGTCCATGTCTCACATCCATATAGGACCACTGGGAAGATCAGTGCTCTTACCAGTCTTTTCTTTGTTTCCCTGCTCACGTATTTATCCTTCCAAATCTTTTCCAGACCGTTCATTGTCGTTTTCCCCATTATTACCCTCCTCCTTATTTCCATATCACTTCTTCCCTCCTTCTCTATCATAGATCCCAGGAATGTGAAGCTCGATACTACCTCTATCGTTTCTCCATCCACCTCAAAGTTTTTGTATGTTGCAGTTGTCATAACCTTTGTTTTCTTTACATTGAAGTATAGTCCCACCTTTTCGCTTTCCTTCCTGACTCTTCTTATTAACTCAACTAGGTCGTCCCTCTTACCCGCCAATAATGTCGTATCATCGGCGTACCTCAGATTATTCAGTATTTTCCCCGCTATCCTTACCCCTTCTGTTGCCTCCTCCAATCCAGCCCTCCTCATAATTCTCTCGGCATACAGATTGAACAGGAAAGGGGACAAAATGCACCCCTGCCTCACTCCTTTCCTTATTTTAAATTTCCCTGTGTCACCATATTCAGTTCTTATTACCGCTTCTTGATCCACATAAAGGCCCTTTAGTAGTTTAACCAAATGCTTCGGAATTCCCATCTCAATTAGCGTCCGCCACAGTAGTGTATGGTCTATGCAATCAAACGCCTTGCTGTAGTCTATAAAACACATATGCACCTGTGTGGTACATAATAATAACGAACTGGATACCAATCCAATCGTGTTTTCATATCTATTATGTGTTAATTCTGTTCCTATGGCATAAAACAATTATAAACATAGATTATAAACGATGATCATCAACAAACAATATTCATAAATTATATACATCGTAATTAACATTTTAATTGATTCATTATCAATCGACCTACTTAAGAAGTTATTTTTCTCGTTTCAGATCGTCCATGTTCAGCGCAATGTCAGAATTTGACAGCGGCCTCGACTCGAAAGATAAACCAAACATCAAGAAAAAGTCAAAGAAAAAGTGATATGGATGTAGTTGAGACTTGGAAACAAGTCATTGCTGACCGAAAACTGTTCTGCTGACTGTATTGGATGACCGCTGACAAAACCACTGACCAATGTTGTTATTGTCTTGATTTTGACATGTAAAGATTGGCAGTGTTCGCTATTAAACTCATGTACGTTGACATTTATCACTTTATTTAGTTCTTTACGGAGGAATGACCCAAAAATAAATCAGTGCCATACATTTCCTGCCTTTGCCAGCAATTGCTTGGATGTTATTAACTCATTCCCGCCGGAATTGTTACGATACCTATTGAGTTAATCGGGTCGACCCGATCCGGCGGGAAAGAGTTAAAATGTTGCACATGTGGAAACATTACGAACAGGTCTGCCGAGAGGGGCAGAGGAATAAATGCCCTGGGCCATTAGGGGTAGTTATACAAAGTTTATAATTTATGTCTTTAAATATAATATTTGTCAGCTAATTTAATCAGTGCACGCCGATTGTCGTACAGCGACGTAAGTAGGCCAGGTGCAAATTGCCGCGCGGCGTCTGCACAGGTGATTGTCTGGACAGCACGTGACGTCTAGACGAGCGTACGTTAATTGTACAAGAAGGGAGTGGAAGTGAAGAAGGAGAGTTGCGTGTTGAGAGCCGTTGAGATAGGCTGTAAGAGTTGTTGTTGAGTTGCGATAGAGTAGACTGATGAAGATAGTAGTCGTGTAGTTGTTATGATAACGCAAGTGTAGTCATTGTTGTGTTGTTGCTGATCGTTTTACTTTATATCGGATTTTGGAGTATAATAAGAAGAGTTAAACACGTCGTCGTTGTTGGTTAACAAAACAGTGAAAGACTGTAGATTCTTTAACCTAGCCATTTAGCTAATGAAACAGTTATCTAGGGATAGGCCTACGCTACCACGAACTTATACGAAGAAGCTTCCGAAGAGACTGAAGGTCACACGTAGAGAAGAAGAGGGAAAAGACATGTGACATTTGGTGGCAGCGGTGGGATAACGATCCAAGTTGCAGGATAACGATCCAAGTTGCAGGAGAACGATCGTAGTTACGAACGGTGGGTCTACGTGCCAAGTTACGAACGGAGGGATTCTATTCAATCAACAGACGTTGTGGAGAAACGGACGCTGTGAATTTATCGAGGAGCCGAGCACACGGGAGAAGCAACGATACATCGAGCATCCGTACGACAGTGAGAAACGACAACACAACGACTACAAGGTAGAAAAACTTGCTTGTCTATTGAAGTGTGCATAAAGAATTGAAGTCAGTCAATTGCAAACATTTGAAGAGTAGTCTACTAATTTATCGAGCATCTGTAAAGTAAAGAAGTAAGATGGAGAAACTTACGGAGAAAAAGCAAGCAAATATTAAGAAAATGCCTACTGATAGACTGATAAAACTGCTAATTGAAGCAGATCTAGACGCAGAAGAAGTCGAACAGATGTCTAGGGAAGAATTGATGAGAAATTTAGCCGAGGTTTGGGCTAAGAAAGAAGAAGAAGAAGAAGGTGCTGTCGGAGGCGTTGCGGAGAAGCCAGTGGAGAAGCCTGAGGCACCGATGTCTATAGAGGCGTTGCTACAATTCATGATGATGAGTAGACAAGAAGAGAAGCAGAAAGAAGAGCAGCGCAGACAAGAGGAGAAAGAGCGTAAACAAGAAGAAAAAGAGAAAGAAGAGCAGCGCAGACAGAAAGAGAAAGAACGTCGCCAAGAAGAGAAGGAGAAAGAAGAGCGACGGTGCCAAGAAGAGAAAGAACGTAAGCAAGAAGAGAAAGAACTGCGACAACAAGAGATAGAAAAAGCAGAAAGGATGAGACAGTAAGAGATAGATATGCAGAAGCAGCAGTTCCAGCTTCAGTTAGAACAAATGAAATTAGATCGTGACGAAGCAGAACGACGAAGGATGGAGTTAATGATAGAATACGAAAAAGCAAGAAAAAGCGATGAAGAAATACGAAAACAGCAGATCGAAGACAAAAAGGCTCGTGAGGAAGAAAAGGAAAAGATGCGTTTACAAGAACTGGAGAGAGCAGAAGAAATTCGTCAGGAAGAATTTCAAGCTGGAAAAGACAATTTGGAAAAAGCAGAAAGAGAAAGAGAAGAGCAGATGCAGTTAGAACAAAAGAAACTTGCTATCAAGGAGGCTCAACTTAAAGAAATGGCCATTGAAAAAGAAGAACGCAGAAAGCAGTTAGAACTGTTGCAGCAGAAGATAGAACAAGAAGAACTGCGGAGAATCGAAGATCAAGATCGACTGAAGAAGAGAGACGAAGATGATCGTAAGAGCCGAGAAGTGTCAGAACAGATTAGGCTCAGAGAAAGTGAGACAATGGTGTCCAAGATCAAGAAGATTGGTGAAGCCATGAAGCATGTATTGCCTAAGATGCCGTATGATATGATGGAAGTGCCATTATATTTTGAAACAGTTGAAAATGCATTCAATAGCTTCGCTGTGGAAAAGCAATATTGGGTGAAATTGTTGTTGCCATTGATGACCCCGAGAGCGCGAACGGTATTGAATCGATTGTCATTTGAGAATTTAGATAAATACGATGCAGTGAAAGAGCACTTGTTGAAGGAATTCAAGTTAACAGCTCGTGAGTACAGGTCAAGGTTTGCAGATGCCAAGAAGACAGCCGAAGAAACGTATACGATGTTCACGGCTAGGCTGAAGAACCTGTTGAATTATTATGTCCGAAGTAGACGAGTGGACAAAGACTACGAGAAGCTGTTTGATTTGTTAGTGGCGGATAAGCTGAAAGAATGTTTACCACCAGGTCCACTGCAGTTTGTCTTAGCAAAAGAGGGCACAGAATGCTTGGAAGCTAGTAATGTTGCAGATCTCGCAGATATACATGTAAACAATCGGATTGGTGTGATGTTCCAAGACAAACCGAAATTTGAAGCATGGGACAATAGTCCAAAGCAACCCAAGTGGAACAAGGATAGCAAAGACACCGGAAGCCAAGCCAAGAGTAATGATGCAAAGAAAGATGATTATTCTGGAAAGCAGTGGTCGCAAGATAAACAACAGTCAACGTGGGACAGACAAGCCTACAATCGAACTCCGCCGCTGGGACGCCCAACAGAAAGTAATGCATCTTACACGCCGTACAACAAGTGGGAGAACAAGGAGCAAAGAAGTTTTATCAAGAAGCGTTGCCACAATTGCAATTCTGATAAACACCTAATAAAACATTGCCAAGCACCAGGAGCGGCAAATCTGAGGAAGAACTTTAGCAGAAGTGCAGAAAATCTTCGAGTAAACCAGATACAAGTGATAAATGCACCTCCTGGTTGGGAAGAACAATGCAACCAAGAAACAGAAGTAAAGTCAGTGATGAAGTGTACGCCGCAGTTCACCATACTGAAAGAAGCGATAAAGACTACTTCCATTGCAGAAAATTGTCGAGAAACAAAAAGTAAAGAGGAGTGTCAACGCATAAAGAAAATATCGTTGCAGCATGTAAATGTGGAGATACGTGGGACTGATGGGCAGCCTGTGCAAGTCGAGGCGTTGATTGACTCGGGGACCGAGATACCAGTAATCAACGAGGAACTGCTGAAAGGAACGACAGTAGAAGAAATCGGCAGAGTTCATTTGCAATGTGTAGCTGGAGAGCCGATTCCAGCTAAGTTGGTGAAAATCGAAGTGCGGATGAGCGGTCGTAACGAAGGAACAGCTACAGAGGACAGGACAATAAATATCGCGCCATATTTAACTTTAGTGTGTGCCAGCATTTCAGCAGAACTGTGTAAAGAAAATCCAGAAAAGTTCCTGCTACATCCAGAGATAATTGCAGAACTGAAAGAGGTTCCACCAATCAGTATATTGCAAGGAGAGCTACAAGCGAATGTGACTACAAGAGCACAAAGTCGGAGAGCAGAAGTCGAAGACGGAGAAGATGAAACGATAAACGAAAGTTCGCAAGAAGATGACACGGAAAGCGAAGATGAACTCAGCATCCAAGATGACGAAAGAACAACATCTGAGAACAATGAAACTGAAGAAGAGATGGCTGCATGTGAACGAAATGATAGTGAAGATTCCGGAAGCGACGCTGAACTGGAGACAAGTATGAGGGACTTGTTCACAGAGAATTCGAACGATGAAAGACAGCTGGAAGATGCGAAGAAATTCGAGGAGCAGCAGAGAAATGACGAGTCACTGAAATCGTGGTGGAGGATCGCTGAAGACCAAGGATCAGAGTTTAGCGTGGTGAATGGATTGCTGTATAAGAAGCATCAAATGCTGGATCAGCTTGTGTATCAGTTGGTGTTACCGAAAGAGAGAAGAATTCAAGTAATGGAATTAGCTCACGAGTCAGTATTTGGCGGACACTTGGGAGAAGAGAAGACACGAGAGAGAATCAAGTTGTCCTTTGTCTGGCCAAAGATGCGTCGAGACGTGGTGAAATTTTGTAAGTCCTGTGAGAAGTGTCAGCTGAAGGCACGAAGTTTGGTGATGGATCGAGTGCCGATTACACCAATTCCAAGGGAAGATGTGCCATTCCGACGGATGACTATGGACGTGGTAGGCCCAATAGAACCGAAGTCAGCAGCTGGGCATAAGTATTGCTTGTGCATAGTGGATTCATGTACAAGATGGCCGACAATCTTTTTGCTGAAGTCATTGACTGCTAAGGCTGTGTGCGAAGCTTTGATGAAGCTATTCATTGACGTGGGGGTGCCGTCTGTGATCACCAGCGACAGAGGCACAAATTTTACAGCCAGTCTCACAAGAGAATTTTTGAAATTGATGGGATGCTGTCCACGATTCGATTCACCAGGGCATCCTGAGGCAGCTGGATTAGTTGAGAGATGGAATCAGACGTTCAAGAAGATGGTGCATCATGTCATTGTGGAAAATCCAAGACAGTGGCATAAAATCATTCCGTTTACCGTATGGGCATTGAGAGAAGTTCCCAACGCAACGACAGGAGTGGCACCATATCTGCTGGTGTATGGAAAAATGCCAAGAGGACCATTAACTATCTTAAAGGAAAGCTGGACCAAAGAAATAAATCTACCGCCAAACATTGGAGTACAACCAGCAAAGTACCTGAAGAACTTAAGAGCAGACATGGAGAAAGCTTTGATATTTGCTGAGAATTGTGCAGAGGAAAAGCAAAAACAATACGCCAGTCAATACAACAAGAGGGCCAAGGATAAAGAATTCGAACCAGGAGAAAACGTCATCGTCCTGTATCCAACGTCAACCAATAAATTGATCTCACGATGGCATGGTCCATGTACAGTGCTACAAAGAAGATCCAAGTATTCGTATCTGGTGGACATGAATGAAAACGGCCGACGAATCGTCCATGCCAACAAAATGAGGAAGTTCATCGCAAGAACATTATCGTGTGGTCTCATCGTGGAAGAGGACGACGAATTCGGATCAGTGGTAGAGCTACCATTGAAAGAAGACCATGCAGAGACGACACAGAAATCGCTGCAATTGGACTATGAACAGATCGGACATCTTACGAGCGAGCAACAGAAACAGCTACTGGATGTACTGAACCGATATGCAGACAGATTTTCCGACAAACCTGGATTATGTACATTGGTAGAACACGAAGTGGTGCTGAGACCAGACTTTCGAGAGAAGGAGTTCACGGCTTATCGAATACCGTTGATATACCGCGCAGAAGTGGACAAACAAATACAAGAGATGCTGAAAGCAAACATCATTCAGCCGTCGTCGAGCAGAATGGCAAGTCCGCTGGTCATCGTCAAGAAGAAGGACGGATCCTTGAGACTCGCGTGCGACTACAGGTACGTGAATTCATATACTGAAAATTGTCGATACCCCATGCCGATCGTCAACGATGTGCTGAGCAAAGTCGGGAAATCCAAGTTTATTTCCGTCTTGGACTGTCGCAGTGCTTACTGGACTTGTCCGGTGAAGAAATCCGACCAATGGAAAACCGCATTCGTTACCCATAGTGGACTGTACGAATTTACACGTGTCCCTTTTGGAATGATTAACTCTGGACGGACTTTTGTAAAAGCCATAAACATGATTTTGCAACCGATTAATGCATTTACTGAACCCTATGTTGATGACATTGCAGTCCATTCTGATGATTGGAACATTCATTTGAAACATTTAGAATTGTTTTTGAAACAAATAAGACTGCATAATGTAACTTTGAACTTGAAGAAATGTGTGTTTGGTAAGAGTGAGGTGAAATTCATCGGTCACCTCATTGGTTCAGGGAAGAAGATGATGAATCCAGATAGGATTGACAGTTTGATTAATTTAAAAAACCCTGAAACGAAGAAGCAAGTGAAGCAAATGTTAGGATTCTTTGGTTTCTACAGACAATTTATTTGTAATTTTGCTGAGATTGCTAAACCATTGACAGATTTAACTAGCAAGCAGACACCTGAGAACATTATTTGGACTGAGGACCACCAGAAATCTTTTGATTCTCTTAAAG
The DNA here is from genome assembly GCA_945859605.1 of Lumbricus rubellus. Classification (NCBI taxonomy): domain Eukaryota; kingdom Metazoa; phylum Annelida; class Clitellata; order Crassiclitellata; family Lumbricidae; genus Lumbricus; species Lumbricus rubellus. The sequence goes on along the minus strand of OX243811.1, from coordinate 4,469,455 downwards.
AAATTGTTTTATCGAATGTTATTCTGTACATGTTCGAGGTTGGCAAACCATTTAATTTGTACTGTGATAGCAGTGATTTTGCTGTGGGGGCTGTGCTGTCACAAGTGGACGATGAGGGGATAGAACGTCCCGTTTCATTTATCAGTCAGAAGCTGACAGATACCCAGAGGAGATGGGCGACGATTGAGAAGGAAGCCTATGCAATCATATGGGCTTTAAACAAATTGAAAGAAATCATTATTGGTTCCAAGATTAATGTGTTCACTGATCATAATCCTTTAGTTTATTTGACTGAGTCAATGTCGAAGTCTGCTAAGTTAGTCAGATGGTCTTTATCATTGCAAAATTTTGACATTCTGTTGAACTATAAGAAAGGAAAGTTGAATGTAGTAGCAGACTGCTTATCGAGATTGTAGTATAAGGTATTTTGTGATTGCATTTAGTATAAGAATTGTTTGTATTTAGTTTAAGCATTATACGTTCGCTAATTTTAAAGATTAATTAGCTCTCTTCAAAAGAAAGGAAGGAGGTAATGTCAGCTAATTTAATCAGTGCACGCCGATTGTCGTACAGCGACGTAAGTAGGCCAGGTGCAAATTGCCGCGCGGCGTCTGCACAGGTGATTGTCTGGACAGCACGTGACGTCTAGACGAGCGTACGTTAATTGTACAAGAAGGGAGTGGAAGTGAAGAAGGAGAGTTGCGTGTTGAGAGCCGTTGAGATAGGCTGTAAGAGTTGTTGTTGAGTTGCGATAGAGTAGACTGATGAAGATAGTAGTCGTGTAGTTGTTATGATAACGCAAGTGTAGTCATTGTTGTGTTGTTGCTGATCGTTTTACTTTATATCGGATTTTGGAGTATAATAAGAAGAGTTAAACACGTCGTCGTTGTTGGTTAACAAAACAGTGAAAGACTGTAGATTCTTTAACCTAGCCATTTAGCTAATGAAACAGTTATCTAGGGATAGGCCTACGCTACCACGAACTTATACGAAGAAGCTTCCGAAGAGACTGAAGGTCACACGTAGAGAAGAAGAGGGAAAAGACATGTGACAATATTACTGACACTTAATTGCAATCAGTTTAAACTACAAAATCAATTAACAATTGAATAAAATCAATTGTATGTATAAATGTATCATCGGTCGTACACGCACTTTTATCATTTCAATTTGTTACTAAACTTTTGTAAAAATAAAGCGTTCATATTGTTTAGGACCCTTGGCTGTTCTGCCTAGGATCCCGAAATTTCTGTATTAAGCGGCAGCATGAAAGTATGATCTTAAACAAACTACCGTTTTCAGACCTATAAGTAAAACTATTGATAACGTTTATAGATGTGTTTTTAACACAATGTCTGCCCACGATGTAGGCCTACTATAAAATAAGATGAAGATAAGAATATTCTTTAATATACCAATTGCTATCCGCATTTTGGTGTACAAACATCTATAATAATAAAGAAGAAACTATGTGTGTCTGTCTGTCTGTCTGTCTGTTTGACCGGAATGCATTTCCACAGTTTTCGAGCTTTTCACTCCAAACCTTCACTAATGTGTCCGTCTGGGCATGAGACGCAAAGTTGGGGGGTTTGCGAATCTCCCCCACCATGGGGGCCAAAATGGGGGGCGAAACCCCCCCAATTTTTTTCCATAAAATGCAGGTCTTGATCTCAAACTTTGCACCTAGACAGAGGGCCATCAAAACCACCCAGTGGAGTGGTTGGCGAATCTCCCCCACCTTGGGGGCCACGGTGGGGGCAAAAACCCTAAGTTTGTTAAACACCTTTTTAAACGCTTGCATGGTCATTATATAATTGGCGAATGGAGATGATGTGAATGACCTTCCAATCTGCATTGCTATTATAGTAAATTTACGCGTAGGCCTACGGGTAGAGGTCGGAGTTAATGGTGGCGTGTTGTGGGGTGGGGGAAATTTTCACGAAAACCCAAATTTCACGGGTGGTGTACCGGTGGATAGGTCGGAATGTGGTGGGGTGTTGTCGGTCGGGTGGGTTTGGGGGTGGGAGGGAATTTTTTCCAAAAATCTAAATTTCACCAATGGTGTACCGTTGGAGGTCGGTGTTGTGGGGTGGGGGATGGGGTGGGGGTTGGTGTGTTGGTGGAGGGGTGGGTTGGGATGGGCGAAATTGGGGTGGAGGTGGGGTGGAGGGTAGGTGTGAGGGTGGAGTGGTGGGTGGAGGGGATAGGGTGGGGGCGGTTGAACGGGGTGGGATGGTGGGGTGGGGGATTTGGGGTGGAGGTCTAGGTGGGAGTGTGGTGAGAGGTGGGGTGGAGGGGTGGGATGGGTCGGGTGGAGGGGTGGACGGGGTGGGGGTGGGTGGAGGAGTGGGGTGTACGGGGTGGGGCTTTGGGGGTGGATGTGGGGTGGCGGTGTGGAGCGTGGAGGAGGTAGGGTGGGGGCGGGTGAACTGTGTGGATAGACGGGGCGGGAGTTTGGGGTGAAGGTTGAAGTGTGGTGAAGGTGGGGGTGGAGGTGGGGTGGAGGGGCGGAGTAGGGTGTGGCGAGTGGAGGTGTATGGGGTGGGGCTTTGGGGGTGAAGGTGGGGAGGAGGTGTGATGTGTGGTGTGATTGGGCTGTTGCCGGGTGGAGGGGTGGGTGTACGGTGTGGGGGTGGGGCTTGAGGTGGGGTGGAAGGGTAGGGTGGAGGCGGGTGGACGGGGTGAGGGTTTGGAGTGGAGGTGGGGGTGTGGTGGGGCGGTTGGAGGTATACGAGGTGGGGGTGGAGGTGAGGGTGTGGTGTGGTTGGGTTGTGGCCGGAGCGGGTCATAACCTAAATTTCCCGGGCAACGCCGGGTACCCCTTCTAGTGGTATAATAAACATACATAAATTCTATATCCAAATCAATGTCAAAATGTTTTCAAATAGCACAATACACTAGGTATAAGATGTTTTATTATTAGCGGATGTATTGAAAACTTTAGAGACGTCTGTATGAAGAACTATAACCTAGATCCCGCGTGGTATTATACTTCGCCTGGACTTGCTTGGGACGCAGCGTTAAAGTTGACCGGTGTAGAGTTGGTCTAGGTCCAAAGTGCAATAAAAAAAATTATTTTTTAAATTATTTTAATGGGAAAAAAACAATTTATGCTGCACTTTGGTTTATGGTATTACATTCAAATATGATAAAGCATTCTCGTCAAAAACGATTTCTTCGTTAGGTTGTCTGCCTTAAGGATGATTCGGTCATGTAGTCTTGTCCTAATGGAATAAGTCTGGAGCCTCAATGTGGTAACACATGTCCTTGATTAAGTAGGATGGCAGCGAAAAGCCTCCCGTCCGCCATTCTACATAGCTCCTCGAAGGTAAGATTGTCCTGATAATGCCGAACATATTCGACAACACACTAAATAGCTTTGGAAATAAAAATTATCTAACAAGCATTTTTGCCAAATGAAATATTTCATTACGTTTGTGAAATTCTACGTATACGAATCGAGATAAAAGGCAGCAGTGGACTTACGCAGCGATATACTTACGTCCTCCTTCGAACACGGGTCTTTAGTTTTAGTTTTCTTAAAGCGCAAACCAGTCAGACTGCGTTTCCTCCCTCCACTTGGTCTTCGAGAGAAGTCCATACGGAACGATCATCGCTGAGCTCTGCCTTGTGGACCGCGAAGAATCCACGGCAGAGTCGTCCTCACGCTCAGGAGTAAACGCTCCGTCTCATCATCCTGGTTTGCGGTCCAGTAATCAGTTTTACCTGACGTCCTGGCGATACATACTATAGAAATGATCCCTAAAAGTATGATCTTAAAGAAACCACCGCTTTAAAACCTATAAGTAAAACTATTGGCAACCTTTATAGAGGTGTTTAAAGCAATGTCTGCCCACGATGTACTATAACGCCGAACATATTCGACAACACACGAAACAGCTTCGGTAATAAAAATTATTATCTAACAAGCATTATTTACCAAATGAAATATTTCATTACGTTTGTAAAATTCTACGTGTAATAGAGTTAAAACTATACGCTTTTACCATACCCTGCAGGTAGTTAAGGTAAAACGTTTCACCAGATGTCACTGCTTGTCGCATAATGTTCAGCACGCTGAATATAATCGATATTATCGATAACTGTTTTACGTAGGTCTATTGGGTTCCATATATGGATAGACCCAATGTGAAACTAATGCTAGACTGAAGCCTACACCCAAGAAAGCTGCTCTTCAGGTTAACGTACTGAGCATTTGGTATGGAATAAGTTTTGAAAATGACTTTTTATTATTAGTGAATTATAGGCAACGCTGCTGCTCAAGCCAATTCCAAAGCAAGGGTCAACCTCCGATAATTATAAGACGACGATTCTGCTTTGTAGTCGTACGGACAAAGATACGATGGGTACACCGTGCTCAGTTGAGCGGAGAGCGTGGTGAGTTAGCACACTCAGGAGAGGGCAGTAGAGATCACCAAGATAGACCAGAGCAAGACCCAACAAGTACCGCCAGATCAATGAGAGATCCTCTGCTCTAGGGGGAGCCAGTGAAGCACATCCAGCATTTATAGAGCTGGAAACATGGTGGAATTTGTGGTGTGCGTCCGGAAAGGCGTGCGGCAGAACCCTGTCTGGGCACTCCAACCACCCAACTGGGAGCCAGTGGGAGGCCAACACAGGGTGAGCAGCAGTAATATTATAGCCGTGATGAACAGGATGAGAATTACTGGTTGTGGGGTGAGGGGTTCAACCCTCCCCTCAGTCTTTCTTAGGACCCCACAGTAAAGACTTCATTGCATGCCCTAACTCCACTCGAATCAATGTCTGACTCCTCAGCTATTTTCTTTCAATTCTCATACTGGTTATGAACGTCTGGATGATTGTAGCAGTGGTTTCAGTAGTACGCCTAAGTGATCGAGCAACAACAATGCGAAGCTGTCGCAAACGGTGTTACATGTATATGACTCGCGGCGGCATAGACGATGTAGTTGTAGTTTTCGCTATGGCTCAAATTTCCACACCGCTCGTTAAAAGATTCCCTGTGGTCGGTCCATCTGTATACTAGAATAGACTACCATGGCTATGGAGTGCTAGCGACTTCAATTACTTAGTCTCGGCATATGGAGACGTATGGCCACTCCTTCCTCACTGTCTATATCTCTGTGTCTCTGTCTATATGTATGTCTGTCTGTATCTCTGTCTACGCCTCTGTCTGTCTCTGTGTCTGTCTGTCTCTCTCTCCCTTCTTCGTCTTCCCACTAGTAGTGTACTCATTATAAGCCATAACTGAATTGGATGGGGGGAAGGCGCAGGCTGTGTAGAATTCCTGAACCACAGCACATGTGACATGTCCACCCTAATCGGATTTGAACTCCAACCTCGCAATTACCTGCAAAGCACGCTACCCACTGGTTAAATGCGGCTTTGAAAAGCACCCTAGTGATAGCTCGCCTTTGCGGCGCTACATAAAATAATTTATTGCAGTACAACACAATTGAAGGGAGGGGAGGGTAGAGTAAGGTACGTGGGATGAGCAATAATGTCACTCGCGTTCGATTTGCGAGATAAGTTTACACCAATAAACATTTCAATTATATCGCAATAATAATGTATATTCGAGCGATAAACGAGATAATTCAACGCCAATATTAGCACGTGTAACAATTCCTTTTTGCGGTAGATGGCTTCGTGTAACAGGCATTGTTCGACAATTGATGCATGACTAATTGCCTGTCTCGAGGGGTGATTGATGCTTCTAATAACTTTTATCTCGTTCAATAACGCGTTCGAATGCGGTAGGCTACGACGCTTTGCACGTTGCTGGAGGGCTTCAGGGAGGGGAGGGCTTGAAGGGGAGGGCTTCAGGGGAGAGCTTGAGGGGGAGGGCTTGAAGGGAGGGTTAAGTATCGGGACAGGCCTGCAAGGTGTAGACAATTTATTTAAAGGAGCAAAGGCCTATAATTGTAGTTCTAGAGGCTGAGTTATTCCGTGGAGTTTGTTTAATTTGCATTGTTAGGCCTATGTGAATTTATGTAAGTTGAAGAGTAAGTAAATACAAAAGCTACCCGCGATTTCTTTTATCTTCGTCGTTGTAACATCATCATCGTCGTCGTCGTCATCATCAAGAATGTCGTCATCATCGTCGTTGTTAGGCCTATTATCATCATTATCATTATCATCTTTGTCGTCATCATCGCAGTTGTCATTATCATCATTATCATAATCATCGTCGTTATCATCATCGTCGTCCCCGTCATCATCATCCGGATTCTGACCTGACGCCAAAACGGACCAAGAAACCTGGCTTTTGCGAACTTGATTTTAGGCCCATAGGCCTACAGCGCAGGCAAATTAGCTGGTCTTACGACGCGGGTCTTGTAGGGCGCCAAAAAATTTCTGAGATAGACTAATCATGCCAACGCACATCAAAATTATTACATTAGCAGCGTCTAAAACTTAAAACATAGGTCCCTATGATTATTAGTCTGTTGCATATTGTGAATTTCTGCGAGACTTTTGTAAATGCACTTTAAACATAGGCCTACTTTTGCTTGTATGTGCACTTGTTATAGCGCCCCGTCAAGCTCTCTCACTACTCAGAGGCGCTCCAGAATGCAGAGCGGACACTGCATCGGAGTTTCACGCCGAAGCGCTGAGCAATTATTGTGAGTGAAGGACTTGCCCAAGGTCCTCACGCGGCGAGGTGGATTCGAACCTTCCGGCTCAAAGGCAACGACGCCACCACTACACCACCGCGTCCCATATGCCTATATGCCTATATAGGGCCTACGCCTGGGCCTACTGATTTATTTGGTCAGTAGTCCTAAAGGTTGGAACAGATCGTTTTAAACGCAATGAAGCTTCCATTTTAAATTTTAATTAAAGCACGCAGCACGTTGAGCTCATCGGCAAGAGAACGCTTTGATTCCGCGAACTCACACTTCTATGCCTAGGTCTATCAGGCACAGCGCCGAGACTTTTCGATTGTTAAGCCCTGACATCTGGAATGGCCTTCCACTAGCCTTGCGATTGATGTCTATAGACCTAGGCTTACCGGCTTTTTATAAGTCGCTGAAGTTCTACTTCTGCTGTGACTGGCTTGAGAGCACCTCTGAATAGATCTCTTGAAGAGGCGCTAGACCTACATAAATTCTCGGAATGAATGAATAAATGAATGAGGGAACGAATGAATGAATGAACGAATGAATGACTAAATGAATGAATGAATGAGTGAATGATAGACTGAATGACTGAATGAATGAATGAATGAATGAGTGAATGATAGACTGAATGACTGAATGAATGAACGAGTGACTAAATGAATGACTGAACGAATGACTAAATGAATGAATGAATGAACGAATGAATGACTAAATGAATGAATGAATGAATGAATGAATGATAGACTGAATGACTGAACGAATGAACGAATGACTAAATGAACGAATGAACGAATGACTAAATGAATGAATGAATGAACGAATGAATGACTAAATGAATGAATGAATGAATGAATGAATGATAGACTGAATGACTGAATGAATGAACGAATGACTAAATGAATGACTGAACGAATGAACGAATGAACGAATGAATGAATGAATGAATGAATGAATGATAGACTGTATGAATGAATGAATGAATGAATGAATGAATGAATGATAGACTGAATGACTGAACGAATGAACGAATGACTAAATGAACGAATGAACGAATGACTAAATGAATGAATGACTAAATGAATGAATGAATGAATGAATGAATGATAGACTGAATGAATGAATGAATGAAAGATAGACTGAATGAATGAATGAATGAATGAATGAATGAATGAACGAGTCAGGTTAAGGCATCGACAGATTTAATGTCTTAGTAGGCTGTTTGAATAATATTTGTATGTTCACTTGTTATAGCGCCCCTTCAAGCTCTCCCTACTCAGAGGCGCTCCCGATGCAGAGCGGACACTGCATCGGAGTTTCACGCCGAAGGAAGGAAAGTTGCTTTCTTGCTTAAATTTATGTGTGATGCATCAAAAAATTCTTGAATTTACAACCGATTATATTATTAATCATTATTACATTGTGTTTTTTTGTGACAACAGCCAACCGACGGCTGATTAATTTCACAAAAAGAATTTCGCAAAGTATCACGGTCGCCCCGCTCAAAAATAGTTCCGGAAGTCGGTTCCGCGCACGCGCATGGATTTGACGACGTTGGGAAGCCTGACTATGACGTCATTTCCTGGCGCGGAATCGAGGCGTTCGTTTCTGATCAGCGATATCTTGGGAGAGCAGACAAATATCACCAGTTACACCACCACCCAGAACACCACCACCACTAGCACCACCACTTACACCGACATCAACCAAACACCGTTTGTCCTCAACGATGAGGACACTAGTCCGTTTGAGGCCATACGTTGTCCTTCGTATAATTGTCCTCCTCCTCCTCTTTTCATTCGAACGGACTCTAAAGAGGACGCAGAAAGAACTAGGAACAAGACACCTGAAATGGCAGAAGACAGAGGTGAGGGTTTGTTGTATTCATACGCAGTCTGAAGTGCACATGTACATATACAATATTATACATGTATAATTGTATACATTAAAATCAAGACTGCACGCACGTTAATCGTCGTTAACGCACGCGATTGTGATAAGAAAATTTTAACTCGAGTACAATAATTATTTTTAGCGTGTCGCATAGGATTCAGTGGACCTACCAAAGTGAAGGAGAAGGCCCACGAAAGGGGATGAACGCTCACATAATATTATGAGTCCCTTTACAGGTAATGGTGCTTTACATTTAGGACTACTATTTGAAAAGAATATCGTGTTCAGCTTTTCGTCGTAACGTAGTAATATTATAATTATGATTAGCCTACAGTCCAACTGGGACGTATACACAATACACATAGTAGCACTTCGTAACGCAACGTAGGCCTGTACCTCACGTAATGTAGCGTAATAATGATCCTTTACATGTAGGCCTAACGTAATGTATCGCGTTGACTGGTGTTATAATGCATAGTGACGTTGTACGCAATGTAACGAGAGGTCAAAGAACCAGGGTTCAGAACTAAATAAGGTTTATCAACCCCCCCCCCCATCTCACCCTCACCGCTTCAAACTATTTGTTCTTCTGAACTGATCTTATGGGTCAGTGTTTAACTTTAAAGGTCATCAGAGTATCAGAAACCTCAAACTGTGAGTTTAATACCGGTACCGCGATTTGTAAAAATTAAGACTTTTAGACCAAAAAGTTCATCCGAAAGAGAGAGAGAGATGATGACGAGAGCAAAAAAACTTCCGCTGGTCAGCGCCATGGAAATTAGCGTTTGGCCGTCCTCCAAACTTTCAAACGCCGGTTGAATGTTGATACATTGTGACAGTCAAGGGCGGATACAGAAACTTTGGACGGGGGGGGGGCAGAAATTCTTGGTCTTGGGTCCGGGAAAAAAATTTGGCCTTGGGTCTGGAAAATTTTTCTTTCATATCCGTCAAAAAAGTTGATGACCTTTTTTTAGTCCTCGTATTCATTCTAGAAAACCATGCCGTTTCCAAATGGGGGGGGGGCCGCAATGCATGGACATTTCTTAATAGGGGGGGGGGGTGTCAAATTGTACAATATATACATTGTTCCACAATATGTTCAATCCAAATGGGGGGGGCACGATGCATGGGAATTCTAAATGGGGGGGGGGCATGGCCGGATAAGCCCCCCTGGATCCGCCCCTTGTGACAGTTTATATGGGCGCCATATATATATATACTGCTCAGTACAATGACCGTTGTTCTGTTGCCTGGCTGCAGAGACAATGGAAAGCTCCTCCTCTTCGTCGAACCAGAGAGGAATGAAACTTCCGCGAAAGACTCGAACGATCTTCACGGAGACGCAGCTGTCGAGTCTCGAGCTGAGCTTCGAACACCGGAAGTACCTCGGCATCAGGGACCGTCTAGACCTGGCGTCGAAGCTCCGGTTGACCGATGCACAAGTCAAGACCTGGTACCAGAATCGAAGGTTCGTTCGACGTGTAATCGTAATCGTAAACTGTAGACACTACAGATTTCTGAAGATCAGCGCAGGGACCACGCTTATTCACGAGCGACGCATTGTGGCAGGTGGCTTGCCTAGTGATTATGATAAATGGAAGTTCACAGTTGGGTTGTCTTGGACATTGTGCTAGTACCTCATGGGTGACCGCACAAAGGGGGCAAGAGGGGACACTTGCCCGCTGGAATTCTGACACCTATTTTTTAACTACTACTACTTTTTGGTTTCAACAAATTTCTTCACACTGAAGCGCTAATTAAGTTATACCGATACACAAAGTGAAACTGAGAAATTTTACATTTAGAAACCGAGATGAAAAATATCCATAGACCTATTCTTAATTTTCTGTTTTGTATTGTTCAAGCTGTTGCTAAAAAACAAATTGACCGCGAACATTGTGTTTTGCCCCTACTGCCAAAATGTCTGTGTGCGCCGAAGAGTGGCGCTAGGAAGGCCATTAAATTGGGCTCTACAGGCATACGTGTTTGCTATGTCCTCAATTGGCGACTTTTCAATTATTATCTACTGATCATTAACTTAACTATCAATGATTCAATAATATTGTCTTTGAAGTTTGATAACTTCACATAACTGTGGTGATGAAGCTATGCACTTTTGAAATGTAGCCTATGTACAGTACTGTATAATACATGAAGTTTTATGAAATTTCATTGGCGATATAGACGCTTGCTTATGATTTAGGCCTACATCGTTTTCCGGTCTGTTTTTTTATAATTTTGATTTTTTCTTAATTATGATTTGGTTGGATTAATATTATTAGGTTAGATTAGATTAGATAAGATTAGATTCGTTCATTTCAAGCTTTTCGCTAACAGGACAAAATGGAAACGCGAAACAGCTGGAAGTTACAAAATGGCGCCAAGTCAGGACAACATGGCGTTTCTCTATCGTCTGTTACAAGGTCCCCAGAACAGTGCGCCACTTGCAATGCCGAAGGTCATTTTCGGTCACGAGATCTGTGCGCCAGAGGCTCGCTTCAACTTCCCGTCCACATCTTCGTGTGTGTACCCGAGCGGTGACAAAATAGTTCACCCGATTCGGCCACTGCTACCGCCACTTCTGCTTCTTAGAGATCTAAACATTCCGAATTCATAGATCTGAGACTCACTTTTTTTTGAAATTTTGAAAACGACGACTGGCGACACCATGCGTTGAGCATGCAACCGGAACTTCTTTTTATATTTTTTTGTTTTCTTTGAGGTGTTTAGTTCTATGATTTCACGCTTGGAAATTAATTATTATGTCGTGATGCAAGGACTTTATTTATTACAGGACTGGTTACTCGCGAAAACGTTTGCACGTCCGTTTCACTCTCAACCATAGATGTCGCCCCACTTTAAATTTCTTTCTAACTGGACACACATCGAGTTGATTCGTTATGGAGGATGATCTCCACTTTATTACTCGTGAAGTAAGCTTAGCTGATGAGTTCTTGCATTGTGTTTACTATAGGTTACCTCAACACTGAATTTGGTAGATGTAGGCTATAATTATATAATCTGCAATTTTAAAACAATTAGGCCTAGGCCTATAACAATAGACTAATTTAGCAACTCAAATGAACATGTTAAATTATATACATAGGCATATACAACAATAAACGAATTTATTATTGTCATCTTGACTTCTAAGGAATTTTGTAGGCCCTATTAACAAAAACTATCACATCAAAACTGTGTGCATCCATGCAGAAAATCTCCCGCAACGGCGTAACCTATTATAGCTCAGGGCTGAAAGTGGTTTGGAAAGTTGCCGAGTTTGAGTAAAATTGTCGTTTTGGGCGGGCGGCAACTACTGAGCCAAGACACCCTGTGACCCCCCAAATTTTCCTTTTTTTAGTCGGTCGCTCAAAATTTCCAAAATAGCTGTAGGCTACTAATTTCACTCAAGATTTCGTAATTGGCATAGAGCACTGTTTAATGTTTATGATGAATGCATATGCCTAAATGCTAAACACGTGACCCGGCGGACACCAGGAAAACGACAGGTCACGAAAATCAATTCCGGGTCGCAAACCCGGCTCACTTTCAACCTTGACCTAGTTACTTGACTCATTCGGGTCATTCCTTACTGTCGGCGTTACGTTTTGCGCGGCAAGATCAAATGCGTTGCTACAAACCGAATGCCACTCGCAAAGCAACGTTTTCATCGCGTATGCCTAATTTATGGCCAGACAATCAAACAAATACATGAAGTAATTGTTTTACAATTGCTAATTAAACTGATGCTCGTAACGTCTGATAGCCCCATCTTCCCATAAATTCAAGTCCCCTCATTTCCCGTCATGCATTTCGTTTGCTGCGTCATATTAATTAGCGATCGACAAAACGTCAAACGTCTCCGATAAATTTCGCAATGGGAAATTTACAACCTAGCGTTTCATACGGCAGTAGCGTCATATTATAAATTAAACGTATTGCCATTTTATTTCGGAATTAAACTAATGAGTTTTCTCGCACACTGAAATCAGTCCATATTTTATTGTGAAGTGGACCTTAGGGGCCGTCCATAGTTCACGTGCGTAGGGAGGGAGGGTAACCGCATCTGGGTGATTTGCGTACGGCTGCGCATAGCGCGGAGTGGGGGGAGGGGGAAGTTGATTGTCTAATTGTGACGCCCACATTAGCCTATTTATATTACTCTGTATTATCCTATTTATATTACTCTGTATTATCCTATTTATATTGCTCTGTAATATCCTATTTATATTACTCTGCATTATCCTATTTATATTACCCTGTATTATCCTATTTATAGTTCTCTGTATTATCCTACTTATATTACTCTGTATTGTCCTGTTTATATTACTCTGTATTATCCTATTTATATTACTCTGTATTATCCTATTTATATTACTCTGTATTATCCTATTTTCGTCTGGTGGCTTTTGATTATAATTATGATAATTAAATTCTCTTAAGATCTACACAGCAGGCCTATACTATAACATTTAACAATTTTTTTCATAGCAAATAGGCCTACGATGCTTAACAAGGACAAATAGCACAATAAATGTTTTAACAAATTAACCTTTGTTTGCAGGGGATGATGGAGACATTGGAGAGTTTGTTTATACGTGCGCATGGGAGGGGGGGTCGGCAAAATGCACGAGTTGCAACTGAGGGGGGGGGGGTTGAAGGTGCGCTTTTTGTGTAGGCCTACGTTATAATGGATGTGCCCTTTATGACTAGTGCGTTCCCGACCAAAAGCCGAACGGGCGCCATTTTATTGCAGAGCAGAAAGCGGAAGCTAAATATTTCTGATGACAATGAACAATGCAGAAAAGACAGCTACACACTTTCGGTGCCCCTCGTAGGCTATAGGCTAATACTAGGCCGCTGCAATCCATTGTGAATTCTAAAGACCGGAAATGCCTTGTTCTCGTTTGACACTCGAGAAGAATAGAGTTTGACTGATTTTATGCGCACTGCAATTACAGGCGGGAAATTGAACGTGTTATCAGTCGTCGAATTTAACTTTAATATGTCGCTGAAAATTCATTATTAATTTGTCTGCAGAAAGCAAGGATTGCTGTTTGTGCGAATTTATTTCATGGCTTTAGCTGCAGAATTTCTCATGAGTTGGATTTTATGGCAGCCATGAATTGGAGAAGCATAAAATCCATTGGCGAAGCCGTCGCAGCTATGGCGGATAAAATGTTTGCTTTGCGTTTGGGCTTATCATGGGCGGAGTTTATCAAGGGCTAGGGGGGGCTAAGCCCCTCCAAGAAGGCCCAAATGCAACTTTTTTACCATGAAAACGGTATCCTTTTTCTGGGTTAGCCATCCCAATAAGGCCAGACTCGGGGTTAGCCCTCCCAAGAACGGAAATCAAACTCCGCCTGTGGGGCTTATAGGGCTAAGTAGCGGTTGAGATTAGACTCTGCGAATGCTCATACTTTGGCATGCCAGTCCCAAGCCTGGAGAAAAAGGAGGGCGGCACTATTCATCTTTGATATGCTACTGTTGTTAAGCAGCGGCAAGCGAGACTACGGTTGAGATTAGGTATATGCAGAGTGCACGAGAATTGTAAAGGGTTAGGAGGTTGAACCCCTAGTTTTCTTAGGACCCATAATTATAGTAAAGTCTTCTTTACACAACCCAACTCAACGGTAACATAGACTCACGCTTCAGTTACTTTTCTACAACTCTCATATATGCTGGGCCTAAGATTAGGCCTACATACAATTTGTTCAAATCTGTTGTGTTTCACTCGGGTATGTGGGGGTTGGGGGTTGGGAGGGGGTGGTCAGACACAGCTTGCTAAAAATGTCAAACGTCTCGGAATCCTGCCATAGGGTGCCGTGGGGCGCGGTGGTGTAGTGGTGGCGTTGTTGCCTTGGAACCGGAAGGTTAGAGGTTCGAATACACCTCAAGTCGCCGCGTGGGGACCTTGGGCAAGTCCTTCACTCGCAATTGCTCAGCGCTTCGGCGTGAAATTTCGATGCAGTGTCCGCTCTGCGTTCGGGAGCGCCTCTGAGTAGAGAGAGCTTGAATGGGCGCTATAACAAGTGCACATACATACATACACATTACACAACCATCCCACTTTCTAAGGACTATTATAATAGTTACGCTCGTGGTCAACTCGATATAATTATGTGATATTCACTATTTTCAACAAACATGTATCAGGAACAATCGTGATTTGCATGATTAATTATTGATTGATATTATGTTTACTGAAAAGAAGGATCTGAAATCGAAATTGTTTAAATGCAGATCTGACAGCTGATGATAGGACAGTACTTAATTCTTAATTTTATGCGCAAACACGAAGCCTTCTAAAACGCCACTAGAACTCTGAGCACAAGGCACAGGCTTATTTATGAACGCTGCGTCAAGGCAGAGGGGTTGTTCTGAAGGTGAGAGGAAGAAGCGGTTGGCGTTTGAGAAAGAGACAGACAGACAGACAAACAGACACACACAGACAAACAGAGAGACAGACAGACAGACAGAGATATAAAGAGAGTGTAAGAGAAAGAAATAGAAAGAGAGAGAGAGACAGACCGAGACAGACAGAGACAGATACAGATACAGAGGCAGAGACAGAGAAAGAATGAAAGAGAGAGACAGACAGACAGAGAAAGAGAGAGAGAGACAGACAGAGAGACAGACGCATGGACGTAATAGCGTTGAGCTTAGGGTTGTATGCTTACCGGCACCACTATAGACTCCTGCTACCGCACTCGTCATGATAAAGGCTTAAGCCCCCCCCCCCCCCAATTCTAGTTACGACCCTGGACAGACAGACAGACAGACAGACAGACAGACAGACAGACAGACAGACAGACAGACAGACAGACAGACAGACAGACAGACAGACAGACAGACAGACAGACAGACAGACAGACAGACAGACAGACAGACAGACAGACAGACAGACAGACAGACAGACAGACAGACAGACAGACAGACAGACAGACAGACAGACAGACAGACAGATGGCATTCCCTCGTTGTAAAGCAGCCACAGAGAGTCGCTGAAAAAGGAATGAAGCGTGCCGCATGTTTGAGACCTCTGCCTTAAACCATCGTTTAGTCTTATTTTCTATCTTCTGATTTTCCAGAGCAATCTATCTGCCACCCCTCCCAAACCAACCCCCTACCAGACGAGGATTATATTCCATCCGTACGAAACTGATAATTATAATCAACGACCTGATTATAATCATAGACTACAGGGCGATCGGATAGATGGCGTTATTTACAAATCGACGAACCGTTTAAATGATGCATCTGAATTAGCACGGTAACGTCATACGCGCGATATATACTTATAATTATAATATTATGCGAATGACGTCACCGCGCTTGTCTTTACGGTATCTATGTTATAATTCGAGAGAAAGAGAAAGACAGAGATTCGTGTGAGAAAAATAACTTTAAATCGATTTAATTTCGAAAATGTATGGGCGCCTGAAGAGAACCTTCAGGCGACCGAGGAGACGCGGCCAGGAGTCTGCAGCAGCGGAGACATCGGAGGGCGGAGTCGGACGACTAATGGAGACTCCTCCGCCAACCACGATGCCGTCCGCTGCGGCTCCTGCGCCTTGCGAGTCTTCAAAGACGGCGGCTTCGGGCGGGGTTGGACGCAACCCGGAGACTCCCTCGCCCGAGGCCACGCCGTCTCCTATGCCAGAGATCGGCGAGACTTCCTCTGCGGCGCCACCAACGAGCCACAGAAAGGAAGCGTCTACTGCCGCGAAAGAGAGAAAGTCGGAGGTGAAGACCAATGAGAACGACGACGACGACGACAACGGTGACCTTCGTCCGGTCTGCTCTCTGGAACGGTCTTCATCCGACCGACGTTCAGCTACCAGCGTGTTTGAGACGGAGACTGCTGCTACTCCTGATCAGGTCTGTGCTGTGCCAACATCGCCAGCCCCATCATCACCATCATCAGCATCAGCATCAGCAGCAGCATTCTGCAGGCCAAACAGCCAGCCTGTCCCGGTTCTCATCCCTATCACCTGTTTCATCGTCCCTGCTGCCTCGGCCGTCGGAGGTTCGTCGCTTCCGTGCGTGTCGTCTGTCTCAGTCTGCACCGTCGACCCACGCAATCCCAAAGCTGCTGCTGACACGGTGAAAAAGGAAGAGGAAGAGGAGGAGAAGGAGGAAAAGGAGGAGGAGAAGGAGGAGGAGAAGGAGGAGGAGAAGGAGGAGGAGAAGGAGGAAGCTGCTCCACCAATACGATGCATCCGACGATCTTGGACCTCAAACGACCTGTCCATAAGAGAGCCTCCACGACGCAACGACGATGACGACGACGATGATGATGATGATGTCGATCAGTCAATGGCCGCCGCATTTGGTTTGATCATCTCGCCAGCAAGGTCATCGCCAGTCTTTCGCCTTGTGACGCCGACGGCTGCGACGTCTGACGACCTGCATGCAGCAGAATCGCAGAAGGAGGAGAAGGAGGAGAAGGAGGAGGAGGAGGAGAAGGAGGAGGAGGAGAAGGATGAGGAGGAGGAGAAGGAGGCCATTCCGCTGAAACGCGTTCCTGCCTGTTCCGTCCTCGTACGACTGGCGACAGGAGACGAGGAAGAGGAGGAGGAGGAGGAGGAAGAGAAGGAGGAGGAAGAGACGCGACCTGCGGAAGCTGCAGCTGCTCCAGCGAAGAGTTGCTTGAGGACGGAGACCAGCCCGTCCGGGTCATCCCGTTCGATCTCGTGGTCACCTAAGCCGGACGAATCCAAGGAGTTCGTCAAGGGCTACTGTGAGTTCCTGGAGGTAGTGATGATTAAAAGGACCGAGTCAGAGGGCGACATCACCGAGGAACCACTCGTGCGCGTTCCAACGACTGAGAGGATTGATCGCCGATCCCTTTGCACTGATATCGATACGGATCAACCGGACGTCCTCTTTTCTGCGTGCCGAGTTGTCAGCCTTCGTCCGAGCATTGTCGACCTCATCCATCGCCTGCCTCCGTCTGCGAATGAGGAGCCGCTGACTGGCATCGACGTCCACCCTGACGTACCGGATGCAATGGAGCCTGAGCTCATTCCCGTCTATGCAGCCACGGCTGACGAATGTCTTTCGGAACCCTCGGTCCGACTGGATCCTGTTCCAGCAGTGGAACTTCCAAAGACCGACGACGACGATGATCTGACGCACACCGATGATCTGAACGACGACGAAGAGACGACGAGCTCGCGACTCTTCTGCTGCTGCTTTCCCTGGCCCAAATTCTTGACGAGGAGGAGACGGAGGAGTGCCAGGATTCGTCCGGAGTGAATCGATACCTGACTTCCACTCACCACGTCGCCTTCATGAAACCGCGGAGAGGATCTGCACGAGGTCAGAAGATGACCGAAACATTCGAGGCGTCATCGTCATCATCACTGGCACCAGCAGCAACAGCAGCATCAGCATCAGCAGCAGCAGCAGCAGCATCAGCATCATCATCAGCTGGAGCAACAGCGTCAGCACCAGCAGCACCATCAGCAGCATCAGCAGCATCAGCATCAGCATCAGCATCAGCTGGAGCAACAGCAGCAGCAGGAGTAGCATCATCATCAGCATCATCATCATCATCAGCTGGAGCAACAGCGTCAGCACCAAGAGCACCAGTAGCATTACCGGCATCACTGGCACCAGCATCAGCAGCAGCAGCAGCAGCAGCAGCAGCAGCAGGAGTAGCATCATCAGCATCATCATCATCATCAGCTGGAGCAACAGCGTCAGCACCAAGAGCACCAGTAGCATTACCGGCATCACTGGCACCAGCAGCAACAGCAACAGCAGCATCAGCAGCAGCAGGAGTAGCATCATCAGCATCATCATCATCATCAGCTGGAGCAACAGCGTCAGCACCAAGAGCACCAGTAGCATTACCGGCATCACTGGCACCAGCAGCAACAGCAACAGCAGCATCAGCAGCAGCAGGAGTAGCATCATCAGCATCATCATCATCATCATCAGCTGGAGCAACAGCGTCAGCACCAAGAGCACCAGTAGCATTACCGGCATCACTGGCACCAGCAGCAACAGCAACAGCAGCATCAGCAGCAGCAGGAGTAGCATCATCAGCATCATCATCATCATCAGCTGGAGCAACAGCGTCAGCACCAAGAGCACCAGTAGCATTACCGGCATCACTGGCACCAGCAGCAACAGCAACAGCAGCATCAGCAGCAGGTGTAGCATCATCAGCATCATCATCTTCATCAGCTGGAGCAACAGCGTCAGCACCAACAGCACCAGTAGCATTACCGGCATCAGCAGCATCAGCAGCAGCATCGCCAGCATCACCAGCATCAGCAGCATCATCATCAGCAGCAGCATCAGCAAGAGCTGCGACCGAAGGACAGGCCTTCGATGTACGGCCAACACCCGCCACCACACCTCCAACCACCACCGCCGCCCGCCACCGGCTACGTCCCCGCGAGGGAATGCAGTCAACTGACGGAACAGCGACGAAAGGACATCTGGCGAGCGACAGTGATGGTGAGACACGAAATAATGTTTTTACACATTCATCACAGGCACCACTTACTTACTTACTTACTGATGTCGGTTGAAAGATGAGACGGTGAGTGAGAGGACTGACCAGCCGTTTTCGTATGCCGAGGCTAAGAAGATGGCTTACTCATGGCTTGGGGACTGCTGTTCACCATCACCATTATCGTCATCATCGTCGTCATCATCACCATCACCATAACCATAATAATAATAATCATTACTTACTTGCTTATTTACTTACTTAATTATTTACTTACTTACATCATAATCATCGTCTTCTGTTACAAATAGCCATGGAGACGGAGTACACCTGAACCTCCGACCATCGCCTGTCGCCTCCTCTTCAAAGCACCACCTCTCTCCTCACGACCACGATGAATGGCCGTTGACTCATCATCCAAAGCCAGCTCGCCACTTCCGCTTCCTGCGAACAACCAGAAACCGCTGACTTCCGGCGGCCATCGCCCTGCATCTCACGCCGATGACGATGACGTCATCGTTGAATCAGCAAGCAGACGACAACAGCCGCTTCCGGTACGCCGATCTGTCGTCTTTCTTGGTCTATGTTATTTTGTACCGATGTTTCTGTCTCAATGTTTCTGTCTGTCTGTCTGTTTGTTTTCTTCTTCTGCTTTGGCAGCCATTTATATGCATGTGGACTTGTAAAAGCGCTCCTTCAAGATTTCTTCTCAGAAGCGCTCCCGACTATACAGCGCGGCAGTGATGGGGAAAATACTTTCAAAAAGTATTTTGAGTATAAGTAAAAATACTTGATTACAAAAGTATTTAAAATACAAGTAAAAATACTTTTTTACAAAAGTATTTAAAATACAAGTATAAAATACTTGGCTTGGAAAAGTATTTAAAATACTAAGTACAAAATACTCACTACCGGTACCAAACTATAATAAGGAAGTCATAATAAATTGCGAAAAAAATTTCTTAACATAGAATTTTGATCAAAAACAAACATTTTCTAGGTCTGGGTTCAAAGATGTTCGAGTCCGAGTCCAAGACACTTGAAATGGGGTCCAAGCTCGAGTCAGAGTCCATTAACATCAAGATCCAGATAAACACTCAATTTAATTACATATAAAAATATCGGTAGCCTACTATTTATGCAGAAAGAATGGTCATTGGTCAGTGTAATTAATCCAAATTTAAAATTTAAAACACTAAAATATATAAAGTTTTGTTCAGTAATCTGGTCCAATGGATGGATAAAAATTCTTCCACTGCTGAACACAAGCTCAACGTACGTACCTTATAAATTTTGCTATGTTGAGGCGTCCTGTCACAAATTCACAATTCTGCCCATCAGCAAGGGTTTGCTGATCGAATGGGACATATGCTAGATGTTAACTATCTAGATGTTTATGAATAGGACAAATAAGGATGGCATTAGATGTGTCTACTGGCTGGTGGCAATTACATGTATATTATTGGAACTTCTATGACCTTGGATTGGGCGCATTTACTTTAAGTAAATGTTCGAAGTCTGTGTTATTGGAATGGCCTATAGCCCTTGTGATAATAATACAATACACTAGCACAGGTCAACTAAGTGTTATAGGTGTCTTCCTGTATGCTGTAATTTGTCAAGTAGGCCTATGTAGTCTGTGGTCAATTAATGGAGATCGATGTAATGAAACTCTGCGCCCGATCCAAGGTCAGATAAGTTCCAATTGCCACCAGCCAGTAGACACATCTAATGCCATCCTTATTTGTCCTATTCATAAACATCTGGATAGTTAACATCTAGCCTATGTCTCATTCTATCAGCATAGACAAATCCGTTTTGGTGTCAAACATCAAACTGATCAAACTGCTTTCAAACATAATTATATGCATGTCAATTTGATGACTCATAAATATGTACGATAGACGTGTACAATTGCACATGTGATCCGTAAACTCTTCCCATACATCAAATTCACCCAAGGTTCTTTGAATACGTGTGGATTGATCTTTAAATTCACCTGTAATTAAGTTCGCTCGCCCTCTAGTCAGCGGTGTCCAGCCATCCGTGACAATGACTAACCACTATCAGCCTGTTTAACTGGCCATTGTGTGTCTTAAACCTTCTGTTCAAGGGCTCCTTTGTTTGAGTTATGAAGAAGCCTAGGGCAGTTGAGAGTGCCATATTGCATAGCTAATTGCAGCTGGTGAGATTTAAAAGTATTTTGAAAAAGTATTTTAACATAATCACAGTTTTAAGTACAAAATACTACCGAAAAAGTATTTTAAGTAAAAGTAGAAATACTTGATCACAAAAGTATTTAAAATACAAGTACAAAATACTTAGATTGTATTTAAAATACTATTTTAAATACTAGTATTTTAAATACTTCCCATCACTGCAGCGCGGACACTGAATCGGAGTTTCACGATTGAAGGACTTGCTCAAGATCTCTACTATATAGTAGAATCCTACCTTAGCCTACCTTTTACATCACCTTTTACCTTATAATTATCTCATACCTTTTACCTTTCCTCTTACATTACATTTTCCATTTCTTAAAATGGTTCTAGATTGCCGTGGACAATGAGACGACACTTCAGAGAGATGCCGTCACGAAGCCACCCAGGCCGAGACTTCACGATGGAACGCCTACTTCCACCACTCCAGGATCAGCCAGACGCTCCACACTTCCAGGAAGAACTGTGGATGACAAAGAAGGTCGCTACTCCGCTGTCTCCTACGACGAACACAAGATCCGTCTGGAAAATTCTTTTGCTTCCGAGGACAGAGAGAACTTCGATCTTTTCAAGTTGACGACCTGGGAGAGATCGGAGGCTGGGAGTCGTGGAGAGAACGACGAGGACGCTGACTGAAGGTGAAGTGAAGGGCAAAGAACTTCCCGATTACCTGGAGCACCTGCGAGGGAAAGATTGGTTCGACAAGCGCTTTCCACGATCTCATCTGTACTCATCGTCATCGTTATTCTAATGTTCGTCATGAGAACATGGCTACGACAACACAGCGAAAACACGTTCTTCGCCAAACGCACCGATGTCTGAACCACACACGACATTCAAGTTCATCGCCAAAGCAGACAGTGCAAAGGTCATGACCTTTAACCTTCCGTATACGACCAAACACAGCAGGGCCAAAACTGCTTTAGAGATCAACATTTGAAAAGGAACGAGAATGTGAATCGACTTCACACGCTTCGCACACACAGCAACTGATGAACGCCTTGCAAGACACAAGAACGACTCGTCACAAGGTTTGATAATCACCCATCGCCACCTCCACCTTGCACCGCCTCTCTCACCATGGCCACGATGGATGACCATCGACACATCCTTCACGACCAACTCTCGGCTGCTCGCCACTTCCGCTTCCGGCCAGAACCGACTTCCGGTGTCCATCGCCAACAACACAGAGACCGCCAGCATCCGGTTGCATCCCAGACCATGGAGCACAGACAAACTGTAGTCTACCACTCTACCTGGAGTGGTGCGGAACCATTGACTCTACAAGAACCGCATCGAGATGGAAGGAGGAAGAAGCACCTGCACCGCACAGCACAGCACCATCCATCGACAGCTCTGCGAAACCGAGTGACCCACGGTCGTCATCACCCGATCGAACGGATGAGGGATCGAATCCACCCTCCACTGGCCTCCAGTCTGATGATGATCATTCGGAAGCAGTGCCACCTCTGCCGCCACCGCCTGTGCCCGATTCCACTCGAGCGACACCTGCCAAGCAGGTAAGAAACATTTGTTTCTTTGTATGTTTTTATGTGCACTTGTTATAGTGCCCTTCAAAATCTCGCTACTCAGAGGCGCTCCCGAATGCAGAGCGGACACTGCATCGAAGTTTCATGCCGAAGCGCTGAGCAATTGTGAGTGAAGGACTTGCCCAAGGTCCTTACGCGGCGAGGTGGATTCGAACCTCGAACCTTCTGGCTTCAAGGCAACGACGCCACCACTACACCACCGCGTAAAGTTCTTATCTCGTTTTAACTTCACTGTAAGTCTGTAACCTTTTCTTCCTCTGTCTTATATTATTAAAGGCCTACCTAACTTCCCAATTACATGTAGCTTGCCTTGGCTTGCTTTACTTTTATCTTATCTTTCTTTAAATTATATCTCGTTGTTATCTTTCCTTATCTTGTCCGATAACGCATTAATCTCTCATTTCCTTAATCGAACTTGGGTAACGTTTCTTCTCTGATCAGTCAATAATATTATCACACTCAGCTTCAGACTATTTAATCAGCGCCAGAGTTATTCAAGCCACTCGAGCTACAAGGCTACAAGAACGAGACGGACCACACTGTGCGATTTGTTTGTACCCTGCCCAAGTGATGCATTGTATTGTAAAGAATGTATTTTCTGTGATCTATTGTAACTGAAATTCTATAAGGTCTTCTAAATATCTGGCCAAATTAATCGATAACGATATGCTTGTTTCACCATATTTTGATCCCATCAATTAGTTAAACTCAATCTCTAATTAACATGTCGGCGACTCGAGAGAAATTCAGTCTATTCGAATAATTTGTTGCAGGACACAAGCAAGCACGTGTGCGATCGGTTTGCGTACGTGAAAACACCGATTGGTCGACTCAAAGGAAACTGTGATGCGCTAAAGGAAGGGAGGATCGTCTAATCAACCCGACTGTCGTCTGGGAAAAGGACGCGCTACTAAAGACCGTGTTAAAATGAACACGCTTGACTGCATACGTAAACTGGTGTCCGATAAAAACGAAGAGGCACATACGCAAAGACCTGCGACATTTACACACATATACAACAATAATTTACATCAATGTTTTCTTTTTTTCTTTATCCTTTTTTATCATTGATGTTTTTTTTTACTTTGACACCCTAATCCTTTTTTTATCTATCCTTTTACATTAATTTTTTCTTTTTTTCTATCACACCCTTGGGCAATCTTTTTTTATCTATCCCTTGCACCAATTTTTTCCTTTTCTCCTTTTACATTCCAATCCTTATTTTATCTATCCGGTTACATTATTTTATTTTTCATTTTGCATCAATCCTTTTTATCTCTCTTTTTACATCAATTTTTTCCTTTTTATCTTTTACACCCAATCCTTTTATCTATTCATTTGCAATCAATTTTTTCCTTTTTAACTTTTACACCAAATCCTTTTATCTATTCATTTGCAATCAATTTTTTCCTTTTAAACTTTAACACCACAATCCTTTTATCTATCCATTTTCAATCAATTTTTTCCTTTTTAACTTTTAGAAAGGATTGATGCAAAAGGAAAATAAAATAATGTAGCAGGATAGATAAAGTAAGGATTGTAGTGTAAAAGGATAGAAGGAAAAAATTGGTGCAAAGGGATAGATAAAAAAAGATTGCCCAAGGGTGTGATAGAAATTTTTCCTTTGTCATCAATCATTTTTTTCTAACCTTTTACATCCTTTTAAACCCCAATCTTTTTTATTTATTCTTTTATTTTATATCAAGATGTTTTTTTTTACTTTTACACCCCAATCCTTTTTTTCTGTCTCTTTACATCAGTTTTTTAACACTTTTTTACATCTTCTAATACGCTCCTTTTACACTTATTTTCTTTACACAAAGTCTTTAAAAACTGTCATGTTTACGCGCTAAATAAATCTATGTGATTGATTGATAATTGTTTAAACACTTGAACCCATGCTTCACGAAAGTTAAGACTACAGTTATTTGCCTCAACGAGAAAGATGAAACTCAATGCAATGTTGACAGTTATTTTTGGACAGGAATGTAATAGTAATAATAATATTATTTAACGCAATTGATGCATTACAACGAATATTATTCTACGACAGTGTAATGTAAATCTAAACCAGTCAGCAGGAGTTTGTCAAATGGGGGTGATAGTATACAGTGCGGCCCCCCCCCACGATAAACGACGTCCCTTTAGTTGCCAATCAGGGTTACACCAATTAACTGTGGTCCAGGTTTATTCCACGCTTAGAGAGGACTATGGTTAGGCCTATAAACAGACGAACTTGACTACCTGGGTTTACTATCATTTGATCGAAAGTCATTTGGTCGAAAGTCATTTGGT
The DNA here is from genome assembly GCA_945859605.1 of Lumbricus rubellus. NCBI lineage: Eukaryota > Metazoa > Annelida > Clitellata > Crassiclitellata > Lumbricidae > Lumbricus > Lumbricus rubellus. The sequence continues at coordinate 4,444,411 of OX243811.1, read as the reverse complement.
CGAAATCATTTGGTCTAAATCATTTGGTCGACGATGAAAAAATCGAACGATCAAAAAGTCGAATGATCGTTTGGTCGACAATCAAAAATTCGAACGATCAAAAGGTCGAAAATCAAAAGATCGACATTCAAAATGAAGCATGTTTAAGAGAATTCCGACGATTTTACTACAAGTGTGCACACTCAAACATACATACACACACTCCGACACACACTCACATACACACTTGAACCCCGATCAGCAGGCCTATGTGAGAGAGGGAGGTTGTGAACTGCAGAAAGTGATATGAAAAAAATTAATTAGCCAATAAACCAAGGAGAGTGTATGCCTATCGGACTGTAAGACGAAAGGTGCGAAATTTGTCAATGCACCGGAACGATGAAAAGGTCGAAGTCAAAATAGACCGCAACTGAACACAGTGAACAGGTCAAAAGGAATGTGTGAGGAAGGTGCGAAATTTTACATGCCTATCATCCTTCAATATGGAAGTTTATTGAGGCCCTGAAGAAGGAGCAAAGCTTGAACGAACTGAAGCTGAAACAATTCTTAGCTGGACAACTTCCGCCTGCGGGAAGAAGAAATTCAAGGACTGTGCTGAACGGCTGAAGAGAGTCGTTGCTGAGTATGGAAAGCGCCCGAATAGAATCTATGGACTATTTGAGGGGAATTGCTCACAACCTTAATTGAGTTGCAAGCATAGGCTATAGTATAAGCATAGATAGTGACATTTTTTATATGGACAACCTTTATATAATGACGCTATAGATGTATAGCCTAAAACTAGCCTTAGCATTGAATTAGCATACAAATTATTAAAACTTGTAGTAAAATCGTCGGAATTCTCTTAAACATGCTTCATTTTGAATGTCGATCTTTTGATTTTCGACCTTTTGATTGTCGACCAAACGATCATTCGACTTTTTGATCGTTCGATTTTTTTCATCGTCGACCAAAGGATTTCGACCAAATGACTTTCGACCAAATGATAGGATACCGATTACCTGTACCTCAGTAAATGGAATGCCCGATTTGGTGTATTATTTACCCCAAAAGACAAAGGACCATCATGAGATACCCCGACCATCTATGGGGGGATAATGGCTACCGAGAGGACCATGTCGGCCTAAAGAAAATGAGGACAAGAGGACCTGGTTAACGCAACTTAAACAGGGCCACGAGTACCCCCAAACGATCGTGGTTACCACGAAAAAATTAGGGCTTTTCTCTCCAAATCGTTGGCTATTCAAAAGGCAAATTTAATATGGATACGTCGAGGAACGGGTACTGGTTCACCCAATTATAGCAGGACCATTGGAACCCAGGGGTTCGTGGTCCCGTTACAACTAAAGAA
>OX243811.1:4200560-4438060 GCA_945859605.1 Lumbricus rubellus | reverse complement strand
ACATAGCACCAAGTCATCTTGCAGCATGATTAAACATCGCATCATAGAACATTATAAAGTAACATCACATAACATTATATCGTCTCACAACATCACTTAGGCCTAACATCACAAAATAACATAACATGACATAGCCTAACTATAACATCATAACACATCATAGCCGCGCTTCATACAGGAACACGTAGGCCTACATGTCTCATTACAACTACTGATTTACTAACAGCACAGAACACTAACCAGGGCCGGATTAAGGCATGTTCAACATGTTCGGCCGAACAGGGGCCCCCACACTTTAGGGGGGCCCCACAAAATGCGAAAAAAAATTTCTTATGGGGAATTTTTATATTTCGAGCAAATTTTGCCAGATGACTAAAAAAAGTCATCAACTTTTGAGCGGATGAAATGGTACGATTTTCCCGAAAATTTCGCCAGATGACTAAAAAAAGGTCATCAACTTTTTTGTGCGGATGAAATGGTATGATTTTCCCGAAAATTTCGCCAGATGACTAAAAAAAACAATGTCCGGCAAAAATTCCCCGAACAGGGCCCCCACATTGCTTAATCCGGCCCTGACACTAACTATAAGTAAAACGCAACGGTAAGATCCACGAAACCATTAAAAAAAACTCCAACAGACAAGCACCTGAGCAAACAGATCACATCAACGTCTTAACGTCTTAGCAACTGATTAAACTCGATCTTTCGCTTGACTAATCCGAACTGCCAGATAGGATAACGGATAAAACCAACAGCTCAGCATTCGTTTCGTATTATATCAGTCTCCGTGAGTCTTTGTAAACATCGCTCTAAGCGGCTCAGCATCTCAAACAAACCGATATTCTAGCCATGGTTAAGTAGGTATAATGCTTCAACTTGCGCACGATCAGCGATGAATTGGCAGGGCATGCACAACTCATGTTTCCAGAAACCGTGGTGCGCACGACACGCTTAGAAACCTAAGTCGTTAAACCCGGAATACAGGTAGCATTTGTCTAGGATGTCTACAGTAACTGTCCGTTTATTTCCACTGAATCAACACAAAGGACATCCAGAAATACGGAAATCCAGAAAATCACCAACTTAAGCAAATTTATCTCCCATACCTAATCGCACCTGTGATCTGTATACTGAGTTTCCATGCAGTCCGGTGTGTACATGTATATATGGGGACCGAATAATTATTAGTTCGTTCTATTCTCAATCAATCATTATTCTGATAGCTATAATGAGCGACCATGGTCATCATTAACTTTTATTAGCACGCTGCTATTTCCAGCAGCTGACTCAAACGGGCGTAATGGGTTTCAGTTAGGTGCGTGGAAATAGAATCATAAAATCCATACGTGAAATAAGAATTTAGAGAGGAAAATATTTCATTGTAGAATTTCCAAACAAAGTAGCTTATACAAGCTAAAACAGACTTCCAGTGATGGGGAAAATACTTTCAAAAAGTATTTTGAGTATAAGTAAAAATACTTGATTACAAAAGTATTTAAAATACAAGTAAAAATACTTTTTTACAAAAGTATTTAAAATACAAGTATAAAATACTTGGCTTGGAAAAGTATTTAAAATACTAAGTACAAAATACTCACTACCGGTACCAAACTATAATAAGGAAGTCATAATAAATTGCGAAAAAAATTTCTTAACATAGAATTTTGATCAAAAACAAACATTTTCTAGGTCTGGGTTCAAAGATGTTCGAGTCCGAGTCCAAGACACTTGAAATGGGGTCCAAGCTCGAGTCAGAGTCCATTAACATCAAGATCCAGATAAACACTCAATTTAATTACATATAAAAATATCGGTAGCCTACTATTTATGCAGAAAGAATGGTCATTGGTCAGTGTAATTAATCCAAATTTAAAATTTAAAACACTAAAATATATAAAGTTTTGTTCAGTAATCTGGTCCAATGGATGGATAAAAATTCTTCCACTGCTGAACACAAGCTCAACGTACGTACCTTATAAATTTTGCTATGTTGAGGCGTCCTGTCACAAATTCACAATTCTGCCCATCAGCAAGGGTTTGCTGATCGAATGGGACATATGCTAGATGTTAACTATCTAGATGTTTATGAATAGGACAAATAAGGATGGCATTAGATGTGTCTACTGGCTGGTGGCAATTACATGTATATTATTGGAACTTCTATGACCTTGGATTGGGCGCATTTACTTTAAGTAAATGTTCGAAGTCTGTGTTATTGGAATGGCCTATAGCCCTTGTGATAATAATACAATACACTAGCACAGGTCAACTAAGTGTTATAGGTGTCTTCCTGTATGCTGTAATTTGTCAAGTAGGCCTATGTAGTCTGTGGTCAATTAATGGAGATCGATGTAATGAAACTCTGCGCCCGATCCAAGGTCAGATAAGTTCCAATTGCCACCAGCCAGTAGACACATCTAATGCCATCCTTATTTGTCCTATTCATAAACATCTGGATAGTTAACATCTAGCCTATGTCTCATTCTATCAGCATAGACAAATCCGTTTTGGTGTCAAACATCAAACTGATCAAACTGCTTTCAAACATAATTATATGCATGTCAATTTGATGACTCATAAATATGTACGATAGACGTGTACAATTGCACATGTGATCCGTAAACTCTTCCCATACATCAAATTCACCCAAGGTTCTTTGAATACGTGTGGATTGATCTTTAAATTCACCTGTAATTAAGTTCGCTCGCCCTCTAGTCAGCGGTGTCCAGCCATCCGTGACAATGACTAACCACTATCAGCCTGTTTAACTGGCCATTGTGTGTCTTAAACCTTCTGTTCAAGGGCTCCTTTGTTTGAGTTATGAAGAAGCCTAGGGCAGTTGAGAGTGCCATATTGCATAGCTAATTGCAGCTGGTGAGATTTAAAAGTATTTTGAAAAAGTATTTTAACATAATCACAGTTTTAAGTACAAAATACTACCGAAAAAGTATTTTAAGTAAAAGTAGAAATACTTGATCACAAAAGTATTTAAAATACAAGTACAAAATACTTAGATTGTATTTAAAATACTATTTTAAATACTAGTATTTTAAATACTTCCCATCACTGCAGACTTCTGCACGATCTTGGCATAGCACCGGTAGCAATCACTTTAAAACGTAATATAATAAATGTAAAAAATGTAATAAACGTTATCAAACATAAATCTTCTTCTTCTTCTTCCTCCTCCTCCTCCTCCTCCTCCTCCTCCTCCTCTTTTTCTTCTTCTTCTTCTTCTTCTTCTTCTTCTTCTTTTTCTTCCTCTTCTTCTTCTTCTTCCTATTCCTCTTCCCCTCCTCATTTACCTTATTTCTCCCCTTCTCCTCCTTCTTTCTCCTCTATCTCTTCTTCATTTTATTAAAAAATTACCTCTAAGTCCATTTTTCTTGGGCATCATGTACCAGGTATACCTAATACTTTATGTGGACGACGTCGTGATGTGTCCACACGAGAAAGCAAATCTGAAGCCCAACAGCGACAAGTAATTAGTCGGTGAAAGATTGAAAGATTAGACCAACTGGGGTGGGGCGGGGGGAAGTAATCAGGATTTGGGTCTCACACACTGATGAACCACAGAGGAGAACAGTGGGCGGCAGGGCACTAAGAAGAACAGGAGAGAGACAGATACAGAGATAGAGATAGAGAGAGAGACAGACAGAGACAGAGTCAGGGATAGAGACAGAGATAGAAAGAAACAGAGACAGACAATGATAGAGACAGAGAGAGACATAGATAGAGAGACAGAGACAGACACAGAGTCAGATACAGAGGCAGAGAGATAGATAGATAGAGCGACTTACCTTCCATGTCCCCAGTCGCTTTGTAAGCTGAAATGCAAACAGAATTCCTTCATCGGATTTTGAACGAGGTCTTTACATCATCATCATCATCATCATCATCATCATCATCATCATCATCATCATCATCATCATCATCATCATCATCATCATCGTCATCGTCATCGTCATCGTCATCGTCATCGTCATCGTCATCGTCATCGTCATCGTCATCGTCATCGTCATCGTCATCGTCATCGTCATCGTCATCGTCATCGTCATCGTCATCGTCATCGTCATCGTCATCGTCATCGTCATCGTCATCGTCATCGCCATCGTCATCGTCATCGTCATCGTTGTCATCATCATCATCATCATCATCATCATCATCGTCATCATCATCATCATCGTCGTCGTCGTCGTCGTCGTCGCCGCCGCCGCCACCGCCACCACCACCACCACCACCACCACCACCACCACCACCATCATCATCATCATCATCATCACCATCATCATCACCGTAATCAATGTCGTCATCGTCGTCGTCGTCATCATTATCACCGTCATCATAATCATCATCATCATAATCAATGTCGTCATCGTCGTCGTCGTTATCATTATCACCGTCATCATAATCATCATCATCATAATCATCATCATCATCATCACCATCATAACTTCCTCATCAACAAGTAAGTAGACCAGGGACACAAGTTATGATGTTTGCCTGTGAAAGGCGTTCTCAGTTGCATCAACATATTAATAATAATATATTCATTGCAAAACGATTTCGTACAACAATGCAATCATTAAACTCGTTGTTGTTTCTGAAGTCGTCAACGAAATATGAAGAATTGCTCGAATCCGATCGCAATCGAGAAAGCAAATCATGAGAAACAGACGGAGATACTTAGGCCTATACATAATATGCTGGACAAAAGCAAATCCTCAGAAACCAGAAACATACGGAGATACTTAATATACTGGACCAAGATACTGACACGATAGACAACAGCACGACATACTTTATGGCACATAAGCACACACAAACACATACATGTATGCATACACACACACGCCCATGCACACCTACGCACAGTTGGACACGTATACCCACAGACATACATACACGCGTGCACAAGCACATACAGTTGTACATACATGTAATCTGGACGTACATATACATAAATACATGCAAACGTACATGTACACATGCTCACCCACACAAACGTCTGTCATCTTGGATTACTAATAACTCATATCCCATCATCATCATCAATCACTCTGAACATTCCTCTGCCTCTGTATCCGGATGAATATAAGATATGACCGAAGTGCATCATTACATAGCGGCGCTACATCATCATCATCATCATCATCATCCGACGTACTTACTTGTCAGTGATGTCAGCATCGATGATCTTATTGGAATCCCCGCCTTCATCCTCCTCATCACCATTATCCTCCTCATCATCATCTTTGTCATCCGCCGCATCTTCCATCTGCGTTCGCATCTTCAGCTTACCAGCATCCGAGGCATCACCACCACCTGCCGCTGAAGCCGACGACGAAGACGACGACCCCTGGTGTCGACCGGAAGTGTCAGTGCGCAGACTCGATGCGACCATTTCCGGTGGAGGGTGTGGCTGCTTCCGGGCCGACGTCTCTGCAGCCGATGTCTCAGCCGTCCATTCTGTGGATGATGATGATGATGCGGAGGTTGATGTGGTGTTGCTGATGGGTTTCGTTTCACAGGTACACGTGCATGTCCCGGTCGTACTCTGCCTGTTGGATAGATATAATTAATTAAGGGTGGATAGATGGATAATTGGATGGATGGATAGATAGGTAGATAGATAGGTACATGAAGGTAGGTGTGTAGGTAGGTAGATAGGTAGGTAGATGGATAGATGGATAGATAGATGATAGATAGATATATAGATAGATCATAGATAGAACATAGATGATAGATGATATATAGACAGACAGACAGACATACAGATGGACACACAGATAGACAGACAGACAGACAGACAGATAGACAGACAGATAGACAGACAGACGCAGCTTTGATGAATGAAATATGCACTCATTAACCTTGACGTGAAAGCACGCAACTAAATATGACTATTCAGGGAGACAATAGACAAGGAGACAATAGACTGCTGCGACCGCATTAACCAACACGCAGTCACTTGCAAGACAATAGCATTGTCTCAAATCCAATTTATGCCCCATTTAATGACTCAAAGTTGCGCCTTTGTCGTTGCGCGAAATTCCTTGCATGCGGGACTCCATCAAAAGATGGGGCAGGATCGATACAGGAGGCCTACTACATCCAGTGATAGACGAACGAACAGTGGAGCAGAGGCAGGCGTATAAAGACAGAGACATGCAGACAGACAAGAGAAGAGAAGCGCTGCTGCTGAGAACGTCTTAACGTTAATCTGCGTTGAAAAGGTTGCAGAGGAATGATTGACAGACAGAGAACGATGCTGGTGGCACAATGGCTGGTAATGGTTGTCAAGACGACAGGTAGACACACACACACACACACGCACGCACACACACACACAGGCAGACACATAGACAGGTAAAGAGCCATACAGATTACAGAGAGTCTGAGGCAGAAACAGATACAGAGACAGAGACAGACAAAGATAGATACAGAAACAGAGACAATGACAGAGACAGAAACAGAGAGACATCGACAGGTAGAGATCCACACAGAGAGAGAGACTGAGACAAATAGGCTACAGAGACAGAGAAAGACAGAGAAAGACAGAGACAGACAGAGAGACAGAGACAGAGAGAGAGACCGACAGACATCGACAGGTAGAGATCCATACAGAGAAACAGACACACCCACAGACGGGTAGAGAGCTACACAGAGAGACAGACAGACAAACGTACAGACAGATACATGAAAAGATAGGCAGAAAGACACCCGTATAATATAATACTCGCTCAGCCAATGTCACACCACGTTCCTCAATGTTCCTTTCCAGCGCTGTTCGTGTTATGGATATGACCTTGACATGGAATGACCTTTTCAGGTCACTGAGGTCAAAGGTTAGATACATTGAGTCGAATCTGCTTCTACCACCTGCGCCAGAAGTTTCTTATATATATATATATTTATATATATATATATATATATATATACATACATGTACATACGGCGATCGCTTGTTTGAATACATCTTCCATTGAAAACAGACTGATACACACACGCACGTTCGCATGCATGCTACTCATTCATTTGCTGACTTACTCATTCGCTCCTTATACGACTGACTGGCTGACTGACTGACTGGCTGACTGACTGGCTGACTGACTGGTTGACTGACTGGCTGACTGACTGGCTGACTGACTGGCTGGCATGGTGTTTGACCTACAAATCGGCAACTGATTGACTGAGCGACCGACTACTTATCAGACCCACTGAAAAACTGACTGGCTAACTGACTTACTGAATGCTGACTGACTTACTGTCTTACTGGTTGACTAATTCAATGATCGACCGACTGAAAACTGACTGGCTGAATAACTGACTGACTGACTGACTGACTGATTGATCAGATTACTCGCTGACTGACTGATTGAATAACTGACTGATTGACTGATTGAATGACTAACTGACTGGCTGACTGGCTGGCTGACTGAATAACTGACTGACTGAATTATCTACTGATCAGCTGTTTGATGGAGACATCAATAATAATTGCTGCAACCTCTGCAGAGACAGAAATAAGTTTTGAAAGATCTTCAATAAAAATAATTCATAATTAAACCATCTTCCGTTGCTTATCTGTTAAAGCTGCAGATGCTGTTGCCACATAATAAACAACTCAGCCACTGCTCGCACTTTGGCAGTGCCAGTCCCAAGCCTCGAGAACGGAGGAGGGCGACAGTAATCATCCTTGATAGGATACAATGTCGCTACTCGCTAAATAACAAACAAGCACCTAGTAATAATAACCAATGGCCTACTGTAACAGTAGCGTGTAATAGGCGCACTTTGTCGTCGGTTGACGTCTCTCACCTTTTATCGGCTGTTGGCGATTTATGTTCGGATCCTTCTGGTTTTGCCACTTCGAAGTCTGTAAAAGAAAACGTCAACGTAATTGTAAACTCAAAAGAATTTCCAAACGATATCTTCAAACTTAAAGCAATGCGCATGGCAACACCTCATGAGCACTTATTGGCTTGTTGACGCTATGCTGCGTCGAGTAAGAAGGGTTGTCGAGAGATGTCGGGTGAAGATCAGAGACATGCATAGAAGGCAAGCAGAGGAGATGCCAGACTAGAGAGAGAGAGACAAACAGACAGACAGAAACAGACACAGAGGTAGTAGGAGGACGAGGAGGAAGAGGCGGAGAAAAAGAAGGAGGAGGAGGCAGAGGAGATTATGCTGAGGACAGAGACTGATTCAGGCATGTTCAACATGCTCGTTCGAACAGAGCCCCACACTTTTGGGTTTCCCCAAATGCAAAATTTCAAAATTTTATAACTATTGTTATTTGTTAAGTTTAGTCTAATTAATAGTCAAACAAGCAAAGGCTCAGAAGAAAATAATTGTTTGAAACTATATTTATGATTTAATATACACATCTTTCGCACATGATAGTGTGAGTAGATCATGCCAGACCAGAGTGAAAGCGAACGCAGTGTAAGAATTGTGGAAAAATAACACCCCCTCCAACTTCCCCGGCAATTCTCACCCTGTGCGGGCGGCCTGTGCAAGCAGAAAGGGTGGGGGAATGAAGAACTCACGAAGATAAGAAGGCACCCAGTCAGTACCAAACGATGCACCTTGAATTAGAGGCGCTATAAAGGAGAGGAAGCCAGTGCAGGACCTCACACATTAATACTGGGATTAAGTCGTCGGACTAAGTGAACCTTCGTATAAGTCGTGCCATAAAGAAGATGCTGATCCTGTGCGGACAACTGGAAAATCCTCCGCAGTAGGATGGCACAGGTGTCTTTTGACCGCCACATATTATATGCCACTCACACTGTCTGCCTGCTTTTCTGCCTGTCTGTCTGTTTGTCCGTTTGAGTAACTGTGTTCGTCTGTCTGTTTGTCCTCCTTATTCTCATTTCATCTGATGTGAGATTGTCGTGGTTTTCGGACTCCCTCTCAGCGTCCATATACATCACGTGTTCAGGATTTGCGTGTGTGCGTGTGTGTATGTGCTTGTGTGTGTGTGTGTGCGTGTATGTGTGTGTGAGTCTACGATCCGTTGACAGTGAGAGCTTCGTGACAAATAAGATGTCAGAGGGGATTAAGAGAGACACGATGTCTTTGCAGACAACGACGATGCATTGTCTTCTGTCTGTTTGCCACAGACAATTAAAAAAATAAGAGCAGACAGAAAAGAAAAGAAAACACCTCGTCGAGATACATGTAGAAGAATTAATGGGTGAGTGAAAGGATGGACGGTAGGATGGATAGATGGATAGTTAGGTTGGTAGGCAGGCAGGCAGGCAATGCAGCCAGTTAGGCAGTCAAACAGACAGACAAGCACACATATAAAGATGGTTAAAGATAGCTAGAGATGGCTAAATAGATAAATAGATAGATAAATGGATAGATAAATAGATAGACAGACATGACGAAAAGGACAGACATGCAGAAGGAGGAGAGCAACACAAAAATTAAAAAATTAAGTGTGGGCATATTACACTCCAGATACCCCATTGCTTCCGTTCCGGAAGAAGCCACTGTTCTGTTGTTGCTGCTGCTGCTGTAAGTTGTTGTTGTTGTTGCTGCTGCTGTAAGTTGTTGTTGTTGTTGCTGCTGCTGTAAGTTGTTGTTGTTGTTGCTGCTGCTGCTGTAAGTTGTTGTTGTTGTTGCTGCTGCTGCTGTAAGTTGTTGTTGTTGTTGTTGCTGCTGCTGTAAGTTGTTGTTGTTGTTGTTGCTGCTGCTGTAAGTTGTTGTTGTTGTTGCTGCTGCTGCTGTAAGTTGTTGTTGTTGTTGTTGCTGCTGCTGTAAGTTGTTGTTGTTGTTGCTGCTGCTGCTGTAAGTTGTTGTTGTTGCTGCTGCTGTAAGTTGTTGTTGTTGTTGTTGCTGCTGCTGCTGTAAGTTGTTGTTGTTGTTGTTGCTGCTGCTGTAAGTTGTTGTTGTTGCTGCTGCTGCTGTAAGTTGTTGTTGTTGTTGCTGCTGCTGTAAGTTGTTGTTGTTGTTGTTGCTGCTGCTGTAAGTTGTTGTTGTTGTTGCTGCTGCTGCTGTAAGTTGTTGTTGTTGCTGCTACTGTAAGTTGTTGTTGTTGTTGCTGCTGCTGCTGTAAGTTGTTGTTGTTGTTGCTGCTGCTGCTGTAAGTTGTTGTTGTTGTTGCTGCTGCTGTAAGTTGTTGTTGTTGTTGTTGCTGCTGCTGCTGTAAGTTGTTGTTGTTGTTGCTGCTGCTGTAAGTTGTTGTTGTTGTTGTTGCTGCTGCTGTAAGTTGTTGTTGTTGTTGTTGCTGCTGCTGTAAGTTGTTGTTGTTGTTGTTGCTGCTGCTGTAAGTTGTTGTTGTTGCTGCTGCTGCTGCTGTAAGTTGTTGTTGTTGCTGCTACTGTAAGTTGTGTTGCTGTTGTTGCCGTTGCTGTAATTTGTTGCTACTGTTGCTGCTGCCTCATTAGTCCTAACTGTTTCCGATGCATCAAACGTGGCTTCCTCATTTAACTCCTTCCGTCCTTTCCTCTTTCCTTCCTTCTCTCCTTCCTTCCTTCCTTCTTTCCCTCCTTCTTTCCCTCCTTCCTTTGTGCGCGTTAAGCCTGGCACGAGAACTGCGCACTGCATGAACCTACATCGGTCGATCGAATCGATTCTCGTGCAGTCGTCTAATTGCAACTTTTTCATGTTATCGAGAAACGTTGCACGACATTCAGGAGTTAGAATGACAAATAATTCCTGGATGCAACTTTTGGTGATGTGCTTAGGGTGAGGTCGCTGAGATGGAGGATGGGGTGAACGAAATTGCGTGCTCAAATACCCCATTAGCTTCCAACTTTTCAAAACTTATAATTATGGGGAGTGTCTTTACATGTCTATCGGGAAAACACTGAAATGAAACAAAAAATTAAAATTAAAAAACCCGAAATTATATATTTTCCTTGCTATAGGCCCATTTCCTACAGTATGGAAGATAGTTTCATGGATGTTACTGGCAAATAGTAAGGGGGTATTTCCATGAAACTGGTGAGAGAATGGCTTGTGTTAAAAGCGATACAACTTTTGGTTTGGGTTTTAAAACCGGCGTGAGGAAGACTCTGGACCGGATTGAAATTAGTTGATTAGTGGGCGAAATACACCATGCACTACCATCATCACCACCACCACCACCACCACCACCACCACCACCACCACCACCACCACCACCACCACCACCACCACCACCACCACCACCACCGCCGCCGCCACCACCGCCGCCGCCGCCGCCGCTGCCGCCGCCGCCGCCGCCGCCGCCGCCGCCGCCACCGCCGCCACCACCACCACCACCACCACCACCACCACCACCACCACCACCACCGCCGCCGCCGCCGCCGCCACCACCACCACCACCACCACCACCACCACCACCACCACCGCCGCCGCCGCCGCCGCCGCCACCACCACCACCACCGCCACCACTACCTTCACCGCCACCACCACCACCACCGCCACCACCACCATGGGCGCCCGCACATAGGGGCAAGGGGAGCACTTGCCCCCCCCCTGGAAAGTGACACTTATTTTTCTAACTGCCACTTTTGAGTTTTTAACAAATTTCTTCGCATTAAAACACTAATAATACCAATGATACACACAGCAAAAGTCATAAAATTATGTTTAGAAATCTCTATAGAAATAAATATATATAGTGCCTATTTTTTAACATCTACTTTTGGATTTTAAAAAATTTTCGCACTTGGGAAACTATTCATATTAAAAATAATGCACAAAATGAACCTGAGAAATTTGCATCAAGAAACCTCTTTGAAAAAATGCCCGTGTTAGGCGTGTTTTTAATTTCAAGGGATTTATTTTTCATGCTTTTGTCGCTGAAAAATTCAACCGTGACCATCGTAAAATTTTGCCCCCTCCTGCAAAATTTTCTGCGGGCGCCCATGACCACCACTACCTTCACCGCCACCACCACCACCACCACCGCCACCACCACTACCTTCACCGCCACCACCACCACCATCACCACCACCACCACCATCACCACCAGTCCACCACCACCACCACCACCGCCACCCCCACCATCACCACCACCACCACCACCATCATCACCACCACCACCACCACCATCATCACCACCACCACCACCACCACACCACCACCACCACACCACACCACCACCACCACCACTAGTAATCCAATAGTAGTCATAATAACAACGATAACCTTTGCACTAGGCAGAGCACAACAGCTCAAGAGTCGCACTCGAATAGAAATCTAAAATCGTGACGCAAAGCAATTACAATGTATATCATGTTTTGTTTGGTTAGTCGTCGTTTCATGACACCGTGTCACGACAGAGATGATTAGCAGCGCCCTCCTCATTTCCTCACGCTTAGGACTGGCACTGCCAGGTAATCATAATAACAACTTTGACACGTGCAATATAGTTTTGGAGTTGCTGAATAACGAACTTAAATGATGAGATTTAAATTTATTTTAAACGCAGCCAAATCTTATTGTATGAGGTGCGATTTTCCGAGTTGCTGAAGAGTAATGTTAAAACGACACATCGAGCAGTAAGTACACTCATTGGTAAGTAAGTTGACGTCTGGTGCGGCGGTGACAGCGTGCGAAGCGACAGAGGACGAGACATCCAGACATAGAGTCAGCACGAATCATTGCGTGCGTGGCTTAAACACATCCATTAACTTCCATCGACCCCGACTCCATAATATTATACGAACATGTATATTCTATGGTACACATCCTAGAAGGTAATAAGGTATATATTATATATATATATATATGTAATATATATGTGTACATGTATATGAAATATGTATAAATGCATATATTATATGGATATATTTATACAGTATATTAATTAATCAAGAAAGTGCATATTTTGTAGATACCGAACCTTAATGCCATCTTTATGATGCAGTGACATGGATCACAATATTGACTTGACTATAATTTATGTAAGTAACATTGAGGAAAATATCTTTTATGCCTATATCTATTCTAGTATATATCATGCGTTGTGTGAATAAATATAAAGTATATGTATTATATACGATTTTTATGCATATGGTTAATATTATGTAGATTATAATGGATTGGCTGGTCTTTGATATAATTAAAGCGTTGCATGCGTTCATTATGCTTGGAAGCAAAGTGATGGCGTGACAAGAAACGAAGACGAATTAGCGGATGCATGACGGAAGGACAGACAGACACACAGTTAGACATACAGACAGACAGACACACATACAGACAGACAGACACACATACAGACAGACACACACACAGACAGACAGATACAGAAACAGAGAGAGAAGTTAGGCAACGACGGATAGACAGACAGACAGACAGACAGACAAACACAGAGGCAGAGAGAGACAGAGATGAACAACAGACATAGATCTTTCATGTACACTGCAGACAATGATGTCTGCTGCTGATAATGTTGCCTTGACGCATGCGCACATGCCAACCCACATCCTCTGTCTCATCATCATTATGCGCCAGATATTCATCTGTCGATGTGGCGCTATAGAAATGTCTACAGGCCAACAAGACTGAAGGTATATGGAGGTGTGCTTGTGCTGAGGGATTTCTACGTCAAATAGGTCAATGCAAATGCCATCCTAAACTCAACAGGAAGCCAATGCAGCTGATGGAGTAGGGAAGTAGGACGTCAAAAGATACATAATACTAATACACATAAAAACAAACACCCAAACAACTTATACAATATACAATATTAACTTTCGTCATAGTTATACAGAAATTTTTATAATGCATGTGAAAATGATTTTTCAGAGAATGGCGGGCTTTCCAGATTAATGAGATTATTCAGAAAATGGCGGGCTTCCCAGAAATGGTTGTTTAGCCTAAGCACAAATAAGGTCGTCAGCCGGAGTCAATCCACCGCCTTTCCTCTGGTGCAAAACAATTATTGAAGCTGTACCCAGAACTTTGTGCGGACATAAGACTCATAAGCGACATTTATAATAATAATATGCATTACTTGAATACAATTATACAGACATAATGGACCAATATATTTCGAGCGTCAGCGAATTAGATCTATAATGCGAGTTTGATATCAGTTCATGTAGTACTACTGTACTGCAGAGTCGAATACAGGTGGGAAAAGGAAATGCGTTGGCCATTAGCTGATATACATGTATGCAAGACTTGTGTGCACCACATGCTGCGGCATAATTGAGTGCATGCTCTGTGTGTGTGTGTGTGTGTGTGTGTGTGTGTGTGTGTGTGTGTGTGTGTCCGTCTGTGAATGATTGAAGATATTCTTTTATATTACGGTTCATTACCTGTAACCTTAATAACAGGAAACCTAATTATCATCTAATATTAGCCTATCTCTTTTCATGCTAAAATCCATTGGCTAAAAGTCGTTTTTTTGTGTCGGAGTCCTTCAGTAGAATTGATGCATTTTAGCCAAGTAGAAAGTTAAGTAGCATGCTAGACAGTTGAATGGCATAATAGGTTTTATGCGACGCAGTCTATCTATCTATCTTACCAGAAATTGCGGCATACAAGCGGGTTCACCATCTCAGTGACCTTTTGCGTGCGCGTGCGCAGTGGTCAATGCTAGCATACATTAGATGGTGTATCATATAAAAATTGCATATGCGCAATGCGCGAGTCTTTAAGTTTCAGAACGTTTGGTATATACACCGTCTATTGTATCATTGGCCTTGACCACTGCGCACGCGAAAGGTCACTGAGATGGTGAACATGCTTACTATAGAGGGATATATGCCTAGCCTATGCTATAATTGCCAATACGGAGAGATCACGGTAACCGGGTATATAAAAGGCTATTATAGGAAATAGGAGTTTTCATACCCACGACATTCACAGGCCTACACGGCGTGGCACGCATGCTGTAAGTTTTAGCATTGAGTGATTCTTAAAGTGTGATCCATAAAAGTGTTACTTTTAAAAGTGAGATTCGAAGAAGTGTGATTCTCAAAAGAGTTATTCTTAAAAGTGAGATTCTTAAAAATATGATTCTCAAAAGTGTGATAATGAATTAAAATGTGATTCTTAAAAGTGTGTTATTTTTAAAGTTTGATTCTTAAACGTGATTTTTAGTAAAAGTGTGATTCTAAAGAATACGAAGGTCGCAAAGTGAGACTCTGAAAAATGTGATTCCTAAAAGTGTCTTTCTTCACTAAATTGTAATTCTCGTTGAACGTGTGATTCTTAATTAAAATGTCAGACTATTCTTAAATTTTGTGATCTTCAAAGACACAAAGATGTGATTCTTGAAAGAGTGATTTTTAATTAAAATCAATTAAAATGTGATTCTAACTAAAAGAGTGATTTTTAATTCAAAACGTGATTATTAAAATCACAAACTTCTTAAAACACGAAAAGTGTGTGTATTCTGAAGCACTATTTCATCAGTCTTAGACTCTTAGTGTGAACTTGCAAAGACAGATGAAACTATTGTGCTCTAAATTAGAACAAGACGGCTTTATCTTCACATCTAGGTCTAAAAGATAAAATCCTCATCAATTCTGCACCAAAGTCACGCTATTCAAAGTTCCGGGCAGTTCACAATGTACCTCGTATTCCTTGGATATAAGTGCCAACGAAACGCACCTCCACAACATCAACACACTGAAAAGCCATCCGTTTCTGTAAGATATATACACCATAGACATAAAATGCTAGATATATACCATACTAAAAAGTCATTCGTTTCAGTATGACATATACACCATAGACATAAAATGCTATACATACACCATACTGAAAAGTCATTCGTTTCAGTAAGATATATACACCATACTGTGACCATAGACATAAAATGCTATACAATACATACACCATAGACATAAAATGCCCTAGATGGGACGCACCGCATGACATAAATTCGCACAGTTGGGTCACAGCTACGTACATCCCTGTCAAATTGCTAATTTATACAGGAAATGAAACATCCTGTATCACTCACCGGCTACTTAGCCGATATCACTCCGACCCTCTTTGACCTGCACTCGCAGAAAGCCTTTTAAGAACGACAACGCGAACACGTTATCGGATTACAGTCTGGAACTACTTCTCGACGCGGATGGCTCCACGTCACGTGGTCAACAAGAATAAACAATCCGCGATCATAAGCCATTCTGGCATAACCGAAGCGCATTGGTTGTATAAACTAATTAGCCGCACAGGTCTCGTGACCCTAAGCATGTCGAGTGAGCGATAAACCAAGGTTTATGATGCTCCTGTGCTCGTATAAGAGTTCCCCCCACCTGTAATATCGCTCATGGTGTACGTTTGAGTCACAGTTCTGTGCATAAAGGCTGCAGAACTTCCGGAAAACACATCTATCTATGAGTTATACATACATGTATCTGTTGGCTACAGTCACTAGTGTAGCAGGGTACTTTGTGTGCGAATTGATGTCTAGTTCTGTGATCTACATGTATACCTGCCCTTGCCCTCCTTAGGCCTATATACTCTGGTCGCTATGGCAACCGGACTCGGACCTCGACTGCATGGACAGCGAGCTCTGCAGAAGCCCTCTGATGCGACGAAGCGCTCGTGAACAAGCTGGGGCCCTCCGTTGAGCTACAAAGTAGCGCTTTAGAAATTTCGGTGTCGTACAGTTTCAATTACGATTCCATTAGGCAGGGGTTGTGTAATGTATGTTCGTTTAATTTGAAATTAAGACAAATTCAGGTGACATACCGCTCCAGGTTACAAGTCATAATAGTCTATCTAAAATAACACAGCGAAGTAATAAAAAGAGAGTAACTGTTAGTAATAATAACAATGTGCGTCTTAATTAAGGAGTTTGAAAAAGCATTTTCTGTCTTTTCGTAACATGTTACCATACTTATCTTCCTACATCAGCATAAACCTTAAAAACCGCCATTTCTACCCACATGCCTACCGACCGACCGACCGAGCTATCTGTGTACACGCAAAATTATTTGCATGCATAGGCTATAGTATACATAAACAAATGTAGACATTTATGCATACATAGTATTACATACTTTATTTAATACATAAACTCACACACATAATTGTATTATTCAGTATTCTCTAAATATAATTATATATAATTTTATTATATATATTTATAATTATTATAGTAGCAACGATGGTAGTGACGACGACGACGAAGATGATGATTATGATGATGATGACGACGACGACGATGATGATGATGATGAGGAGGAGACCCTATTAACAACAGTGGACTAGTATGGATTTTGTCAAGGACCTGGCAAAACGTCTAACACTATAAGCACTAGTGATATTAGAGAGAAACATCTTATCTTTTTCCAACGCCTGTCTAGCTACCACCACCACCGTCCAACACATTAACGCTTTCCCAGGCACATTTACCCAACCAGACACTGCATGCCGAGGAAGTTATCGTTCCAGAGCGTCATCAGTTAGGCCTATATCCCTGGATATTGCTTGGAACGCCTAAGTAATTATAAATACCTCGGTCAAAAAATATCAAAATAATAATAATAATAAAAATAATGGCATCGCGCGGTAATCTTCTGCGTCGAATAGGTTAGGTGCCGTTCAACGTGTTTTCTTATTAATATTTTTATTAATTAATTTTAAGCCCCAGATGGATCATATGTACCTCGAATCCTTAAAAACTAACAATATAATAATAATTACAAAGCCAAATAGAGAAAAATAGAGATTTAAGTGCGGTTATTAATTATTCTACTATAATATGTAGGCCTAGAGCCTATTATAGGTTCGTGAGGTTTCACATTTTTTTTAAAAACGGTTAAATCAGGAGCAGGACTGAAGAGCAGTTCTGGACTCCATTTCGGGCTGAGAGGAAATTAGTTTTACCAAATGTGATGCATATTATTTCCCGCTCTTTTCTCTGACTTCTCGCCAGTGTCGTCTGCTGCTGTCGTCGACGTCGTTTCAACGTCATCGTGAATCATGTTGCCATGGCAACGGACGTGCGAACAGTTGCTCGTTAGTGGAGAGTTGGGTAAACAGTTAATTAAAGCACGTTCCGCTAGTAAACAAGGGCAGTGGAAGAAAGAGAATTAGAGTAGGAGTACGAAAACGAGGAAGAGGAGGAGGAGGAGGAGGAGGAGGAGGAGGAGAAGGAGGAGGAGGAGGAGGAGGTGGAGGAGGAGAAGGACGAGGAGGAGGAGGACGAGGAGGAGGAGAAGGACGAGGAGGAGGAGGAGGTAGAGAAGAAAATGGGTGAAAGGGCAAAGCAGAAGATATTCATGAGGAGGAAGAAAAGGAGGAAAATGAAGAGGAGGAGGAGGAGGAGGAGGAGGAGGAGGAGGAGGAGAGGAGAGGAGGAAAAATGGGTGAAAAGGCAAAAGAGAAGATTTTAGAAGGAAGAGGAAGAGGAGATGGGAGGAGAAAATGGGCGAAAAGGCAAAGAAGAAGATTCGAGGAGAAAGAGGAGGAGGAAAAGAGGAGGAGGAAAAGAGGAGGGGTAGTGTGAAAAGGAGGAGGGAGGAGGAGTAGTGTGAAAAGGAGGAGACTGAGGAGAAAAAATGGATGAAGGGGACAAAGCATAAAGTATTATGAGGAAGAGAATATGGAAAAACATGGATGATGAACAATAAGAAGACGACAAAGGAGGAGTGTGAGGGTAAGAGGAAGAGAAGGCAGAGAATGGAAGAGTGAATCAGGAGGAGAGGAAAAGGCAATCCAATAGGCAGACTGGATTAATCTGTATGCGAATATGAAAGAAAACAGTATGGGAAAACGAGGACAATCCGTGGTTAAGCCTTTTGGAAAATGATGAGTCACTTTGACACATTGATTTTAAATGGGTGCTATATAAATTTATGATAACAACCACCATTACAGACCTCAGCAAAGCCTATATGCTGCAAGGCTTGGGGTAATAGGGCATGACCCTGCCCGTGAGATTTGGACCGAGACTATGTTTGATCTTACCTTTCGGATCGAAAGATCCATCCTCCAATCCGTGCAGCTTTAGCAGGATCGATGCTGACGTCATTTCCAGTCCAGAAGAAAGATACAAAAGAACCATCAAAGTCGAATTCCAAAATGCTGACGACGCCATCTTGTGTTGATTTCAATGCCAGTCAATTATTATTTGTCGTTAATACTCTCGCACAGATTTCGCAGTTTCGTGACTGGTTATTCCCGTCTATACTGCTTGGATTTAACAGTCTTCTGTGGCTTGAACAGATTAGGGTTGTGCTGTTTGGTTTAGATTAATATTTTAAAGTTCTATTAAATGGAATTTGGTAATGTTCGGTCAGAAATAGTGGTCGATTTATGTGACTAGTTATTGTGAAAATCTCGTTGTTTTTGCACACCTCTATTATGCAGACACTCCTAAAGATAAATAATAGCGTACGAATAGGCCTCACCAAGGTTGTAGGCTACATTAAGGGGAATCTTATTCTTACTAGTCTAGCACTCCTAACGATAACTAATTAGTTGATGAAAGTCATATTCAATTGCGACTTCTGATTCTTTCGATTTACTTTTATTTCAGCCAGTGTTTAAAATATGTGACACAAGATTAATAAAAAAAATACTAAAGTAAGTGGCGAAATTCAACTCTAAACCAACCCAAAGACCTTCAAGCTCAGCGCGCCAAACCACAGACGGCGTCGAAATTCGCGCTCAACACACCTCCCTTAAATCAAAACCGTTCTCCAAAGCGTACATCAACCCCAACGGCGAATCAGTTAACGTCTTGGTAAATTGCACCGCATGGAGGAACCTGGTCATCCGTGCAGCTGGTGATCTTTACGTTTCTAAGTCGAACGCAGAAAGGAACAGAAGTTCAGAATTTTCCGTGGGATGATTTCATGCTTTGTCAATTATAACACAAGAAGAAATGTAGGCTATAATATTATGCTGTGTGTAACTAGACTGCAGAATTCAGTTGTCAGCACCGATCGAACGTCTCCTACACAGTAACTGTTGTGTCTACCATTGAATTTCCTCGGTCACGATCCTTGCAGGCACCGACCGAACGACCGACCGACCGAACGACCGATGGATCGACCGTTGCTTTCGGCGCATGCAGGGAACCCGACGGAAGAAGGAGAGCAAGGTGTGACTAGGTTCAGACTGATGATGGGATTGATGCGTAGGTGGATAAGCAGGCAGGCAGACAGACAGACAGACAGACAGACAGACAGACAGGCAGGTGGACAGATAGGCGGGCATGCAGAAACAGTCACACCGGCGTACATCGACAGAATGATTGACAGACAAAAGATAGACGCAGAAAGTCAGAGGGACAGACGTCGAGGCACACAGACATACAGACACAAAGAGGGATACAGAGAGGGGTAGGCAGTAAGAAAGCGAAGATGACCTACTGAAAAACAAGACACAGACGGGCAAACAGAGAGAGATAGAAGGATGTGCATATATACAGACAGGAAAGAAGACACATAGACAGACAGACAGACAAACAGACAGAGAGACAGGCAGACAGAGAGACAGGCAGGCATACAGACAGACAGACAGAAAGACAGGCAGGCAGACACACAGACAGAAAGACAGGCAGACAAACAGACAGACAGACAGACAGGCAGACAGACAGAGAGACAGGCAGACAGACAGACAAACAGGCAGACAGACAGGCAGACAGACAGACAGGCAGACAGACAGACAGAAAGACAGGCAGGCAGACAGACAGACAGACAGACAGACAGGCAGACAGACAGACAGACAGGCAGACAGACAGACAGACAGACAGACAGACAGGCAGACAGACAGGCAGTCAGACAGACAGACAGACGAACAGACAGACAGATAGGCAAAGGAAGCGTAGATATGTAAGTCAACGTGACGTGGGTTGTTGACCAATCCATAGAGTATAGATCGGTGATGAGAGGCGACGTTGTCCGTCTAAAGGACATCCGTTGGTCGTCCTTGAGTCGTCTCTTGGACACCGAACTAAAATCCTTAATTCGTTAAAGCCTTCTTATGCATCGTCTTCCTTATTAAGCAAAAGCGTTTGCAACTGCCTTGCTGTCTGTTCCTTCACCCTCGTCGTGTCTGCCCGCGTATGTCTCTACATGCATGAGAGTATGTCTCTGTTTGTCTTTGTATGTCTGCTGAACTCCTTAGAGCAGTGGTTCCCAACCTTTTTTGACCTTAGGGCCACTTTTTCTAAGTTGGAAGGCAAGAGGGCCACTTTTTCTTAATTAAGGAACATTAGGGGGCCACACTGCTAAAATTTAATGAACTAAAAGCATATAAAATGGTTATAATTGAATCAAAATAGAATGTTTGATGGTATTTATGAGCGCCAAAATAAAATAATTTGTGATAGAAAATAATTATATGTTTCATCCTGTCAAAATTGTCAATTTTTTCATATATTTTTTCTAATTCTTTGAGAGATGAGGGCCACTTTGAGGCCTGGCGGGCCAAATTTCTAGGCTTGGCGGGCCACTTTTGGCCCGCGGGCCACGGGTTGGGAACCGCTGCCTTAGAGTGCACTTACAGTTCTGCAATGCGCAAAATTGTGATGCGACCAATTTTAAAAGATTAGGTAAGCAGGCACCACTGTCGCAAGATGGACTTCCATGATTGTTGCGACAGGAATCGGGGTCGATCCAAGCTATAGGGCCGTCATCATCATCATCATCATCATCATCGTCATCGTCGTCATCATCATTATCATCGTCGTCATCATCATCATCATCGTCATCGTCGTCGTCGTCGTCGTCGTCGTCATCATCATCATCATCATCCCCACCACCACCATCATCATCATCATCATCATCATCATCATCATCACCGTCGTCGTCAACAACAACAACAACACCCGCTGGTTCAATGCCTTCTTCACAATGTGTCTCTACTCCAGTCTATTCTAGACCGCATGCACCTGCAGCTGCTGTACCACCATTATGCAATATCATCCATCCACTCTCTCCACGTGCACTAGGGTATAGCAAGAAATATGTTTTGGTTTAAAATGAACTTTGGCATAACTTAAAAGGTTGCTCCACATCCTAAATGAAAGAACTAAATAAAAGTTGCATCAAAATTATTGCATCTAACTTTGCCGCCGAGCACTTGAAGTTTCGTGTACTTTCGCAGCTGCAAACCATGGCAAAAACATGTACTGTGCAAACACGAGAACTATGGTCACGGAGGAATGGTCAGAAAAGAAAGAGAAAAGAAAGAGAACATATGAAGTAGGCTATTATAAACTTAAATCTCAAAGACTGTATAAAGTATAGATGATACACCAGACAATGATTCTAGCTGTGATACAATTGAATCCGATTATGTAGCGTCAGAATCTATATGTGGATGTTTAAGTTACCGGGTATATGCGATCTGAAAGAGAAATATGCTCTCGCTACACTGTCATTCTCTGCTTTGTCCAGGAATTTGACAGACATAGTTTCTCCAATGAGGTTGGTGCTGCTTAATAGGTCTACTTGTGGACTATGGAATTGTGAATGATGACGACCAGCTACTAGCAGATTGTGGGAAGAGACAGAGAGGGAAATTTCGTAACCTGATCATGGGCGCCGACTCTGCGAGGCCCGTGAGTGCTCAGCACCACCAGAAATTGGCCATGCGAGGCCCGCCTATGCATGGGCCCCACCTGAAATCAGCCGGCAAGATGTGCTTTTGAGATATTTTTTCTCTGTTGGTATTGCTTATGTATAAAAAATCATTCCATCTTTGGTATACTTTTTAAAATCTCAGTTAGTTTACCTTACAATATCTCCAGTTTTATCCCATCTGGTAGTCTGAACACCATTGGTCCTAAGCCGATCAGCGAATGCGAGGAAACCCCGATATCCTGTTTATTCGATCCGCTTCCGTCATTTTTTTTATTACGGACGAAGGCGACGATTTGAATGACATTGTTTCTTTAGGCCTATATTGTATACATGCTCAATAGTGTTCTTCAGTGCTCGAGAGTCACCTCCCAGCATCATAAAAGCGGGATATTGCTTTGTCTTTAAAAACTACTTGAAATACTATTTGAAAAACTATTCCACAGTGTTAATATTGGCTCACTAAACAGTGCCCAATTGTCTGATTTCTTGTGCAAAATTTGAGTATGTTGACCTAATTGAGGGAGAGTGCTCCAAGACGCCCATGAAAACGAAGATTGTGTTTTTCTTCTGTGTGGATTCCAAGAGAAGTAGGCTAAGCCTACATGAAATACAAAGAATGATCAAAAAAATTTAATTGGGAAGAACATTATTTTATTGAAGTTTTAAATCATGTCTTTAAGCAATAATAGGAAATTTTGACAAGGATGTCATGACGTTAAAATGACGGCCTAAGGTTCTATACCATCACAGTGTGACAATAAAAAATCGAAAATGGGGAGGAGCACATCCCGTTCCCAAACCCATTCCCTGCTCGGCGCTGTGCTTCTCGGCGATCATACTTTGGCCGCGAGTTCGTTCCTTAAACCCAGGACCAAGTCTTGCATGCCTATGTGAACAGTGGTGATTTCAATAAGTCTCCTATAAAAAAGGGTCAAAAAAATTTTCGCGCGCTCACGCGCGCGTATTTTCTCTTTCCTTTGAGCACCCCCACTCTTCGCGTCAACTCGGCGCCTATGAACCTGATATATGATGGATGAGGTGAAAAGTGTGAAAAGCACATGCAAGAACTGGCAGCCAGAAGATTTAAAATAGCAAAGAAAACTGATCATTGTCACCATAGCAGTTCTGGTGATATTATAACATTCATAATCCCAAAACTGAATTTAGAAGCCACTGTCCACTGTGTTCTAGTTAACTGGTTGGCTTTGCCAGACTTGAACCTCCAATAACTTGCAAGTTTAAGAAAAATGACCTTAAAGAATCCATTAAAACTGAGTGTATGTTAGATCCTCAAAAATGCCATTGCCACAAGCATGCATTCAAAGTTGTTACAGACGCAGCAAGGTCAGTTTGTGGCAAAGAAAGTAAAGGGCCACATTCGAACAAAAACATGGTCAAATGCACCACAAAAAATGAGTGAAACATATGAGTGAAACGCATTGTCAGCATGTGAAAGTTTTGTAAAGCGTAATAATTAAGGACCACAAGTTTTTTTCAACATTAATTATTTATTCCCTTTTTAAAGACAGAATAATGCAATGGGGACCGTCCATAAATGACGTCACGTAACTGAAGGGGAGAGGGTCACACATCTGTAACGATTTGTGACGGTCCATTGCTAGATATCATAATTATGACTTTTGTGTTAACGCGTGACGAGGGTGTCGAAGGGGATAGCCCTAAATTGCATGACGTCATTTATGGACGGCCCCTTGCTTGTCGCTCATACTATGTCGGAATGGCCAAACAAATACTATTACCCTGTGCCATAAAATCTGGCTCACAATATTTATACTTTTAAGCCTAATTACTACTTCAGTTAAGAAAATAATAAAATTTCAGCAGTTTTAATGCAATGCTCAAAAGTACGGAATACATGAATAACTTCAGGGCCTTGGCGGCAAAGTAAAGCAGCACGTCAGAAACAAAATTTTTATACCAGACACTATCCTATGCATAGGAGCAACAAATTAATATATGCCAAACATGATCCTTTCTCGTCACTACGCCCTAACGTGCACATCCTTCCTCTTTTGTTCTTACCCTTCATTATTCCATACATCAGATTCATCATCTTTCTGTCATCTTTCTGTCATCTTTCTGTCATCTTTCTGTCATCTTTCTGTCATCTTTCTGTCATCTTTCTGTCATCTTTCTGTCATCTTTCTGTCATCTTTCTGTCATCTTTCTGTCATCTTTCTGTCATCTTTCTGTCATCTTTCTGTCATCTTTCTGTCATCTTTCTGTCATCTTTCTGTCATCTTTCTGTCATCTTTCTGTCATCTTTCTGTCATCTTTCTGTCATCTTTCTGTCATCTTTCTGTCATCTTTCTGTCATCTTTCTGTCATCTTTCTGTCATCTTTCTGTCATCTTTCTGTCATCTTTCTGTCATCTTTCTGTCATCTTTCATTCTGCAGAATTATATTGTTATGTCCGAACAGTCTCAGTTTTCGTCGGATTATAACCTTCTCAAGAGATTCTCAGACTTCATATTTATCCACCCTTTTGTATAATACCTCTTCGTTGATACAATCTTCTGTGTCTATGATAATTATTATCCTATCCTCAGGATTATCCTACAGCATTTTCTCTCATATGCTAACAGCATTCTTTGCGAATCTTTTGTTGTTCAAGCAGCCACCAATGCGCCGCATCCCAGGCGACTGTTTTATGTGATTATAATTGGCAAACTGGTTTCCAGTCTCCGTCGCTTCCGCTTTATTTATGTTTCCGCAGAGATCAAAGGTCGTCAGAAGCACACCGCCACCATGCGATGAATTATTAATGGTGCGCCGGGGAGGGGGCATTTCAGTGTCGCCGTTTGGGGGCAGCTACGGGGGAATTGAAAACACCCGTTCGCGTCGAGAAAGGCGACCGCTTTTCATCGGGTCCCGATTGCTGTGCAAGAAAATAGGAGACCAAAGCCGTAAAGCGAGGAATGGTGGACTCCAGGGAAAATTCCGGCGTTCGCGAGAAATTGATGGAGAGGCTTGGCGCGGGGTTCTGACGTATATTCATAACTGCAGTGGCATGGACCGTGCAGTGAATAGCGGGTCACGTACTGCTGCTGCAGCCGCGGAGGAAATTGGGTAAAGGAGTTTGCAGATCGGGCATCAAAGCACGGCCTGTGATGGTGTATTTTTGACATCACGTCTGATATATTGTCGATTGGACGGTTGACTAGTTTGGACTGTGTGTAATGTGAAACGTTGAGAGACTAGTTCAAGTCAACAACTCACAGTTCATTCCAAGGCCTGAAATTTTGCATGTGTGCCAATTATATATTTTAAGCAGGCATACAGTCATACAGCTTGACTAGCAGCAGCAGCAGCAGCAGCAGCAGCAGCAGCAGCAGCAGCAGCAGCAGCAGCAGAGGGAATTAAATTTGTGGAAATGAGGCAGACGCGGAGGATGGAAGAGAATGGAAAAGAGAATGAAGGTGAGAAATCAAGAGCAGACAATTATCTGTGGAGAATGCGAAGAAGTGAAGAGTTGTTAATTGAGATTAAAATTTAAAACAGAAAAGGAAGAATAATAATAGGTAGGGGCGAAATACGACAACGAGGAGGAGGAGGAAGAGGAGGAGGAGGTAAAGAAGGAACAAAACGAAGAGAAGAATGAAGAGAAGAAGTGAGAGGAAAGTGAAAAATGGGGGGAAAAAGAGGAGAAAGAAAAGAAGCGGAGAAAAGAGAAGAAGAAGTATAAATTATATACAGAGGAAGAGAGTTCATCATGCCGCATATAATATCAATTTTTATTTCTGATCCAATATTCTCGCTGAAATAATTTGGTGTCTGTATCAGAGACTAAGTCTCTCTCTCTCTATGTCTGTCTCTGTCCCTCTCTCTTTGTTTCCTCCCACCTCTCTATCTGTTTGCACGTCTGTCTGTCTCTCTTCCTCTCTGCCCATGTCTCTCTCTTTGTCGCTTCTTCTGTCTGTCTCTGCCTATCTCTTCTTCTGTCTCGGTCTCTACTTCTCTCTGTTTCTGTCCCTGTCTCTGCAGTATCTCCTGCTTTCTTTCTCTGTTTCTCTGTCTGGCCCTGTTTCTCACTTTCTCTGTCTCTGTCTTTGGCTGGCTGTCTGTCTGTCTCTGTCTCTCTCTCCCTACTTCGTGTCTGCATCTGTCTGTGTCTCGCTTGCTGTCTTCTCTCTATCTCTCAATCTGCCATCATCTCCATTTGTCTGTCTTACTCTGTGTATCTGTCTGTATGTCTGTCTGTCTCTCTGTCTCTGTTTGTACATGTATGTCTATCTGCCTTTCTTTGCTCCTTCCTCGGTCTCTCCATTATCCGCTGTTGACAACATCAGCTCTAATTCTTTGATGCAATCATTAGCCAAAGGCTGTTTCATGTTTTCGTCAAGACATTTGATATCAGTTGTCATACAGCACGATAACCTTTTCGACATTTTTATCAACGCCTAAAATAAGATCATCATTGCATATCGACAGCTGTAAGATTGAACGCATACATCATTATTATAAAAACTCAGAATTGTCATAAATGTTCAAGTATATACTTTTAAATATAATAGGGTACAACACGCAAAAACCCTCGGTCCACCCTTGGTCCACCCACGGTCCACCCACGGTCCACCCACGGTCCACCCACGGTCCACCCACGGTCCACCCACGGTCCACCCACGTAAAACGTATTCACATTACGCACGCACAATAATTATTCGCTCGAAATGACATTTAACATCGCTTTGACAAACGTAGAGGCGCCGCAGAGTAGATATCTTCGAGGGGCGCTACATAAATGATTAATTGCATCACAATGCACAACATGATATAGCGCCCATCAAGACACCATCCACTCTGAGGCGTTCTCTGCCACAGGAGGCTGAAAAATGACGGCTTTCAAGGAGAAGTAAAAGCGAAAGAATCTGTCCAAGGGTGTATTGTAATTGTAATTGTAATTGAACATTTATATAGACGTAGGGCCTATAAGTTCAAGTTCCAGGGCCTACTATCCCCCCCCCCTGTAAGCTGGAAGCAATCCCCCCTGGCAGAAAATTTTCCCTATATTGCAAGCGCCGAAGGCGCGAAACTGCGAGTGCCGAAGGCACGAAGCCCATAGCGACTAGGGGGTCTGGGGGAGCGTCGTAAGCTCCCCCAGCGGGGTCTGGGGCGGAGCTCCAGAAAAAACGCATTTTTAGCTGTTAGCATCGACTAGAGCGCACGTTTTAGGCTCTTGTTTGCTAGCTGTTTATGAACAACAAAGTCATAAAAATTTCACTTTTTTGGATTTGCGCCCTGTAGGCCTAATTGTACCTTTTAAGCTGTCATCTCCACAAAATTGCTCGTGAATTTAATGCGCAGAAACATGGCTTAGGATGTCATAAAATCTCTCCTCCCATTATTTAATTTTTTTAATTTGCACAATATAGGCCCTAATGGCAACATTCTAAAATTTCTCATTATGGGTTAACAGTGCGTTAAACACTGTATTTATTAGTGTAACTACTGTAGTCCTGTGACTTTTAGAAAGGACCAGCTTTCAGGAAAATATCAACTACTTTTGGTGTATCAAGTTGAGCAATATTATAGGCCTATCAGTTGTACTATGCTCAGCAACATCCATTTTGAGATCCAGATAAATCCGATGGACATTTCCCCGCACCATTCGCCGTAATTTCCTCTCTGGATTCCACCAGAGCGTTTCAATAGGACAATTCCCCCGAACATTTCCCTCAAATGTAGGCTACCCAAGTGCATGTAAGCAATTTGCATTTGTGCAGACTTCAATAGTGCATTAATGTTTGAGGATGGAATATAAAAACCATTTGCTTTACTTGATTTTGAACTTCAATTGTTGAGCAACCAAGCTTTTAGTGCTTGATTAATGTTTCCTTAAAAGGACTAAGACCTTTTACTTTAAACAAAAGTAGGCTACTACGTACTTTACTGTTGCTTATTTGCCTCATATCACTAAAATTCATTCTTAAAATATCGTTCATTTTATTTGAGACCTATATTATAAAACCAATGCAGTGTCAGTATATATAAAATATATTTTATTTAAAAAAAATTAATGTAATTAATTATGAGTTGTGAGAGAGCGACATATTATAGGTGCAGAGACAAATTTAACTGACTGTAAGACAAAGGTCATACTGAAATGAAGATCTACCCTTGAGATACCGGGAAGAACGTTCAAGAGGAATTTACCGTGGGTGTGGGGAGAGGAGGGGCGGTACAGAGGGGAGACGCCGTCAGAGATGTCCAGAAGGAACTCTCTTATGCCCATCTATCATTAAAGGGGGATTTCCCTCTGGCACAGGTTGGATCAGACTACTTACTTCCCCCCTTCCACGTGGCAAGCCCTGATGGGTGCGAAAGTGATGGAAGCGCAGGGACAAATGTAAGTGAGTGTTAAGAAAAAGTCAAATTAAATGAAGATTTATCCTGTGTTATGACTGGGAGGGGGATTGTTCGGGGAATTTACCAGGAGGAAGTCCATATGGCAGATGCTGGGGAATACCGAGGGAGCATGTTCTGGAGAAAATCTTCTATACTCAACTTTATCATTAGGGGGGGAAACTTTTCCCCCCTGGCCCAAATTGGAAGCAGTCTGATTCCATCCCCCCATGGCGTAGTAGGCCCTGTCAAGTTCGACTGAAGGTCATTAGAAACGATCGGAGCCGAGACATGGAAAACCCGGGTATTGCAAGGTGGATGTAGGGTGAGAATTACCGGGAGATTTGGGGGGGGGGGTTTCAACCTCCCCAGTCTTTCTTAGAGCCCCACAGTAAAGTGTTTTTTCACACCTCAATTCCAAGTGGATCATGATCCAAACCTGCCCCCCCTTATTTTTTCAAAATTCTCACAATGGATGGAAGTGCGTTCTTAGGGGATAAGGAAGATGTCACCAATGTATTGTGCAACATAGAAATCATTCTGTACGGATTCTCGTAATGCATGAAGCCATAATAATTATTATCTGTCAAATAAACGTCAAACGACTGAAAACGAAGACCCTTGCAATCGTCTCTTGTAAGGAATTTCTTTGTCGCTAACCACAATTATAATTACAGCCATTTAATATGCGTTGAAAGCCTCTTTCCAGTAGGCTCGTCATCTTATTCACTTTGAATCCAGTCATCAGCTATTTTGGCCAAGATTTGCGTGGGCTGTTCATTCATTCATTTCATTATTAATTTAGTTGTCTGGAAAGGTTGTATACTGAGAAAAGGATTGTTATGAAGAGGTCAGGGTATTATAGCCTGTAAGCCTACGCTATAGTTTTCTAAATCTGGTCAGTTTTTGCTATTTTTTATTTCAAGCCCGTTGTTATTGGATATTTATTATAGCGGGTTCTCTACAAAATGGGCATTGTATTGTACTGCATTGTACTGTATTGTATTTTAGGCCTATCTATAAATTTATACGGCACCTACCGCAGTGCACAATAATAGGGCCTACTAATCAGAGGCGATCCTAGTGCGTGAGCGTGATACCAATATAGAAAAATTGTGGTGCTATAATACTTGCGCGGCATAGATAGATAGAGCCTTTTCCACCATGAAGGAAAAGCAAACAGAACAGAATGTTTTCCATTAATCATCTCGGACCTGATCGGGCAAAATGGAAAAGCCGTCGCACAAATCCGGTATGATTGATCGATGGCTAAAACGCTGCCGTCATTAAGTAATTAGAGGTAATTAGACGGACGGTCGATGACCTAGCGGTGTAAGCTACATGTACATGACTGTATACTGTGTGTACGACGTGTTGCTGTGGGTTCCCGCGTCGGTGGGAGATTGAAGGCTTCACGCTTGCGATAGACAGCTCCAAAGCAACTGTCCACCGCTGCGTCTTACAGTCACACATCAGTTTTTTTGTGTTAACTGAAACGGTGATTGAAATGGTACAAATAACTGGAATATGTTTGGCAGTTAACTGTAACTGAAAATAAACAATAACGGAAACCTCAAATCAAACAGCAAAATAACTTTAAAATGTTTGGCAGTTAACTGGAACTGAAAATAATAACTGAAACTGTGATTGAAATAGCAAAGTAACTGGAAAATGTTTGGCAGTTAACTGTAAGTGAGAATAATAACTGAAATTTCAAATCAAACCGCAAAATAACTTTAAAATGTTTGGCAGTTAACTGTAAGTGAAAATAATAACTGAAACTGTGATTGAAAACCAAAGAATCGTAACTGAAAACTGAAAAACCAGGTTGCAGTTAACTGCGATTGTAACTGTAACTGAAAAATAAAAATAAGATAACTGTAACTATAACTGAAAAATCATAACTGAAATAAAAATGCATGACAGCCGGTTAAACGCCGTAGCAATGTGCTGCATCTTTTTTAGCAGTTCCTTACGCTAGGTTGCCACGGTTTTGAAGTGTTCTAGCTACTTCGGTTCTTTGCCTCCCTTGTCGTCTTATCGTCCAATCAACGGCGTACGTTGTGTGTAGGTTACTCGTCACAGCTGAATTGATTAGGTGTGACCGTGTGGGTGATAGCGGAGTTGAAGACACCACCTAGCATGCTACCATGGGCAGTTGGGCACCCGCAGAACGGCGCAGATATTATGTTTTCAGTATGGGTCAAACATTTATCTCGGTTAAAACCTTTAGGAAGAGAATGAAAATTGCAAAGTAGTAAATTAAGAGCATGGCTATTTTTCATCAAAATTTTAAAATGTAAATTTCTTAGTTTCACCTTGTGCATCAGCAGCATCATTATTTTGTGCTCACGTGCCAATTAATTTGTTAAAACACAAAAACTAGGTTTCAAATTTCCAGGAGGAGCAAGTGTCCCCTCATGCCCCCCATGTGCGAGCGCCGATGGATAGGCTACTACAGTAGGCCTAATTGGGCTCCATACAATACTTGTCGCAGATTCTGCAAGTTCTGCAGCTGAAAAAGGACGATTCATACGTATATATAATACCAACATACATTGCTGCCTGAAAACCACGTGTGTTTTGCGTTGCCTATGAAACCTTTGCACCTGTAAATGCTGATGGAGCAGAATATGTCTATCCGACTTAAGACATCGCGTTGCAACTGTCTTGGAGATCAACGTGAAACTAATTTCCTCTTCCATCTGTGCAGCTGTGCGTCACAATCACGCCATTGCGCTGAGAGAAGCATTTTCGGATTATTGTAAAAACCTGACATGAAGCCTGATCTGATATCTTGGAAAGCGACTTTTTACCCATAGCGCAATTTTTCTTCTTGAGGAATTATTCATACCGCGGGTAAATTATAAATATATAGTCTATAATTATATATGTATATATATTAATGATAACAATGATGATATTAATATTAATACCATGATGATGATGCTGATGATGATGATGGTAACCCTGAAGACGCGGCCTGACAATTCCGGACTAGTTTTTAAACAATAACGATTTGAATGGATGGCAGACATTCATTCATGCGATCTGAACTCTGTTCTTTGTCCGTAGTCTCCCAACCCTTTTCCAGTTTGGGAACGATGGTCAGTGATGGTATGTAGTGGGAATGTGTGTTGAAAGGATGGGTCGAGTTAGATGGAGTTAAGTGGGATGTATTATAGGAGTAGGATGGATAGGAATGGATGGACGTTCAGCTGGAATAAGGTCAATGAAGATGAGCTTGCGTGGGATGGGATGGTGTAGAATGAGGTGGAGTGGGTGTGTGTGAAAGATATTCGTGGCAAGAGGAGTGGGTATACAAATGAGGGAGAAGACAGGCAAAGACGTTGCGAATGATTAGGAACTTTGTGGAGGGGGAAGGGAGAGCAACCGGAAATTGGCGGAAAAGAAGGAATGACGGAAACCAGAATGTGACGATAATTATATGGAAAGAGATACACACAGAGATACAAGGACAAGGATAGAAAATAAAAGAAAGAGCAGAACAAACAAAGACACGGAGACAAAGACACAGAGACAAAGACACAGAGACAAAGACACAGAGACAGAGACAAAGACACAAAAAGACAAAGAGACAAAGACACGGAGACAAAGACACAGAGACAAAGACTCACGGACGCTGAAGGAAATACGTATACAATAGGCTGAATAGAATAATACATACATGTATAGAAGAATGGGAATCGGTAAGGATGTTAGATGTTGAAGGGAAAATTGAAATTGGAAATGACAGATGAGTTGTTTGAACTTTGAAGATGACAGGTGAACAAAGACAACAGATATCAGACAACAGATATCACAAGAGAATAGGCTTCTATATCATAATTACATTTTGGTAGGCTATACATGTAGAGACAACTGCAGCAGCGACAAAACAGAGAAAACAGAGAGGGGAGTGACGGAGTGTCTTAACGGACACACTCAGAACTCTGACGGACGACGATGGCAAGGGCAGATCTGGGAGAATATTGGGGCCCCATTTGGACACAATTTGAGCTTCAATTAGAGGCTCTTTGGGGCTCCATTTGGCGCGACATTTGGGATTTTTTGAACATGATCGCAGAGTAGGGGGTCAGTTTTGAAAAGCTAAGTGCTTTCACAGCAAAGAGTTGAACCCGTAAACCCCTATTATAGTTAGATATTTATTAAACATAAATGCCTGTATAGGTAGGTACATGTACTATGTCGGAAGACAGGTTGGAAGGTTGATGGATAGGTTGACAGACACGTAGGCAGATATATGATGGATGGGTGGGTTCATGGACAGACAGACGGACGGACAGACAGGTGGAGAGACATACAAACAGACAGATAGACGGACGAACGGACGTACGGATTGATAGATGGATGGGCGGGCGGGCGGATGGATGGCGGACAAATGGATGGATGGACGATCAAATGGACAAATAGATGGATGGACAAATGGACGGACAAACTGACGGATGGATGGATGGACGGTCAAACGGACGGATGGATGGGTGGATGCATGACGGACACAACGTTCTTCCGAGGGGACTAAACTTTGCATATTACGTTTCTTGTTATGATTTATGGTTCTCACCCTATGAATGATCTTTCCCGATAAATTTCCGCTGGTCATTTCTATGAAATTGATCGCATTTCTGCGTTCGATCTCTGTTGCATGTGTCTACCATTTTACACGCAGAGGATTTTCATCCGATATAATAAAATGAAAATCGGGTTTGATTGATCGTTGCCTTTCCAACACCGAGCAAACATTATCATCGGCCGTTCAATATAGAAACCAATTCCACGAGAAATCTCCTTTCGTTTGGTTTTTACGGATTATTGTCGACTCAATCAGTCGAAGAATGTTTTGATCTTTTTGAAAAGAGATCTCTGCTGACATCTCTCGACTAAATGCACAGCGACACAATCATCGGTAACTGAATAACTAGATACATAAATAAATGAGTAAATAAACAAATAGCCTGATAAACAAATATTAAAAATGATCATGTGAATAAACAAACATATAAATTGATAATTGAGCAAATAAAGAAACATGCAAATAAATAGGAAAGTAATGAGTCAGTAAACAAAAAATAAATAAAAGAAAGTTAATTTTAAAAAAATCCAATTCCAAATCAACAACAGCAAAAGCGACGACAGCTGGCCTACAGTTAGTTCATCTGAATGCACATTCATTGGGACAAATAGCCTACTTTTTCATTGAGTGCTGGCTTACAGAAGATCCAGAACCCGACAGCGGTCGAATTACAATAACTTCGTGTCGACGCATAGGCTAATAGTGCAAATGCATATGGATAGGCCTATCTATTGTCCACGGATCTATTGTTCATGGATAGGCCTATCTATTTTCCATGGATAGGTCTACCTACTGTGAATTGGATAGGCCTGTCTAGAAATATGGCTCCTCAACTACTCTGAGAAAGCACAAATGAGTTCCTCTATGTATTATTGCGGATTGTATGACACCAAAAAGGGTTATAATCATCTCGCAGGTGGTATCAAATCCTGAACACAGCTGCGAAAGAGACCAACGTGTTTCGAAGCAAAAGATGTTTATCTATTTGTCATTCTATTTCACATAGGCTATTATTAATTACATATTACATATCAAATATATTTATTGCTCTCATTTTTAAAAGCATTTCTTTGTCCCGAGATTTGTCGTGATGAGAGACATTCTGCGACATGTGCTCAGCTGCAGTTAAAGGAGTCTATATATACAGGGTGGGCAAAATAAAGTACCTCCTTAAGGTTTTTGCCATTATAGACCCCCCTACTGGGCAAAAAAGGATTTCCTAGTCAAATTTTAAAGCTTATAAGCAATTACATTTACGTACGATGGCCAAATTTCACCAAAATATTTCAAACAGAGCAAAAGTTACATTATAACGCAGCAAAAAGTACCGAAAACGCATACAGCCATGAAAGCGAAAGTCATATACTGGCAGGCGGACGGATGGATTATAGATGGATAGATAGATATACCACCTGCGGAAATGCAGATAAACGGTCGGACAGACAGATAACAGACAGACAGACAGACAGACAGAAACATAGGCATACAGAAAGACAGACAGCTTAATAAGGCAAAGCGAAATATGAAATGCTCTGATGTCTTAAGCTGCTTTCTGTCTAATACAATCTTCCGGAACTTGATTCTCTGCCCTGGATTTATATCGCGCTCTATTAGTGATTGGATCTGATGCAATATTACAAAGAAGGGCTGTACTGGCAAAATTACACGCGAGTACACGCTACGGTTGCCTAGGCAACCTGTATGCAAGTAATTTTTCTATGTACATGTGAGGTGAGTGCACGTTGTAGCCTACAGTGGCGTACACCTTCGATTACATCCCTGATATAAAGTAATGTAAAGGAATGTAACTTACTAAGTTGTAAAATATATTTTGAAACTATATAGCTCCTCTATGACCAGTCAATGATCCGAGAAAGAAGAGAGTCAAACTGACTGAAGACAGGCAAGCACGAAGACAGATAGGCAGACAGACTGGAAGGCTAGCACAGACACACACGCACACACACACACACACGCACACACACGCACACACGCACACACACACACGCACATACACACACACACACACACACGCTGGTTGGTAGAGACTGGCGGGTTTTCCACACAAAAACATGCATCTTAACACTCACACAGCCAGACAGAATGAAAGACAAACAGACAGACATACAGAGACAGACAGACAGACAGACAGACAGACAGACAGACAGACAGACAGACAGACAAAAAGAATAATTAGCCTATGGACACAGATCAGCTTTTAGCGAATGATGATATTATTATCATCTGACGGATATCTGGATGAATGTGGCGCTGCATAAATAGAACGACGACGACGACGAAAAGCATCTTCGTAAAAGCATCGACAGTTGTGAGTCGACTGCGACGGATGCGGATTAGAGGAGGAGGAGGAGGAGGAGGAGGAGGAGGAGGAGGAGGAGGAGGAGGAGGAGGAGGAAGAGGAAGAGGAAGAGGAAGAGGAGGAGACGGAGGAGGACCTGGTTGCCATGGCAGGAGCCTGGAGATTGAGAAGGAAACTTGAAAACGGGCTTGATGATGCTTGGAGCGATTTGGAAACGCAGCAAAGAATAGATTATACACAGGTACATGTATATCTGTTTCTCGCACGCATAATTTCTCTCTGCCTCTGTCTTTCTCTCACGCTATCTCTCTCCCTTTTCTGTCTTTCTTTATCTCATTCACTCTCACACACAAACACAATGTCACACATGAGCGCGCACACCCACACATACGCGCACGCACGCACACGCACGCCCACACATTCTCT
Source organism: Lumbricus rubellus (assembly GCA_945859605.1). Lineage (NCBI taxonomy): Eukaryota > Metazoa > Annelida > Clitellata > Crassiclitellata > Lumbricidae > Lumbricus > Lumbricus rubellus. The sequence goes on along the minus strand of OX243811.1, from coordinate 4,401,846 downwards.
CTTGGACTCTTTCCTGTGTCTGGCTCCTCTTCTTCCCATCTCTTTCTTTCTCTGACTCTCTGCATCGATCTTCCTCTGTCTATTTGTCGTCTGTCTGTCTGTCTGTCTGTCTGTCTTTCTGTCTGTCTTTCTGTCTGTCTGTCTGTCTGTCTGTCTGTCTTTCCTCTCGTACCTGTCGTCAGTACTGTAAGTCGTCGTCTGTCGTCTAAATCTTCCTCCTCCTCGTCCTCGTCCTCCTCCTTCTCCTCGTCCTCGTCCTCCTCCTTCTCCTCGTCCTCCTTCTCCTCCTCCTCCTCCTCCTTCTCCTCCACCTTCTCCTCCTCCTCCTCCTCCTCCTGATAGTACTCAATTAATATTCAATCAGTATAATATATTAAATATGTGTATATTACAAATTATGAAATTATAGGCTACTATATGCATGTAGGATTATAATTATGGACTTCTAACATTGCTGTTTAGGAAATATTTAATTAATCCATGGTCATGAGATACCAGAACATCGTGTAAATATCGTACACTGGTTGCACACAATAGGACAAGGCAGTTTTCAATTAGGTGCTAGGGTCCATCACTTTGGAACTTGTTTCCTTCTGATTTAAAATTTAAAAATGCACGTGGCTTAGTTCAAAGCTAAATTGTAGAATTGCCTATTGTTTATGGAATACAAACAATGAAGGATTGATTGATTGTTGTTTGTTTAGGATAGTTTATGTTTCAATTAGGCCTACATATGTTATAATTTGCTCACACTTTGTATTTCTTTATTTTCTACACAAGAAACTGCAGTTGCTTTAGTTTTTCTACTATGGTTTAGTCCAGACAATGCGGCCTATGCCTATACAATTTCAAGAGGTTACGTCAGGGTTATGGGAGTTAGTTAAGTTATTCAGCAGGTCGAAGAAATGAAATGTAAAGAAGATATTAAAGATTAAAGAGGAGTTTTGGCAGGTCAAAAGGAAGGTCGAGAGTAGGCCTAAAATAGGGAAGTCGAATGGCAGGCCATGATCTATATGGTCGCACTGCCACTCGCCATAAGTAGGCTATTATAGGCTTACCTGCTTGGCGTATCCTGCACATGCATCATGATGCATAGGCCTACATGCAATAGTGCATGTAGGCCTATGCCTTGACATTTATTATTTTTTACAAACATTGCTGGATTAGGATATTGACAACCACGTAATGTTTCTATAGCTTATATACTTTAGCACCAGGCAATTAAGAAGCTTAGCGTATTGCAGTGACATTTTATTAAGTCTTTCGGATTTCACATCTCTTCATATAATTATATAGGCCTACACTGAGGCTTTCAGATACTGTCATACACACCAAAAATTGTTGAGAGAAATAGTATTTTCCATAATCTATACTTTAAAATCTGATGGCATTTTTTATTTTCCAAAAAATATACAGATTTACATATCAACAAGATCTGTCCGATTTTCTGGGGGTGGGGGAAAGGAATGCTACGTGTACAATTTTTCGGGTGGGGGAAATATTGCCTTTGTGCATGTTAACAGCCCAACAATTTTCTGGGTGAATATTCCTTGGGGAAACGTTCCCGGCCCCAGACTGCCCAGATTAAACACTGCCCACTGACACGTCCTTAACAATAATATCCCCTCACCTCTTTGCAAATGCCCAAGATGGGCAATCAACCTCAAATGCGTGTCTTGCAAACAGTATATGCCTACATTTCTTAGTTGTACTTCCTGGCACTTCAAAAGTGTCCAATAATCGTCCTGACTCAGATATTTAAACAGAAAGTCAACAAATGCAGGTCCTGTGAAAGGATTAAAAAAGCGACAACTTGAGACAAAACCAGTTTTTATTTCCGTATAATTAATTATCAGTCGCAGCTGATGGTAAATAGATTCAATAATCCTAGATATATATTTCCTACAGGCAACGTCTGTATGCCAACAATTTCTCGCAAACGTTAAGTCGAACGAATGAATGAAGTCCAAAAACACGTGGGAACACAGAGCATGTACGCTTCAAGTAGGCCTACACAATTCCCAAGATGATTTCCTAAGTTCAGGAAAGAAGATCAATTCCTTAAAATACAGACCAAGAAGCAGACAATTCTTATCAAGTATTCGTGCCTTCATTTTCTTAGTCTTGACATAGTAGGGCATAATCATTCAGGGATGGCCAGTCCGCTGCCATCTAATTGTACAGCTATGTTCGCTCGAAGGTAGAGGCGCTAGGTATAGAGGCGCTAATGGAGCAGAATGATACCATAGCTGGATAGTTTTTTGCTGCCATGGCTGGGGATATGAATTTCCACACCTGGCAATCTGGTCACTATTGTATCAACGATGGGAGGATGAGATGGCGAGGGAGAGGACTGACTACCTGCCCTCCTCATATGCCAAGGCCAAGAAAACAAAGTCGCTAACACTTCATACTCACGGCCGCCTTAACGGACAGCTTATAGCTTGTCATCTACTTCGGTGCAAATCAAACACATCACACATAGCCTAGTAAGACTCTGAAGTCGGACTCAAGTCCCAGTTGAAGGACTCCGCTTTGAGTCACTGTAACTCGGTGAGTCAGTTGAGCCAAGCTCAGGTCTTGGACCATTGTACTCGAGCAGTAAGTAAGTATATCATTGCACGTGATTAATTCTATGCATTCTGCTGCATTTAACTCTCTTCAGTAAACATTTGCAAACTACTAAAATGCATTTATCTAGATCAGTAAGGTTGTCACATAAGCAGTGCCTTGATGAGGTACTTTTAAAAAGGTTCTTAGTAAGTGCCTACATACATACATACATACATACATACATAAATACATACATTCATACATACAATGTCATACAAACATATACATGCAAGCGTCTCATATTCACATTTTGGTGTGACCTTGCACACATCACAGAAATTTTAATTAAATACCATTTAATTTAACACAATTCAATTCAACACACACACACAGTCACACACATATTGATGCAGATATACAATTATACAACATGCATACAATTAGTATGCATACAAGTCTGATGTGTCAAAGGCTACAGTTGTGCAACAGAGGCAGCAACAATGTCAACAACCATCTTGTCACTTACGAAATGTGTATTATAATTATTCTTAACAACACTCTATTTTCATCATCACCAGTAAAGACCCAAGCCGCCTCTAACCGCAGCACTCACCCAGAGCAGGAACAGTGTTAAACACCATTCGCCATAACTCTTCTGTCTGCCCGACCTCTGAATTTGACCTATGAACCAAATCTGACCTTAAATATACAATTTTTGTTTGGGTTTATTAACTCAACTTGGCTGTTTTCACAGCTGGCAAAATCTCCAGCTTACAATAATTGCTACAAACCCATGCACGTATAATGGGGCCCATATGGGCTCAACAGCAATATGGGTTTGACATGAATTTGAGGTGGGTATACTGGCAGGAAAGATTCCTTGATGGAATGGACCAAATCCTTGTAGGACATTTTTGGTGATGCCACTCAACAACAGCTTTCTTCAAGACAATGGGCACATCCAGAATTTTGGGGATATTTTCCATTTAGGTTTTCCATTTCGGAGGTTTCCCATTTTCGGGGATATTTTCCATTTAGGTTTACCATTTCGGAGGTTTCCCATTTTCGGGGATAGTTTCCATTTCGGAGGTCTTCCATGTCGGAGGGGTTTCCATGTCGGATATTTTCCATTTCCGGTGGATTTGTTCGGAAAATACACATAATTAGCTAAAAAGAATCGGAAATAATTTATTTCGAGGGGTTTGAACCCGTAAACCCCCAAGTACGCCGATGCGAGACACCCTATGTCACAAGGCTTTGTGCGACCTGACAGCGCATCGCCTATGTCACATCTGAATCAGACTCGCGAATCGAAGGCTGTAGCGGCAGCCAGTGATGCATAAGGCGATGCATAGGGGGACGTGGGGCAACTTCTGGTCTAGCACCGCGGCGTACAGCAGAAGCTCCTTTCTGAGAACGTCCTTGAAGGGGAAATGGGGGCTCGGCGGACCCATTCTGAAGCGACAGACCAACGATGTAGGTATATATGACCCAAGGTGCTTTTGCTCCTCATATCCTGTTCGTATCCCTCTGTGGTGGCGGCGGCGGTTCCTATCGGCGGAATAGTTCTGAGATCTTTTGAAGGAGATTCAAGGTCGACTGCTCTCTGTCTCTCTCCCGGCGTCGTAAGCGGTCGTCCTATTCCAACGACGACGTGGCCTAAGCCAACCTTTGAAATGAGAGAGAAAAGAAAAATTAAAGTCAAACGAGAAACTTAGATATCGATTGCTCTAAGAAAAACGAAAAATAATTATTCTAAAAATGAAAATTGAATTCAATTGTTGTTCCAAAAAATAGTAGAAATTGGTTGAAACAATAAAACGTTGATAAACAAATAGGACAAGAGATTATTGATTTATTGGAAATTTATATAGCGCCTCAGTGGTCCATGAATGCAACAAATGTCGATTAGGCTAGCCCTCATGAAAAAGCTGGTGCCCTATGCTTGGCTTTCGATTGGCGCCATAAGAGTTTACTTTTATGAGGCTTGTGTTTGTGTTTGCATATGCATGGGCGTGTCCAGTTTGTAAGCAAGAACATAATGCTTTATGTACATTTTGGTGTACAGACCTATCTTAGATTATATCAAGTTTCAAATTCAGGGAAAACTGAAAATAACTTGAGGTAGCTATAATTGACAAAACCGAACAATACTGTAGAACAATATCACATTTAATTACTAGCACAGCACTCTCAAAGAAATATTTATTCTAGTCTGACTGCGGAAATCAGCAATTTTTAATACTGCGATAGTATCAATTCTAAACAAGATTTTCTGAAGCTTGCACTGACTTAGAATGAAAAGTGCAGCATGCTAACCTTTGTTGACCTTTGTTGGCGGATGATTCATCCCTGGCACTGCTGTTGTTACCCTCTATGACAACGTTGGTCGTCGCAGCCACTGACTGATATGCACTCAATGATGCATCAATGCTTTCACATAAGTTCACATCTGGCACCCTGTCACATTTAAATGAATGGACAGTCACATAAAACCTGTCACATTTAAATGAATGGACAGTTGCATAAAAACCTGTCACATTTAAATGACATTAAAAATTGTGTCACATAAATGAAAGGACAGTGACATTAAAAATCCTGTCACATAAATGAATGGACAGTCACATAAAAACCTGTCACATAACTGATTGCACAGTCACATTAAAAATCCTGTCCCCTAATTATTATATCAACACATCATCACATAAAATCCCTGTCGCACAAATTAACACACAGAATAGATCAACGAATTTATCTCAACAGAGGAAGTAGGATAGCCACACACATGGTTTTATTCATTCATTCATTCATTCATTAAATGAATTTGTATAGAGCCTCTTCAAAAGAACTACTCAGAGGCTCTCCCAACCTCAGCACGGCCAGATAAAACTGTCTTACGATGAGAAAGGAATGCCTCAAGTGGAGGCCATTACCAGTCGAGGGTTCTACCACTGAGAAAACATGATTCTGCATAGTGGAGGTACGAGTAAAAAGGACTAAAAGCAGACTTTATAAAGCCAAAGCATAAAGTTAAGCACCACCACGTGAATGGGTGACTACCTGGAGTTGATACTTTTAGTTTTAATATGAGACTGTTGTATGCCCTTGTTAAAATGTTTACACTTGTGAGCACTTTGAAAAGTTTCAAAATGTATACGCCTTGCAGCTCTACACAAACTCATATAAATTCTGAGTTTTAAAGTGAAAGCTTCGGTACACACCTGGTTCTTGGTCGAACAATGTTGGGAAAAACAGGCAGAACATTTGGCATTGGAAGTCTACAATCACCTGGAAATAAACAAAGAAAAACGTTCAACTTCAGTTCACACAAAATTGTGTAACGTTTTTGTTGTCAGTTCAAAGTTCTAGACATTACAGTGCACACTGAGTTAGACTTCTAAAACTATTGGTTATTTTGCATCGTTTTTGTGCGAATTTTTCACAATTCTACGCATATTTGTTCTAAAGCGTCGGCAATTGTCTTACGCTAGTGAAGATTGCAGGTTAACTGACTTACATACATTCATCAGACTCAATTTCCTCAAATCATTTTATATGACGAAAACATGTTCATTAACACAAACATTATTTCTAACCTAAACTGAATGTGCTTTTGATGTGCTTCTGAAATGTTGCTGAATGCCCAAGTTACTTTTAAAAATTAAATAAATTGAATGTTACCAACTGTGCAATGCGCTTTTGAAATAACACTGAATGTTACTTGAGATTTAAAGAATGAGCTGCATTGTTTTCTCAGTCAATTTTCATACACTCTCTCCATCAAAGTGCTATGCTGAAACATTTACCTACTTCACTAGATATTTTTAACTGCAACTCAAGGAAGAAATATTTCTGACATGTAAACAGACTTATTGCTGCAATTCGATTGTCCTTTTAGTCTATGATAAACCACAAAATTTTCTCTAGGATTTATCCCTCCTGTTGTCAGCTGCCTTTGTAACACCACAGCTGTCTTAAGTTACGGCACCAAATAAATTGTCATGATATTTATTTTCAAAATTACTATAATTATAATTATTATAAGTATTATCATTTTACTGTTATTACTATTACTATTAATTTTTTACCTCAGGTACAGGTAATACCTAAGTATTTCTAAACAGAACTAGGACAGCATTGTTCTCAGCAGTTGGATATTATTATTATTAATCATCATCATCATCGTCATCGTCATCGACATCGTCATCATCATCATCATCATCATCATTGCAAAGTAAGAGGTTCATTTTCTCTTAAACATTTCTGACTATGTAAAGAACGAATATAATATTATTACCTAGCGAGAATGAAGCAGGTGGTCGGTTGGGGTAGACAACCTGTGGTTGCCTGACAGACATCAGCCTCGGACCGGGCAGGTGCTGCCGCGGCACGAAACCCCCAGATGTCTCCCTCGCCCGTTCCGTCGGGGCCTCCGCGCCCCCCTGAGACGCCCCCCTCGCCACCCTCTGGTAACCCTGCTGCTGCGAAGAAGACTTCGGGGACGACGAGCTCTGCAGTTTCCCGACGGGGGCGCCCCCCGGATAGGCAAACCCGGGCCGGACGATCGCAGGCGCCATCGGAACGCCCGGATACGAAGGCACCAGGGGCATGCTGGCGCTGCACGCGTGACCGGCCTCGGCCAGAGGATATGTGTAGCAGACGTACTGTGGGGCTGGCCCACCACCACCACCACCTGGCTGCTGCTGTTGCTGTTGGTGGTGCTGCCCCGAATAGTAGACCTGACTCGAGCCGTTGGGGCTTGTCGCCGCGTTCACCCTGATGACCTGAACTTGACCCTGGTTTGGCGCCGACTGCACGGGCGCACCGCTGCCATCGACCGCGTAGCTGCCCGCTGGGACGTAAAGGATCTGCTGGTTTGGTACTTTACGCGTGGTCGTCTCGGAGCTGTACTGCGGTACGTACATGCAGGGCACCATCTGCGGTGGGGGCTGCTGCTGCTGCTGCGGTGGTGGCTGTGGCATGTAGCCGTGCTGGTCCGGAGGCAGGTGGTGGGGTGGCGCTGACGGTGGCGGATACGTCTCAACGGAATGGATCGTCATCTGGTGAGGAGGGAACGCCATGACTTGACAGACGTCACCGGATGACGAGTAGCATCCGTACTGTGGCGCCCCACCGTGGTGACCGGGTGTCGTCGCGCCCTGTTCTGGATCCGGTGTGTCCGACGGTCCGGGGGGCATTTGGTATCCGACCTGGCAGACGTAGCGCACGTGAGGGGGTTGGACGCCGTGTAAGGGTGCGCTCACCCCACCTCCTGTCGTGTAGAAGGGTGCTGATGTTTTGTGTGGTGGGGGTGGCGGTGGTTGGACTGGGTAGACGGGCTGTAGGGATGGTCGCTGGAGGGTGCCTGCTGCGACGAGGGACGGGGTGGGGTTGGCACCGCCGGGGGTGAAGAGATAGACGTGTTGTTGCGGAGGATGGTGGAGGTGAGAGGCGCTGGATGAGGGAGAGGAGGCGACGTCTGCGGGTGGCATCGTTGAGTCTCCTCCGCCGGGAGATCTCAGCGCCATGCAGGAAAACTGGTGATGAAACGCAGCACAACAATCGACATCCTAAGAACAATAGACAAAAAAACAATACCTGCTTACAATCAACTAAAGGCAAATGCTCGAAAATATAACTGCAGGCCACACTTCTGATTATCCCCATCAACAGTGTATGGTCAATGTACACGCTATAGCAAAGTTGGTTAGAGGCAGAGGTGGAGTCGAATTTCAAAACAGAATTCTTCCCTGGCAGGGATTTGACCTTCAAATCTCTCAGTTACTTGACAGACCAGTATTCTAGAGGCCAGCATTATCCTGAGACACTCAGAATTAATCAAACTATTTATATGAATATGCAATGTCAAACTGTTTCACTACCTTGCAAAAAGATATGTTCATTATCCGCTTCAAGAAATCTACTCAGTGGCGCTCCTAGCCCAGCCACGGTAAAAGAAAAAAACACTTCGGGGACTATGAAACAGCGGGTCCCGTCATTCCAGCCTTGCGATTGATGCCTAGACTAAACCTATCTGCCTTTTATAAATCCTTAAAACCTAACTTTTTAAGTTGTGGCTGGGAGCGCCTCTGAGTAGATCTCTTGAAGAGGTGCTACACAATTTCTTGGAATGACTGAATATCCCAGTATCCACCAACAAACCCGACCTGGTGAGCAACCATTGCAAGTGGCTCCGACAGAGAGGATGAATTATCCGGCGACTCGCCAGGCCTCAAGACTTTCTCCGCGGCGTCACCCGGAGTGGCCCCCCACTCGGATGGTGGGTACCACCGATAGACCGTCCCATCTGCGTTGATGTACGGCTCCCCCGTCTGCGGGTTGATGATGATGCTCCCCGGGGGAATCTGGTCGATGGTGCTCGCTACCCAGATGGCTAACGGCTCCCCGGTGTCGTCGGTGAAGGACAGGAACGGGGATCCAGTTGTCTGCGGGTCAACTGAGGTGACAGGAGACACAGAGCATTAAGCAATGTGATGTAAAGTGATTACATGATGTGTCGTAACTTAAAGTATTATACATGTATGTAATGTGATGTAAAGTGATTACATGATGCATTGCAACTTAAGATATTATGCATGTAAAGTGATGTAAAGTGATTACTTAATGTAATGTAAAGTAACTATGAACTCTGTCTCAGGATATCTTAGGATCTAGTCTAAGCCAGTTCCAAGCCAGGATAAAGGAGGTTGTTTCTGCCGTGGGCTTACAAACCACCCAGGTAACAAAACATACACAACAGAAACAATGTAAAAGTGTTGGTCATTTAATGCGATGTGAATTGATTATTATTGTGATGTAAGATGATTATTTAATGCCAATAAAACTGATAAGTTAATTTAACACTTATTGCTATGCTATTGCTCATATTATTATAACAACAATATTTTGGTGGCATTATTATTATTAATATTATTATCATTATTATTATCATTTTTATTACTATTATTATTTCACTATTATTATTATATTTTTTTTGTTGCTCTGAGGTACTTCGTTATTGCTATGCTATTGCCCATATTATTATTATAACAACAACAATATTTTGGTATTATTATTATTATTATTATTATTACGTTATTATGTGAGATGATACAAACCCGCCAGAGACTTTGGCTGTGAGGGACTTGCGGCCGAGATGTCGCTACTGCCCGACTCGAATTCCTGATCCTCGAGCGGAGGAGACGAGGGAATGGTTGGTGGGATGACAATTGGACTGCCAAGGTTTGAAATGCCACTGCTCAGAGAATCTGCAACAACCAGACAATATGTACATTGTACAAAGACGGTGCCAGACATTGCTTGTAACCATGGAAACGGAGACATGCATATTAATATTGATAACATTATTGTTATAGTCATTGTTATTATTGTTGTTGTTCTTGTTGCTGTTCTTATAATTATTTCCAACAGATAATGCATTTAGAATACAGTCTGTTTTTATAAATTGCGCATTTTGAAAAGTCATCAGATTGGATAAGCTACATGAAAAAGTCAACAGAAAAGTCTAGATTAGACCAAATTTCACTTGGACTTTAATTTTTAAAAATTAATAAATTAAAATCTTTCACTAGTTTCATCCAAGTATCACGATCACATCAGATTAGATTAGAGTCTATGCAATAGATTAGATCAGATAAGTTTATATTAATATTGTCAGACTGGATTACCTGGTAGATAAGATTAGATTGTAATACATCACCTGTATGTATGTATGTATGAGCACTTATATAGCGCCCCTTCATTCCTTCAAGATATTTATCTACTCAGAGGTGCTCCCAACTACAGTGTGAACACTGAATCAGAGTTTCTGAAGTTCGCAATCAGTTGCGAGTGAAGGACTTGCTCAGGGCCTTACGCGGAAACTTAAAGTGAATTCGAACCTGCAACCTTCCAGCTCCAAGGCAACGAACATACCCATACACCCCCGTGCATCACATTTATAACACACAAGATTGATCTGTTAGATAAGATTAAGCCACAGACCTGTCTTTGAGAATCGGCTTCCACTGCTGCCTGTGCTTGTCCGACTGTCCCCTCGCGTAAGCACCGTAACGCTGTGGAAGCTGCTTGCCTTCGTAACGTAAACCTTCAACCTCGACGAGCTGTCCGTGCTGTAACCGCTCGAGTCCGTGCTGTTCCACGGTCGCAGGTCCGGATGCCAGCGCACGTCATCCTTGCTGCTCTGGTGACTGCTTCCACCACACAGGTTGCTCGGCCGACTGATGATGATGATGGCAAAAACACAAAAGACAGCTCTTTCAATTGTCAGTTAATAAGATAAAGATAAGAAAATTCTTTAATTCACCAATTGCTAACCGCATTTTGGTTTACAGACATGCATGGTACAATCAAATGAAATATAGTTAATATACATAACAGAGTAATGGATAAAGGAGTTCAGTATATTTCCATTTTTTCAGAAGAATATTTATAATGTTGAAAGTCCGTGAAGTAGATTTTAAACAAATATTATTTAATTTGATTCCTTTGTACGTTCTATTTGAGATGAGCAATTGAGCTGAAAAACACTAGGCAACAGTACTCCATGATGACGGTCCAAGACTCTCCGAGAGAGGATCAAAGATTCAGTACCAAAGTTGTTCAGGTTTGGAAAAGTAAATTTAAGCTACTCTAGGATAGATAATCATAAACGTTTCATCGGATGGCACATATAAAAATATATTTTTGATACTTGTGACACCGGGGGATCAAAAAGAGTCAAAACCCATCACATATCGGTTTGACGTTTTTTTATTCAGTCATAATCTACAGTTATTCTGCTTAAAAATAATTTTTACAGAATTAAAAATATCTTTTTCTAACTGAAGTTAGATTTGTTCGATTCAGTAATTCGTAAAATTACCAGTACAATTGAGAAAACCGAGCACAAAGTTTCATAACATTCGTGTCATGAAAGTCGTAAGCAACCATTACACTCTAACACAATGCATTGCTCGTGAATAAGGTGGTTGGTTTGCCTTGTGCTCAGTTTTCGATTAGAGCTTCAGAAATGTGGGGCTTACGCTAACACTATAGCAGGATATCATAGTATAATAATTATTAGATCATAAATATAATAAAACTGGCTCACATTAATTATCATATCCTTAAAACCGTCCTTTTTCAGCCAGGTTTGCGTCAGTAGCGCTCCTGAGCAGTAACCCTGAAGGAGTGTGATATGAATCCCGGTAATGAATGAACGAACGAACGAATAAATGAATGAATATGATTATGATCTTTCCATCTTTCTCTATGAAGGATATAATTATATGCAAAAGACAGATTTAAGTATGGTACGAATGAGCTGTGCAGCAGCATTGGGTCACAAGTGAGAGATATACATCCTCCTTACTTTGCTGTAGGGTGACTTCCTATCTCCTGCATCAGCTGAAACAAATAACGAATCAATCAACCAAACAATCAACTAATCAAGTGCACCAATCAACCAATCAATCAGCCAATCAATCAATCAATCAATAATTAATTCAATCAATTCTGCACCATAATCAGCTGTGCTCAATCAATCAACCAACCAATCAATCAATCAATAATTAATTCAATCAATTCTGCACCATAATCAGCTGTGCTCAATCAATCAACCAACCAATCAATCAATCAATAATTAATTCAATCAATTCTGCACCATAATCAGCTGTGCTCAATCAAACAACCAATCAATCAACTAATCAATCACCCAACAATCAACCAACCTATCAATCATTGTATCAGTTCTACACCATAATCGACTGCCCCAAATCAAACAATCAATCAATCAATCAATCAATCAACCAACCAATCAATCAATCAATCAATAAATCAATCAACCAACCAACCAATAAATCAATCAATACGTTCTGCACCATACTCCCCTCTGCATCCACCATCCACTGAATGCATTCCAATCCAACAATCGCACTTCCCTCTGCACTACCCATAACCACAAACACCACAAACACCACACAGCCTCATAGCGAACCACCTCGCAACCACGGTGACCTCTGTCGCAATAACACCGATGACCACTTACGTCTCGCTGTTGGAATATCCGATTGCGTGCCGCGTGATACTCCTCCTGCCGCTCCTCGAACGACTTGCTCATGCGGTCGTCAATGGCAACGCGGTCCGTGCCAAGCGTCTGAATGGTAAAACAAATGTCAATAATTAATGCAATCAAATTGTTATTGTCTCACACGTTTACACGTCGCTAACAAAGGATCAGGCAACAATTGATGGCGCCGAGTGTTATTTGCGAGCGGAAGATGCGTACACGGGAGGAGAATCGAATCCGTACCCTACGTACTGCAAGGAAATCAGGATTTGAAGACTTAGTTATTCTGCAAGACCCATCCTGCTGTTAGTTGTGAGATGTCCTATGATGCAATGCCATAGAAATTGTCGTTTTGCTGTTATTATTATCATGTTCATATTATTATTTTTTCCCCTTATTATTGGTATTATTATTATTTTTTTTTTTTTTACCCTCGGGATTTCAAAAAATTATCCGGAGACTTAAAAAAATGTATTCTGGAACGGCTAGAACTCGTCAAGATCAGGCGACGCAAAGGTGCCTTGGAATGCAATGGCGTTGAAACGTTGGATTAAAATGGCAATGCGCTGGAAAAGATAACTGGTTTCCCTCGTGGCGGGAAAGCGTCCGCTCCTTCTAGCCCGTCCTCGTCTGGTAGTAGCACCGTTGTGCTCGGAATTCGCCTGGATCAAACTTTCGAGGCTTGGCATGCTTGTCAAAAGTGCGCTTATTATTATAATTATCCATTTAATATCTTTAAAAAACAACATTAGTAACAGGAAGTAAATAAACTAGGGAAGCAGTAGCCGGTTCAGCTAAAGTGTCTCAAAATGCCACCGAGTTGAAATGCTGAACAGTTTTAATTATCATTATTATTGTTGTTGTAGTTATTATTATTATTATTATTATTATTATTATTATTCTATAATGGTGCCCGTTAGGGTGGTCGTTAGAAATGAAAGTTAGAATCTACTGTTCTCCAAGTTTCCATTTGGTGCCATTCCATCCAGAAACATCACACAAAAAGTTGTGAGAGAAAATATTAATATTTAGGACTTGCGCAACGCCATCAAAGTTTCACCATGTACCAAAGAAGCGAAAACTTGAATTGCAAGCATAATAAACCATGCATCCTCAAATCAGAATTCAATACAATGTAACAATATTATTGCATACATGATTACCAATGATTACACTGTTTGGTGATCAAGATTGCAATTATTATTATTGCTGTTTAGGTATTTAATCAATGTCAATGTGACCTTGAAGACTCTGCGGCACTCTCTTTTGTTTGTGCTGAGAACGAGTTGCGATGTTTTTCTACAACTTCTGATGAAAAATGTTTTTGTTGTTCATTCCTTGTACTTGAGGCATTGAAATGCTGAATAAGGGTGACAACTCGCTCAGCTAGATCACTGATAACCTTTATGGATCTCCAGCTTGTCGAGCTCTTCATGCAGTTTTCATGCTTTATCCGACCGCTTAACTGGATCGTGTTCCAGAAGTGCATCTAGTAGTTTAATTCAAGATGCAGAACAGGTCATGGGTTGAATTTATCACGAAATGATGTCGATCAAGCCTTTTTTGCGAATGGTTGGGTGAAGAGTTGTTGTACATGTAGACGTTTGTGGATCTCAGAACCTTCTTTGTCCACTAGAACTGCTATGATCAATTCCTTCTCTCCCGATGACATGTCATTGTGAAAGAAACCCAAGCTTGCCAATAGCTTGGATAAATACCAGAGATTTCGGCCAAAGGGTGTCACAGCGGCATCAGCAATGACCTTCCGTGGATATACAGAGAAATGAAACAGCAGTACTAGATCGTTCCTAGGATAAGTGGTTGCTGAATGTTGGTGGGGTTTGAAACTAATGGCGGCCATGTAGATGCATGTTCCAATTAGACTAATAAGCTTAATTAATTATTTCCTGATGCTCCCACACATATTCGTCATAAGACTCTTTGACTATAATCGTTGCTGTAGCCTAGAGGATACTTGTCTTGAAATTGCAACATCCTCAAGCAGTAAATTGCTCTCGTCGTCCATTTAGGGTACTGTTGTTGAGGGGTTTGCAGCCGATGCTAGCTTCTTTAAACCTTGCCGGTCTGCAGCTTCCAGATATGCTCAGTCTCCTGAGTTGGAACTTTGTCAAAGAAGCTGCTTAGTAGTCTGAGTGATTCTGTCCCTGATGCCAAGTTTTTCACGCTTATGATGATGGAGCCGTACTTTGAGCAGTTCTCTGCTGGAACGTCTCTTCAAGATGGGAGCTTGGAACCTTTGAAGCTCTCCTCTGTCCTCTAGCATGCGATATTACCGCTAACGCTATTGTAATCGGCATCGCCTTCTCACTTTTAGATGCAGACATTTAAATAATGCCCCTATAATGATGTAGGCCTATATGTTAATAATTATTATGCATGGCGTTGTTGGAAACAAGTTCAGCAATGAACAAACAAAGCATGTTCAAGTGGTGAAGATAAAAACATGTCTGTAAGCCGATACAACAGGTCGAACAGGAAGGGAGAGCAAGGATATATCGTTGTTTGGAACACAAACAATTACATAGAACCTTTTCATCATAACACTGTAAGCTTATAGGGCCTAATACATGATAAATTCTACAATGCATGAGATACTATACAGCCTAAGATATAATAATAGGCCTAATGTATGTAAGACTATGTGTATTGTGTACGGTAGTGCATTGATGACTTGGAATGTAACTAATAAAAGATCATAACATTGGACAGAATAGATCATTTTTTGCAGGAATTCCCTCACTTGTCAATTACCGCTAAAATGCTCATAAAAATAGATAATTAGCAATCACTGATGACAAAAACATTGTAGAATATACCTTTCAGCTGTGTCTAAGTAAAAATCATGAAGTATTTCTGTCAGAAAACTATAATTCTAAGACTTTGAAGTAAATAATACTTATGCTCAAAATTACGACGATTATTTGTAAAATACTAAACTTCAACGACGTTGCGCAAGTCCTAAATATTTTTCAATTCTGATAATTTTTGGGCTACATAGGTTTTAGACCAAGTGGCACGGAATGGCGGGTTGGAGAAATATGAGATCTTAGGTTGAAAATTTTCTATTAGAGATGCAACCACCCTAGTGCCCGTACCTCTTTTTTAGACCTATTCTACACAGATGCACACACCTTCCTGTTTGATCATTGTTGACCTAAAATCTCTTAGACTAGTATGCTAGACTCTTGCACACAGCTCCATGCATTTGCTGGCTTTACTCTGGCGCACTGCTTACCTTGCGTTGTAGCTCATGCACTTAACATATGCAGACTGGTGCAGCAGCACTTAGCGCTTCCAGAATCCAGACACCCACGCATTCACCTCTTTAACAGACACAAAAACTGACTTTATCTCGTGATCATGCACTTACAACTTCATACCTTTTCTACACTGGTGCACCACTGTCCATATCTGCATGTATGTATGAGCAATTGTCATAGCGCTACTTCAAGATATCTACTCATGAGCGCTCCCGACAACAGCGTGGACACAGAATTGGAGTTTCACGCCGAAGCACATGAGCAACTGCGAGTGAAGGAACTTTGCTCAGGGTTCCTATGCAGCAGCTTCAGGTGGATTCAAACCCGCAACCCTCCGGCTCCAAGGCACTGAGCATACCTCTACACCACCGCACCTCACAATCTAGTGATCCACAGACATATCTCTTCTAAAGACCTATGGACATACATACCTCTTTCAGACAGGTTACCACTCACCTCCAAGACACCCATCCACTTACCTCTTCTAAACTGGTGCAGTCGCGATGTCGTTTAAGAATGAACTTCTTTGGTGGCTCGTCCTGCGGCAAATCATCTCGAATGTGATCGCGAAACTTGAAGTCAGGTCTGGAAAAAACACCGTCCATAATTATGTTCAGTACATACAAGTAAAGTAACGTAACACAAACAACTTATACAGCTCCTCTAGAGAGAACATGTTTTAACAGATAACTATCCAAAGGCTGTTGATTTAGTAATAGCTACCTGGTAAGTTTTACAGGAAACCATTTTTGGCGTTCTTCCTCCCTTTTCTTCCTCCTTCTCCTACTTCTTTCTTCTCCTCTTCCTCCCCCTCTTCCACCTCCTCAGTGCTCCTTCTCCTCTTTCTTCCTGAGGAAGAAAGAGGAGGAGAATAACCGAGTACCCTGCACCGGGCTTCATAAATGTTCAGTGTACGATCACAATTACGATTACAATACAGTAGAGAAGACTGCAGTGGTAGTAGTAGTGGTAGTAGTAGAGGTAGTAGTAGTGGTAGTAGTAGTAGCAGTAGTAGTAGCAGTAGTAGTAGTAGTTGTTGTTATTGTTGTAGTAGCAGTAGCTGCAGTAGTAGTAGTGTACATGCAACTTGTGAGAACATCATCTTTCTTTCCACTCACATCCTCGTACATTCGAGGCGATTGATGATGACGGATTTTCCAGTTTCATCGACGTTGTGGTCGAGACCAAAGAAAGCGGCGACGCGATGAACGAGCATGCGATGATAAGATGACATCTGAGGAAACTTGTGCTTCTCCTGACTTCAAACAACAACAACAACACAAATGACAATTTAAGAGTCAGCTGACAATGCCATCTAACAAACGCAGGACTAGTCTTTTATAGACACTCAATGATGATGATGATAATGATAATGATGACAATGATGCTTAGTGTCTTGCCGTAGTCATCATATCATCATTATCACCACAACCTCAGATTCACATCTCGGTGTGACCTTGTGCGTGTTACAAGTTTATTTAATAATAATAATAATAACAACCATCAATATCATCAAACATTATGCCCAACATGACCAATATCACCAGTACCACCAACACCACCCTCATTATCATTGTCTTCAGTACCATTATCAACATCATCATCATCGTTATCGTCATCATTATCATCATCTATCAGCAGCATCGTTAACATCATCATCTTTATCCACCACAACCATCGTTGTCGTCGCCATCATCGTGACTGTCACAATTAATTAATATAATAATTATCTTCTTTGAAGTACAAACTGTTGGGCAGGCTGAGGGATTCATGAATTAAGTAATGTTCAATGAAACTCTGCTAAGTGCTACTTTAGAGCTGACCATTTATCAAGATGGAGAAGCAGGGAGAAGAGAGGAGGAGGAAGAGAGAAAAAGGAGAAGCGTGAGGAGGAGGAGGAGGAGGAGGAGGAAGAGGAAGAGGAGGAAGAAAAAGAAGTCACTTAAGGCAAGCCGTGATGCTGATGCAATCCTATGAAGTGTTAGCAATGTCATCATTCTTCTTCTCAGCCTCCATGCAGATGGTGGGAGGTTATTCCTATCAGCCTACCCTTTGATCCTACCTTGACAGAGTGCACAGCTAATGTACCCACTATGACTGAATCAATAGCCATGAGGAAGGGAGCAAGCGGAAGAGAAATCTCAGAAGAAGCTAGCACCCTAGTAGGGACATAACATCCCCCAGCATTTCCATTCAGAGTTCAACACTTGATAACCATGCACTACATAATTATGTATTTAGGTCACTGTTATTATATGACATAATGTTACTATGTGGTGCTGCTGGTGTGTGTGCCGTGTGTGTGTGTGCGTGTGCGTGTGTGTGGCTGGTTCAAAGCGTTTTCTGTTGTGCGTGGAAATTAACTCGACTCACTTGCTGCGATTGTATTTGGTGGACTAGATGGCGCCACTCGTGTGTAAACAACACTCGAGAGCTGGTGAGAGGTTGGACAGAAGTGCTACATAAACACACCCATGCAAACACACACACCCATGCACACACACACACACACACCCATGCACACACACATATTACATAGAGCACATGCACAGTTTCACAGACACACATAGATACAAACTCACATAAACACACAAACAGACATACACACGGAAAAACATGCACATGAACACTGTCACATGGTTTCAAGCTCACACGTGCACACACACGTGCACACACACACACGTGCACACACACACACACACACCTTAGGTCCTTCTATGTGGAATGACCTCTTATTGGGGTATCATCTTCAGCCCTGGGGCTGTCACGCTGAGAGCGCCTCTGAATAGCTAGTCTGTAAGATGCGCTTTATAAATGCTCATATACCATACCATACACACACACACACACACACACACACACACGCGCGCACACACACACACAAACACACATTTCAAGAGACTTCTGAGAGCAAGACAGAATGGAAAAACCTTGTATCTTTGATGAAAGCGATCATGTCGGATTCGAGATGCAGTAGCATCGTACGATCGCTCTGCTTCTTGTTCAACGTCTTGATGATGAACTCTTCCAGGTTCGTTCCCGTTGAATCCGTGTAGCTCGTCTCGAAGCTCGAGTCTCGTGAGAGGGCCGGTGACGTGTCGGACACGGTCGATCCCTGCGAACTGTCCTGACCCAACCTCGGTCGACCGAGACCTCGCATCTGAAAGCAAACCATCAGATTTAGATTTCTTACGCCTATGTACCGGTTTGCATTTATTGTAATCGTTAAAATGAATTTATATAGCGCCACTTCCAGAGGACCTCCTCAAAGGTGCTCCGGACCTGACAGCACCAAACCACAACAACAGAGAACGGTTTTTCAAATGCTCGCAAAAAAACCGTAAAGAAGGACCAAGAGGCTTAATGCGAAGACTGCCAGGTAACTTATTCCAGTAAGATGGACCGACCATAGCAAAGCGTTCTTTATTGAGTGGTAGGATGTCGACGGATGCCTTGCATGGCTACCGACAGTTAAATTCGACTACTGTAACAACTTGTGATCATCCATTCATTACTGATTGTAATCATATTGTGTTGTGTCAGTCTGAAATTAAATGAAGGTTATGACTATTATTATTCAGATGAGAAGGGAATAACAGATAGCTCTGACTTCATTTAGTTTGACCAAAGTTTGGATCAGCATATTATACGTTGAGGCAGATCGACAAACGAGACCTGACGCAAGAGTAGGATAGCCAATGCTCATTTTGATAATTCTAATCTTCTTCTTCTTCTTCTTTTCCTTCAGGCTTGAATTAATCCCTCTCAACGGAGGGGTCAGCCACTCGGATCCTCCTCTTCCACTTTCCTCTGTCTTTGGTGTCTTCATTTTTCAGTTTGAGTTGTTTCATGTCCTCCCGTATCGCATCCTCCCATCTCTTCTTTTGTCGTCCCCGACTGCGTCGTCCATAGACATTCGCCTTCATGATTCTTTTAAGGCAGCTGTTTTCCTCTCTTCTCATCACATGACCGTACCATCGCAACCTGGCTTCTCGTATCTTGTCCGAAATACACGCCACTCCGAGTTTCTTTCGGATGTCCTCATTCCTGTTTCTGTCCCTGAGTGAAATTCCCAGCATCCACCGTAGCATTAGCATCCACCGTAGCATTAGCATCCACCGTAGCATTCTAATTCTAATCAGGTTCCATAGTGCAAATACCATAAGCATGGCATTCCTTATCTTTATTTCCTTATGTACACATGTGCGGTGCCACGTTGCATCACCTGGCTTTTCATTAAACGACCCAAGCGCGGGGCACCAGCTTATTCACGAGCGCTGCATTGAGTCAAAAGGGTTATCCGTGAGTGTAGTCCAAAGAAGGTCCGGGTTGGGTTACCAAAGGATGAGAGAGTGTACAACAACACTTTGAGTGTCGTCCAAAGAAAGTCCGGGTTGGGTTACCAAAGGATGAGAGAGTGTACAACAACACTTTGAGTGTAGTCCAAAGAAGGTCCGGGTTGGGTTACCTAAGGATGAGAGAGTGTACAACAACACTTTGAGTGTAGTCCAAAGAAGGTCCGGGTTGGGTTACCTAAGGATGAGAGAGTGCGCATCAACACTTTGCTACCAACGTGATACCCACTGGCAAAATCAGAGGTGAATACAAACTAAAGTTCTGTCTGCAGGTCATTTCCCACGTATACTAAACACAAATCTTTGCATGGCGAGTACACTCTGTATACCTGTGCATAGTCGCATACCCTCTACCACACCCTGGTGACCCCGGTGATATCACGCCAAATGGAGAATAGAAATAGAAACAGGCTCGTGTAATTGTAATTGAACATTTATATAGCGTCAACTTCAAGAGAACTCCTCAGAGGCGCTCATGAACAAGCCGGTGCCCCGCGTTTAGCTTCGAGCAGCACCTTCGAAACCGATTTACGATGACAACGAAACACGCGTCCTTCCATGGCGATGGATTCGCCTATTTCAGTAACCATGGTAATGTGTCGGTGGCCAGGTGCTGGCGGCAAAGAAGCAGACGGATGAGGAGGAGGAGAACTGCAATACTTCATTGCCATCAATATTGCATTAGTTTCGCAGCTGCTGCTGCTGCTGCTGCCATGCGTCCTGCTTGCGCTGCAGGACATACGGACCGACCGATTCCGACGACGCCAAACCGAAAGACAAAGACGGTTTCGTATGTGATGGAGACAATGTCAAGGGCACTGGAACAGTCTAATTTCTGGCCGTGCAGCTCTTCCACTCGTCACGGTCATGCTGAATTATTCATGCGCTGTTCTGTTCGTAGGTCGGACTTTCTGTCCTGTCACCTGTCACCAGGGTTCGAATCCGGATGCGATGTCTGAAATTGACTTTGCTTTTGCTCTGGTTTTGTTTTGGTATTGCTATCGTACTGTTATGGTGGCATTGACAATCAAAACAGTACCATAACAAAACCATAAATAATAATATAACACTCCTGTACAAATCTAATAAAATACGATAACAACATTACCATAACCATATCATAACGCGTTCCTCCTTGGCAACTTGTGAGCAAAATGCCTCTTTTTTGCTATCTCAAGACCACTTTAATTTTTTTTCTCAGGCACTCGGAGTGATTGATGTGCACTGTGAGAGGCGCTACATATATATCCATAGATAAAATACAATAACAATACCAGAACATTTAGATCTCTGAAAGTAAGTACCTGGTAATCTCTCGCAGAAAAATACAGCCTGTCCTATCTTATGCTTACCCAGTACCTCACTCGTCATTTAATGATCATAACTTTGTCTTCAGATGCTTCAAAAAATAACTTAAACATTTACCTATTCATTGGGTGCATTAATTGGGGAAGTGTACCGACCGGGGAGGGGAAACAGAAAATGGGGTAATGAACAGACCTGGGGTATAAAATGGAATAGTGTACCAACCTGAGGTATAAAATAAAGTAGTATACCGACCTGGGGAGGTATAAAATGGGGTAGTGCACTGACCTGAAACGTGGGTGAGACAGACAGGGTGGCCTGGCTGCCCGATTGAGGAATGGGTGAGACGCGATCTTTGCTGTCTCTCATCATCATCAGCGGTGATGCAATCGATGATGAGGATGAGGATGCTGCTGCAGCTGCTGCTGCTGATCGAATCAGGATCTCTGGCGGTGGAGATGCGTCGTCGTAGACCGCCTGACTCCGGACCAGCTTCACTTTGGGATTGACAGCCTGCAACAGAGACGATGGATGAATGATTAGGTTGCATTGATCGGTCAAATATGATGGGTGGATTTGAATAAAAGAAATGAATGAAAGAGCGAATCGAATGAACCAATGAAAACGCATGAATGAACAATGCATGAATGAATGAATGAACGAACGAATGAATAATTCATGAACGCATAAGTGAATGAACGCATGAATGAACAACGCATTCATGAATGAATAAACGAATGAATGAATAATTCATGAACGCATAAGTGAATGAACGCATGAATGAACAACGCATTCATGAATGAATAAACGAATGAATGAATAATTCAAGAACGCATAAGTGAATGAATGAATGAATGAATGAATGAGTAGATGAACGAACGAATGAACTAACGAACGAATAAATGAACAAATTAATGAACGAGCGAAAAATGTCATGAACGGAAAAAAATGATCCACGAATAAATGAGCGAACGAATAAATGTATGAATGAATGAATGAATGAATAAATGAATGAATAAATGTATGAATAAATGAATGAATGAATAAATGAATGAATAAATGTATGAATAAATGAATGAATGAATAAATGTATGAATAAATGAATGAATAAATGTATGAATAAATGAATGAATGAATAAATGTATGAATAAATGAATGAATAAATGTATGAATAAATGAATGAATAAATGAATGAATAAATGCATGAATGAATGAATGAATGAATGGTGTCAGAGATATCACATTATAAAATATCTGAGCGTAGGATCTTCTGTCATCATTTCTTTCAGCTTGTGTGCAATGTGCAATGTGCATATGGCCACCATAAACAGCAGCAGCCTGGCTTCTCTGGTTTCTGTTAATATCGTTATCAACCGGCTTCTGTCTCTCTCTCTCCAATGGATTCTCATATACGAATGCAATGCCACTAAAAGCAACCATCATAATTGATATACATCGTGTTCTCATAATATAACGGCGCTTTAGAAGTCGCCAGATGAGACAAGATATGTTGGTCAGTTTCTTACGGTAAATAACGACACTGTGTGGTAGTAATGACCATTAGCGTCGCCCTCCTCCTTTATCCGGGCTTGGGACTGGCACTGGCAGAGTGCAAACAGTGGCGGAGTTTATAAGACACATTAGAATGAATGACTCGTTGAATCAGTTAAGGCAGAAAAAATAAAGGTATGCTTACTTTACGTTAACACAGGCCTAGAAACTCGGTAGGTAGCTAAGAAAATATTTTGTGGTGAAATATTTTTATAAAATCTGTAACTATAGAAACCCATTCCAGACAGCTGGACCCACCACGGAAAAGATTCGATTCTGCATAGTTGCAGTTCATGCAAATGGAACCTAGAGGACCCTTTCTCTGCAGAACACAGAACAGAGGCATTGGATATTTATGGAGCAACAGAGCTCTAGCATTTATGCAAAAAAATGTTGACAAAATGATCTGGGTCGTGCCAAAAGCAGTGACTCGGTCGCATTGTAAACCGAAAACACACAACAACTTTTGTGTAATCAAGAGATCTGTTTGCAATCAATCTAGCAATCAATCAAGCAATCAGTGCAGGACTAAGAGAATAAGGAATTGCAGTGCAGGAACTAAGGCCGTGTAGATAGCCGAATAATTTCCTGGAGTAGTACTACATAACATACATTCAGACAGACAAGACAGACAGCCAAGACAGACAGATAAAAAGACAGGCAGACAGACAGACAGACATACAAGACAGACAGATACAAAGACAGGCAGACAGATAAGGAACCCACTGCGGGAAGCTGTAACTTGGCCTACAATGCTAGCAAACAGGAAGCAGACCAGCAGAGGGGGGCAGACAACAGACCCCCACCAACACTTCCCTGATGATATATCTGATGACAGCAGCACATCATCATTGTCAAAAGTCGGAAGTGAATGTTGGACAATGCCGAAGCCAGAATATGAGACAATCTTGAGTCCTCAAAGCACAACGGAAAATTACAGGAATTTTGAGACACAGAATATAAACAGGACAGTTCGAGAAAACTTTGTGAAGACTGATTGGTGGTTTTTTCCAAAATGGAGAGAATGCTATTATATATTGAATTTCTACAATTTATGTTGAAATGAACAAAAACAAAGGAAGGTCAAGACTACCCTGGATGAACAGAATATGTATTTAATATATATACATATGTAATGTATATATATATATAAACACTATATAATAATAATTATTATTATATATAATATGATGTATAAATATATTTATATATAATTAATATTATTAATTACATACCAGGTATATATAATATATAAGAGAACAAAAAGTTTTCACTTTTGCGGTGAGTTCTTATGAATCACAACAATATTACTAATATTATTCACTATTATTTATTATTATTATTATTATTATTATTATTATTATTATTAGCAATATTACTTTATAATCATAACAATTGATCTGAAACAAACCTGGGTGGGGCTGGTCTTGTCGGACTCTGAGTTCTTCTGCACCTCTGGGATTCCCCCATCTTCGGGTGAGTTGTCCTTCGGGGAGCCATGTGGGGTGGCCGTCGAGGAAGCCAACGACTCTACATGGAATGCAAGAACCAAAACAAGAACTTACGTTAAAAAAATTGTGACCACACGTCAACAGAAGCGTAACCAGGAAAAAATTTCTAAATACACCAAATAAGTTTTTTAAGAATGGGAGATTATTTATCTAGGGGGTATGTTTGAACCCGTAAAACTAACCATAAACATGCCCCACGCATGTTAAGTAAATCGTGAATAAATAAATTTTCTAAATACAATTCCATTTAAGGTGCCTTCCACCATTGATTGGAAGTGGTGTGTACAGTCAGTGGATAAAGGAAGACCGGGTAAATCAAGCATAAATGTAAAGTTGTCAAATGCAATTAGTTTGTTTACAGAAATCAATGGCAGAATAGGATCATTCATTCATTCATAAGGATTCTACCATTTTCATCCTACCATTTGCCTTCTCCGTGGCTGGCCCTGCGACCTGGAATGGGCTTCCTACTTCTTCTTCCTACTTCTTCTTCCTACTACTTCCTACTACTCAGATTCGTCAAATGTTTATTGGTCACTCTATCTCATTTCTTACAGTTCTTAAAACTGATGACAACAACTAAATAACGAATGACAGCATGATAATTGCAACACTGGCGATAATGACAATACAAACAACTATGTTTGATGGCAATGACAACAAATATGATACTGGGAAAAACAGAGAGCAAAGACAACAACACAAACAATGATGAAGACAATGACGAAGAAAACAATGAAGACAACAATGAAGACAACTACAAAGACAATGCCTCTTTATCATCACCATTCATGACCATTGAACAAGACAACAAGAAAAACTGTTCGTAATGCAAACAACAAGAAACGAAACAAAACAATTAGGACGACAAAGGATGTCAACAGCATTGACGACGAAGACGAAGATGAAGAAAAAACCACCGCATAAAAGACGAAGAGAAAGAAGAAGAAGACGAAGACGAAGAAGACGAAGAAGAAGAAGAAGAATACGAAGAAGAAGATATCCCGCAGGATGAAGAAGAAGCAGAAGAAGATGCCAGCGATCGATGAATGCCGCCGCCGCTCATTAAGTGCTGGGAGGAGGATCGGGGCATCTGGACATCACGGTGCCAGCAGAGTGGTTGGCATAAGCATCTCCCCAGCCGGCTACAGAGGCAGCAGAATCTTGCCATGCTGCTGCTGCTGATGCTGCAACAACAGCTGCTGGGAATCATGGTAACGGAACGCCCGTAAACATCGAGAGGAAAAAACCAATAATGTTTTAGTGGTCGACCGGTCGGTCTTAAGATGGAGAACGATTGGCCGGAAAACGCCCATCGTCAGCAGAGAAAAAAAACGCCCACAGACGACCATCGACTATAAAGCTGGTGTGGTCTACTGGCAGACACCGTGTGGTGTTACCAAAGGTGGCCACACTGCTGTGATACGTAACGAAACACTGCTATAACCGTGTTCTGTGTTAGAACGTGGTTGGATGAGTTTGCAGACGTAGCAGAGCAGTCCCCTTAAGCTACTATATCCCATGAAGCAGCCATACTTTCTTAGCCTCAGCATATGAAGGCAGATGGCCAGTGTCCTCTCCCTACAGCACAATTTCTTGGTGGTTATTCCCATGTATTGAATTTGTGCTTTATATAGTTTCCTTTCTGTCTCAAAATTTTTGAACAAAAACATTTAACCTGTAAAGTTTTGCACAAGAGTTTCCAATTTTGCACATGCACTGGCAAACCTTAGAGGGAACGCTGATAGACAGGCTGTGGAAGCAGTAAGATTCCAGGCAAAGCCAATCCAGACGGCAATATTCAATAGCAGGCAACAAAATATACACTCAGAAACATCTGTGTGCCCTACGCACAGGATTGGCCGATGTCAGCGTGCCTTTGGGACCCTAGGAAGATGGCCAAGATCTGTGACAATAATATTGTGTGCAAGGACGACCAGAATATCTGATACATCATTCTCCACTCAAACCCAACTCTTACTACCAGCAAAATGGAGGATTGTTTCTGGATATATTACAGGTATATATCTGAGCAAGGACAGAGATGCTTAAAGAGCGCGTGATGAAAGTTCATATAAATTTATAAACAAACAGTTCGTATTTCAAATGACATAATCTTTTATATGTTTGCATCATCTTTCAAATAAAGATCGGCTTTTTAAGATTCTTCTCAACAATTGAGGTAGGCTTATGCTCATTGCTCTTACTAAGGTGACCAATGACCATACATCCAGGTTTTCATGGACCTGTCCCGGTCTTTGCGGTGCGTCCAGACAACTTAAGCAAAAGGTCAAAATTGCCCGGGGATTTTTCAGAAAAAGAACAAGTAGCTGTCAACCTGCATCTTGGAAATGTCAGTTCTTTATATCAAATCAAATCAAATCAAATCAAATCAGTTTATTCTGAGAACAAGAGACAAACAAACAAAACCAAGGTATACTGCAAAGAAAAAATACTAGACTACACATGAATAAAAATTAATGTTCGCAGGACACCTTGATTGAATGAACGGTGAACACTCAGAAAGGGTCATCCAAAAAGGGACAGGTCCCGCTAACAGAAAAAGAACTCGCTATAATGACAGAACAAGTTATAGTTTGCAACCAAAAAACAAGTCGTGACGAATGGGAATGTTAAAGGTTATGCTGTAGTGTAGACTATAGATACTGCACGGCTACATAAATACTGCTTCAACTGCTGTGGCCAGCTGATGCAGTCATAAAATAAGCTTATTGCTCTGACCTGCCGATTCAGTCTATAACTCTAATGTCTTACTCTAACAGTTTCCAGCCTAATAGTGATAGGTCTATTCTATCAGTCTCTACTCTACAATTTAAAGATTGCCTTCAGTAAACAAATCCAGAAATTGAGAAAACAATCGGGACTTGCAAGCTAATTTTGCTATTTCTGGTGCAATAAACATTTCCTGTTGCTGTGATGACACAATAAACCATACCAGCACAATAGACCATTGCACCTATTGTCATGGGCAACTTCAGTCCATTCATTGGCAGGCAGCAGGACGAAAGTAGGTCTAGAAGAATTCTCTTCTGCTGTGCTTTATTGAACATCCTCCTTATTCATCCCCCACCCCCATGATTGCACCATTTGGATTTCGTCCCTCTAACAGTAAACCCTATATGGATAGGCTATCTAAGGTTTATTGACCTGTTAGAGACGTGGTGAAAAAAGCACGCTAGCACTTCATCAGTTATAATTATTATCCTACTCTTACTATGTGTAAGTGGCGTAACAGAAAAGAAGAATGCTGTCAGCATACTCATTTTTTTTATTATGCTAGGTGCCTAGAAGGAGCAAAAATCTTGGAACAAATTTCAGCCCTGGTAGGAATTTGAACCCCGACCATTGATTGTCACGGACCACACGCAGCCTTGCCAGTCTGACTCTTTCCCTAGATGTGTATGTGCGTGCACGCGCGCGTGTGTGGGTGCGTGGGTGTGTGCACGCATCAATCAAAGTGGAGGTTTAGCTCTCACGGATGTTATATAAGAAGTGCAAGCAGCAGCAGCAGCAGCAGCAGCAGCAGCAGCAGCCTGGTCCCAGAGGAGCACTCACGACTCTTCCTTTTTTATGCCATGCTCTCTCGTATCAAAGAAACCGAATAGATCGGCTTCCGTGGGTGGCACAGCATGATGCATATCCGTCTTCTCAACGTACAAGCCATTATTTCTTCTGCTTAGCTTCTTCGTCTTCTTCTTCTTTGAACGCACAAACCTTGGCATGGCTGCCTCAAAAATATCTCTACATTGGAGAGAAAGTTCTTCGAGAAACTGTCATCATTAAGAAAATCAGTCATTTTGTTAGTAAAGAGATTGAAATTGCAATTAACAGCTTCAATCACGCATAATGATTGTCAATAATTCTCTTGTATACTACAAATTTATTTACAAAATGGAAAGTGCCTCCCGAATTTCAGCCACTCCCACTTCAAAGAGCCATTCAAGAAAAGAAACATCTGAAAGAAAATGAGAAGATGCTACAACAAATACCCCCCCCCCCCCCAGTTAAGATTGCAGAACGAATTGTAGAATGAAGGTCCTGTTCTAGAGCCACAACACAGAGGTCATCATTAACCAATATCCCAATGAGTTACAACGAGTACAGTCGGTGTGCTCATTCTAGCTGAGTTGACTCGGAGGATGGATATAATAAATATAGAAAAAATTTCTGCCCTGCACTCGATAAGTCTGTAACAATTTTGCAGAATGCAACCCGGATGCCTGAGGGTTGGGAACCACTTCCTGGTAATTACCCAATAGTATAAAGCCTCATCGACCGGGTTTCGGGTACTGTGGTGCAATTGTTCGAACGGGCCTCCATAATAACCTTTTACGGCTCAACCTCTCGACAATCCATCATACTAACCACTAGGATAAAACACAGCACTTGCAGAACACGACAAGCAATCAAGAAACAACGAAACTTCTCTGTAAACTCTAAAATGATGTTACTCATTTGAACTGAGAAGCAACGGACGGGCGAATTATCTCCAACGAGGACACACATCGGTCTTGGCTTTCTTTTTGGCCAGCCAATTCTCTTTATGGCCCAATCGACGTGGCCATAAAGCAGTGGCAAGGAAGGCAACATCTATAGCCGACCGAAAGAGCCATATATTTATATATCTGTGAGAGTAGCATGCAGAGAGAAGTGTTGGAACGTCGTGAATATTGTACTCTGGAGTGCCGATCGTTAAAGGTCTAGGTGCCATGAAAGACGATCATCATTTAAAATGTGAATGTATTTAGGCACTGCATTGCTGCAAGCGTGTCCTTCGTAATTATATGTGTTATACTATCAGAGGCAATTATTATTTGCATGGACCGTCTCTTTATTATCATAGTCATGATGATGATCACCAATATAAACCACAACCCGACCTCTGCAATCCCCCGTCATCATGAAATTATAATTTAAACTGTTTATGTGTGCTGTAGAAAGATACAAGAAGAGGAAAATGGCAGAGAGCTGGTAACATACTGGTGCAAAAATCAGAAGGACATGGGTTCAATAATAGCTATGGTTCCCTGAGCTTGTTGACCCAGCCCTTAATTCCTTAAGAGTAAATGTAGAAGGAGCAGTAGGACATGTGGCACCTTGAAGGTTGCCATACAGTAAAGTTTGACTCCTGCTAAAACTTATTATCATCTGTTACTACTACAGCATATGATCACACTGCGTACTTGTAAGCGTAAATAAAATAAATAAATAAATAAAATATTACTATAATTTTTAATTAGATTTTTACCTGACATACCGAATTTAACAAAATTAGGCATAGCTTTGTTCTGGGATGGCTATCGCTATCAACATCAGCAACATCATGATCGTCAATCTCCTTAGGGCCTACTATCACACACACACACACACAAGAGTAATTTATTTAGCAACATTACTTTACAAACATGTAAAGAAAGAACAAAGGCAACTTCTCTATACGAAAACAAGACCAAACCGACCAACTAACTAACTGACCAACTAACTAACTGACCAACTGACCAACTGACTAACTGACTAACTTAACTGACCTGCTGGTACAACAGTCTGATCGGAGCTATCGCTGTTTGGCGAATGGTCTTCCTCTTCTTCCATTTCCTGTTTCGATTCCTCGATCGTCCCAACGACTTCGGACGCTCTAAACTCAGCTGGATCACTGATCTGAGATCCACCACCGATCAACGACTGTCCTTGCGAGGAGTCAGGCAGGTCCATCTCCTCGGCAACCTCCACCACTTCCTG
This sequence comes from Lumbricus rubellus, assembly GCA_945859605.1. Classification (NCBI taxonomy): domain Eukaryota; kingdom Metazoa; phylum Annelida; class Clitellata; order Crassiclitellata; family Lumbricidae; genus Lumbricus; species Lumbricus rubellus. The sequence continues at coordinate 4,371,461 of OX243811.1, read as the reverse complement.
TTTCGACAGACGAGATTTGCTGCTGCGCCGCTCCAGTTTGCTCTGAACGGGAGTTGCTTCGTGTTCAGCTGTCGACGTCGTCATCGTCGTCGTCGTCGTCGTACCCCCAGATGGGGGAGAGCCCTCAGCGGGGCAAGACGAGCACGCTGAACCATCTGCCATGCCTCCTCAGCGCCTGAAACATTTCACGAGGAAAAGAACGGTTAGATAGCCAGTCAATTGTTCAACGGATGATTTATATAGCACCTCTTCAAGAAACAATCTTTTTCTAGGGACAGATTAAGACAGAGGTAAATTAAGTCAGGGACAGATTAAGGAAGGGACAGATTAAGACAGGACAGATTAAGACAGGACAGATTGAGATATGATATATCGGACATACATCCAGACATACATAGACACACCTATAGAAGCATAAATTTGTACATACATATATCAGTACAGGGCCTACAGGCATACAAACCTACAATCCTACATACATAAAAACATGAATACTTATCCACATACAACATAGTACTAAGTACATACATGTACATTATTAAATACATAAAATACATAAAAAACATTATATACATATATACATACACATATGGCCCCTACCTACATACACAAAAAACTACACGTGCATACATACCTACATACATACATACATGCTGGGGTCGATAGCATACCCGTCAAACTACATGTATAGATAGCAATGTCAGTGAATATAGAATAGTGAATATAGTTCATCTGAGTTCTAGAAACACGAATAAACAAACGCTCAAGGCCAAGTCTGAACAGCGGGAGCTAAATGCCAAACTCATATACTATAGTATATTATCTGAGATTCTGCGCCTGTTTTTTCTGCGTGTTTTCTAGGCATCTCAACAGGCTTCATCATCATCGTCATCTTCCTCTTCTTCTTCCTCTTTTTCACTACATGGTGAAGCACACAGCTGCATGTGTTCGTTTAACGACTCTTCAGACCCCGTGCCCTGTAACAGCAGGAACTGATGTGACTGGGATGAACCAGGTAGCAGAAGGAAGGAGAAAGAACGAAGGAAAGGAGAAGGAAAGAGACACAGTGAGATGAGGATTGGGGAGAGGATTGGGGAGAGGATTGAGGAGGATTGGGGAGAGGATTGGGGAGAGGAATGGGGCTGCAGGAGAATGAAAGGTATACAAATGCGGATAAGGGAGAAAGAGTAGAAGAACATGGAAGTAGGAGAAGACAGGAGAAGGAAGGATAGTATAGAACGCAAATGGAAAAAGGGAACAGAAGTAGGAGAAAATAACTGCAGGAGAAGGCAGAGGAAGTATAGTAGGGAATGGTTAAAGTGGTTTGAGTGAGCAAAGGGAACGCCGAATGGGTGAACAGTGGGAACGCCGAATGGGTGAGCAGTGGGAACGCCGAATGGGTGAGCATTGGGAACGCCGAATGGGTGAGCAGTGGGAACGCCGAATGGTTCAGCAGGGGGAATGCCAAAGCAGAGTTCTTTTGGAACGCATACATGTGTTTCCAGGGTTCCTTGCAAGCAGTGGGAATGCAAGCCAAGAATTTTGAGTGCAGTGGAAACCCACACCCACTTTAAACTCTGAATGTACGGAAAGCAAATCAAAGAGAGAGAAGGAGTAGCAGAAGGACTCACGAATGCAGGATAAGACAGAGGAATGAAAGGATAAGAAGGAGGAGAATATAGGAGTAAGAGGAAGATGATGATTATAAGTAGAGGAAGGACAGTAGGAAAGGCAAATCAAAGAGAGAGAAGCAGGAGGACTAGAAGAAGAACACACGAATGCAGGAGAAGACAGAGGAATGGAAGGATAAAAAGGAGTCCTGAGAATATAGGAGTAAGAGGAAGATGATGATCAATTATAAGTAGAGGAAGGACAGTATGGAAGGCAAAGAGAAGAGGAAAAGAAGCAGGACAATGGAGGGGCAAGATGGAAAGAAGAAATAGAAAACGAGGTGAACAGCAGGAGCCACAACCACATAAACAAGATCAGGATAAGGGAGGAGTAGAAGTTCATGAAGCTAATCACCTAAAATAACACCTTCCATGAGTAAATTATTTTGAAGTCAAGCATAAGCAGATTCAAAAGATACTTAAAAATATCAAAGACAAATTATACAATTACAAGTAATCAAAACCTGCACTCGGCTATGTCTAGGGCCTACATGAAATTCTGTTTACAATGTCCTGAAACCAGGTGTGTAACATAATGCATGGTACAATAACTGGACAGGTGCAATTAATAAGACTCCATAATAATAATAATAACGATGATGACAATGATGATGATGATGATGACCACAATAAAAATAACAATAATAATAATAATAACAATGCATCAGTTGGCATGCATCTGTTTAGTGCCATGGCATTTAGAGGCACGAGAAGAAGCCTATATATAACCTAATTTTAATCTCTTACACCCGGAGGGATCTTCTCTATAACAATAACAATAAAAAAAATAACAATAATAAATACGACAATTTATATGGCGCCGTGACATGGCCATGCCGTTACAAGGACGCCTGATCAAATCTAAGCCAGTCAGCTCATAATTAAACACTTATGTTCCTTATTAAAGCAGTAGATTAAAGCATTACAACAATTGACATTATAATCTCGCCACAAAGTCATTCATTGTCCGTGCATCACAATGCAGTCTAAACGTCAATAATCTCCGTCACTTGCTGCACTCTCCAATAGAGAAGCGCAGTAAGACGACATCCACCCACTCACCCACGAACCAACCAATTTACCATCACCGCCTATACTACCGTTCCTATAGTAGCCTCCGATCATCATTAGCGTCGCCCTCCTCCTTTATCCAGGCTTGCGACTGGCACTATCAGAGCGCACAGCTATCTTCACAGGCTTTCCTACCTATACCTACCGTCGGTCAGTCTCCCTGTTCCAATCGATGTGATATTGCCTCGGCCATGAAAAAATTTACTCAAACGCCACCACAAAGCCACCCCGATGGAAAGTCTACAACGCCAACGAAGACACGATCAGAAGGAAAAGACTGGACCACCGCCACCGATCCACGCTAAGACCGATCCACAAAACCACCGATCCACACGGTGCCGCGTCCGACGAAGGACGAGACTATAAGAGAAATCTCACAGCACGCCGCCGCCTCGCCGCCTTGCCGTCAAACGATCAGCCCTGATAGCCGGCGATCAAACAACGGCGACAGGGAAGGAGGGAAGGAGAGAGGGAGGCGGCCCCCGGCTCTTTAAGGCGCGTGCACAGCGGTCGACCGACGGCCACCTAACCGACAAGGACTGACTCAACCAGTGAGGGTGGTGACGACGGTTGGTGCAGCGACCGACCGATGCCCGGTCGAAGAGAGTTCCCATTCCGCACAGATTAATTTTTTGGCAGACGGGAAAAATCAAAGCGTCCTACTGATACTGCTGCTGTTCTGATAGAAACGTTTTTTCGCAAAATAAAATTTCAAAAACGTAATTGTCGTTTTTTATCACACAAAAAACACGATGTTGACGACGAAGCGGCGGAAAATGGCTTCCACCAAAACAGAACTTCCATCTTTGCATACATGCGATATAATGCCGCAATTGCCTTGTCCTTGTCGTCACGGCGTTTCCCGGAACCGTTTTCGCCTTTGTCTTGTTTGGCATGACGCTGCCGGCCAAGGCTACCGGCCAGCGGTGGCGTAGGCGTCCATTATGAATCGGCCGCCGCCGCCGAAGCAGCTTCGCGGAATAAATCAATATAACTCATTTGGATAGCCGAAGGATATTGCTCCTCGCAGGAGGAGGAGGAGGAGGAAGAGACTCCTCCTGACTGAGGAGCGGCTGGCCGAACGAAACTCCCCGACGCCACTACCGCCGCCGATGCCCAGCACCGTCTTTCTCGCTCTCTCTCTCTCTTGTCGATATCTGAACTCATTCTCGAAATTGGCAAGCAGATATCCGAGCGGGAGGAGGAGGGGGAAGAAGAAAGCAAGGACAGCGACAGATCAAGACAACCTGGGCAGAATAATGTAACGTAATTAGTAATTTCTATAGCGCCGCTCATAGCCGAGGACATTCAGTAGCGCTCCCAGTGTCATAATCCCTAGAAAAGTCTTAATAAGAAGAGATAGATTAAGACAAGGACAGATTAAGACAAGGACAGCTTAAGACTGGGACAGATTAACACTGGGACAGATTAAGACAAGGACAGATTAAGACAAGGACAGATTAAGACAAGGGCAGCTTAAGACAAGGACAGCTTAAGACAAGGACAGATTAAGACAAGGACAGATTAAGACAAGGACAGATTAAGACAAGGACAGTTTAAGACAAGGACATATTAAGACAAGGACATATTAAGACAAGGACATATGAAGACTGGGAGATATTGGGATAGGATTTAGGATTGGACGAATTATAGCATATGAAATGAATAAAGGATTGGATGGATCAGGGTAGGAATTAAGGATAGGATGGATCAGGGTAGGAATTAAGGATTGGATGGATCAGGGTAGGAATCAAGGAATGAATTAGGGTATGAATTAAGGATTAGATTGAATTAAGGTAGGAATTAAGATTGCTCTAATAAAACAGTGTAAAAATAGTTCAGACACAAGTCTACTCATATTAAATCTCCAATGATGGCTCATGAAGATTTCAATCTCACATGCATGGCTCGTGAAGATTTCAATCTCACATGCATGGCTCATGAAGATTTCATTCTGACATGCATGGCTCATGAAGATTTCACTCTGACATGCATGGCTCATGAAGATTTCATTCTGACATGCATGGCTCATGAAGATTTCAATCTCACATGCATGGCTCATGAAGATTTCAATCTCACATGCATGGCTCATGAAGATTTCATTCTGACATGCATGGCTCATGAAGATTTCATTCTGACATGCATGGCTCATGAAGATTTCAATCTCACATGCATGGCTCATGAAGATTTCAATCTCACATGCATGGCTCATGAAGATTTCATTCTGACATGCATGGCTCATGAAGATTTCATTCTGACATGCATGGCTCATGAAGATTTCAATCTCACATGCATGGCTCATGAAGATTTCAATCTCACATGCATGGCTCGTGAAGATTTCACTCTGACATGCATGGCTATTTTCCTCACTCAGTCACTCTCCCTTACAATGGCTTTTGAAGGCGCAATAGGATGCTGCCTACCTCCTTACAATGGCTTTTGAAGGCGCAATAGGATGCTGCCTACCTCCTTACAATGGCTTTTGAAGGCGCAATAGGATGCTGCCTACCTCCTTACAATGGCTTTTGAAGGCAACAGGATGCTGCCTACCTCCTTACTTAATTCTTCCCTTGTCAATTGGACCCCCCCCCCCATCAGCTCCATCCGTTTCCGTCCTTCACTGAGTAAAGAAGACCTTGGGACTCAATTCCCTCACTCACAATACATGAATTGTCCTGTGCCATCATCATCATCGAGCTCCTGTGGTCGTATGACAGCATTGGAAAATCTCAACTTCACACAACGACGGGTAACAACAAATAATGCAGTTGCACATGTGTCAATTAAATAGGCCGCCACACAGCTGCCGTACCCTTCCGGATTCTGGCGGGACGTAGACAATGGTACTGTCACACTCTATTGCTACAGTATGCGCTGCCTAGAAGGCTGCACTGATAATAAATCAGAACCGGTAACAAAGCATTGGCATGTCGAGCGCGTTGCCAAGTCAATATACACGGCGGGGTTTGCCTGTCCGTCCGTATGTCCGTCCGTCCGTGTGTCTGTCTGTCCGTCCGTCTGTGTGTCTGTTGGTCGGTTAGTCTGGCCGAGCCACCCGTCGGGCGACCCTTGGCAGGCAACGTAAAGCGCCCGGTGTTTACAGAGATGTTGGGCGAGCCGCAGTGGAGCGATGACAGAGTGGTTGGTGGATAAGGGAGTAGATCCACTAGGCCGAATATCATCATCATCATCATCATCATCATCATCATCATCATCATCATCATCATCATCATCATCATCATCATCATCATCATCATCATCGTCGTCGTCGTCATCATCATCATCATCATCATCATCATCATCATCACCACCATCATCACCACCACCACCACCACCACCATCATCATCATCATCACCACCACCACCACCATCATCATCGCAGGTCAAAACAAGAAACGCCAGGCAGCAGCAGCAGCAGTGCACGTACGAAACATATTAAACACTGTGCGGCTAGTGAGCTTGAGGAAACGTGCAGTGAGAGATGAAGAATGATAAGGTCAAGGAATCACAAGGATGGCGATGAAAGACATGAAAGACATAGAGATAGGATACAGAAAAGAGAAGAGAGATAACAGAGGAACATTATACATGACGAGAGGACCCAATATTATATATATATATCTACACACACTGGATGCAAGATACACAAAATAGCACCATACACACATGCATCATGATAGGCAGACATAGACTGTGCTGTACATACCAAAAATTGTGCTATACAAACGTTCTAATGAATATGTGCATATATATGCATCAACACACACTCAGTGCACCCACACACAAACACACACACACAAACACGCACAAGTATGCACATGCACTAAGATAAGTGATAGGACAATGAGACATTGAAAAGGATCTAAAAAGACTAAGTTATCATTTTATACGCACTCAAGTACCAAGATACACAAGCGATAGAAGAACAGAGACACACACAGTAAAGAATCATCACTAACACCCGCAGGCACGCACACACGCATGCAAGCACACACACACACACACACACCAAGATACAGAAGCACCAGAAATGCACAACAAGTTACAAAGAACCAAACACAATAACACATACCTTTGATTTTATCTCAAAAATCCTCAAACATACATCAACCCACACAAACACACACTCTGTCTGTCTGTCTGTCTGTCTGTCTGTCTCTCTCACACACAAACACACACAAAAACACACACAAAAAGCACACACAAACACTGAAGGCCTACAAGTATCGAGATACACATCATATTACAAAGTCTTAAAACCCGCAAGACAAGACAAGACAAGACAAGACTCGTCTAAGACTATCCCCAAGGCACAAGCATTTATAATCGCATACCTTGACACAAAACAATCAATACTCAACTATTGAGGCAGATTTAGCCACCACTGAAAGACGAAACACTACAAGACAACAACACCAACACCGCCACCAACAACAACAACAACAATGTAATCACAAATCATATTTAACGTAAACAGCTCGACAACTGTGATGAAGAATCATCTCTGAGGAGCATCCTGAGCAACACGCTCACCATTTAATGTTCCTTTCTATTCTACGTCAAACATAAAATCTATTCGTATAAAGGTGCAAAGAGATTCCTTGCCGCACGTAAGGCTTTACAGTCATTTTATTCGATAAAAAATCCATTTTCCTGAGAGAAAAAACACATCAAAAGCAATGAATAAAAACGGAGAACTCGTGAAAACAGATGGATATCTCCCATGTAGTGATGTGAGCGTGAAATATTTCATTTGAAATATTTCATTTCTGACAGTTTTTTTTAAAATATTTCAACGCCAAAAAAAACCGTTTTTTTTACTATTTTTTTTTACATCTCTAGCTGACGATGACAACAAAGATGGTGACATGGACGATGATGAATAACAATGAGGAAATCTTGTAACTGATAGATTTTAGCAATATAATTACTATTAAGGCGTTAAAAAAATGCTGTGTTTCCGGTAACCCGACGGACCCTCTTTTTTGGCCGCGACCCAAAAAATTTTGTAAAAAAATTTTACTAAAAAAAAAATTTTCAAAAAAATTTAACTTTTTTTTTAAATAAGTTTTTTTACATTTGTATTGACATAACAGAAAAGACGTCAACAAAATGAAATTAATAGGACTGTTTTCTAGAGCAGTTTTAGGTGCAGACAGTCGCGAAATAGGCAGTTTATACTTGCTTAGAACACGTACTTTGTTGCAGCGTGCAAAAAAGACTAGCGGCCCGTAGCGGGGTATACTTTTTCGGACAGTCACTGCATAAAAATATTTTACCAAAATAAAAATACTTTCCGACCTACCGACCCAATTTTTTTTAGCTCTGTTACCGGAAACACAACATTTTTTTTACGCCTAATGATGGTTTACTCTGTCTGACTGACAGTACTATAATACTATTTATGTTTGTGTTCTAAGTTCTGTTCTTAGAACTTTTTGTAAAATTTTGTTTGCCGGATTATTATTGAGTCTAGTTGACATAGTATTTGTGATTTATAATTTGTCTTGTAAAGTCACTAAAGTGTTTCGAATTCTATACGATTGACTGTGTCCTAGGCTAGCAGAATTTAGCTAAAATCACATTTATTTCATTTATGACTAAACAAGTGATTAATAATAAATTATGTTAAGCATAACAATGAACAATAACATCTACTTTATTAGATCAAACTGTAATTTGTGACATTTGGTGAATAAAATATGTTTTTCAACATACAATGTAACTCTCATAAAAGTCATTCTTAAAAACAGGTAATTAGAAATAAATTGAGTATCTCGAGGATGGTCATCACTAACACAATAATGCATATAATATGAGAAATAAAATAAACTATTATTATGGAACTTGTAATTAGTTGTAAAATGTAAAGAAAAAAATAATTTCAAATGTTTCAAATAAAACTGAAATATTTCAAATAAAACTGAAATATTTCATTGAAATATTTCAACGCCAAAAAAACATGTTTTTTTACATCTCTACTCCCATGCAACTCATTGAATATATCATTCCCGTTAAAACTCACTGTTGTTTGAAGGCTATGAATTGTAACACATGACTACTCATAATATAATTTCTTCCTACCCGGCAGACCGTTATCTAACCACAGCATATTGACTGACTGTTGGCATCCAACAAAAACCATAACAATTAAAGAATTCAGTACATGTATAATTGTTGTTGTATATCACATATCGCCCATCCTTGTTCCTTGTTTATAATTCTATGCCATTCAGAAACTGTGAACAGCATTTTATATTCAACTGCCAACTCAGCTTGGGAATCTGTTGGTAGGGCTGAGCGTGTGTGGGTGCGTAAGCTGTCAAACCATTTAATGATTAAAGGATTAAATTTTAATCCTTAAGCCCTTGCGAACTGGCAAATCATCGGTCCTATTAATGACACTTAAACAGCAATGTGGAGCTAGTGCAGAGTTTACAAGAAGGGGGCAGGGTGTGGAAGGAGTCGGACCTATTATTAAATAGCAGTTGCATTGCAGTGTATTGTTTATATGTATTCAGTAACCGTAGAGCTAAAGTTTTATGGTGCTGTAAACTGATATAGCGCCAATATATTGCAATGAATTACAGGTGAGGACCACTCAACCACCAGTAATGTAATACAAAGCAAAGTAAGGAGTGGTAAGGCATGCGCGTGTATAATTATGTATGTATGCACTATGCATGCATTTATATATCATGTATGTAATGTATGAATGCATGTATGTGCATTATGTTAGTGAATGTATGTGTGAAAGTATGCATCTATGTGCATATGCATATGTCTTTGCATGTTTGCAATTTGTACATGTACATATGTATTTGGGTACACATTTCAACATTTGTATATACCATCTTCAAAAAATTTCCCAAACATGCAGATGATGATGACAGCCAGGTTTCTTCACCAACTTAACAAGCATTGGCACAATCCAAACCCACAGATAGACAGACAGACAGACACAAACACACAGACAGACACAGACATGCACACACAGACATACACATGCAGACAGACAGCCATACTCACAAAGGACACACACAAACAGACAGACTGACATACGCAAACAAACAGGCAGACAAACATACAAAAAGACTGACAGACACCGAAATAGATAGACGCACAGACAGACAGATCTACTGAAGTGGGTTGTTACAGGATAGCCTTGTACAATGTACATGTTCATCCTCGCCTAGCTGGGTATAATAATAATAATAATAATAATAATAATAATAATAATAATAATACTAATAATAGTAATAATAATAATAATAATAATAACAATAATAATAATAATAATAATAATAACTTGGCACTGCGTTGTGTGAAAAGCACACATGCAAATGCGGCGCCATAGTCGAATCCAATGGACTGCACGGATTCTCTTGCAACAAAGGAGCGGGAAGACAGCAACGTCACGGGATGATCAACGACGTGCTTTGGCGTGCATTTGCAAGAGCCAAGATACCGGCCATTAAGGAGCCTAGTGGTCTCTGCCGATCTGATGGAAAAAGGCCAGACGGAGTTACCATTATTCCCTGGCACAGAGGTCTTTGCTTGGCGTGGGATGTTACGGTACCGGACACTTTCGCAACATCGTACAGACATTTAACTGCAGAAATTGCAGGTGCCGCGGCAGAAAAAGCAGCCCGCAATAAAGAGAAAAAATATGCAGAAATAACAAGAACGCATCATTTCGTCCCTGTTGCAGTCGAAACAGCAGGAAGTTGGGACACTGATTCTCTTGAGTGTGTTCAAGAAGTAGGAAGAAAGATATCAGCAGCCAAAAGTGACCAGCGTGAGACGAGCCATCTGTTTCAGCGTCTTTCAGTCGCCCTACAAATAGGCAACTCGTTGTCCGTTTTGGGTACAATAGACTCGATCAGTCAAGACACCTGGAGGTCTTGGACTGAATGACTATGACTGTTGAACAGGAGCATTTCCATTAGCCTGTATGACTTTTCAGTTTCTTTTGAAAAAATAAATGTGTGTTATAATAATAATAATAATAACAATATAAGGTATAATATGATGTGTCCTGGCAATGATACGTTGGCCATCTGCTGGGCATAAGTTTAGTAAACAAAACAAGTATAAGAACTGGCCTTCCACGCATCTACTGCCTCGCTCCATGAGTCGCTCCATGAGTAGGTAGGAGGATGAGGAGGAGGAGGAGGCTGGTGGCTCTCAGCCAATCCATCCTCATCTCTGTACTCCTTCCAGGATCTCGCGCAGCCTCTGCAGCTGTGGCTGGTCGAAGAAGCAGCGTTGGCCAACAACAACATGATCCATGTGCAATGCTGCTATGCATCCATTGCCTAAGTTCTCATTTCCAGACTACTCAACGAAAGGAAGAACTCAACGAAAAGAAGAACAAGGTCAATGGATACAAAGCGTCAGCAACGATGTTTTCTCTCAGCTGTGCTAGGGTGCCATAAAAATCGTCGTAATACTTTAAAATTTGTATGTGCACTTGTTATAGTGCATCGCCTGCATCATATACCCTTTAATATATTACTAGACTAAAATTTGTTTATATGTGCACTTGTTAAGTGCACAATCCAAGCAAAATGTCGGAGTAAATACAAGCAGAGTTCAGTTCCACGGGAGCTACACCCAGGACAACAAGGCTTCTATAGGTATATATGCCCCCTTTGCTGTAATATTCGTTCAGTAATAAAAACCGGCAAGTATGCAGTAAGATTACACGATACATAATTATTATAGTGTACACCATATAGGCAAATGGGATGGATATATAACAGAGCAACATTTGGCATATAACATTGGGCGGCTGGGCATCATACATGATGATTGACGGAAGACAGCATAGATTTGTTTGTTACTACCCATCCCTCCCTGCCAAATGGCTTGCATCAGAAAACTGATGATTATTATGGTGATTATGAGATGTGACATAAGTTGAGATAAACATGGCGGTCGCACTACAAAGTAGCAATCGCTTATCAATCTCGCCAAAGTCTTTTAAGCTGACAAATCTGCTGCAATGTTCCATCCATCACAGATAGTACAGGGTTCCAGGTTCCATGATGGGTTCCAGGTTCCATGATGGGTTCCAGGTTCCATGATGGGTTCCAGGTTCCATGATGGGTTCCAGGTTCCATGATGGGTTCCAGGTTCCATGATGGGTTCCAGGTTACATGATGGGTTCCAGGTTCCATGATGGGTTCCAGGTTACATGATGGGTTCCAGGTTCCATGATGAGTTCCAGGTTCCATGATGAGTTCCAGGTTCCATCGGTTGATGGTGTTCCATGGCTGCTCTGAAACAGTGGAACCCACAGCCTGGGTTCTGTCCACTCTGCAAGTTCTCTAAATTGTCATTGAGGTCTGCGATGTTAAACATTCATTTCTTGTTGACTACGACTTCTGCACAGTCTATCTTGGGGGGGGGGGGGGGTTCTGCATACATCATATATCCTATCTTGAGAAATCGGGTCTCCTTCCATCCCACCAGTCTGGCTATAGGGCTAATCACTCTACGGAAACAGCCCTTCTTTCCATGCTTTCTGATATTTACTCTGCTGTTGACAAGTCTCAAGTCACTCTTTTGGCTCTCTTCGACGTCTCTGCAGCCTTTGACATGGTTGATCATGAGATTCTCTTGCAACGACTTGAAACATCCTGCGGACTCAAGGGTTCTCCTCTCCTTTGGTTTCGGTCCTACCTGTCTGATCGCACCCAAATGATCATCTCTGGTGACTCTAGGACTCAGTGGGTCCCTGTTGTCTTGGGTGTTCCTCAGGGTTCTGTCCTAGGCCCACTCCTTTTCATCCTTTACACGGCTGGTATTACCTCTCTTTTTCCTGGCCACTCTGCAACTGGCCACCTTTTCGCTGATGATGTCCAAGCCTATGTCCATGGACCCTCTTCTGCTCAACTCCTTCTTGCAGGTCGAATTGATGCTCTATCACAAGATCTTCATCTGTGGATGTCATCTAATCGTCTTTCTTTGAACTCTTCCAAAACCCAGTTGATTTGGTTTGGCACTCCTCAACAGCTTCAAAAACTTTACTACACACTGCTCTCTCAAACTTTTCCTCACTTCAACTTCTCCTCCAGTGTTCGTGACCTAGGTGTCACCCTAGATAGTTCTCTTACTTTCACTGAGCACATTGCCAATCTTACTCGCTCTTCCTACTTCCAGCTAAGGCGTCTCAGGGCTATTCGCAAATCTGTCACATCTTCGATCTTTACCTCAATTGTTCATGCTTTTGTCTGTTCTCGGCTTGACTATTGTAATTCTGTTCTTATTGGTCTACCCAAGGTTCGCCTAGCTCCTCTGCAATCTGTACTCAATGCTGCCGCTAGGCTCATTGCCCGCCTTCCTCGATTCTCCCACATTTCTTCATTCATGACTGAACAACTTCACTGGCTTCCTTTCTCGACCCGTATACAATTTAAGGTCCTAATTTTGGTCATCAAGTCTCAAATGGGTCTTGCTCCGAAGTATCTGTGTGATCAGATACTTCGCCCCCCTTCTGCCACTTCGCTGCGTCCTCTTAGGTCCTCTGATCGGCTTGACCTCTTTGTCCCGCGAGTCAGGACCGCCATGGCGCAATCCAGATCATTTGCTTGCATTGGTCCCTCTCTATGGAATGGGCTTCCCCCATCAGTTCGCTCTGCCATCCTCTCTGGTAGTGTATCCTCATCTTTCTCTCGTCTAAAAACTTGCCTTTTTTCTCGGAGATGAACGCACTGGGAGCGCTTCTGAAAGGCTCTTGCTGCAAGAAGCGCTTTATAAATTGTCAGATAAGATAAGATAAGATCATATTACAGAATTTGAATCAAGTTTTATTCATTTAATTAATTAACTAGCAACTTCTATTGTGCCGGTATATAAAGGATGCTGATGAGCACACCCTATATACTATAGCACCAATCCAAGAAAGCTACACAGAAGAGCTCCCAGTCAAGTCACTGCGAAATACAACAGACTTGAGAAATTTATGAAACAAAGTTTGATTGGTCAGATGTAATAAACGACATGTAATGGTTCCTATGGTTTGCTGGCGTCGTTCCCCCTTCATTATTCACGCTTAGGACTGGCAATACCAGAGTACAGGCAGTGGAAAAGTACCTCAGATAACTTAATTATAGCAATTACCTAACAGGCAATTAGGAAGTTTCCAGATGAGACAGTGTCGCATGACCAACACTCTTCCGGATGTCACAAGTTACCTAAGGTGGCCTTCCCCCACCCCCTCTCCACCCCCACCCCTACCCCCTCCCCACCAGCAATTCTACCCTAAAAACAATCCCCCGTGCCTTGGACCAGCGGGTGAAGAAGAAGACCGAATCGAGGCGGCACACATCTCGGACATCATCACTCGTCATTCTCTCCTGAGTTTTCAACGTCTGTGGTAATTGAAAGCCGAAGCAATTAAGGTACATGTATAGAAACCGAGACTGTCTCATAATAATTATTGACTTTTGTTCTCTAAAGCAGTGAGCTGTGTGGTGAGTGGTCGGCTGCCTAGTTGGCTCGCTGGTTCTTTGGTTGGCTCGCTGGTTCTTTGGTTGGTTCGCTGGTTCTTTCGTTGGCTCGCTGGTTCTTTGGTTGGTTCGCTGGTTCTTTCGTTGGCTCGCTGGTTCTTTGGTTGGCTTGCTGGTTCTTTCGTTGGCTCGCTGGTTCTTTCGCTGGTTCGCTGGTTCTTTGGTTGGCTTGCTGGTTCTTTCGTTGGCTCGCTGGTTCTTTCGCTGGTTCGCTGGTTCTTTGGTTGGCTCGCTGGTTCTTTGGTTGGCTCGCTGGTTCTTTGGTTGGCTCGCTGGTTCTTTGGTTGGCTCGCTGGTTCTTTGGTTGGCTTGCTGGTTCTTTCGTTGGCTCGCTGGTTCTTTCGTTGGCTCGCTGGTTCTTTCGTTGGCTTGCTGGTTCTTTCGTTGGCTCGCTGGTTCTTTCGCTGGTTCTTTGGTTGGCTCGCTGGTTCTTTGGTTGGCTCGCTGGTTCTTTGGTTGGCTCGCTGGTTCTTTTGTTGGCTCGCTGGTTCTTTGGTTGGCTCGCTGGTTCTTTCGTTGGCTCGCTGGTTCTTTGGTTGGCTTGCTGGTTCTTTCGTTGGCTCGCTGGTTCTTTCGCTGGTTCGCTGGTTCTTTAGTTGGCTTGCTGGGTCTTTGGTTGGCTCGCTGGTTCTTTGGTTGGCTCGCTGGTTCTTTCGTTGGCTCGCTGGTTCTTTGGTTGGCTTGCTGGTTCTTTCGTTGGCTCGCTGGTTCTTTCGTTGGCTCGCTGGTTCTTTCGTTGGCTTGCTGGTTCTTTCGTTGGCTCGCTGGTTCTTTCGCTGGTTCTTTGGTTGGCTCGCTGGTTCTTTGGTTGGCTCGCTGGTTCTTTGGTTGGCTCGCTGGTTCTTTTGTTGGCTCGCTGGTTCTTTGGTTGGCTCGCTGGTTCTTTCGTTGGCTCGCTGGTTCTTTGGTTGGCTTGCTGGTTCTTTCGTTGGCTCGCTGGTTCTTTCGCTGGTTCGCTGGTTCTTTAGTTGGCTTGCTGGGTCTTTGGTTGGCTCGCTGGTTTTTTGGTTGGCTCGCTGGTTCTTTGGTTGGCTCGCTGGTTCTTTGGTTGGCTCGCTGGTTCTTTGGTTGGCTCGCTGGTTCTTTAGTTGGTTCATTGTTGGGTTGACTGATTTGTTCGTTGGCTGGCTAACTGGTTGGCTCAGTTGGTTAGGTAGCTGATTGATTCTATTGATGACTGACTGGCTTGTTAGCTGATTCTTTTAGTATGTTGACAGACTGGTTGGCTGGTTCATTGACTGGCTGGATAGTTCCTTGGCTGGCTGTCTGGTTGGTTAGCTAACTACTTGGCTGGTTGGTTGGCTAGATGCTCGTTGGCAGTCTGGCTGGCTCGTTGGCTGGATGGTTGGTTCTTTGGCTGGCTGAGTGGCTGGCTGACTGGCCATAGATGACTGCGTGCCGTGGAGACCGCCAAAGCAATTGCGATTTGGCATTTAGTATTCCGAACCATCGATGTTTAATGGACAACTTGGACGCAGAGAGCAGGAGCATGAGCAGGTCTACAAAAGACGGGAGCAGTAAGAGAGGACGAAGAGTGAATAGGAGAGGAAAAATAGGAGGAGTATGAGAAGGGGAAAAGGCGGAGGCGGAGGAAAAGCACAAGAGAAGAAGCGGACGATGAAGGAGAGGAGGAGGAGGAGCAGGAGGAGAAGGAGGAGGAGAAAGGTCTGTTGTCGTGATCCTTGGCAGATCAGAGAACGAAAACTGAACGCGAACGCATCTCACGTTTGTTTTCTTTGGCTTGGCCGACAGACAAAAAATTAAACGGACAGACAAACAGATACACAGGCAGACAGACAGACAGACAGACATACAGACATAAGCACAAATATCTGTCTATACTACATGCGGACATGCAGAGAGACAGAGATAAAGGCGGAGAGAGATAAAGTTATAGGAGGGCGACATCAGCTGGGGTCATGAGGAGATGGGGAAGTGTAGGAATAGGATGTAGAGGGAGGAGGAGTGGGAGTAGGAAGAGGTCAGATGGCAGGACAGAAGAAGGAAGGTAGGAATGGAGAAGGGAAGGGATGCAAGATCCGAAGAGAAAGATAAGAATGCGGGAGAGCAGAGGAGGGGGGTCGAAGCTGGAGGAAGAAATGACGAAATAGGAAAGGGGGAGTGCAAGGAAGAAAAAGAGAAGTAGCAGAAAGAGGATACGAGAAGGATAAAGGTTGGAAGATGGTTTGGTAAACAGAGCGAAAGACTGACAGAAAGAGAGAGACAGAAAGATAAAGGAGGAGTAGGAGGAGGAAGAGGAGGAGGAGGAGGAGGAGGAGGAGAGGGAGGAGGAGGAGAAGTAGGAGGAGCAGGACGAGGAGGACGAGGAGCAGGAGGAGAATGGTCTACGAGGACAGACAGACAGACAGAGAGGCAGAGACATACAGATAAAGAGACAGACAGACAGATGCAGACAGACGGAATAAGTGTTGGGAGGCAGCAAGACAGTAGGCAGATGGTGATGATGATGATGCAGAGGCGGCAGTGCACGAAGCACCCGAGGACGAGGAGTGTATGGAGGAAGAGGAGGTAGGAGGAAGAGAAGGAGGACGGAGGAGAAAGAGCAGGGAGGACGAAGAGGGGAGCGGATGAAGAGGAGGGAGGATGTAGGAGGATGAGGCTGACTACGAGGGCGTTTCTTTGGCAAAGACCGCGGTCTGAAATATGATAAACTGCTGGCTGCAGGGATCAGGATGCTAATCGCTTCCTACGCATATGCAGCAGTGTCTCTGTCTCTGCCTGTCTCTGTCTGTCTGTCTGTCTGTCTGCATCGTCTGTCTGTCTCTCTACTCAGTGTATTATGCATCGTCCTTCTATCTCCTCCTTATATCATGTCTATGTTATGCTTCCTATACTCTTCCCGTGCCTTCCCCTCTTTCAATGACCGAGCATCCTCCTTCTATGTCTTCCACAAACATTGATCCTCCAATGCCTCCTCCTCCTATTATGTCTCGTCCTCATATGCTTCCTCATTTTCAATCTCGCCTCATATTATGTGCCTCATTCTACTCCTCCTCATATGTCTCTTCCTCTCCAAACTAATCCTCCTACACATTTTCCTCCTATATGCCACCGTTTCTCCTCCTTCTCTTCCTCTTCCTATGCCTACTCCTCATCCTAATCCTCTCCTCATATGCCTTTTCATCCCGAAATTCCTCCTTTTCCTCCTTCTTCCCCTATATGCCACCTTTCCTCTTTCTCTTCCTATTATGCCTACTCCTCCTCCTATGCCTCCACTTCTACCAAATCCTCCTTCTCGTATGTGCATCCTCCTCCCATATGCCACCTTTCCTCTTTCTCTTCCTATTATGCCTACTCCTCCTCCTATGCCTCCACTTCTACCAAATCCTCCCTTCTCCTATGTGCATCTTCCTCCTCCTTTGTGCCTCCTTCTCCATCTCATAAGCCTTCTCTTCTTCCAAATCCTCCTCTCATATGCATCCCTTTCCTCCTCTACCACCTAACCTTCCAATTCCCCTCCTCCACCTATACATGTATGCCTCTCATATGCTTCCTTTTCTCCTTCCTCCTCCCATATGCCTCCACATCTTCCACGCTTCCTCTTCCTCCTTCTCCATTTCCTCCCATCCATTCCTCTCTTCAAAATATTCCTCCTCATGAGAAACCATCATCCGACCTATACACTCGGGAAACCAAGTGACCCGTCGGACACGTCAAGGATGCAGCAGCTCAGCGTCGGCTCCACGAAGACGGACTCACGACTGATTGGCAGCGCCCAGCATCAACCTCGACCCCCCCCCACCCAACCAACCACCCCCCCCCCCCCCAGCAAGAACTACCGAGAGAGAGAAAGAGGTCAACAAGGCCGAACGGACGCCATGTCGTAAACGTTGAATGACGCAACATAGTCTGCAGTTTTTGTATGTTTGTATGTGCACTTGCTATAGCACCCCTTCAAGCTCCCTACTCAGAGGCGCTCCCGACTACAGCGCGGACACTACATCGGAGTTTCGACCTTGGCTGAGCTACGCCGCTATATACGTTAATACGAATCACCATGGGCATTATTTAAATTAGCATTACCATTATTATTATTACCATTATTATGGGACGCATGAGGTGCAAGAAATGCCGAGAAAATGCAGTGCAATAAGAGTCCAAAATCACAATAAAAATTATGAGCACATGTTCTGGCTGAGGTGCAAAGAATTACAAGATGATACAATGCAATGTTGAAATCTACAATCATATTGTACACATTCTGAAAGGAATGTTATAATGAATATTTAGGGAATTGCAACAGTTTGCAATCAGACTGTGCACTTAGTATTAATGCAATGACGACAAGCTCCTTAGTATCTCAGTAGCAAGCTACTTCTAGGATACCTCACACACACGCGTGCACACACACAAACACACACATACACACAAACACACCCCTCCTCCTCCTACTCCTCCTCCCCTCCTCCACCTCCCCTGCTCGTTCTCTCCTCTCCTCCTCTCCCCTCCCCTCCCCCTCTTCACAGTGTTCAATCAGTGTGCCCATTTTACACCAGCTACATGGAGCATGCGTATACAACATAACTTTTGGATTAGAGAAATGTGGACCATCATCATCATCAGCAGCAGCAGCAACAGCATCATCATCATCAGCAGCAGCATCATCATCAGCAGCAGCATCATCAGCAGCAGCATCATCATCATCAGCAGCAGCAGCAGACAGTCGGCATGGCATGTCTTTTTAATCATCGCTAGAACCGGAACCGACATATGTATACTTCTTCATCAGACTTCCTTGTTTCGCTTCGTGTTTCACAAAAAATATACACGAAAAATATACAATATTCGTCTTCTACTCTGTCGTGCAGGTTTCGTATACAGTGCATGATAAAGCCCTGAAAAATTGATGGCTTCCCTAATGGTTCTCGTAAAAAAAAGACACCGCGGCTCTCCACTCTCGGCTGCAGGATGTAATAACGGCATTACTGATAGCTGAATATCAACAATAGGACTGAACCCCATACATCAAACAAAACTAATTTACCAACAGTAAATTCAGGAAGGAGCCTTCAGATAATGCAAGGAATTGTCTGTTGTAGGAGAGAGAGCTCTGTGTTTTACGACTAGGATTAATTAGCTAAAAATTGCTAATCAAATAGGATTAGAATAATAATTATATTAGCATTAGGCAACATTGGCTAATTGAATAGAATTGGATCTTTGTCTAATGAATTAGAAGATGGATTATAATCAAATCAATTACCAATCCATGGTAGAAATGAAAGAAGAAAGTAAATAATTAGATAAAATATTTAATGATATTTTAGCCTGTCATTATATAGCAACAACAATTTAATAAATTTAACAACTTAATAGTAAAGTAATAATAACAATAATAAAGATGATCATCATATTAATATTAATAATAATAATATAAAATAAAATATAAAGCTTTAACGGTGTGGCTTTCGCAGGATCTTTTGTTGACCATATCTTCGTTATATAATAATAATAATAATAATAGTAATTGTCACAAGTCTTTTCCCTCTTCTTCTCTACGTGTGACCTTCAGTCTCTTCGGAAGCTTCTTCGTATAAGTTCGTGGTAGCGTAGGCCTATCCCTAGATAACTGTTTCATTAGCTAAATGGCTAGGTTAAAGAATCTACAGTCTTTCACTGTTTTGTTAACCAACAACGACGACGTGTTTAACTCTTCTTATTATACTCCAAAATCCGATATAAAGTAAAACGATCAGCAACAACACAACAATGACTACACTTGCGTTATCATAACAACTACACGACTACTATCTTCATCAGTCTACTCTATCGCAACTCAACAACAACTCTTACAGCCTATCTCAACGGCTCTCAACACGCAACTCTCCTTCTTCACTTCCACTCCCTTCTTGTACAATTAACGTACGCTCGTCTAGACGTCACGTGCTGTCCAGACAATCACCTGTGCGGACGCCGCGCGGCAATTTGCACCTGGCCTACTTACGTCGCTGTACGACAATCGGCGTGCACTGATTAAATTAGCTGACATTACCTCCTTCCTTTCTTTTGAAGAGAGCTAATTAATCTTAAAAATTAGCGAACGTATAATGCTTAAACTAAATACAAACAATTCGTATACTAAATGCAATCACAAAATACCTTATACTACAATCTCGATAAGCAGTCTGCTACTACATTCAACTTTCCTTTCTTATAGTTCAACAGAATGTCAAAATTTTGCAATGATAAAGACCATCTGACTAACTTAGCAGACTTCGACATTGACTCAGTCAAATAAACTAAAGGATTATGATCAGTGAACACATTAATTTTGGAACCAATAATGATTTCTTTCAATTTGTTTAAAGCCCATATGATTGCATAGGCTTCCTTCTCAATCGTCGCCCATCTCCTCTGGGTATCTGTCAGCTTCTGGCTGATAAATGAAACGGGACGTTCTATCCCCTCATCGTCCACTTGTGACAGCACAGCCCCCACAGCAAAATCACTGCTATCACAGTACAAATTAAATGGTTTGCCAACCTCGAACATGTACAGAATAACATTCGATAAAACAATTTCTTTAAGAGAATCAAAAGATTTCTGGTGGTCCTGAGTCCAAATAATGTTCTCAGGTGTCTGCTTGCTAGTTAAATCTGTCAATGGTTTAGCAATCTCAGCAAAATTACAAATAAATTGTCTGTAGAAACCAAAGAATCCTAACATTTGCTTCACTTGCTTCTTCGTTTCAGGGTTTTTTAAATTAATCAAACTGTCAATCCTATCTGGATTCATCATCTTCTTCCCTGATCCTATGAGGTGACCGATGAATTTCACCTCACTCTTACCAAACACACATTTCTTCAAGTTCAAGGTTACATTATGCAGTCTTATTTGTTTCAAAAACAATTCTAAATGTTTCAAATGAATGTTCCAATCATCAGAATGTACTGCAATGTCATCAACATAGGGTTCAGTAAATGCATCAATCGGTTGCAAAATCATGTTTATGGCTTTTACAAAAGTCCGTCCAGAGTTAATCATTCCAAAAGGGACACGTGTAAATTCGTACAGTCCATTATGGGTAACGAATGCGGTTTTCCATTGGTCGGATTTCTTCACCGGACAAGTCCAGTAAGCACTGCGACAGTCCAAGACGGAAATAAACTTGGATTTCCCGACTTTGCTCAGCACATCGTTGACGATCGGCATGGGGTATCGACAATTTTCAGTATATGAATTCACGTACCTGTAGTCGCACGCGAGTCTCAAGGATCCGTCCTTCTTCTTGACGATGACCAGCGGACTTGCCATTCTGCTCGACGACGGCTGAATGATGTTTGCTTTCAGCATCTCTTGTATTTGTTTGTCCACTTCTGCGCGGTATATCAACGGTATTCGATAAGCCGTGAACTCCTTCTCTCGAAAGTCTGGTCTCAGCACCACTTCGTGTTCTACCAATGTACATAATCCAGGTTTGTCCGAAAATCTGTCTGCATATCGGTTCAGTACATCCAGTAGCTGTTTCTGTTGCTCGCTCGTAAGATGTCCGATCTGTTCATAGTCCAATTGCAGCGATTTCTGTGTCGTCTCTGCATGGTCTTCTTTCAATGGTAGCTCTACCACTGATCCGAATTCGTCGTCCTCTTCCACGATGAGACCACACGATAATGTTCTTGCGATGAACTTCCTCATTTTGTTGGCAGGGACGATTCGTCGGCCGTTTTCATTCATGTCCACCAGATACGAATACTTGGATCTTCTTTGTAGCACTGTACATGGACCATGCCATCGTGAGATCAATTTATTGGTTGACGTTGGATACAGGACGATGACGTTTTCTCCTGGTTCGAATTCTTTATCCTTGGCCCTCTTGTTGTATTGACTGGCGTATTGTTTTTGCTTTTCCTCTGCACAATTCTCAGCAAATATCAAAGCTTTCTCCATGTCTGCTCTTAAGTTCTTCAGGTACTTTGCTGGTTGTACTCCAATGTTTGGCGGTAGATTTATTTCTTTGGTCCAGCTTTCCTTTAAGATAGTTAATGGTCCTCTTGGCATTTTTCCATACACCAGCAGATATGGTGCCACTCCTGTCGTTGCGTTAGGAACTTCTCTCAATGCCCATACGGTAAACGGAATGATTTTATGCCACTGTCTTGGATTTTCCACAATGACATGATGTACCATCTTCTTGAACGTCTGGTTCCATCTCTCGACTAATCCGGCTGCCTCTGGATGCCCCGGTGAATCGAATCGTGGACAGCATCCCATCAATTTCAAAAATTCTCTTGTAAGACTGGCTGTAAAATTCGTGCCTCTGTCGCTGGTGATCACAGACGGCACCCCCACGTCAATGAAAAGCTTCATCAAAGCTTCGCACACAGCCTTAGCAGTCAATGACTTCAGCAAGAAGATTGTCGGCCATCTTGTACATGAATCCACTATGCACAAGCAATACTTATGCCCAGCTGCTGACTTCGGTTCTATTGGGCCTACCACGTCCATAGTCATCCGTCGGAATGGAACATCTTCCCTTGGAATTGGTGTAATCGGCACTCGATCCATCACCAAACTTCGTGCCTTCAGCTGACACTTCTCACAGGACTTACAAAATTTCACCACGTCTTGACGCATCTTTGGCCAGACAAAGGACAACTTGATTCTCTCTCGTGTCTTCTCTTCTCCCAAGTGTCCGCCAAATACTGACTCGTGAGCTAATTCCATTACTTGAATTCTTCTCTCTTTCGGTAACACCAACTGATACACAAGCTGATCCAGCATTTGATGCTTCTTATACAGCAATCCATTCACCACGATAAACTCTGATCCTTGGTCTTCAGCGATCCTCCACCACGATTTCAGTGACTCGTCATTTCTCTGCTGCTCCTCGAATTTCTTCGCATCTTCCAGCTGTCTTTCATCGTTCGAATTCTCTGTGAACAAGTCCCTCATACTTGTCTCCAGTTCAGCGTCGCTTCCGGAATCTTCACTATCATTTCGTTCACATGCAGCCATCTCTTCTTCAGTTTCATTGTTCTCAGATGTTGTTCTTTCGTCATCTTGAATGCTGAGTTCATCTTCGCTATCCGTGTCATCTTCTTGCGAACTTTCGTTTATCGTTTCATCTTCTCCGTCTTCGACTTCTGCTCTCCGACTTTGTGCTCTTGTAGTCACATTCGCTTGTAGCTCTCCTTGCAATATACTGATTGGTGGAACCTCTTTCAGTTCTGCAATTATCTCTGGATGTAGCAGGAACTTTTCTGGATTTTCTTTACACAGTTCTGCTGAAATGCTGGCACACACTAAAGTTAAATATGGCGCGATATTTATTGTCCTGTCCTCTGTAGCTGCTCCTTCGTTACGACCGCTCATCCGCACTTCGATTTTCACCAACTTAGCTGGAATCGGCTCTCCAGCTACACATTGCAAATGAACTCTGCCGATTTCTTCTACTATCGTTCCTTTCAGTAGTTCCTCGTTGATTACTGGTATCTCGGTCCCCGAGTCAATCAACGCCTCGACTTGCACAGGCTGCCCATCAGTCCCACGTATCTCCACATTTACATGCTGCAACGATATCTTCTTTATGCGTTGACACTCCTCTTTACTTTTTGTTTCTCGACAACTTTCTGCAATGGAAGTAGTCTTTATCGCTTCTTTCAGTATGGTGAACTGCGGCGTACACTTCATCACTGACTTTACTTCTGTTTCTTGGTTGCATTGTTCTTCCCAACCAGGAGGTGCATTTATCACTTGTATCTGGTTTACTCGAAGATTTTCTGCACTTCTGCTAAAGTTCTTCCTCAGATTTGCCGCTCCTGGTGCTTGGCAATGTTTTATTAGGTGTTTATCAGAATTGCAATTGTGGCAACGCTTCTTGATAAAACTTCTTTGCTCCTTGTTCTCCCACTTGTTGTACGGCGTGTAAGATGCATTACTTTCTGTTGGGCGTCCCAGCGGCGGAGTTCGATTGTAGGCTTGTCTGTCCCACGTTGACTGTTATTTATCTTGCGACCACTGCTTTCCAGAATAATCATCTTTCTTTGCATCATTACTCTTGGCTTGGCTTCCGGTGTCTTTGCTATCCTTGTTCCACTTGGGTTGCTTTGGACTATTGTCCCATGCTTCAAATTTCGGTTTGTCTTGGAACATCACACCAATCCGATTGTTTACATGTATATCTGCGAGATCTGCAACATTACTAGCTTCCAAGCATTCTGTGCCCTCTTTTGCTAAGACAAACTGCAGTGGACCTGGTGGTAAACATTCTTTCAGCTTATCCGCCACTAACAAATCAAACAGCTTCTCGTAGTCTTTGTCCACTCGTCTACTTCGGACATAATAATTCAACAGGTTCTTCAGCCTAGCCGTGAACATCGTATACGTTTCTTCGGCTGTCTTCTTGGCATCTGCAAACCTTGACCTGTACTCACGAGCTGTTAACTTGAATTCCTTCAACAAATGCTCTTTCACTGCATCGTATTTATCTAAATTCTCAAATGACAATCGATTCAATACCGTTCGCGCTCTCGGGGTCATCAATGGCAACAACAATTTCACCCAGTACTGCTTTTCCACAGCGAAGCTATTGAATGCATTCTCCACGGTCTCAAAATATAATGGCACTTCCATCATATCATACGGCATCTTAGGCAATACATGC
This sequence comes from Lumbricus rubellus, assembly GCA_945859605.1. Classification (NCBI taxonomy): domain Eukaryota; kingdom Metazoa; phylum Annelida; class Clitellata; order Crassiclitellata; family Lumbricidae; genus Lumbricus; species Lumbricus rubellus. The sequence goes on along the minus strand of OX243811.1, from coordinate 4,346,580 downwards.
TTCATGGCATCACCAATCTTCTTGATCTTGGACACCATTGTCTCACTTTCTCTGAGCCTAATCTGTTCTGACACTTCTCGGCTCTTACGATCATCTTCGTCTCTCTTCTTCAGTCGATCTTGATCTTCGATTCTCCGCAGTTCTTCCTGTTCTATCTTCTGTTGTAATAGTTCTAACTGCTTTCTGCGTTCTTCTTTTTCAATGGCCATTTCTTTAAGTTGAGCCTCCTTGATAGCAAGTTTCTTTTGTTCTAACTGCATCTGCTCTTCTCTTTCTCTTTCTGCTTTTTCCAAATTGTCTTTTCCGGCTTGAAATTCTTCCTGACGAATTTCTTCTGCTCTCTCCAGTTCTTGTAAACGCATCTTTTCTTTTTCTTCCTCGCGAGCCTTTTTGTCCTCAATCTGCTGCTTTCGTATTTCTTCATCGCTTTTTCTTGCTTTTTCGTACTCTATCATTAACTCCGTCCGTCTCCGTTCTGATTCATCACGATCGAGTCTCATTTGTTCTAGTTGTATCTGGAACTGCTGCCTCTGCATGTCTATCTCTTGTTGTCGCAATTCTTTCTCTTCTTGCTTACGTTCTTTCTTTTCTTGGCGCCGTCGCTCCTCTTTCTCCTTCTCTTCTTGGCACCGTCGCTCTTCTTTCTCCTTCTCTTCTTGGCGACGTTCTTTCTCTTCTTGGCACCGTCGCTCTTCTTTCTCCTTCTCTTCTTGGCGACGTTCTTTCTCTTCCTGTCTACTCATCATCATGAGTTGTAGCAACGCCTCTATAGACATAGGTGGCTGTGGCTTCTCAACTGGCTTTTCTTTAGCGCCTCCAACAGCACCTTCTTCTTCAACTTCTTCCTTTGCCCAAATCTCAGCCAAAGTTCTCATCAAATGTTCCCTCGACATCTGTTCAACTTCTTCTGCGTCTACACCTGCTTCAATTAATAATTTTACTAGTCTCTCCGAAGACATCTTTTTAATAGCTGCTTGCTTTTGCTCCGTAAGTTTCTCCATCTTACTTCTTTACTTTACAGATGCTCGATAAAATAGTAGGCTACTCTTCAAATGTTTGCAATTGACTGACTTCAATTCTTTAAGCAAACTTCAATAGACAAGCAAGTTTTTCTACCTTGTAGTCGTTGTGTTGTCGTTTCTCACTGACGTACGGATGCTCGATGTATCGTTGCTTCTCCCGTGTGCTCGGCTCCTCGATAAATTCACAGCGTCCGTTCCTCCACAACGTCTGTTGATTGAATAGAATCCCTCCGTTCGTAACTACGACCGTTCTCCTGCAACTTGGATCGTTATCCTGCAACTTGGATCGTTATCCTGCAACTTGGATCGTTATCTCACCGCAACGACACCAAATGTCACAAGTCTTTTCCCTCTTCTTCTCTACGTGTGACCTTCAGTCTCTTCGGAAGCTTCTTCGTATAAGTTCGTGGTAGCGTAGGCCTATCCCTAGATAACTGTTTCATTAGCTAAATGGCTAGGTTAAAGAATCTACAGTCTTTCACTGTTTTGTTAACCAACAACGACGACGTGTTTAACTCTTCTTATTATACTCCAAAATCCGATATAAAGTAAAACGATCAGCAACAACACAACAATGACTACACTTGCGTTATCATAACAACTACACGACTACTATCTTCATCAGTCTACTCTATCGCAACTCAACAACAACTCTTACAGCCTATCTCAACGGCTCTCAACACGCAACTCTCCTTCTTCACTTCCACTCCCTTCTTGTACAATTAACGTACGCTCGTCTAGACGTCACGTGCTGTCCAGACAATCACCTGTGCGGACGCCGCGCGGCAATTTGCACCTGGCCTACTTACGTCGCTGTACGACAATCGGCGTGCACTGATTAAATTAGCTGACAGTAATAATAATAGTTAAAATTATAATAATAGTAATAATAATAATAATAATGATAATAATAATTACAATAATAACAATGATCCTTTATTGAACAATCCGGCTGACAGACCGCAACTGGTTACATCGTATAATAATAGTAATATGATAATTTAATAATAATAATAACAATAATAATAATAATAATATAATAATAATGATAATGATAATAATAATAATAAATAAATAAATAAATAATAAGGTTTCGGTGCTGCCACCGAGATTGCAGCAGATAGAAAAACTTACAAATACACTGCCATTTTGTAAGCATACACTGCTTTGTATAAGTACTGTCTGACATTGGCAGACTGGTGCCAGTATTTTAAAGCAAGACAGCATTGCATTGATCAACCACTTTGGCATCCTACTTGCATAAACATCAAGAGATAACAGAGCTACTATTTTTCTCTTTCATCACTTACCTATAACCATTCAACGCTACAGCACAATCGCTTTCTGTAGCACCTTTTCTACCAACAAAACCATCTGTGAATTTAACTACCGTAATCATTCAAGAACAGCATTTCCCTTTTTTGGAATCTGGAGAAGTCATAAATTTTGTGAAGAAAATGATGATAATGATGATGATGAAGACGATGATGATGATGATGACGACGACGATGATGATGTGATGATATGTATATATGTATATGATCATTTATATAGCGCCTTAACACGAATCTCACAAAGAAGACCACCACGACGACGATGATGATGACGACGACGACGATGATGATGATGGTAAAAATAAATTCAAGTAACGTCAGTCCCTCCAGGTAACAAATATTGTTAGATAAATCTAAACATCTGAAAATCAAATGGCAAATACACTCGGTATGGAAGTGGTTCATGAAAGAAGAGTTTTAGCCAAAACGAAAGATTGCACTCCAATCCTTTGCTTTGCACCTGAAGCATATGAAAAATTTATGAGTTATCTCACATAAATCTAAGCTTGTATTTCCTTAGTTTCTTCCTTGTTTAGAACTGTGCGACATTAGAACGTTGATTGAAATGATAATTGTGTACTAGGGGCCTGGTTAGCATAAGCTTTTTGCTTTTTTCCAGGCTTCCTGTTGCCCAGTGATTTTTCTGTTTCTGCTGTACTATACTTATTTTACTTCTGGTGCAATAAAGAAAAAAGATAAAGATAATCCACCTCAAGTCCAGTGATACCGCTCCTTGGCTTTTTTCCCAAGATCTTGGCTTTTTCAATCGTATCTTGGGATATTGGCTTTTTTTCAAAGGACCTTGGCTTTTTTACTTGGCTTTTTTTCTGCCCACTAAATGACAATAATCTTAGCAATAATCCACTAAATAGCAATAATTTAAGCAATAATCCACTAAATAACAATAATATTAGCAGTAATAATACAACTATGGCAGCGGCTCCATCTACTGACTAGGATTTATCCGACTTATTATTATTCTCTGAACGTTTATTTCTCAAAACTAGCGCACTATGTTCCAAAATGTCGTTAGTATGTTAGAAAATCAGCGAACGGAACCAATTATCAACAATTTAACATACATTAATTTCAGGATTAATTATACATAATTTCATAAACACCACAATTTATCGGATAAAATAGCTTCTATTGAAGAAAATAGGTGACATAATAGTCCATAATTATTAACTTGGCTTTTCTTGGCTTTTTTTAGGACCCCATCTTGGCTTTTCTTAAAATTTGGAGCGGTATCACTGCTCAAGTCGCTGCGTAAGGACCTTGGGCAAGTCCTTCACTCGCAATTGCTCAGTGCTTCGGCGTGAAACTCCGATGCAGTGTCCACGCTGCATTCGGTAGCGCCTCTGAGTAGAGAGAGCTTGAAGGGGCGCTACAACAAGTGCACATACATACATATAATACAGAATATGAGAACAAAGACTCATTTATAATGGAAACATTTTAACTACAAATTTATAGAGCACCACGTTTTGAGATAGAGACTCATACCAACCGAACACAACAAAACCACGATCAAACAAAAAATGATAATTAAGCGTAAATGTGGGAAATAGTACAGAGAGGCTGAGAAGCTTATGTCACAGGTTCTGCTAAGACAATTAATTAAATACCCTCATGAGAATGGACCAATCACATCGAAACTGTGGATTACCATAACATAGTGACAGGAGTCATCATATCTATAATAATAAAGAGAGGATTCTGTCTGTCTGTCTGTCTGTCTGTGTGTCTGTCTGTCTGTCTGTGTGTTTGACCGGAATGCATTTCGACAGTTTTTGACCTTTTCACTCCAAACCTTCACTACTCTCTCCGTCTCGGCGTCGGACACCCAGTGGAGGGGTTGGCGATTCTCTATAACCATGGGGGTCAGGGTGGGGGGCGAAACCCCCCAAATTTTTTTCAATAAAACGCAGCTATTGATTTCAAACTTTGCACCTAGACAGAGGGCCATCGGAACCACCCAGTGGAGTTGTTGGCGAATCTCCCCCACCATGGGGGCCACGGTGGGAGCGAAAACCCTAAGTTTATTAAACACCTTTTTAAACGCTTGCATGGTCATTATATAAACGCAGCTGATGTAAATGATCTTCCAATCCGCTTTGCTGTAAAGTCTTACTATAATAGTCAACTAGCTGAACCCGGCCACGCGTTGCTGTGGCTGAAAAGAGCATTCAACCATCCCTCCCTACCTCCCCCTCCCCAACCCCCTCACCCACCCCTCCCCTTCCCTCTGCCAACCCTCCCCCTTCGCCTGCCCCTCCCCTCTCCTCCCCTCCCCTCCCACTGCCCTCCCCTCCCTCCGCTCCCTCTCCAACCCCTCCTCCAACCCCTCCCAACCCCCTACCCCTCCCCCCTCCCACGTCCATTGCTCCCCTCCGCTCACCCACCCGAGTTTGGGGTGGGGTGGGGTGGGAGGGAAAATTTTCACGAAAACCAAAATTTCACCGATGGCGTACCATTGAAGGTCGGAGTGTTGTGGGTTTGGGGGGGGGGGGATGGGGTGGGGGTTGGTGTGTTGGTGGAGGGTGTGGAGTGGGAGCTGGCTTAAGCTGGGAGTTCGGGGGAGGGTGGAGGGTAGGGGTGAGGGTCGGGTGGGGTTGGGTGGAGGTGGTAGGTGGAGGGGTGAGATGGGGCGGGTGAACGGGGTGGGGTAGACGGGATGGGGTGGGGGTTTGGGGGTGGAGGTGGAGGTTTTGGGGTGGAGGTGGGGTGATGGTGGGGGTGGAAGTGGGGTGGAGGGTGGATGTGTGAAGCTGGGGCGGGTGGAGGGGTGGGGTGTACGGGGTGGGGGTTTGGGGATGGAGGTGAGGTGGAGGTGGGGGTGTGGTGAGGATGGGGTGGAGGTGGCTTGGAGGGGTGGAGGGGTGAAGCCGTGGCGGATGGAGGGGTGGGTGTACAGGGTGGGGTGGGGTTTGAGGTGGAGGTGGGGTGGAGGGGTGGTGTGATTGGGTTGTTGCCGGAGCGGGTCGAATCCTAAATTTCCCGGGCAACGCCGGGTACCCCAGCTAGTTAGATATAAGACATTGACTATTTTACTGCCACATAAATATCACCACAGACACACACACAGACACACACACACACACACACAGACACACACACACAGCAACCCATCCAGGGAACCCATCTTTAAAGCCTCCAGTTTGTGATGCTCATCACAGTCACTGACTGTAAGGAAAAGAGATAATCCAGACGGCCCTGTATTCCAGAATTCCAGGGATAACACAACACAGGCCCAACAGCATCAGCCAGATAACCAGATTCAGTGCTGCTTAATTTCTCTTCCCTTGCCATGATAATGTCCAAAACACCTAGAGCCGTCAACCATGTCAAAAAGCAGACACAACAGAGTGCTCTGTGGTGTAAATTCTTACACTCACAGGACTGGTGCCAAGCAAAAACTCCCTACATTATCCAGAGGTGCTTGTGTAAATACATACTCGGCAGCTTACACATGAATGAATGAATGATTCAAGGTTTCCTATATCACCCAGATGTGAAGGTGTAAATACAATACATACACAGCAACTTACACATGAATGAATGATTCAAGGTTTCCTGTATATTACAGTGTATAACCCAGTGTAAATACATAGTCATACACAGCAACTTACAATGTATGAATTAATGAATCATTCATCATTAATTACAGAGCTTTTAGTGTGCACATCAACACAAAAAGGGCAGAACTTTCTAAATGAGTTTGTGTGGCTGTAAAAACATTTATGTGCAGCTAAAAATTGTTTAAAATGCTCATTTTCATCTGATTTGAAAAAAATTTACATAGAGGATTAGATGGGAGAGAAGGAGTTGTGCAGTTCTAAAAGTTCTTAAAAGAAGACCAGCATCATTTTCATTAGCTTGTAAAACCATTTCTTTCATAAGAAACTGGGTTGGAAATGCCTCTGAGTAGCTATCTTGAATGGACTAACTATAACAAGCTAATAATTCATTGCTGATTGATTGATTGATTGATTGATTGATTGATTGATTGATTGATTGATTGATCCATTGCTTACACCAGCCATTTGGCGGCGATGGGTAAAAGAAATGATCTCCAATGACCGTGGTCATTTGTCAAGTACATTGCTCTCTGACAGTCCCTGCAGTGTTAGTCAAGGGATGTTATGTCTTTATCTATCCAGTCTTGGTCTGCCTTTGGCTTTTTCACTCAAATTTTGCATGCAGATCATTGAGGTTTTCTAACAAAATGTATTTATAAGATTAACATGAATCGGTCATGGCTTTTCAATATCATCCCATTCAGTAAAATAAGCATGATCATTGTAACATTGGCAGTGCTCATAGACAAGCGGGTGCCCTGATTTTCACTTCAGAGTAGCACCATACAAATCAGGACTCCACGAATACGATTACGATCTACTACAGCACTATACCATGTATCACAACATCACCATGTATGCCACAAAATACAGCTGGACCTCTGGTATGCATCTCCATTGGACAGCTCGCTAGTACAACGCTCAGCCCCTGTGGCGCTATAGAAATTTGATAACAATTGCATTTTACATTGCTTCTTTGACTTAAAAGCTCAACAGTGCATATGATCATAGAAGATCGAGGCACTAAGCAACTGTGAGTGAAAGATTTGCTCACGGTTCATACACTGCAGCCCTTTCGTACGAGACTTGAATCGGTGCTCTGCGTATTATAGGCCTACAGGCCCGACATTTAATTCATTCGGGCACCGTGCCAGATGATAGCACATCATAGCAGCCAATACAATTATTGTGCCAACAATTCTGCAGTGCTCCGAGCTACAACCCGAAACAACAGCCGACTAAACAGCGCTAAACTCAGCTTACTTACTAATCCACCAATCCAGCGCATGATCCAAAAACTCAAGGCTGTACTCACGCGCAGATTCCAAAGTAAGTCGGCAAAATGCTGAACCACAAACGCACAGAATCAATCGCGCGGTTGTCTTGCCTTCCGCTAAACTAATCGATGTATAAACGCGTAATTCTATCGACTCTCGATTCGCAATTTATTCGGAAAGGCTAATTTTTCTCTCTGTCCGTTCGACCGGTATAACAAGCGACGTGCATCGATCGCTGCTGGTGGTGCAGACGAACATGGCGGCCGCCGTCGACCACTTCAGTGAGTATGACGTAAACGACGTAGGTGGCGCCACCGTTCTTCCGGCCGCCGCTGCTACGCTGTCTCTCTGCTATAATACGGTAATGGTTCGCTAACACTCTGCGGTAATGGATCAAAGAGATAAAGATGGTGATGGTGATAATTATGATGACGATGGGGATTATGACGACTATGACGCTGACACCGAAGACGACGATGACGACGATGGCAATGACGACGACGATTACGGTGACGACGGTGGTGGTGGTGGTGGTGGTGGTGGTGGTGGTGGTGGTGGTGGTGGTGGTGGTGGTGGTGGTGGTGGTGGTGGTGGTGGTGGTGGTGGTGGTGGTGGTGGTGGTGGTGGTGGTCATTATCTCATTGTCTATTGCCTCCAGATAACTCCATTCCGCTCCCTACCAATCTCAAAACTGTCCTATTTAGCAGTGGTTGGGCCGCGAGCGCTTCAGTGTAGACCAACATCCATATAGCCAAGCAAGAATTAAAAGGCGCTACAGGTAGGCCTATACAATTTCCTAAAATAATAGCCTTTAGGCCAACCTATTATAATTAGGCTAGTATATTAAATTTTGTTCCTCTAAAAATAGAATTTCATGGTCTTGTCGTGCTTATCATCTCATGCATGCGATGGCGGCGTTGAATCGCTGGACTGTGACTGCCTTCTCTAACTTCTCTTCTAACGAGAAGTAGGCTAGGTTTCGTGTCGGTCTTCTGTTTAAGCCTTTAAGGTGACGACCGTCTACCGAGTTTCGTGATGAAGGGCAGGCCTCCTGGTCCATAGGTCTAGGCTGATTGTTTCTAAATTCTAACGAAACTGGAGTAGGCTAAAGTTGTAGACCTATATTTCGTCTGGAGCTCGCTGTAGGCCTGTTAATTCCTTTTTCTATCATCGATTATTTCTGCGACTCATTCCGTCAACGCTGGAGTCTCGGCCAGTTAGCCTACTATGGGGTGAGCAGGAAAAACTTGCGGGGTGGATGGGGGGTGGAGTTTAAACCCCCAAGTCTTTCTTGGAGCCCAATAGTAGGCTAATGCCTGTTTCTCACACCCCAATTCCAAGTGGATCATAGTTAGGCTATTTTTCCACAATTCTCATTCAGGGTGTGAGAATATCAACCATGGTCATTTCCAAAAAAGAGAGTGCCCGCTATCGCTCACTTACAATACACTCCAATCATCCCAACCGTTCTACCTTCGTCAATAATTGTTCACCATACAGCCACTTCGTTCAACACGCTCCTCATCCTCCATTACACTGCTTCGCCCTCCCATCACTTCATCGCTGAAATTCGCAAACCGCTCCATAGGACCATAGCCAATGCCGTTCCTCCTCTTTGGAACAAACTTCCGCCAGCACTTCGGCAAACTTCCGACCCATCATACGAATTCACCAAAACTCCACCTCTCGCTATCTCCCCACAGGTCTTTCACTCAAAACTGAAAACATTGCTCTTCCGCAAATCCTATATCCTGATTCTTCCGATTCTCCTCACATCCCTCGTCATTTCAACTCTAAACATCACCCACCTTAGCCGTCCATCATTCTGTCTGCCTGACTCTCCGGACTTGACCCGCTGCCTATGGATTTTGATTTGATTGAGCGCCTGTGAACAAGCTGGTTCCCGTGACTTCGCTTTTGTGGGCGCTGTAGAAAGCTCGAGATTACGATTACGATTCTCCGTGAAATGAGGGTTTGACCATCCAGACGGGAAAGGTCGGCTACATGGCTCTCTGATCGACGATATGCTTGCGCCCAATGCTCCGGTGAGGCTACGAAGCACTCTCTCGTGGTTTGAATGTCCAGCTGGTCTCAATGGTGGTCTGTGGAAGTCCAGCGCGGTGGTGTAACCTAGTGGTGGCGTCGTTGCCTTGGAGCCGGAAAGTTCGAGGTTCGAATCCATCTTGCCTCGTAAGGACCTTGGGCAAGTCCTTCAATCACAATTGCGCAGCGCTTCGGCGTGAAACTACAACGCAGTGTCCGCTCTGCATTTGAGAGCGCCTCTGTGTAGAGAGAGCTTGAAGGGGCGCTATAACAAGTGCATAATGCACATACAGACAAACAAAGCCAACAAGTCCATGCGTGCCTCTGGCTGAGAACATTATGTTCCATAAGTGCATGAGACGCGCCCCCATGCGATTAACTAAGTGACTTTCAAATCGTGACGCAATGCTGTCGTTTTACAGCGTCGCCATCTAGCGAATAATTGACAAAGATTGCTTCGCTGCCTTGGATGACATGACAAGAAATTTCTTAGAAGTAGGCTAGGCCTTCGAGATGCGTTAAGAACAATCAATCTATCTATCAATCGTAATTTATATAGCGCCCCTTAAAGTTACCTACTCAGAGGCGCTCCCGGCCGAGATCAAGTGGAAAAACAGTCTTCAACAATTTGTGAAATTGAGAACAGCTTGGGAGGTGTCGCATAGTCAAGGGAACTCCATTTCATTTTGTTGGACCAACCACAGAGAAAGAACGCCTCTGCATTGTTGCAGAGCGAGTGAAGGAACCATTAAGTCACCATGGACGCAGAGCGCAGTGCGCGGCGGCCTATGTCACTTGTGTCATGGTTTTTGCGGATTTCAATCGTCTTGGTCGTCCACTGTCAGAGTATCGCCACCCATCTGGCAAACCTTCCTCCTTTATCCGGGCTTAGGACCGACACAGGGAAGTTGATGGTCCTCTGTGGCGGAGTATGGATGCAGTTTAACGTCATGCCCAGGACACCAGATTGCTTGCCAGCGAAGATGTTAAACCTATGACTAAAACTGTAGCCTACTTTTTAACGTAATCCCCAGCATTAGCCAATACCTGGTTTGCCAGCGAAGATGTTCTATAATTATTGTGTAACACGATTGTGTATGGACTTAATATGCAATGCAATTACGACTGCATGAATAATGAATTTCTTTGAATAATAATTCCATCCACGATTCTCTATGTATACAAGTCGAGGTTGCAAATTTCACGCGAGCACCGTTTTCACTCCGTCATAAATTAAACCTCTCGACACGATTAGCTTCTAGAAAAACTGGGTAAACGATCAAAAAGGTTCGATATATAATTAGCACATTCTAAATATAATATATGAAACAGTTCTTTAGTATTTGTGAAGCCGTTCGGAATATGCCCTATAATTATAGTCTAACTCTAATGATCTAATTAGCTGTTCTTTGTGCCTGAGCTGACATCAAAGACCTATATGCCGCTCACACAGGATCCGTTTATTTTGCGCTATAGTAAGCTACATGACGTGTAATCAGAGTCATCATCCGAGTCGTCTTCAGGTAGGCTACCTAATTACTACATCTGACATTTTCTGTGTCTTATGTTAATACGACGCTTCGGTTTATGACATAAGCCCTTTCGTACCTGTTAATAATAAGATGAATGATCGGGTATACCTATTTATGCCCTACAAGGATCATAGGTCTACGTACCTTGTCAATAATAATACACAATATATTAATAGCATAAGCCGCGTCTTGATTAGGTAGGTCATACACCGACGCGTTGAGCATTTGAATGATCACTACAAACTGGTGGAGGTTGAAGGTCTCAATTTTTGCCAACTCTCTGTTATATTATGTCTTTGTTAAGATCCCACAGCTAGCCTATCTTCATTGCAACGGAGACAAAGTCAGAGTATAAACAACATGTTACGAATTTTCTATAGGATTATTTTTAGACCTGACTAAAGCATTCGACACTGTAGATCATGGGAGGATACATACATTTTTAGGGGATTTTCGGTGATCCTTGCCGGGAAAATCTGATGACCTTTTTTTAGTCATCCAGCCGAAATGTGCGAAAAATATCCCATTTTCCCTGCAGCCCCAAAAATCTCATGACTTTTTACTAAGTTTTTAGTCATCCGATGTTATTTTGTTTACTTGGCTCAATAAATCGATGGTTATTTTTACTGTGGTCAAACCCTCCAAACGTATAAGTCTTATTGCCAGTAGGCTAGACCTCTGCCGCCTGGGTGTAGCCAGGAAAGAATCTCAGGGGGTGTTCATTTAGGGGTTTCGAATGAAGATTTTAAATTTATCACTCTGTGCTACTGAACATAACCAGAAGCCTCTTTCCGTCGAAAACAAACAAGCAAACAAATAACAGCTTTGGAAGATATTCAATTTCCAAACGATTCTATATAGGCTTAGATATGATCGTAATAAAGACTGTAGGTCTATACCCGGTACTTTAAAGCTAAATATATTTACCTGCATGCATACTGCATAGTCTACGAAGTGGAAAAGCATATAAAACGACGACCTTCAAGCATATTCCAAAAATAATTAGAGTTTCTCGGCATTGATACTTTTGCTCAGACTTCCAGACAAGCCGTCATTGACGATAGATTTGAAATTCCCTGCAATTCAAACGTTCTAAAGTAGACCTAATTATAGATTTATAGTATACCGTATCGTATCTGAATTCTGGACACAATTATATAAAGCGCATCCCGTAATGTGGAATCAGAGGTAGGACCAGTGTCTTGTCTTGTTTCATTGAAATAATAAGGCTAAATTGAAAGCAAATTTTGAATGTAGGCCTAATAATGAAAAGCGATGCAATAGTTTCTATACATAGGCCTAATTATATGTCCTATAATAATTATAGGGTCTATAAATTATATAGCCTAGACTAAATTGCATAATTACACATAATTTCAGTCGCACGTTCAAACCAAAAAGTCGCGGTGTGGCTAAATTCTTTGCATACTGCAAGTTCAAGTCTTCTAAGCGGAACTTAATTGTCTGAAATAACTTCTGATTTTGCCAATAATTCCTCTCATTGAGTAAACGCCACGAATCAATCTTACATCGTCTATCATAATTGACCCATCAAGTTATTTGAAGTTGGCTGAGTCGTGCAGTTGACTTGTCCTCCTACGTTGCTGTCGCTGGTTGCTCCCTCGTCACCGGCTCTTCCGTCCGCTGCTCCTGAGTGGGACGTACCTGCTTCCGGTTGACCTGCTGCGCCCCCAACAAAAGCATCTTCAAGGTGTGTCGAAGCCGTTCGTTCCAGATGCCGAACACCGCCCAACCCATTCCGTAGAAGAGCCTTGCCAGCAGCGACCCGACCAGCCACGACTCCGGGGTAACCTGTGATCGTACATTGGCGAGGAACATGAAGGCCAGCGGAAGCCAGAAGGCGGCGAAGATCAACCAGTTAGCAATGAGCTTCACGGCGAGCTTCATGTTCCTCACCCTGGCCTTTGACCAGAGGGACTTTAACCGGATGTCCTTCGTCTGTGTCGTCTCACCGGTGACCGTTGAGATCGGTGGAATGTTCTCACGGCTCTGTACGGCTGCTGGAGCTTCAGATGTGTTCTGAAGAGACATCTTCTGTGTTTTCGTCGCCTGGAATAACAGTAGATAACACACGAAAATCGTAGCGACCACGATAAACACCGGGGCAGTTATGACGAGCGTCGGAAACCACGGCGGCATGTTAGCCGTTGAGTCGAACAGACAGTTCAGTAGGTTGGCGTTGAATCCAACGTAGGGTGAGGCGATCAGGGCCATCACCATGGGAACCAGCCACGACACGGCGATGACAACCCTCGTCTGCAGGAAGGAGTATCTGCCGTATGTTTTCGTCGCGAGGAGCAGACACTGTCGTATCGCTATGGCAACGGAAGTCGTGAGCAGAGCGTTGAACGTCAAGACGTTGAGGAATCCAAAGATCTTGCACATGAGCAACGGAATGACGAGACTTCCGCCGGAAATGTTGGCGATGTAGACTGGAATGATGACGCCGCTTCCGATCAATCCTGCCACGTAGGCGTTCAGCATCAGCGCTCGACTCCCTCCGTCGTTTCCACCGCCTCCCAGTTTGGCGTGGATCGCTCCACCGAGATGCTGCGTCTTCCAGATGACCACGATCATCACGGAGTACCCGGTCAGACCGAGGACACAGGTGAAGGTCAGAAGAGCAGCGGTTATGTAGCGCAGTGTTGGTGAAAGATCTGTCTCGACGGCATAGTAGGGATCACTGATGTTGCTGGAAGGTTGATCGGTCATTTCGATGTGGGAAAACTAGGGACAAGAATGCGAAAGGTGTGGTTATATAAGGTGCATTATAATTATTCCGAGGTAGTTACAGTAAGTCTAAGTGTCATCCAGTTCAAGAATTGTCCACTTCAAAGGTCCATCGAAGGTCATCCAGTTCAAAGATCAAAGGTCATCCGGTTCACAGGTCATCAAGTTCAAAGGTCGTCAAGTTCAGAGGTCAACTTTTGTTTCAATTGATCTGCTGCATCGCCCCTTCTTCATTTCTGAGCAATTTCTGGAAGACATAATATAATTATATTCGTCTGTTTCCTGTACATGTAGCTTTTCAATTATTGCAGAATTCTTTAGGTAGGCCTACAACTCGACATTCCATCTATATCACAGCTATTCCCTCTCGAGATCTTCCTCGTCCAGAGGAATGGCGCAGCTGAAACAGAATAAAGTATATGCAATTACTTTTTGGCATTGAATATACTACAACGGTACCACAGTACACCATTGCTACTGCTACTGCTACTGATACAACTGCTATACTTATACAACTGCTGCTGATGATACTGCTGCTACTGCTACTACTACTACTACGACGACGACTACTAGCACTATTACTACTGCAGTATTACTGGTACTGCTATTGGTACTGCTATTGGTACTGCTACTACTTACTACTACTGCCACTGCTGCTACTACTACTACAACGCTACTACAACGCTACTACAACCATCACCAAAACTGTCATTGTTTTATAATGCAGTTTTAATTAAGAGCCATGGCTAGTAGTCGATGGCGCTGAACTATTACTCGTGAATGACTTGCACAATGTCCGCACACAGCAAACGACCATGTGGAAGACTCAAACCTAAATGCCTACTCTCCGCCGTGTTGCAAGTCATACACTCTAACCAATCGTCGTCCACTGTGTCGCAGCGACAGATCAATGTAGACTATTTAACCGTCCTATAATAGTTTCAAGCCGGTACAACAGTGCATCTAAAAGAAGGGGCCTGTCTAAGTTGATTGATTCTGCGCAAATAAATCGTTGCTATTATAAACAGAAATTCTGTTTAATCACTCTGCCAAAAGCGTCACCGTACCCAATAACCTCAAGGCGTCTATCAGCAACATGGCGGCCTCAATGCGTCTATCAGCAACATGGCGGCCGAAACCGTCTCCGCAAGACAATATTTTTCGTCTAAAACATATGCGCCCGTTAAAATTAAATTCCGGATTGACAGTTGTTGGTGCAAATCGCAGCGATGCATAGCTAACTATTAACAGACCTCTACCTACGCTGGTGCAAAGATTCCGCACCGGGAAAACATGTTTATCTAGCGCTATGTGACAAGCGAAGCGATGTTCAACGAATTTAATTCATCTGTTTAATAAAACCTATCAAGATGTCTATTAGATTAATATATATAGGAAATTGATTTGGACAAACTGTCAACAATATGGCAACAGATCCGTGCAGTACAAATCAGTCGAAATAACAATAACAAATGTATATATGTATATAGGTATGTATACTATGTATATATGAATTATTATTATATATGTTAAATATAGTATAAATAGGCCTATATATCACCATGATTTTTAGACAAACAAGGCGTTAAAAAATTATTTTTAATTCAACGCCTTGTTTGTCTAAAAATTGTGGTGATATAATATAGGCCTATTATATAATATTTAACCTAATTATATAATGCATATATAAGGTGTCTTGATGCAATACTGGGATTTTATTAATTTCAGGTAGGCCTAAACCTATCAATGCGTTATATACACACTATATAACATTATTAACAAATATCGATTTGTATTGTATTGTATTGTGTTGGGTTGTAGGCCTATAGATTCATTTAATAGATTATATATCCAGCCGTAAAAGCGCAGCAGGTCACTGTCGTTCTATCCGTGTAACCAGAGAAGCTTCTCATCTGATCCAGTGACATTGTCTCTTTCGATCGGGTATATTGCACTACATAGAGTCATCTAATGCATTAGCCCTACATAATTATCTGCCATCATATTATCATAATGCTTTATTGTATTCTAGTCTAATTGAGATGATTAACTCTTGACATGAAGCTGTGTAAATACCAATTGCCACGACAATATTATTATCGCTACAGACTGGAGTAGGTGTCTAATGTTTCTGTCATCATTAGCTGTATGTAGGAGACCTATTAAGCCTAGATCTGTTATTCGCACGAAAGGTGTAAACAGCGTCCTGGAACTGTGACACCAGTGTAGAATTCTAGCGAATTATAGTTTCAAGTCCGATGTCTATTGCCAAAAATTGATGTTTGCCCTAAGAATTAGGGGTAAAAATGAATGACACGGGTTAGGGCCCTTGGAGTTGAACAGGCAGTATACGATGTACAATTGTACATGTACATCTAAAGAAAGGTTGTCCCCAGAGACAGATGTGAGATATGTGAGAAACCACGAGATGACGACTTCATCTGGCCCCCTAGAGAGCTAATCAACCAAATGAGCACACCGACCGTACACTGCCGGTGGTATGATCTTCATCGAGCAGTGTTTAATCAAGACGTCTCGGAGGGAGGAAGTTTCCCCCCAGGATCGACATTCCCCAGAAAAATTCGAGATGTATTTTTAAAGGTAGGCCTACAATGTACAATTGTACATACGTACCACCCCACTGCAGAAACATTTCCCCTCGAAATTTAACAGCTCTTTTTGTTCACATGAATATAATAATATAGCATTTGCCTTGCCAGAATAATGAAAGAGTGCAGCATTGATCATTGAAACAGGTCATCAGATTTTAAAGTAAAGAATATAGACTATATTTGAGCGCCTCTAAGTAGATATCTTGAAGAGGCGCTATATAAATTCTCAGGATGAATGAGTATACATTCAGATTGACAAGTTTACCGAAAATTTTAAAAGATCGTCGGGAAAAAATTTCCGATCAAAGGTATCGTCGCGGTGTCTTAATTGCTCAGACATGTCTCGTTGTCATCCACACAAATCGACCACTTTTTCGCCCACGCCCTCAGCAGTGTTTAATCTAGTCCCCACCCGCTGGGGGGGGAATTTAGGTTTCTGGGGGGGAAGACAATCGAGCGTCCGAAGGACGCTCGTGAGGCGCGTAGCGCCGAGACCCGCAGGGGGAGGGGTATGGGGAGGGGGACGGGCCCCTCCCCATCAGAAACTTTTTGAATTTCCACATTGCAATGGTAGCATTTTAAGGTACCATCTTAACAAAATACCTGTAATTTTTCAGAGCCCCATTAGAAACTTTTTGAATTTCCACATTGCAATGGTAGCATTTTAAGGTACCATCTTAACAAAATACCTGTAATTTTTCAGAGGCCCATCAGAAACTTTTTGAATTTCTACATTGCAATGGTAGCATTTTAAGGTACCATCTTAACAAAAATACCTGTAATTTTTCAGAGCCCCATTAGAAACTTTTTGAATTTTCACATTGCAATGGTAGCATTTTAAGGTACCATCTTAACAAAATAACTGTAATTTTTTCAGAGCCCCATTAGAAACTTTTTGAATTTCTACATTGCAATGGTAGCATTTTAAGGTACCATCTTAACAAAATACCTGTAATTTTTCAGAGCCCCATTAGAAACTTTTTGAATTTCCACATTGCAATGGTAGCATTTTAAGGTACCATCTTAACAAAATACCTGTACTTTTTCAGGGCCCCATCAGAAACTTTTTGAATTTCCACATTGCAATGGCAGCATTTTAAGGTGTCATTTTAACAAACTGCCCGTACACTTTACAGTGCTTATAAGAGTGAACTTCAATAAATATAAGCAACACTTAACAAATATTTTGGGGGGTTATTTCCACACTGTAATGGTAGGCCTCCTCTTTTAAGGTGCCATTTTAGCAAAATAACTCCATTAGACTATTCAGTACTGATAAAAAGTGTTTTAGGATCTAATATAATAATAAATATGATTATAATTACAATAAAAAATATCTTTATGTATCAGTTCAGCAGCTCAGTTCTCCTGTTGCTGAGTTATTCTAATGAATAAATGCAGACATGAATATAATAGTAGCCTATATCAGTTTAACCCTGTTTTCCAAGATGGTCCTGAAATGCTGACCAGGACATACTTTCTGAAATCATATTTAATGGTACACAAACCAACCAAGAACTAATAAACTACCGGTGTCAAATTCAAAAAAACATGTGTAGTAATGATGTTGTTTTAGGTTTTACTATATTTGTGTTCAAATAATAGGACCAAACATTTTGAAATTTTAGGCCTAGAGTTTAAAATTTGAAGGATACCACTGGTTAGAAGCCATTCAGTTGTACAATTTGAGAGTAGTATTTGTACAAATATTAGCAGTAAGTTATTCTCATTTAGCAGGATTGTGTTATATATTATAATAGTAAATAATAACACTATAACCATTGACCATATAGGCCTAATAATAAATAATATTACAGTATATTATAACAATTCACGTAAAACGATGATGTAAACAGCCACTAAAACTATAAGCATTTTGTCAAATTTTCTGGAGGGGATGTCATATCTGTTTTTAGTTGTCCAAAAATAGTGTTTAAACAAATATATACAGTAAGTTACACTAATTGCAACATGATAGTATCATATATAATAATAGTAAATAATAAATAATAATCATATAATAGTAAATAACATCACGGTATATTATAACACTTCATATAAAACATCGATGAAAATAGTAACTAAAAACCAATATCATTTTGTCAAATTTTTCTGGGGGGGGAAATGTCAATCCTGGGGGGGAACTTCCCCCCCCAGAGACGTCTAGATTAAACACTGGCCCTCAGAAACCTTAATTCCGACACCCCTCAATGCAGAGGGATTAGATTAAACACTGATCGACAAGGGAGAAGACAGACAAACCAAACCGACCTCATATGCCGGGGCTAATAAAACGAAGTCACTAGCATTTCATACTTCTTGGAGCGCCTCTGAATTATCAAATGGCGCCTTATAAATGTTTAATTACAATTACAATTGGACATTACAGGATGGCTGACACTCTTCTCTTCAATCGCAATCTCTAAATTTGAAAGCGCCAAAACCAAGCGCAGGGCACCAGCTTATTCACGAGCGCCGTCAATATGTATGCACGAGTAAGCTTACATGTATGTACAGGGTGGCGCAGAAAAAACCGGACTATTAGTAATTATTGCCTTAAACTATCATTAGACTGCAGAAATGACACAGAAATATGGCATTGGTTTGGCATTTAATATAGCCTAACATTGAATGAACTGTAAAATTTCAGAGTTTTCTGAATGCGTCAGAAATTTAAGTCAAAGTGATGTCCTCCGTTTGCTGCGATAACCAATGATAATCGCTTGCGAAATTGTCCAATAGCCCGGTTGATAGTGTGCTCGCTGATTTCTTCCCAGCATGCGGACGGAACTTCTTTCAAATGTTCAATATCTCGAATTCTCTGCCTGTAGACAAACTGCTGAAGAGTTCCCCAGATCAAATAGTCTACGGGATTCAAGTCCGGACTGTTCGGCGGCCAATTTTCTGGTTCAATAAAGTCTGGAACGTGAGCAGTGAGAAAAGCAACTGTTTTTCGTGAACGATGAGCAGGTGCTCCATCCTGCTGGAAAGTGAAATTGTCACCAGAGTGACCTATTATGTCTGGCAGTAATCCTTGATGTAGGACGACGTCACAGTAATATAATTACTTTGATTATTCAAGCGATGCAATTGCAAAAACTAATAGTCCGGTTTTTTCTGCGCCACCCTGTATGAATGAGCACTTGTTATATCGTTCCTTCAAGATTACTATTCAGAGGCTCTCCAGACGACAGCGCGGACACTGAATCGAAGTTTCACGCCGATGCGCATGAGCAATTGTGAGTGAAGGACTTGCTCAGGGTCCCTACATGGCGGATTGAGGTGGTACCACACCCACTTGCTCAGGGTCCCAACGCGGCATGCAACATGTGTGGATTCGAACCCGCAACCTTCCAGCTCCAAGGCACCGAACATATCACTACACCACCGCGTCCGGGCACCAAACAATATACATTTAGTACGTGAATCAATAACTCATACTCACACAAGTTTTCAACGATGAGGACTTTAACAACAAAAATGAATTCCAGTTGAGCCGAACTTTCACCAGATACCACAGATCAGACACCACCGAGTCCGTAGACAGATTGAAGACGAGAGACACATGACGATCCTTATAAAGACAGACAGACGACTAAGATCAAGACTAAAATATAATTATAGTCGATCGAGACGAACGATGCATATCATCAACGATCGATTTAGTCCAACCTACACTCCCCCCACACACACACGCACACGCACACACACCCGCACGCATGCACACATAAACGCACATACCTACATGCACACACTTACACACTCATAGACACACACACACACACACACACACACAAACACACACAACCGCACGCATGCACACACAAACGCAAATACCTACGCGCGCACACACACACACACACACACACACACACACACACACACACACACACACACACACACAGACACACACACACACACACACACGGGAACCTGTCATTGCCCAGTCAAAACAAGCGATTAGTGTAATATCTGCATTGAACAGTTAATCGTGACAGCGATATACGATGCCCGGCAAAACAGGACGCCATCATCCATCGATCTGCAACATTTATATGAAGGGGAAAGGGGGCTCATACGCGCTGTTTTGAAAAGGCGCTTTGAAATTTCTTTGGCGCGCACACGTGCGTGCATGCATACATATTTTAAAAAATTATTGCTCCCAAACAGTCGTACATAAATGCCGGAAATAATTAAATATACTTTTTTACATACACATCAAAACATTTAGATAAACAGCGTGTACTGTATATGTAGGCTAGGCCATTGCATTTTTGCATGGGTGAAACTTTTTGTTAAAATTTTTATGATGCACCCCTCCTATATTGTTTCTAATGGCAAAATATGTATGTACACCAAATTTTAGAAAATTTCCTGATGTTTTGACCCCCGCCCAACACGATTAACTGATTCAGTTAACAAATCTTTGTTTTCCTACATTATGATCATGACAAAAATCTTTGTAATTCAACAGTTTATTAAACAGAAAAGACAAACTACATAATAGATAGTAGGCTAACTAACAAGTTTGGTAATAGTGCGTACACAATACACATAACCCAATAATGTAAAATCACTTTACTGGGTTTTAAGGTTTTTGTGGAAGAGAAGGTTAATTGCTTTAATGTCTCTTTTTGAAATTTGGAAATTTCGTTGCATTGATATTCGACCATTTGCAATAAAACCGTCTTCGTATTTTATCATTGGTTACACTAGTTGAAAAGTCTTGGCATGGGCGGAGACTTGGGAGGAGACTTGGACGGGGGGGGGGGGGGGTTGGACGAACGAGTGGCGCCGAAGGAAGGACGCAAAATTTTGGGCTGACGAATGGCTGAGCCGCCGACGAAATCAGACCAAAATTTCCTACGACTTTTTTAGTAATCCGGCCGACCATTTTCCCGTCAAAAAAGTTGATGACCTTTTTTTAGTCATCCGGCCGAAATCTCCAAGAAAAATACCCATTTTCCCCGTAAAAAGTTGATGACCTTTTTTAGCCATTTATTTGCCAGTGTATATTTATTATGTAGTGTGTCTTCGTGAAATGTCCATGCCCCAACACTCAACAATGGGGCGGGGGACAAATGCATGGGCCGTCCCCACAACACATTCCTTGAGGGGACCGTCCCCCTGTTCCCGCCTAAGTCTCCGCCCATGGGTCTTGGACTAGTTTCACAGCTCATTACGACAGATTATTCACCACTTTGACATGCCGCACATAATATATGAATGAAATCATGGGCGGAGTTTGATTTCCTTTCTTGGGGTGGGGGCCTAAAACTCGGGCTTCTGTTGGGGCGGAGACTTAGTCCAGATCGAGCGGCGCCCAATTTTTTTCTCGGCCAAAAAGTTGATGACATTTTTAGCCATCATTTGAAGTTTCCTTCGTGAAAAGAGCCATTTTCACGAATATAATTATTATCGAGTCTGGGCCTTCTTGTGGGTGGGGGCTAAGTCCGGGAAAGATACCATTTTCATAGTAAAAAAACTGACTCTGGGCCTTCTGGGGAGGTCTTAGCTTCTCCTTAGCCCCTGATAAACGCCGCTCATCAATGGAGTTGGTGTTTTAAAAGGTAGAGCAAAACATTTACAATTTCTACCATGTTGTCAATGTCCGTTTTGAACATAAAACTACTTTTGAGGTGGGCGGGGGTCAAAACTTGATCTACAGACCTGAAAATTTGCAGGGAAATATGTTTCAGTAATAGAAACAATATGGCAGGGGTGCACATGGAACATTCGAAAAAATTATTTTTTGCAATGGCCTAATGTAGGCCTATTATACTTTCACGTACCACGCTTCAATTAAGTTCTTCGTTAATTAATTTCTTCGTTAATTAATTTCTTCGTTAATTAATTTCTTCGTTAATTACCGATCTCCTTCCAATCAACTGTTCATTCAAATTCGTGACCCATGTGGCTCCCAGTTGGCGGGCACCCCGATCCGGCACGCATTCTATTACCGGTAGGACTAACCTACTATTTATCATGCTGCCGTTTTCTTTTGAATTCTAGGCCTACTATTGACGTGTGTTTTGTCTTTTTTATCGCTGCGATTTCTTTGGTAGCCTATTCATGGACTTCCTGTTGCTCATGCTGTATTAATTAAATGCATAAGACATCGTCAAATACAATGCAATGCAATACAATGCAAGATGCCGTTTAACCTGTAGTCCCGTACGGACGTTTCATGATCTTTCTAATGAATATTTATGATCTCATAAATGAATATTCATAGCCTTTCTTATGAATATTCATGACTTTTCATGCATAGCCTATAATAGGCCCTATATAGTAGGCCTATATAATTATGTCCTTCTTCCGATTGCAATAAATTCAGAAAGGCTTGCAGACAACGTATCCGTTAAATAGATAATTTTCCACAAAGCTTTAATGTTCTTCCATATTTATGCTGCGCCTTTGTTCGTTCCTTTCCGAGTAAAGACGAAACTACACGGCGTCTATAACAAGAGGTGCGTAGACTTAAGCCTAGGCCTTTAGGCCCTAGCCTATTAAGTTTAACTTGTTTAGTGGTAGCCTACTTGTTTTCGACATAAAATCGCGACCAATCAAGATTTGTCACATACCTGGTAGAATAGCTTGTGCACAGTTTCACATAAGGTTTTGGATTTATAGAATCATATCCCACTCTTACGTACGATGCATCAGGGCCTAGTTTGTGCAAATTGTTCCTATGGGCTAATAGCTACAGGTTGAAAAACCCACGTTGCTCTAGCTAAGTTTCATGAAAGCAATAATTATTATTCAGTGGCGTAACAACTGAGCCGGGGGCCCGTGGACAATCTCAGCTCGGGGCCCCTATACATTAACAGGACTAGACAGTGAAAACAATGAGATGGCTAGGCCTATATTTTAAAACAAGAGCGCCTGTTAGGCCTTTATAATACACACACGCACGCACGCACACCAGATATATTATATATATATATATATATATATATATATATATATATGCATGCACACACCATACAGAGGTCCATGCATACAACACGTGTCTGCAGCGGCGCCGCCAGGATTTTATTTCTGTACGCACAACTTGCACAAAATAGGCTAATATGAAGCGAACAGCGATCGATACGAGCTTATATTCAGAGGCGGATCCAGGATTTCTGGTTGGGGGGGGGGGCGTGAACACTACCAATCCAGTCCCATATATATATATATATATATATATACACATATACAGTGCTTAAAGTGTAAAAAAGTGCCAGGACGCTGTATTGTAGGTCTAATTGGTCGTCAGTGGCGGCGCCGAAGGCGGAAAGTTGCGAGTGCCGAAGGCACGAAGCCCATCCCGACTAGGGGGTCTGGGGGAGCGTCGTAAGCTCCCCCAGCGGGTCTGGGGCGGAGCCCCAGCGACCAGCGCATTTTTGGCTGTTTCGACCTTAAATGGAGCCATTTTAGGCTCTTGTTTACCAGCTATTTGTGAACGACAAAGTCGCGAAATTTTTTAGAATAGGCCTAAGTCGTTTTTCAGTGTCGCAAGCTACCAGGATAACAATAAAAATCAAAATGTTATTGTAAAAGAGAAAGGTTTTGTCTTTACAGTAAGCTCCCCCAGCGGGGTCTGGGGGCGGAGACCCAGCGACCAGCGCATTTTTTGGCTGTGTCGACCTCAAATGGAGCCATTTTCAGGCAGTCATGGCCGGTCGTCCGTAACTGCATGGACGCCGTCCATGCAATCATGGACGACCGTCCTGGTAGTGTTGGCCAAATAAGTCATAGGACGGCGTCCTGCCTCGAATATAAGTGCCAGGACGCCGTCCATGACCGTCCTGGCACACTTTAAGTCCTGTATATATATATGAAATTAGATCACGCCACACTATAATGATCCTTTTTATAGAAAATGTTGTGGAACTTAAAAAATATATAGTTTCTCATATAAAACCACTGGTTTCCACTGAAGGTTAACAGTGAAACGATTATAAATCAGTTATCGGTTTTGATCACGCAACCCTTGATCCAAAAAGGGAAAAATTAAGTGTCACATGCCAGTGGATCAAGCAGTGTCAGTCTCCTTGGATGCTTTCTGGCGTAGGCCTTGATAATGTCATCAATGTCTAACTTGATGTCCTTGTGGACAAACAATAAAATGAGTGCATTAAATCTGTCCTCGTTCATTGTACTTCGGAAACACGACTTTACAAATCGCAGACTAGAATTTGCTCGTTCAACACTGCTTGAAGGGGCGCTATAACCAGTGGCGGATCCAGAACTCTTTCTAGGGGGGCAAAAATCTTAGAACCTGGGATGGGACAGATGAAACAAATTTCGAAATTTGGTTGTTGGTCGAAAATAAATAGGGATCAGTCTTTGGCTGAAGTAGGCCCCTACTTTTCATCCGCCAGAAAAAGTTGATGAGGTTTTTTAGTCATCTGCCAAAATGTTTTTGGAGAAAATCACACCATTTCATCCGCCAAAAAAGTTGATGACCTTTTTTTACTCCTCCACTTGAAAACCGACTGGAAGCCACGTCCCATGCCATTTTCCGAATAGAAGGGGGCAATATGCCATTACACCCATATGCATATTGCTAATTTCATACCAAATGGGGGGCCACGTCCCATGGCAGTTTTAAATGGGGGGCATGGCCGGATTGCCCCCCTGGATCCGCCCCGGCTATAAAAAAGTGCACATGAAAACACATACAAATAAAAATTAAATTTAAAAAACAGTTTTAACGGTTTTACATTCAGGAATCCCAGGATCCATAGACCTCTAGGGCCTATAGGCGGCTATAAGACGCTCAATGCCAAAATGGCTCTCTATTAGAGTGTAAGTAAGTAAGGAAGCAAGTATATTCTATAAATTATAAAATTTCAATAGAATTTCATCGCTTATAATAAGTGTACAATTTGTGGAAAAAATTTTTTTTGCCTTTCCGCGCTGTACGCAGTGCTACGCACTTGCGTAAGTGCGTACGCCTAACGGCGCCCCTGCGTGTCTGTAATGTAGACTCCCTGTGGTCTGTAGTCCTTCGTAGAGTTACTTCGTGAATTTGGCTTTTCTAGCCTTACCTACTGTTCGCTCTGCACTGGCGACGGTGACTGGGAGGGTGACAAAGAGCACACAGGCAGTGGTCAATTCAGGCATTGACGACGTGATGTTACAGCTCAGTATGAGTTTCAGTATGTCCAAGACAGTTTTTGATCAGTTGGGAAAGATCGGTCCAGCTTAAATAAGTCACAGTTTGAGCTAGAAGAACTGGAGGCAATGTCACTTTCCTCACCAATTGTAATGTCTTTTCTCCTTGGAAGTTGTCGGCACGTGACTTCGGAACAAACTGCAATAACATCGACTTCCTCCTCTGCATTCTCCGAAATAGATAGCTGCAGCTGCCGGTATAGGCCTATCGGCATTAAGAACTTGCATCTTAAAAAACGAATTGATGGAGGGAGTGCCGACCATAGCAGCCTCAATTTTTCCATTTTTCTCTGCTCGTTTCTGACTCCCAGAACTGTATGTGCGTTTCATGGCATTCATCTTATTTGCTGATTATTTTCGTTTAGGTACCGCAATAGCGATGATCCAGATAAAAGTAAATGAATGAATGCAGTGACTTATTATGAGCGCGAAGGAATAAACACTGCAATGTGCAGTGTCTATCAGTCACTTCAACACTTGGCTCGTATAGATAGACATTGACAGAGACAGAGACAAAGACAGGCACACACTGCACGCACACAGAGCGAGAGAGAGAGAGTGAGAGAAAGACAGACAGTGAAACACAGACCTAGGCCTATCTCTCTCTCTCTGTGCGTGTCTGACACACGCACACACACACACACACACACACACACAATAGACAGACACACACAGACAGCTAGCATCAGAGGGAGCGGAAAAGAAAGCAGATATTATTTCAAGCATAATTCCTTGGCGTTGGAATTGACTGTTCGGATAAGGACGATTAATTAAGTGATGTATGCACCTCTGGTCGGGCACTAGGATGAACCCAGACCTCCAATGATGAACGTATAACCTAACGTACAACTAATGTTGATGTCTACTACGGGTCAAATGCTCTCACATCCGATGACCCATACAGTTTCGACAGACATGACACATGCGTTTCATTTATCATATCCGTCATATCCAGGCTATAGGCCTATATGTGGTCAGACTCAACAATCTGAAACTAACTATAAAACGGAAAAAGTATATGAAACTTTTTTTACTAATATTAAGCTTGGGGGCCCCTTGGGTCTCGGGGGCCCGTGGATTTTGTCCACCTTCGTTACATGGTTGTTACGCCACTGTTATTATTGTCAACAACAGTTACTCTGCCGCTTTTCAGAAATAAGAATATTTATGACCCGATGTTTTTATTCGCCCTCCCATTTTATTATGATACAGGCAGCGCTAGCGTTAATTTGCCATTGCAAACGTACAGGTATCCAGACAAACACCGTTCATTATGATAATCATGACATGAAAACGATTGTTTGAGCGTTTTGCCATTGTTGGTAGCATGCTCTGTGACAGCGTATTCAAAGCAGCGGCCATGTTGGCTGCAGAGGAGGATACAATTATTGTTGCGGAAGGTCATCTGATTCCCATCCATAGAACATTAATTTGCACCGACGGAACTTGGAATAATTGCTGTAGATGGATGAATGGAAGCGGGAAGAATAAGAAATGCAGGTGAGGAAGAGGAGGGGAGGACGAGGAGAAAATGGAGGAGAAGAGGGAGAAAGGAAAGAAGAGAGGGAGACGAAGATATAGGTCACAAAGAAGCAGAAAAGGAGAAGAAGACGAAGAAGACGAAGAAGATGAAGAAGAAGAAGATGACGACGACGATGACGATGACGACAATGGCGGTGATGACGATGATGGTGATGACGACGACGACGATGGTACTGATGGTGGTGGTGTTGATGGTGGTGGTGGTGGTGTTGGTGGTGGTGTTGGTGGTGTTGGTGGTGGTGTTGGTGGTGGTGGTGGTGGTGGTGGTGGTGGTGGTGGTGGTGGTGGTGGTGGTGGCGAAAGAGGAGGAGGACTGGTGGTTGCAGTGGCGGGGGTGGTGGTGATGATGATAATGATGATGACGATGATGGTGAGGAGGAGGAGAGGAGGAGGATGAAGATCAAGGACTTTATAGGCTAGAGTACAATGTATTACTTTGCTCACGGGTGTTTGTTTCCTAATTGCAAGTGAATAAAAATAGAACATGACTAAACTGAACAACCGACTGCAGTCACATTCCTCGTCCCCATATTAATAGATTTGCACAGCGTGGCAATGATATTATTTGATCCGAAATGAAGACAGAAACATTATGACCATAAGACAACTCAAGCAGCGAATACATTTCAATACGCAACGCGAATAATAATAATCTCAGTTGCAGTCTTGTTCAAATAATCGTGAAACTGTTGACAGTTTGGAAATCGTGCTCAACAGTCATGGCGAACACGCGCATCGGAAACTAAACCTACGGACGTATGATCTCTGAATGACGTGCATTCCTATCGCAAAAGCTGTTTGGATAAACCCTCTTCGTGGAGTTCTGTTACTGGAGAAGACAATGATCATTGTCCCCGGGAGGGTATAGAAAATGCGCTAGATAAACCCTCGGATGAACGTGCTGGTCCAGAAAAACGGACGCTTGTAAATACATTGTAGGCAATGCGGATATATGGTAGAACTGGACATTATTTCCTTGACACATAAATGGCGAGTTGTGTTGGCTTCAAAAGTCGATTTTAGTGCAGTCGTTAATTGAAGTGTTGCAAACAATTAGCAATTGTAATAGTTTGTAAAATAATGATCTTTTAAAACAAAATTATTGTTAAGTAATTCTTTCACTGTGGTTCTTTGGCGGCGAAGTCTAAATCTATTTAACCCTCGAGTGCCCAAGGGGGGGGGGGTCCGACCGGACCCCAGGCCTATTTTCCCCGGATAACTTTCTAAAGGTTACGGATCCGCAGAAATGCTTTTAGGTATTCCTAGACCAACCATTTGGGCATAGAATGGCATATTTTGCTTGAGTATTGTCCTACCCTGTACCCCACAACCACAGCATATACTAAGGGTACCGCAAGATATGCGGCTGGTATTCATACAAGCGTATAGGTTTCCTTCGGTAAATAACGCAAGCAAGCATAAAATGTGTCACGAGATTATTACACTATTATTTTACACCAAGTGGTGCTATTGTAATATAAGATACATCAATCGATTGCAAATTCTTTTGTGATTACATAGAACCAAATTCTGTAACGATATTCCAATCCCTTCTCAAGATATTAACATGAAACGCTGGGGTCCGCGCGGACCCCCCCGTTGGGCCTTCGTGTACCAAAAAATACCTTGGGCACTCAAGTGTTAAAAATAATTTCACCTAACATATAATTGCAGGGGCGCCCGCAGGTAATTTTGCAGAAGGGCGCGAACGTAATGGTGAAGATTAAAATTTTGGCACTAGCTTTCAAATTGTAAAGTAGGAAATCAGCAACTTATTTTTCATAAAGGTTTCTCAAATTTGATTTGAATTTTTCAGTTTCACTTTGTGTGTCACTTGCATCATTGGTGCTTAAGTGCATTTCTTTGTCTGCTTTATTATTATTTCCTCATTGCCTTTGTATTCCGGTAGTTAGGCCTATACTTGAACTGGCTGGCGTGATTATTTTGACTTTTTAAAAATTATCCACGATTGCTAGATTAGCGAAATCCTTCATCCCGTCATTCTGCCTCTTTATGATCACAATATCAATTACTATGTTTTCAGCCACAATCGTATTACATTGACTTAGGAAATAAACTGAACTGAAGCAATTTATTCTTTAGTTTAAAATTTTCTTCGGTAAGGCCCACTTCCATTTTTCAAGATTCCTTTTTTTCTGGACACCGTGTAGATGCATAGGTAAGTAAGTACGTAGAAAGCAGTGGCATTTCAGTTATTCTACGTGGGTTCGGATAACAGCGAAGGAAACGGATCTAGATGTGTCGCTTAGATGGATGGGAGAACTAACTTCCGGTTATCCGTCACGTATTTCCGGTTCCATCTGCGCGCGTTGTCACGTAGCGTCTCGTTGTAGGACACATTAGAGCCACACGGATCCTATTCATGTCTCGCGGTTACAGACACTTTAGTGTTCGCTGGTCTAGTTATATACATGTAAACGCTGTTGCGACATTTGAATATTAAGGATTAGTCCTAGAACCCACTTCGATGAACTTATTGAACGTAATGAAATCGATCAACAATTCAATCAATCAGTCAATTTAATAATCATCCAGTCAAACATTCAAACATTCAAAGACTCGAAACCAGCTCTTTTTGACGATAAAAGCTTGTATATTATGGAGGCGGTACAATTTGTTATCGTTCCTCTCTCACATTTCATGACATTAGTTATATCGTTTACTCGAGAAAATTAAGGCGCCATCCGCAACTTAGATTGAGAACTTCATGTAACAACCAGAACTTAGCGACGTTATCGTTCACATAATTATATTTAATATAATAATTATATTTATTATTATATAAACTGGGATGTTATCGCAAAATTATGTTCAAAGATACATTTGTATAGTCTATAGATGAGTAGACCTATATAGGTGCGTATAACATTAAAATAATAATCTTCGAAGGTCGTAGGCGTACGCTAATGAATTAGACTGTGCAGTGTGCACGGTTGCAAATGGTGATGAAAAGTAAAGGAACACTCTGAAGCAATCATTGTCTTTCTATGTATTTTAAAGGCTATTTTGATAACATTTTTTATCACCGTCTGAAGTGTTGTCCCTTGACATACCCCAGAGGTATTCTACTTTAATTTGTTTTTCATTCATTCATTCATTCATTCATTCATTCAGAGCATTTATATAGCGCCCCTTCAAGAAACTACTCAGAGGCGCTCCCAGCCCAACCACGAACAAAGAAAAAAGACTTGAGGGACTTTTAGAACGCAGCCGGATGGACCACAAGTAGTGAGCGAAGCGAGAGCGGGAGGTCGTTCCAGACAGTAGGCCCCACGACCGAGAAAGCACGGCGCTGCTTAATAGCCAAGCGAGCCCGCGGGACCAGAAGCTCACCTTTAGACGAAGAGCGAAGTACACGACGCGCTGCAACGTTTGTGGAAAACGTCAAACCAGCTTGGATTATTAATTTTTTCTACCTTTGTGAATATGAAATACGGACACTTTACCAAAATTTCAGAAATTTTGAACGAACAGTTTTTTTAATTTTAATGTAGATTTGAAAGAAATTGTGATTTTTCGTATACAAACCGAACTTACAGGGGCAAAGAACACAATGGATGGGTTCACTATCTGGCCATCTAATAAGGATTGAAAACAGATATTTGTTCGTGATAATCGACTGTTTAGTTGATAATTGATCATAGAAGAATAGTTTAACTCAAATTAATGTTTTCCATTTGATATTGCGACTTGAAATAAAAATATGTGTTGGGGTATGTCAGACCCCACTGGCGTAACAATGCGTCACCTCACCTCCAAAGAGTTAAGTGGAAACTTTTTCAAGGTGTTTAGAGGAAGTGCTGCGATGTCTAGAAAATTAAGTATTTTTTATCAATTTTTAAAATTTATTTTGACTTCGACAGTTTTTATGCAGATTTTTAAAATTTCTTGCTAGTGTTAAACACGCAATCCCTGATCCTCATCCATTATTTTTGTGTGTGATTAATTAGCTTTGTCATGGCCTCTAGGTCACTTATCCAGACCTGTCACCGGTAGCCTATATTGTTAATTAATTTGAACTTAAACGTTACTCATTGCTGTAACAAACTCATTGTTCTCGTTCTCAGTTCTGTTCCGCGGTTTTGAAGTCACCAATTCTTCAGTCTGCGGAACGAACGGTTGTACAACTTCCTTTCGCCTGCCAGAACATTTTCCAAGCAGCACTGTTCGCAGAGTCTGTCTGAGCCTCTCGTTCCAGATACCAAACAGCGCCCATCCCATTCCATAGAACAGTCTTGCCAACAGCGACCCGACGAGCCAAGACTCGGGCGAGACCGGGATTCGGACTGACGTGATGTACATAACAGCCAGTGGCGACCATAGACTTGCAAAGATCATCCAGTTGACTCCCAGCTTCACGGCAAGTCTGATGTTCCGCGCTTTAGTCGAAGTCCAGAAGGAGGACTTCGAGGCGATAGAGACCGTCACGGTTGGGTTGCCACCGGCCACGGTTGAAATCTGCTGTAATGGACACGGTTGGATGGACTTCTGCTGCTTTTTCGTTGCTTGGAACAGGACAATGTAGCAGACGAAAATCGTGACGACAGCACTAAGAGCGGGAATCGTAATGAGGAAGATAGGAAGCAGAGTTGACGCTGAGTCCTGGCTGTTCTCGAACAGACAGTTCAGAAGATGGACGTTGAATCCGACGTACGGCGAAGCGGAAACGGCCATCGCCATGGGAACCGACCACGTGACAGCGATTATCAGCAGCGACTTCCGGTCGGAGTATCTGCCGTATGTTTTCGTCGCGAGGAGCAGACACTGTCGTATCGCTATGGCAACTGAAGTCGTGAGCAGAGCGTTGAACGTCAAGACGTTGAGGAATCCAAAGATCTTGCACATGATCAACGGAATGACGAGACTTCCGCCGGAAATGTTGGCGATGTAGACTGGAATGATGACGCCGCTTCCAATCAATCCTGCCACGTAGGCGTTCAGCATCAGCGCTCGACTCCCTCCGTCGTTTCCACCGCCTCCCAGTTTGGCGTGGATCGCTCCACCGAGATGCTGCGTCTTCCAGATGACGACGATCATGACGGAGTACCCGGTCAGACCGAGCACGCAGGTGAAGGTCAGAAGAGCAGCCGTTATGTAGCGCAGTGTTTTTGGAAGTTGTTGATGTTGACTGGTAACAGTAGACTCTGTAGTGTTCATGGTTCAAAGCCAGGTAGCAATCGACGAAAGAAGAAATAATATCTGTTTCCATACGACAGTCACATCGGGTAGTCTTTAACTGACGCAATAGTAATCAATGTCAACTTGTACTGATTCCGTCGACATTGTTTTCAGCTTCCATACAAATTTGCTTCATTCGTTGCTTTCGCAAATGAAGCCATCGCGATAAGTGATAATAATCAGAACTGTTCCTTCCTTAATCCTCGTCCTGCAAGAAAAATAATGAAACCGCTGTTTAGAAACACGTCGTCGATTGCGTTGAGCAACAGATTGAAATCAGGCTTTCAGACTTCAAAGTTAAATATTCCGTGACACGATTGCACTTGCATTACCACGTAGCAATGGCGGAATCATAGAGGAAAAAAACAAGTGACCAGTATGTCCTCTGATGACAACAAACTGAGTGACTGAGTGTACTCATTGTAACCATGTAAACGACGCGATGCCGTATCCTTCTCTGCGATCTTTGGAAGAATTGAGTTTTCAAGATCGTGATCGTATAATCTCGAGATATTTACACTGTTTTACAGTTTCCAAAAGCCAAAATGCGAATTCGCGGGAAAAGTTTATTCACATGCGCTTAGTCAAAAAAAAAATGATAGGTGGGGTGAGATCGGTTCCCGTTAAATATTACAAAAGGGGTTAGGCAGACAGGCAGGCAGACAGTCGGATTATGTTTCAGAGTTGAAACGGCGCGGTAGGCTTATAAAATTATGTAGGTGAGGGGAAGAGAAGGAATCAGAATAGGATTTAATATGTTAAAGAGCAGTGTTTTTATAATATACAATCTATGTAATATATATGTATCTGTGTCTCTCTTTGTCTCTCTTTGTAGTTCTTTCTATCTCTGTCTCTTTTTGTCTCTCTCGGCTCCTGTGTGTTTACTTGTCTTTCTGTCTGTCTTTTGTCTGTATCTCTATATTTCTACCTCTACGTGAATAATTATATCTCTTTGACCTTACTCTAACTGATCATAAGTCTGGCATTTTATCTTCTCCAATTCTTCAATGTTCAGTGCGGTCCAAATATTACTACTTACTCGGATATTCCTTAGCCTAAAAAAACAAAGTCGGATCCGGTAATAAACAGAGACTAATCACGAACGAAAAATATTTAATTTCAATAAGATTTATAATGTACAAACCATTTTTCGTCGTATGTCGTTTATCATCAGCCGTCGTGAGCCGTCGCCATGACAACCTCTTCACCTGCTGCAGTATCCAAGACAAACGTATGAGACGCGCGGATCGACTTATCCTAGAGTGTACACACGAGTCCGTTCATCAGGCTCGAAGCCACAACTGTTGGTTTTTAGATCCAGCGCGCTGTGGAGATAGTTGAATAGCAAAACTCTTGCTTGAAAAACAATTATTATGGTGCGCTATGATACCGGTTGAACTATCTTGGCTGGCGCAACCTTCCACTCTCTAGGGGGCAGTTGCATTATGAGTGGAAGCCTACAAGTCTGTTCTATTTGCACCCTCATGCTTCAATGGTTCAGTGAGTTTTTAAAAAGACATGAATTTATTATAAATTCATTATTCGCTTTTAAATACCCCTTCTCATCAAACACATGTTTTCACCCATCCTTTGTTTCCGATACTTCCCCCGCATGTATTGTTGTTTATTGTTCATCTCCCATCATGCACTGCTTGGCTTCTTCCTGCAACTCATGCAGCTGCAGTCACCAATGCGTTGGATCCAGGATGTAATAAAGATGCTACTGCGGCTGCAGCAGCTGATTTGACAGAATATATTTATTAATTATTATCTATTAATGACATGAAGTGATGTGCATAGACTAATTAAACCCGCTCCGGCTTTTGCCCGCCATTTAGCAGCGACACCCAGCTGCCTGTTTCTATAGGTCTGTCTGTCTATTTGTTCCTCTGCCTCTATACCTATCAATCTGCCTCTGTCTGTCTGTCTGCATAATTGTGTCTGTCTTTCGTTGCCGACCTACATGTCTCTATTGGTCTGCTATTGCGTGGCTAGTTTGGACTGTCTCTTTGTCTGTTTTTCTGTCTGCCTGTCTCTGTCTGGTGTTTTCGTCCATTTGCCTCTTTCTACTTGCATGTGCCTATCTGTCTGTATGTGTCTGTCTGTCTGCCTTTATCTGCTTGTATCTCTCTGAGTGGCCAGTATATGTGCCTGTCTGTCTCTTCATATCTATGTCTGCCTCTCCCTGTCCGTCTTTGTGTCTTTATCTGTCTGCCAATTTGTCTCTCTGTTCCTCTGCTTTCCTTCATTTACCACAGCCATGCATAGAGCGTGTCATTATAACATATATCTACTCTTTACGACTACATGTAGGTCTATTATTGTCGGGTTAATCGACTACGGTACAGACAGGAAAGCGGACCAATACCAATCATGAGCGTCAGATAGACATACAGACAGACAAACAGACAATTAGACAGACAGATAGACATATAGACAGACATTTAGACAGACACACATACTAAATTATTAATCCAAATATTGTGGATACATTTCACTAATCCCGACGCATTTACCAACCTTTTCAATTGACATCTCATCTTTGTTTTGGTGCCATCAGCATCATTCTCTTCACCAGCTGCAGCAGCAGCAGCAGCAGCAGCAGACGCAGCAAACCACCTGTTGACGACAGCTGCAACCTACGCACAGTGCACACTCCCACACACTGACACAACAGAATCCTAATCTGAAAAGCAAAATAAATCACGTATAGACAAAATAAATCACGTATAGACAAAATAAATCACGTATATAGACGCATCTGAATGGCACAGAACAACGTAAGAATGTTAGAGTCTAGAAAGACGGCCTATCTTCGTGAGAAAGTCAGACTAACGCCAGGTCTACTAAACCACTACACCCTGCATGGGCGGCAGAAGATCAGAGGTCCAAAAATGATCTCATGGGAGTCATGGCGTGCGAGCCGTCATCAAGAGTTGGTCGCCACCGTGGTAGGCACCACCGTGCCATCATCATATCTGTCCAAGCCAAGGTATCGATGGCTGGCGCGGCAGCCAAGATACAGATGACCACGGACGGGAATTATTATGAGGCCGATTATAAGACTCATTTTTAACACGTACTTCTTCGTGACTCAAGTCCTTAGGTCTTTAGGACGAATTTTATCATCACCGGTCAAGACATTTTACCAGGTCTAGGCCGCAGACTTAAGGTGACTTACAGAGGAGCCGTGCGAGAGACCTGATTCTTGTTTCAACGTCTCTCTATTACCATCCCACGGTTCAGCTTGGTGGCCTTCAGGGGTGTCTAGAGACAGACCTGACTGCACATTTATCTTAGACATTGGTGTTGCTTCCTTGCAAATTGTATCCTTCAGTTTAATGACGACGACGATGATGATGATGATGACGACGACGACGATGACGATGTTGGTGATGAAGAGGAAGACGATGATGATGATGCCTATTATTATTACAACTGTTTAAAATTATTATTATTATCATCATTATCACTATTAATACTACTACTGCTACTACTACTGCTGCTACCACTGCTACCACTACTACTACCACCATCGCTACTATTACTACTACTACTACTACTACTACTACTACTACTACTACTACTACTACTACTACTACTACTACTACTACTACTACTACCACTACTACTACTACTACTACTACTACTACTACTACTACTACTACTACTACTACTACTACTACTGCTACTACTACTACTGCTACTACTACTACTAACAATAATAATATTTTTTTTTTACCCGAGATAAAAATATTAATAATATTATTATTTATGTTACTGTTATTATTATTCTAACAATGGCCGATGCAATGATGCCTATACGTACGTGTGGTTCCCTGCCTTACACCATAACATCTACTGTAGAGTTGCACGCAGATAGCTAGTCAGTCGGTCCTCCTGTGTATACAGTGTATAGCCAGCAGCAATGCCGTCAATTATAATCTTCTTCTTTGGTGAAACTCGACAGTGATTAACTTATATTTATAACCTTCGAGCCAACTCCATGCAGGTGAGACATTTGGCCTTCTGCTCAGCCCGTTCACCTGTGTCTGTCTATGTGTCTGTGTGTGTCTGTCTGTGTGTGTCTGTCTGTGTGTCTGTGTGTGTCTGTCTTTCTGTCTGTCTGTCAAACTCTAAGACTGCAATCTAACTAGATGCATTTAGTCATGGCAGATGCGTGCGTTACTTCATATATCCATCCATCCATCCACCCACACACCCACACACCTCCACACCCGCACACCCACACACTCGCCCGTCTTCTGTATGTATGTCTATCTCTCTATCTATCAACTATCTACATGACTGTAGGCTATCTATCAACAAACAATCCATCCATCCGTACATCTTCTTACTCTCACATTCACTATCTTCTTCCATTTCACCCTTCTCCCACTCTACGGTCTCTACCACTTTCTTCCACTCTACCACTTTCCCCCACTTTACCACTTTCTCCCACTCTACCACTTTCTCCCACTCTACCACTTTCTCCCACTCTACCGCTTTCTCCCACTCTACCACCTTTTCCCACTCTACCACTTTCTCCCACTCTACCACTTTCTCCCACTCTACCACTTTCTCCCACTCTACCACTCTCTCCCACTCTACCGCTTTCTCCCACTCTACCACTTTCTCCCACTCTACCACTTTCTCCCACTTTCTCCCACTCTACCACTTTCTGCCACTTTCTCTCACTCTACCACTTTCTCCCACTCTACCACTTTCTCCCACTCTACCACTTTCTTCCACTTTCTCTCACTCTACCACTTTCTCCCACTCTACCACTTTCCCCCACTTTACCACTTTCTCCCACTTTACCACTTTCTCCCACTCTACCACTTTCTCCCACTCTACCGCTTTCTCCCACTCTACCACCTTTTCCCACTCTACCACTTTCTCCCACTCTACCACTTTCTCCCACTCTACCACTCTCTCCCACTCTACCGCTTTCTCCCACTCTACCACTTTCTCCCACTCTACCACTTTCTCCCACTTTCTCCCACTCTACCACTTTCTGCCACTTTCTCTCACTCTACCACTTTCTCCCACTCTACCACTTTCTCCCACTCTACCACTGTCTCCCACTCTACCACTTTCTCCCACTCTACGGTCTCTACCACTTTCTTCCACTCTACCGCTTTCTCCCACTCGACCACTTTCTCCCACTCTACCACTTTCTCCCACTTTCTCTCACTCTACCGCTTTCTCCCACTCTACCACTTTCTCCCACTCTACCACTTTCTCCCACTCTACCACTTTCTCCCACTCTACCACTTTCTCCCACTCTACCACTGTCTCCCACTCTACCACTTTCTCCCACTCTACCACTTTCTCCCACTTTACCACTTTCTCTCCCACTCTACCATTTTCTCCCACTCTACCACTTTCTCCCATTTCATCCCACGCTACCACTTTCTCCCACTCTACCACTTTCTCCCACTCTACCACTTTCTCCCACGCTACCACTCTACCACTTTCTCCCACTCTACCACTTTCTCCCACTCTACCACTTTCTCTCACTCTACCACTTTCTCCCACTCTACCGCTCTACCACTTTCTCCCACTCTACCATTTTCTCCCACTCTACCACTTTCTCCCACTCTACCAATTTCTCCAACTCTACCACTTTCTTCCACTCTACCATACCGCATTCTCCCACTCTACCATACCACATTCTCCCACCCTACCACTTTCTCCCACTCTACCACTTTCTCCCACTCTACCCCTTTCTCCCACTCTACTACTTTCTCCCTCTCTACCACTTTCTCCCACTCTATCACTTTCTCCACCGATTCTACTCACCTTCACACTCTACCATCTAAGAAGACACGTGTGGGTTGCTATGAAGGACTGTTCGCTGCCTCTACAGAGACTGCAACCAACCTGAGTCCAATTAAAATTATATATTCGTCAACTGAATCGTTCTCCCAAGAGTGCATGATGAGTGTACTTGCAATACACAACGGTGCATGAAACGTCTTTTGTTAGGCGGCCAACAACATGCAGTAGGCCTAATTATTATAGAACACTAATAATATTAATTGCCACACATCTCAGAATAACACGACTGAAACTGGTTTGGCTCTAATTATGTTGTCATGCGGTAAGGGAGAAGGCACTTACTATGAGCACTTAGCGAGCACTTAAAATACAAAAACAATAGCTGCGTAAATGTAATTCGCTGCTGCCTTACTTCTTTTCGGCTTTCTTCTCGCTTTCCTCTTATTCGTCTTCTTATTAGTTAGACACTTCATTTTCCTCTCCTTTACTCTACTTTTCTTCTTCCTGGTATTGCTATTCTCGTTTTTTCGATTTTGCTCTTGACTCCATTCTTCTTCTTCTTCTTCTTCTTTTCTTCTTTTTCTTCTTCTTCTTCTTCTTATTCTTCTTCTTCTTCTTCCTCCTCCTCCTCATCCTGCTCCTCCTCTTCCTCCTGCTCCTCTTATTACTCTCATTTATGATCACCATCATCGGCAGCAGCAACATCAGCAGCAGCAGTAGTAGGCCTAGTAGTAGTAGTAGTAGCAGTAGCATCTTCCTCTTCACCTTCCTCTTCTTGTTCCCCCCCCCAGCTCCGTGTATTGATCTTGTAAACCAACACTTCATATTCGATTTATGTCTATTCCATTTACCTTCCACTGTAATATGTAGCAAAATAAAAATTAATTAATTAATCTAAATAAGATTAGGCATGTATTTGCATAAATTAATCATATTAGGATCCTCAGAGTTAATGTTGCATTGCTTTGGAGATGAATTTCCTCTGCAACAGCACTTCACAGAAATCTGTAGAATACCCGACCAATTCTAGACTAATTCTCACCGAAATGCAGAGGTAAATCTTAGAAACCACAATTAACGAAAGAGTGTTGCAGTGTTCCAGTCCGCCGTGCAACTTCAACTCGAAGCATCGATCTAAATAATGTGATGGCGTACGGCGACGTCTAACTTCGTTATCCGAGCGAATCCTTCCGCCCTCGCAGCAAATAGTGCGGACTTGTTGACGGAGATTAATGGGCTGAAGTTAATGAAATTCGCGATGAAATTGTAGGTAAGAGATGGCGCGAATTTCATCAGATCAACATAATCAGCCCACACATACAAAAATATATCAATGTATATAATTTATCTGCATATATAATATATTTGCATATAATATAGAGATCTGTGTATAAATGAGTCACACTGCAGAATAATGCAGTATTGTATAATTAATATGCGTTTGTGCGATCACAACTTCCATGAACATTCGTCTGTAAATATTATATGCTACAGGGCAAACACAAATACTATGTGTTTGTTTGTTTATTATGTGTAATTTATACATTATATGTACGAGAAATGAAGCACATTAAAACATTCGTGTAGAATAGATACATAAATATCTACGAATCCACAGTTTTAGAATTAGAATTATCATGCGCTTTAATTTTCTTAGTGCTCTTGCACTTCCATTAATGACGTAAGAGTGTTCAGCCGAGCGTTGCAAGAGGCTCCAATCAACTCAGTCTTTCTTCGACTGTATAATTATTATCCCGTCTTATTATTCCAAAGTGATTAAGGCGGCATACACTAGCCTTTAGGCTTAAGCTGTGAGTAACTTGATTACCAGATTACACTGCATACAAAATATTTATTCACTCACCGTGCAACAGATTTCACAAAAGACTTTCGTACGGTGCGTCACGATGCAGCCACGTGACTTGCGTCTTTTCCATTCCGGTAGAAAGATCTAAGTACCTTGTTAAGACAATAATTCTCTGGTTGTTTTGTCGGCTCGTTACATACAGTCACAGTTCATTTACCCTTTGCGATTTAGAATGTGACTTTGTGCCAGCACTTGTGCACGTAACAGGCCTACTGGTTTCAGGCATATTTAATTTAGTTTTTTTGTTCAAACTGGCGTTAGTACTTAGTACAACTAGTGCAAATTTTTTGCGAGACTAAGGAGTCAGCGCAAAATAATTATGATTGATAAAATTTTATAATATTATTTGGTTTCTTGCTCTTTTGAGATTCTCCTGCCCTCCTTCGTTTTCTCCTATCATTTTTTACCATTTTGCTTTGCTCCTATACTATTAATTTTACGTTTAATATTTTATGTAGTACATTATATTTTCTTAATCTATCTATCTATCTATCTATCTATCTATCTATCTATCTATCTATCTATCTATCTATCTATCTATCTATCTATCTATCTATCTGTCTATCTATCTATCTATCTATCTATCTATCTATCATCTATCTATCTATCTATCTATCTATCTATCTATCTATCTATCTATCTATCTATCTATCTATCTATCTATCTATCTATCTATCTATCTATCTATCTATCTATCCATCCATCCATCCATCCATCCATCCATCAATCCATTCATCCATCCATCCATCCATTTAACTGTCCATTATTCTGTCTATCTAACTCTAGCTGCACTCATGCTTTCCTCTGCTTACTTATTTAACTGGAGCGTACGTAAGACGTGAGTCAGTTGCATGCGGCTGAACCTTTCTACTCTTAGCTTTGAAGTCTTCACTAAATTTCTTTAAATTCCTCCGCTTTGTCTGACCAGACTTCATTCTTCATCGAACACCGGAAGTCATCAGGTCCTCATTCAACGCCTTCACTTCGAGCAACACGATGATCCGAGTACCGTCAGAGTCTTCCATCCACCGCGAGGGACCCTCATCGTCCACTCTACCATTCCTGTTCCTCCTCTCCCTCGTTCTCTGGTCATCGACGGTCAACGCCGACGATCTTGACCAAATGTCCAGTCGCCTGCCACTCCCTCTGCTCATCCAGAAGCTCAGAGCCGCTGACGAAGGAGGTTCGGCGGAATCGCAGAGCCTCAGAGGACTGATCGTTCAAGGAGGCATGGACGAGGTGGGTGGAGGACGGAACCCTCGTCTGTTCAACCCTCTCCAGCGGGGATTGCCTGATGGACTGGAGGAACTGGAAGGGTTCGTTGTTCGAAGGAATGATGGAATCGGTTTGGCTGCTCTGAGTAACATCATCAACCAACGGAAACGAAGCAGCAGCAGCAGCATTGCATCAAGATTCGTAAGCACACCATCGTCGTCTTCTTCTTCTTTAGATCTATGCTTTAGAGTATAGATAGTCTATTTGACTGTAGCGAATATGTGATTATTACTACACGGCCGAATACTGAATAGCCTCTATTCTGCCCCGAAACGATTACACGTGTGTGTAAATATGCATACATAATGCATATACAATATATGTATGTATAATATGTAATTATGTGTGTATGTATGTATGTATGCATGTATGTATGTATGTATGTATGTATGTATGTATGTATGTATGTATGTATGTATGTATGTATGTATGTATGTATGTATGTATGTATGTATGTATGTATGTATGTATGTATGTATGTATGTATGTATGTATGTATGTATGTATGTATGTATGTATGTATGTATGTATGTATGTATGTATGTATGTATGTATGTATGTATGTATGTATGTATGTATGTATGTATGTATGTATGTATGTATGTATGTATGTATGTATGTATGTATGTATGTATGTATGTATGTATGTATGCATGCATGCATTCATGTCTGTCTGTATATTGACCTGTGCGCGTGCCTGTATGTATTTACGCTTTTTGCGCTTATTTCACACTGATAGCAGAAATCACCTGTAAATTCACTTCATAGGTTTTCTGCATAAATTTTTAAAACGTGAATAGGCGATATAGGTGAAGATGATACAAGAAACATGCGTGAGAAGCACGTGTTGCCTCTCTTGCACATCATAGATTCTCACGCCTGCATGTAACGGTAGCATATGGATTATGCTGTAGACCAAAACACATGAGAGTCATTGCCCGGATGAAAATTGACGATTTGTAACGCTTTTTTAAAGAAGCCAGATGTAACTATTGCTTAATAAGTAATATGATTAGTTGGAAGGTGCAATCCTTTGTTATTGCGCTATGGCAAGAATACGCTATAATGCTATATATATACAGTGAAATACGTTCATCATACTTTTGTCTGCACATGTCTTGTTTCAGGAACTTTACGATGAAAACAATCACAAGAGAAACTATTGCTGTTCTACGGACATGTTCTGCTTCATCTGCACTCGCTAGCTACAGTAGCTCTAACCCACTAGAAATCCTACTAGGAATGCTAGTAGAAACCCATTATTAACCCACTAAAATCTTCACCATCTATCCCACAAGAAATTCCACTAGAAACCCACTTGAAACCCACTTGAAATT
The DNA here is from genome assembly GCA_945859605.1 of Lumbricus rubellus. NCBI lineage: Eukaryota > Metazoa > Annelida > Clitellata > Crassiclitellata > Lumbricidae > Lumbricus > Lumbricus rubellus. The sequence goes on along the minus strand of OX243811.1, from coordinate 4,304,259 downwards.
CCACTAAGAATTCAACCAAAACGTTAACTGCGAATCAATATCTAGTAGTTGCTGCCGTAAACGTAAACTATAATCCGTCGAGAAATCTTATGCAAGAAGAACTTCCATAATAATTATATGCATTTCATCAACATTGTCATTAACAGTTTCTGACGATATCCATTGTGTGGCAATGTGTGCGAATAAATTATCTCCTTTGTACTCGGTCGTTTGTCAGATTCACTTCCAATTATTATAGTCTTAGTCAACATTTGTTATTTCAGAAAAATAATTACATCTTCAAGTGAATTTTGTACATTCTTTTTCTTATTAATTCATTATTTCTATCTGTCATTTATTTATTCATTCATTATACAAGGATTTACATAGCGCCCTTTCGAGTTGCTACTCAGGAGCGCTCCCGACCCAACCGTGGTTAAAAATGAGAGTTTTAAGATTGTGATAGAAATTGTCAGAGGAGACATTGCAGATAACAATTATATTAGCCTAAATAACAAATCTAACTATTTATACCATAGTATTAGTTAGCCTATGATAAAAAAATAGGGTAGCACTGAATTGCAAACGCAAAATAACATTACCTAACATGGAATGAGTAGCCTGGGTCTTTTGAAGACGCGCTATATAAATTCTCGGAATGAATGAATGAGTGGCATTGAACACCATAACATAGCATAACATTAATATGCAAAACTACATTTAGCATAACATAACATGGTTCGTGTGTTTCATTGGACTGTCTAAAAATGAGTATAAGGCCTACAGCTCATATACCAGTCACTTTCCGAAGTTAAACTTCCCTAAACATCAGATTTAGACTCTAACGTCCAAGCTTGTCCGGAGTAGTTTGACAGAGTCTGCGTGAAGGTTCGAAGCCGTAGTCGTCGGAACGCTGACCATGGCAGCTACCGAGTGGTCTGACCTGCAGCACCCTGTGACCCATCGGTTCGATATGCATACAAACGTAAGGCATGCTGCACGATTCTGATTACTATTATCTTCGATGAGAGTAACATAGGCTACATCGGGTGTTGCTTAATTTAATTTCGTCTTGGCTGACTTCATAATTATATATGATTAAATTTGTGAATGGCTGATGACCCGAGAACAGACTAAATCCAGCTGTTGTCATAGGCCCTACTGTGCTGTGGTATACTTACACGTATAAGCTTACTACCACTGATTCATTAGCATATACGTTGGTCTGCCAGGTCTGCGCGACCGAGTGTCATCAGACTATAATTATATTGTTGGCAGACAGCAGTTGTGCTTTCAACATGGGCGGAGTTTGGTTTCCGTTCTTGGGAGGGCTAATGCCTACCTGGGGAGGGCTAACCCTGGGAAAGGATACCATTTTCATGGTAAAAAGCTGAATCTGGGCCTTCTTGAAGGGCTTAGCCCCCTAAGTTCCCCTAACCCCTGAAAAACTCCGCCTATGGCTTTCAACAAAACAACTTGTTTCAAGGTTGAATGCAGAGTACACACTATATGAAGGAAAACAGAATTCCGTAATTCCAATATAATTTATGTGACTAATGAGAATTATTATTCATGTTAAGTTATAGGCCTAGGCTACACAAATGAGCTTGAGGTTACCTTGAGGGATGCATTGTTTCAAGGCACATCAAAAACATCAAAGCATGTCATTCTTTCGCACTGTTGTTGGCTATATTTCCCTATACGTGGTTTGTTTTCGCAAGCATTCTTATTTCAACACAAAGGACATTTTTGCTGGATATCACAAAGCCAACATTGGCGTCAACCGTTTGAGTAAGGAGACGTGAAACGTGTCAATATAGCGGACACACAAATTGACGAATCGAAAATCCATCGACATTGACGATGAGTTCAAGCGTTGCAAGGATACTGACATGAACGTAGAATTTACACAGCGGACGGAAATAAAACGAACTCTATACATTGCTGTCAAATAAACCAATTAAATACAAACTCAGCAGAAACAACAACGAAACTATAATTTAATTTTTTTTACCTTGACTAAACGAATCACCAAATTTAAATTTATTTGCCGTGTTGCTCGATATGCAGCGCTGTTACACGGGAAAGACTATGGACCATTTTAGGAGGCGGATAGGCCTACATGAGCAAGTCCCTCACTCACAATAATTGCTCTATTTCAACGATGTTCCGTCGCATGGTCATGAGCACTTCAGAAGGATCTGAAATTTGGAAGGATGATAAGATTAATAATAATTATTGTGGTTGCATTGAGCTGCATACATGCACACAAGAACCCACATTATAGGCTATTTAAATATCTGACTAATGTTGTACTTCGTCCTCCCTCAGCTTCCTATCGCCGTCGATCTACTTCGTTCAACCAATAGACCTGACCTCTTGGTTTCTCGGTCTAGAACAGCTATGACTCAGTCTCGATCATTTGTCTCAATTGGTCCCTTTTCTTTGGAATGCTCTTTCTCCTTCTGTTCGCTCTACACTTTTGTCTGACAGTCTCTCCTCTGCTTGGTCTCTTCTCAAAACCTGTTTCTTCTCGCGGGGCCTTGCGCACTGGGAGCGCCTCTGAACGGTTCACCCTACTAGAGGCGCTTTATAAATGTTTAAATATAATACAACACAATATACATGCATGCATACAAATATATAGACTATATAGCATTCATTATATAGACCCACATGTACGCATGCATATAGTATACATGTAACTGTATTGTATAATTTATATATTATATACAATTATACATGCATGCTATATAGCCTATACAAAACCCACGACGACATCATCAACAACAACGATACTAATAGATTTTGGTGTCATAATTATAGTTCATAGGCAGTTGATAATTTGAAGTAAAGATTCATCAGTCGTCGTGTAATCTAATCTGCTTTCCAAAAGATATGCATTCACTGTTTTTTACGTGCCTGCTTTTCACTCAACGTAATAATAGATAAGTCATTGACTCGCGAGTCAAAGTGGAAGAGCTGGTTATAATTGTTTTCTTTCATGTTGTATCGTTTCTCAATCACGCGGAAAGCGACGCAGCGCATTATTCGTGCTCTAATACCTGGTAATAATTATTTTAACATAATTGGCCTGCAGGTCGACTGTATTTGATTAATTCATTCGAGCATTTATGGATCACATCTTAGAGAAAACTACGCAGAGGTGCTCCCGACTCCATCACTGCTAAAAAGAACAGTTTAAAGTTCTCATAGAATGTTTCAGAGAGTGATCTAGGGAAGACGCGCAGCTCAGAAGGGAAGCCATTCCGTACCGCCACACCAACCACAGACAAAACACAAATTTTAATGTTGGAGGTACGAGCAAACGGCACTGCGAGCAACCCTTCCAACTGAGCGTAGGGGTGATTGCCTGATAGTTCATAATGCCCTCCTCTGTCGCGGGCGTCAGGTCCTATCTGTTAGCCTATACTCTACCCGGTACTCTAATAGACTAATTGGGACTTCGGTCACGATGATGAAAATAATACCAATATTAACCTATACAACTTTGGTTAGCTTGGACAACAATGAGCCACTGTTAGACAATATTGGGCTAATTATTAAACAACGTTGAACCAATGCTGGGCAAAATATTTGACAACTTTGGACCAGCATTCAGCTTCTTAAATAATTTCTATCTGTGGTTCTGAGTCAGATCTACTGAGAATTTGGTTCTTAGTCCTCCGGTGGGCAGTAGTAGGCCTACTAGCGTAATATTAAGGATCATAACGCATTGAAACTTCACAAGTTATTTGGAATAATCCATGTTTTGTACAGCACATAAAGTCTCATAAAAATGAAGAAATCCTAAAGAACCACACTATAGCAATGCTCACTTCATCAATCATGTAATGTTCAATGTTCATAAAGAAATTCAATGCAATGCGATGAATTGCAGTGCAATGGGACGCAATGTTATACGATGCAATTCAATGTAATGTGATGCAATGTATTGCAATTAAATGCAATGCCCTGTGATATGATGCAGTTTATCGTAACGCAATGCGATGAACTAAGTAGGCCTATAACCCAATGTTACAATGTAAAATAGCCTATAATGCAATTATTATTCAACGTAGTATAATGTGATGCAATGTAATTCCTCAGCAATACAGACGAGCCGCGTCAAGAGAAATCTATATACTGCCTCTTCAAAATCGCTACACAGAGGCGCTCCCGAAACGGGCGCTATATAAAGTCGAGTGCATAACATTACAACCAATTGCTAGCTTCACGCGCAGGGTGCAATTTGTACAAAGCAAGGGGACACTATTCCCTATAGCTGGGTCAGACTTAGCCATCCGTTGTAAATAATCTTCCTATACAAATCGCTCCAGGGCTTTTTTAACGTGCAGCGGTACACAAAATGTGCAGTTCTAAATTGACTTGTGCAGTTGTAGAAGCATTTCTGTACAGTTAAAACTAGCAAAAAATGTAATTGTCCTGCGATTGGAAGTAATTTACCATGTAGGATGGGAAAGGAAAGAAGGGGTTGTGCAGTTCTACAAATTCCTTTAAAATAGCCCTGAATCGCTCTTTTATCAGCACTTCGACCTATACTTTGTCTCGTAATCGTAATCGTATCGAAATCGCAATCTCGAGATTTCTACAGTGCCATGCACAAAGGGAATTCGCCGAACCACGTTTATTTACAGGCTTTCCTGCCAAGGAAATAGCGCTGGCGGCTTCACTACATTAAAATTATTAATTAAATAAATTAAATATTTATCATGAACTCATATAGCGCCGGTTCATCTGTTGAATAAGGCATCGAACGATGGCTCTCCAATGAAGGCATTTGCAATTGATATACAGCTAACTGTGACGAGTACTTGGCTGGGTGACCATCTGTGAAATACTTGGTGCACACTCAGAGCTGCATCCTTCGGTGGTCGGAAAATACGACTACCGTTCCAAGATGGAACTTTAAATAAAAATCCGTTTTTGTAGCGAGCCTCTTAGAAGTCTCAGCCGAAAGATTCTTCTGTCGTAAGAGGACCGTGCCTCTGAGGAGGAGATTCACAGAGGGGTGCAAAAAACGTGTTACTATTCCGTGTTAGCCTGTTGCATCCCAACATCAACCCCTTCTTGGGTTGGGTATAGAATGGAGGCATCAACGCTTTGATGCAGAAGAAGAATGAGACTCTTCGGTAAGTTTTGTCCAATCGTAATCGTAATCTCCAAATTTCTAAAGTGCAACTCGAAAATCAAGCGCAGGGCACCGGTTTATTCACGAGCGCTTTGTTTAGTCAGAAAGGTTGTTCAATGATTTCGTGCTCAACAGCAATTAGTCGATCCATGGCATGATCACGAATTCGCTAGCACTCGGTTGCCGATGAGATGCTCATTGTGGATGAGCACATAAACGTTGCGATGTGGTCAAGAGTTGGTGACGACGTGGTCAGTTTAAGGTACGAGGACGTGACCAGTGTTAGAAAGAATACAATGGTTATAATGATGTAGTCTAGTGTTGATGTCGTGGTCAGTTGTCTTTGAGGCTGTGGTCCGGTTTGGATGTCGCAGTCTTGGTGACGTCGTGGTCACTCTTAACAGCAGCATGGTGATGATGAGGTGGTCACTGTTTATGAAGACATGGCCACTTTTAATGAGAGAGGTGGTCACTGTTTAGGAGTATGTGGCCAGTGCTATTGTGGACGTTGTCAGTGTTTTCGTGGACATGGCCAGTTTTAGTATAATTATGAAGGTGGACATTGTTTTCGAAGTTGTGGTCATTGTTGATTAGAACTAATCATTGTCTTTGAAGTTGTGGTCATTCATATGTGGACATTGCTGATGAAGAGGTGGTCATTGTTGATTGGAACTGACCATTGTTTTCGAAGTTGTAGTCATTCATCATTATTCATTAGTATGTGGTCATTGATTTCGAAGAGGTGGGCATTGTCTACGAAGTCATGGTCACTGCTAAAGGGGAGGATGTGGACAATGTTCAACAAGATGTGCTCGTAGTTGCAGATGTCAGTTATTTCTTATTCGCGGCCGTGAATAGGTTTGGTGTTGGGTGCCATGCACCTGGCGTCATCCTCGTCGTATCGAGACTGGTCGATCTGAGATATCGGTTGATGAGAACGGATGCCCTCGCACTGTCCTCTGCCGTCAGAGCTGGCGTCGACGGCACCGAATGAGATCCCCCTCCTCCGCCAAGATCTTCCGACAGATTCTCCGTCGAACCTCCGTCGATTTCCGACGACAGATCCTGAAACGAAGACGACAGAGGTAAGACTAATGTATCTTGCCATCAGCCTTACCACAAACCTTACCTTAGTCTTACGGTTAATTTTACCATAATTTTTATGACACTTATCACAGAAGGATGGGCTGACCACAGCAAAAACTTCCGAGCTGCACTGTGAATTTTCGGTCTGTGGTACGACCAAGTTGCCTTGTGTGGCGGCACAGTGGGGCAGACGAGAAATCTGCGACCAGGTACATTGTGTATAATAATATTTTCCCCATTAATTTAACGCCTGCAAACGCAATGTGCTTTACATAATTATAAAAGTTATGCAGCAGTTTTAATTAACATCAAACTTAACTAGGCCTACTAACAGAACAGACAGCCTGCAACACACTGCGCTAATAGCAGCCTACAAAGCATGTCCGCCCAACGGGGCTCGAACTCGTTACCTCATTGCTCTCTACGCGGCTACGCCAGCGTGTTATCCATTACTCTACCGGGCGCCGAAGGTATTGAAAGTGTCCGGACGATTCGGGGCCGGACAATTCGATTCGGAGTGGACAATTCCATTCGGAGCGGATAATTCGAAGCGGATCAACAAAATATTTTGGAGGGGTTGGATTGATGAAAATAGCCTAATTCTTGGCCGCTCCACATTATCCGCTCCGAATTGTCCGGCTCCGAGTTGTCCGGTTCCGAATTGTTTCGCTTTCGATACTAATTATTTTAGTCGTTTGACCTCTTTTTCTCTGTGTTGTTCAGTAAAACTGTTCTAGACAGCTTTGATAAACACCGTACACAATCTTGGCTGTGCAACATTGCCTTCTGGTTGCAAGCTTAAGCTGTAAACAGTGTTGACCCAGATGTGGAACTTTTTTCTTTGCTCAACAGTCGAAAAACAAAACCCTATGCCATGAAAATCTCTTAGGCCGTGCATCTTAACATGGAGCCAATGCTGTTCTGATCGCAGCCGAATAGACATTTTGTTTTGAACAAGTGCATGACACTGCCTGTGAAAAAGATGGTTCCCATTATTTCGATTTCTTTGGCGCTGCGGACATTCTTGAGATCTTGAGATCTTGAGATTTTGAGATTACGAAGAAGACAAAATATTCGAAGAGAAGAATAAAAAAAGATGATGATGACAAAAGAACAAAGGAGACGGAATATTAGAAGAGTGAGCGAGATATTGAATGAATGAATGAATGAATTAATGAATGAATTAATGAATGGATTGATTGATGGATGGATGGAAAGTTGGATGGATGAATGAAAGGAAAAGATGTTTGAGCGGTTTTTTTTCATCTAAAACATTGTGCCCGTACAGGCAGCAGTGCTACAACAGCCTTAGCAGTGCATCCATAGATAACCTAAGTATAGGTCTTCTTGATAGGCCTGTAGTCTCATCATTGCTCGGATATATATGCAAGATGCTGCACGGCTCTCATGCACCGAAACGCAAAGCCAAAATCTCACCACTTGCTGTATCTCAACGGGATCGTTCAGTCGAAACTGAAAGCATTGCTTTTTCACAGATCTTCTCCTGATTCTTTTCCACTTCCCCTTATCTCCAACGCCGTTTCAACTATAAACATCATCTACCATGATAGCAGTTTAAATTGCCTGCCTGATTCCCCGGATCTTGACCCGCCGCCTATCGATTTTGTTTTGATTGAGCGCCTGTGAATACGCTGGTTCCCGCGCCTTCGCTTTTGTGGGCGCAGAAGAAGTTTCAAGTTTTTACGCCTACGATTATACCAACAAGTCCTAATGAATATGCAAATTTATTATAATGAGGGCAGGGCAATTTTTATACGGTGAGATAAGGTCATGCAAAGCACACAAGATAAGGCAAAAATGAGGTCGCATAACGTATAATATTATGGCTACTGGCCAGTAAGGTAAGGATAGCAGTGTAGTGTGAGGCCAGGTCACTATAGAAGACGATATAGAATGCAAGATATAAAGTAGGCCTAAAGATAAAGGCAAGGCTATCAGGAAGGCGAGTTTAGGCAAGACAAAAAATAACCTAAGATAAGGATAGTTATGATAACGTTGCGTGAGTCAATCATATTGGTCCAGATGTTACAAAGCCGTGTTTTTCGACCTTCGAGTAAAGAAAAGAGCAGCGGGGTCAACGCTGTTTACAACTTCAACACTTAACCAGAAAACAGTATACTTCATCATCGTCAAGACTATGGCGCAAAACGATATATTAGACCATACATGGCATACAAAACAGTAAAGTAGGCCTACAGTATAAACACAACATAATACAAAACATAATGAGGCGCATTAATACGATACGAAACACTACAATAATTATAATATCACACAATACAATATGATGCAATAGGCTTACAATACAGTTACACCGATACGAAAACTGTATGATGCACGCACTACGATACAATACAATGCAATGCAATATGGTACACTCAAGTTAACATAATACAAAACAATACAAAAAAGACAATACAAATGCAATACATACAATGCAAGACAAAATAAAATCATACGACATGATAAAGTATGATACAATTCAACACAGTAGGCTTATACAATTCAATACAGCACACTTCAATGCAATACAATAGAAAACAATACAATTCAATGCAATACAATACAGTGCAGCATAATCCACCACCTATAATAATACCTGATCAGCATCAGCCATCACCCGTGGCGATTCCTCGCTATCCATCTCTCTTCGGAAGCTATCCTGTAGGATCTGACGACTGTCTAATCCATCACTATCTATGCTCGTTGTGCTCTCTCTTCGGTTCAATTGCTCCAACTCACGACTCGTGTCCGACAGATCGCTGAGGCTGAAGCTACGAGAAAGGTGGTCGGCCAACTTCGTCTGACCCTAAACGTGATCGGTCCACAAAATGCGAAAACAAAAGCCACGATTGAGCTGCAATGCATGATTCAAGAACCCCTCGATACAAAAACACATAATTTATGCAAATTTATGCGGTTTTTCCGATAACTAACTGAGTCTATTATAATGATTCATTCATTGAAGAATCTCCGGAGCGCCTCTTCAAGGAGGCTACTCAGAGGCGCTCCCGACTCTAGGGCGGTAAAAAGCAGTTTCCCTTAATATTATAAGATTTGTCAGTAAGAGCCACAGGAAGCAGATTGTGGAAGACATTCCAGACCACTGCATGGCTCAAGACGGGAAAGGGCTCGATTCCGCATAGTTGTAGTTTGTGCGAATGTATAACCATTGTGATGATGATGATGATGATGATGATGATGATGATGATGATGATGATGACGATGATTACGACGATGATGATGAGGATGAGGATGAAGAGGAAGATGGCTAGGTTGATTCTGACGATTGCGACGATAATGATGACGCCGATTCTCATCTTCTCTTCATCTCAAGTCTCATAACACGAATTGCTTTAGTCATTAATCGGATGACACGGTCGACGACTGAAATTATCAAATCTTAAAGTGGAGTTGGAAACAGTAGGCCTAAAACTGGCGTCGCTGTTAGCATGTTACGGCTCGAGATTAACTTTACAGGGCTGCATGCATTGGCGTGCAAAGTTCGTTTAAAATGCAGAAAGCCGGACATTTCCCAGGTTCTTAATTCCGCCCACTGGACAGAGGACATGAGGACAAAGTGGGGGACATGTCCTTCGTCTTTCCGAAGTCTAGCAACCCTATTCACAACAATGAGTAGACTAATGATACCTTGATGGCTGTGGACAAGACCATATTCGTTGCAAAACTAAATCCTCTGGAACCGAGAGCTATGAGAGCTGAATAACTGTGGTCGCTGGCTTGGTTGAGGTAATTATCAATCTCCTAAAAAAATCAAATGAACATCATCATCATCATCATCATCTTATCGCTGTTGTAATTATTTAATACCATCATTATTACTTGCATTATCATCGCCGTCGCTATCGTCCTCGTCCTCGTCATTGTTGTCATCATCATCGTCATCGTCATCATCATCGTCATCATCACCACCGCCACCTGTTCTGATGTGGTTGCCAAAAAGTAGTCTGAAATCAGTTTCTTGCGCAAAAGGAACACCTCGTAAGAGCTGGATTGCAAGCCAGCTACAACAGGAAGTCCGCAGAGGTCGTGTCAATTTAGCTGGTCAGTTTTTCGATCATCTTAAGTGACTGGTCAACGTTTGACAAGTCTCAGTAGCTGGTCAGAGTTGCCTAATACGCCACACCGTATACATTGTATTGCCATAGATACTACCTATCGGTAGTTGGCATGCATAATGTATGTATATGATCTTCTTGTTCCACGATCTCGGACTGCCTCAGCCCAACACCGCGCCTTTGCCTCTGTCTGCCCTTTACTGTGGAATGGCCTTCCTACTATTATTCGTGCTCAAATTTTATCTGGAGGCTTTACTTTTTCTGCCAGATGTCTCAAGACTTTTCTTTTTCCAGGAGTTCTTCGCACTGGGAGCGCCTCTGATTAGTTTGTACTGTGAGAGGCGCTTTATAAATCCAAAAATAGAATAGAATAGAATATGTGCCCCAATTCTGTACTTCAAAAAGTCAAAGACGGAGGCTTAACTTTTTGCAAAGACTAAACCTGAACAATTTAGGCCAAACCCGCACTCGTGAAACATTCGACTCAGGTTCGTATTTTTTGATCTTGCGCACATGATAATTAAACGAATTAACATAATTAGCCTATAAACAAACCTTTTCTCTTTTGACGAGCTGCGGGTGAACAGCCTTTCTGTAAAGAACGCTTGAACCCTTCGTAGCCGGCATGATCAGCCACAGTATGAAGCAGATCTTCATTTCAAAGTAGAAGGGAATCCTACAACAACAAAATAATTATTATAATGACACTGTGATACTCTATACTTATAGCGACGCTATAAGTATAGAGTAACACCTAAGTACTAAGTAGTTTAGCAGAGTCACAAGTCTTCAGATCCGCATAATAATTTCAAAAGCATATTGAATCGATCGCAATCGTAGTTTAAAGAAATTAGGCTATTAGATATTTCTATAAACTACGATTGCGACAATTATTGTCAGCAACGATTTAGTTACACGTTCAATATACATTTTCGTCACGCATTTCGAACTTGCCAACAGCCGGTAGGCATTTTCCACATGCTCTGAATAGTTCATATTGAAAATATTGTTTCCCCTACATCTCGCTCCCACCATGGCTGTTCTAAGCGGAGTCATTGCAGACTCACAGAAATGAAACTGAGTCTGAATGAGGTATGTTGGAGAAAAGACGAAAGTTTCAACCTACCAAGCGACTATCATATCCGCGAAAGTTTCGACAAACGTGAAGATAGCGAAAACTATCCAATACATCATCCATTTCACCTGAATGATGAAGCAACAACAAATGTGAAGATAGCGAAAACTATCCAATACATCATCCATTTCACCTGAATGATGAAGCAACAACAAATGTGAAGATAGCGAAAACTATCCAATACATCATCCATTTCACCTAAATGATGAAGAAACAACATTCAACGACTTTGTTATTTAATCTAATCTTCGCCATTTTGTTCACACGGAACTTCGCAATTCTTTGCAATCTCTCGCTTACTTCATCCTTGATTTAGCCTACACACAATCATTTACATTATTCGACTCAACGATTAGGCCTACTTCTAATGCTTAGCATTTCATTGCTGGCATAGAGCATACCCCTTGGACTAACGCTTTCCTATGAATTGTATTGACCGACATAATTCTCGATAATTTTGTATGTAGCCTATCATACGTTACATTTGTTACAGTATTTACTTATGCAATCCTTGACAATATTTACTCACAAAATATTTGACAATGTAATTTTAGGCCTACGGAGTACGGACATAGCCTATTCTTGACATTCATTGACTTAACGTAATCTTCGACTTCTTAGTACTTCCAAAATCATCAACAATTATACTGATTGACTTAGTCCTTGATATTATATTTGGTACTTACGTAATCCTTGACGTTCTTTCCCTTCACAGCCTTGTAGGACGAATAGGCGGGGTAGAGAATGGCAAACGTCAACTTGAACCCCTGATACACCAGGGCACTCATCGCTTACGTCAGCAGTCTCAGTATCTAGTTCCGGTTCAGGAATGGGTGCAGTGATGCGGATCGGCCAGAATGATGACATCAGATGCACCTGGCGGACCAAGCATGACGGATCAGAATGCAGTCATGCGCATCCGAGCAAAGGAAGTATTTGAGAAACGACTTCTCTGGCACCGGGTCACTGCTGTCTGGATAAAACTACAAAAAAATTATGTTACCTCAAACTTACTAAAGAAAATCTTAGCACTCTGTTGTTATTGATATAACATGTACGAATTGGTATCGCTGCAACTTAGAGTATTGTTGAGTGACAAACTTTGTCGAGTGTTGAAAAGATGAGTATTTCTGCGCTCTTGTACCCGTGGAGACTTGCATTGCTTTTAGGTAACTGTTCTAGTTTTTAGCAATGCTTGTCTGCTGTTGATCTATAGTCTATAGTCATTTTTAACAAAACCTTATCCTCACTTTGATCAGCAAGCAGAGCTTTTGAATGGTAGGCTACTTAGAGGGTGCTGCATAAAATGTCCATACTGTATCATAAGCTCGAGATTTCTATTAGTGTCCAGAAGAAGTAAAGTTGTGGTTGATATAAATGTAGGCTACAACTTTTTTATAATATAGCAACCGTATGATCATCGATCTTGCTTATGAATCAATGAATTGATGGGGTGAGAAGAGATCCTTCACCACCGCTCCCCAGTTGAATGGGGGGGGGGCGGACGCCATTGAAGGTATCCATACCCAAAGCCCCTGCCGTACTAGCCCGAGATTTCAATCTGTTAAATAAGCCACCTTCTTAAAGCGAAAACGATCGGCGTGGTAATCTGGTATTGACAGATGCTCAGTCAAAACAAAATCTACGAGACATATCAGGTTACGTTCTCGATTAGGTTAAGATCTAATTCACATTAACCTAAGATTTATATCACTTTGAAGACTTATCTATCGTTGTTTACATTTCACTGCTTTATATGTTTCATAATTATAATTACACCACACAGCAAGATCTACCTAGAGACATCTGAGTAGTAGACTATAATTCACCTACTTTTGACGTTAGGCTATAGTTTCACAGTTCCGAAAAAAAACGTTGGAGCTTTATCAGAAGAAGAAGGTCAATGTCAAAACACAAAGGTCAAAGAACTGTAGGCGGACGAAGCTACATGTATTCCGCTATGAAATTCAGTCAGAATTGCAACAACTTTATAGTCCTGTTCATCCCGGAAACCGACGGAAACCTCATCACTTCCTACACATGTATCTCTCCACGGGTCTTTCACTCAAAACTGCAAACACTGCCTTTTCACAAATCCTATCCCGATTCTTTCTCTTCCTCCTCCTCTTCCTCTTACAAGACAGTGTCTATTGCTGCTTCAATTCGAGCATCACACACACCGCATAGCCAGCCGTCTGTCTGTTTGCCTGCACGAACTCTCTATAAAGTAGGTCTACTTCTTAACTGGCAGCCAATTCTGACCTCAAACGTTTACGGTTTAGCCATTTTGTTTTGACTATAGGCGCTTTGGAAAAACTGGTTCACGTTTCCCCGCTTTCTTGGGCACTGCTGCAGAAATTATATACTGACAAAAATTATACGATTACGGTTACAAAGAGGAGAAGATAAAAGAGGAGAACGAGATGAAATGAAGAGAAGAATGTTGCAGAAGATGCTGATAGGATGAAGAACAGATGAGACTCGATCGATATTACAAGAAGAACGTATTTCAGGAATATAATAGCAATCACACTAAACTTATTACAAAGACGATCATCGCCTAAATTAAGAATTTCGAGTAGGCTAACTGCAAATGCAATTATTAACTTCTATTGCGCCCGTTTATACTGTAGAATATATTACACACACACACACACACACACACACACCGAAAATCAAGCTGCACTCCGGTCAACGTCCAGAATATAATAGTCCGCAAGACAACCAAACCAATGAGCACAACATAAGCAGATGTTAAATCACAGACCAACTCTCAACACAACAAACGTTTTAAACATACTTGTTTTTGTCAGTATATAATTATTACTAATCCAGCGAATGTGTCTATTCTGGCCTAGATATTCATCGGTAATTATTACGAACCAGAAACTACTCCCCCAAACACCTGAACTGTACACTAGCGTGTATGTACGTACGCCAACACCAACCAGCCTATACCAGTGGGCTGCAGACAACCTAAGTATAGGCCTTCCATGATAGACCTATAGTTTCATCTTTGCTCGGCTGTAGCGCCAGGTGCACTGCCAGCAATGGCTTCGTGCACCAAGCTATACGTGCGTGTAGTAGGATATACTCATAACATCGAGAATGCTGGTGTATTGCTACCTATATATATTGCTGACTGCTGGATTGGAGCTATGCAAACACGAGCACTGCTGAGGCGAAGGTATTAGATAACAAAGCTCTTTTCTCTCTTTCTTCCTTTTATTCGTCCATTCATCCATCCACCCATCATTAGGACTATATACATGTATTATATGTAAATGTACATCCAACTTTCCATCTATCGTCCATCGATCCATCCATCCATCCATCCATCCATACATCCATTCATTTATCCAGTCATCCACCCACCTATTCATCCAACTTTACTTCCTTCATTCCTTCCTTCTATCTTTCCATCCTTTTCCTTCCATCCAACTGTCCTTCCTTTCACATAACCTCCTTCCGTCATGCCTTTCTGCCTTCCGTCCCTTCTACATTCTATCCGTCGTTTTTTTTAAACCTTTCACAGAACCATCCTACATTCCTGCATTTCCTCTTTCCTTCCATCAATCCATCCATCCTTCTTTCCATCCTTCTATCTTTCTATCCATCTTTCCTTTCTTCCGCATAACCTACTTCCTTCACCCTTCCTGCCTTACAACCCTCCTTCCCTTCATCCTTCCTTTTTTCTGTCACAGAACCCTCCTACCTTCCTGCCTTCCATATTTTCTTCCATCCATCCATCCTTCCTTCCATCCTTCTATCTTTCTATCCATCTTTCCTTTCTTCCGCATAACCTACTTCCTTCACCCTTCCTGCCTTACAACCCTCCTTCCCTTCATCCTTCCTTTTTTCTGTCACAGAACCCTCCTACCTTCCTGCCTTCCATATTTTCTTCCATCCGTCTCATCCTTCATTCCATTATTCTATCTTTCCATCCCTCCTTCATTCCTTTCTTTCTTCCTTCCATCCTTCCAGGGTTGACTTGACTCTGTAGTCTGCACGCATCATTGCCAATCCTTTCCTGCCTCATCCTACGTTGTGTTTCTTCACCCATCAGCTTCTAGGCTGCTGAAGCTGCAGCCTCCTCCCTTCTTGATGCTCTTTGGCAGCAGCAGCAGCAGCAGCAGCAGCAGCAGCTGTTGCTCAGTCTAAGATCGTTGGCGCTTGTGATGCGAATGCGCAGATTGGAACAGAGGAATGGGTGCAACAGCAACCATGGTTTATCCCTCCGGAATTATAGTCCGGATGCTCTATCTCCAGATTCCAGTATTAATTCAACCACCCCCCCCCCCCGGATAGCTTTAGGGGAAAATAGAATATGCCGCGACACCGGCGAAAAAGCAAGTTGACGCAATTTTAGTTTGTTATAGAGAAATTTCAGATTTGACTCGACGCAGCGCTCGTGAATAAGCTGGTGCCCCGCGCTTGGCTTTCGAGTGGCGCTAGTTGTAGAAGTCTGGAATTTACGATTACAGTTAAGAAAACTGAAAACTTTATATATATATACATATATATACAGGGTGGCCCAAAAAAAGTGATAACACCTCGTATAATGTACTATAATTAGTTCAAATCTGTTTGCACAATATCCATAATAGCTTAAAAAGTTCACTGATTCACTTGCCAAACTGTATAGTCATATGACATCATTATTACGACAACTTCCGGTCGACATTTTTATTTTTTATTTGCCAATTGTCAACTTCTGCGTGTTTTGAAGATATTTGAACCAGAATGACTAAAATCACAACAAAAGACCGTATTCTGATTAAAAATTTGCGAATTGAGAAACATTGGAGTGCAAGGCAAATGACAAATGAGTTTCCACACAAAGCCTATAGGGTCAGTCGGGCTATTAAATAAATTGATAATGACGGTACAACAGAACGTAAACGCGAAAGTGGTCGGCCAAAGTCTGCTAGAACACGACAGAACATTGAGCGGGTGAGTGAGCTGATCTGCAGTCAAGAAGATGATCCTCACAGTCACAAAAATCCATGGGAAATTCAAAGAGACACGGGTACATCACGGACGTCGGTGCAACGTATTGTAAGGCAATATTTACAGCTGAAAACGAACAAGCGTGTGATCGGGCAGACACTCAACGAAAATTGCAAATTGAAACTTTTGTAACGCAGTCAGCAGCTACTTGAACGGTTTCCTAATGACAGAAGTGTACGAACCATCTGGTTTACACACACCACGATATTCACCTTTGCCACGCCAGTTAATTCTCAACATGGTCGTATTTATTCAGTTGAATCAAAGAAAAGACAATTAAGTTCCAGAAAGGAGACATACGAGAACGTGAACTTTTCAGCTGCGGTATCATGGTATCAGTTGGTGTTTCTCGCTTGCAAAAAGTTGTTGAGAAGCAAGGGGACACACTGAACATGTTTTATGAGTAGCGTAATTACTACTTGGCACACGACAGTAAATTACAACACGTTATATTGATTCAATTATATTAAATGACCCTTTGCTACGACGTGTTATCACTTTTTTTGGGCCACCCTGTATATTATAAAAAAAACCTTGGGCAATAGTAGAATGTCACAACAACAAAAACCGGATAGCCAGCCACGATCAAACGTAGACCTACTGGATACGATCTACTACTACTGCTGCTGCTACTGCTACTACTACTCCTACCAGGGGCGGATCCAGGGGGGCCAATCCGGCCATGGCCCCCCCATTTAAAACTGCCATGGGACGTGGCCCCCCATTTGGTCTGAAATTATCAATACGAATATGGGTGTAAAGGATATTGCCCCCCCCCTATTCGGAAAATTGTATGGAACGTGGCCCCCCATTCGGTTTTTAAGTTGAGGACTAAAAAAAAAGTCATCATCTTTTTTGGCGGATAAAATGGTATGATTTTCCACAAAAATGCACTTGTACCAACGTTTATCTGTATGCACTCAGAGATTCAACGCCATAGCCTTCAGAGGAACATTCTCACAACCAACCCGGGTCGAGGACGACCAGCCATACTAATAATTAAATGCACTATACATTGGTTTTTAGTATGCTGTTAGTACATTATGATTGCGTTTTGTCAGGCGTTCACTGTTCAGCAAGCACAGCCAGTTGGCGTTGCACAGTTGGTATCAGAAATAAATGATGGTTATACATTATAATAAAAATAAAAATAAAAATAAAAAATAGTAATAATAATAATAATAATAATAATAGTAATAATAATTATAATTATAATAGTGCCGCTGCTAGTGCTGCCATCATCCTCTTGCTGTCAATAAATAGTTTGTCTAAGGAAAAATTACTTAAATTCTACTAGAGGCGCGACGCACAATCATTTTAATTAAAACAATTCCCGGGAAACGCCGAGTATCGCAGCAAGTATAATAATTATAGGCCTATAATATTATAGTCTATGCCACAGTGACTAAACTAATTAACTAATAATTCTAATTGACGCATATCGATGTTTGCATTCTTTGATGGCACTTCCGATTCCAAAATCAGCATTTGTTAATGACGTCACGTTGCCATGGTTACCATAAGCGACCTCTGTGATCACGTGATTTGGAAGGTCCCCTTCTGAGATTTTGCATTGGCAAGAGAGGAGCGAGTTTCATTGCTTTCAAGTGATTTCTAGAATTGTATAGCTCTTTAAGAGTGCGAAGAGCTGAAAGGACAGATATTATATTAATTCACATTATATTTCTCTTTTAATATATTTATAAAATTTGATAGAAATGCATTAAATATAAATAATTATTTGTTTCTAGATATAGCGATATATTTCTATATTACGGCTATAATAGAATAGTTTAGGTTATTTGACTGTTGTATTTGCAACTTGGATTATTATAATTTTTCTAACGGAATAGTTTTAATGTAATTCTTTAGCTTTGCTTTTGTGCACAGGTAAGCATGAGTTTTAATAGATTATTTTGCCGTAAGGAGAGAAAGACGAGCGATGCTGCCGCCCCGTCCGCTGACCCAGTTGGGTCAGCGTTGAGTACGTCTTCTAAAAACATTGTGCATAAATTTGCTGCTGATAAATCTACGTTTCGTCACGGTTTGTTTCGTAAAACTTGTCGTCGTGTATTGCCGTCGACTGACGACGAACCTGCTGCTGAAGAGTGCCGTGATGCAACAGCATCGGCAGCTTCTATTTTGAAAGCAACTGATGATTTAAGTCCTGCTTCCCCTGATTTGCCCATTCCCAATTCGTCTTCATTGCCCGGTAGTGACGACACCGCTTCACACGAACAGGACCCACCGAATCCAGTACAGGATGAGGAGGTCCGAGATTTGCAGCCCGGTGTGGAGGAATTGCCCTCCCAACTTCCAGCCCGTCCCTTGTCTCGCGAGGAGCTGATTCCCGAGGTCGCTAAAAGGATCGCAATGGCGAACGAGGAAGTCCGTTTAAAATTAGAAGAACGGTTTCGCATTGAACAGGAAATGGCAGACACCCGAGCGCGATCACTCCCTCTCCCTACTTCTCTTCCTCCTCCTTCTCCATCTCCTCCTTCTCCATCGCCTGCTTCTCCTAAACCTGTACCAGTCTCCTCCTCCTTCTCAATCTTTTGCTGCTGCTTCCCATTGGCCAGATTATTCCGACCATAAACGATCAATAGGCTGGGCAGAGTGTCTTGTTAGTTTATTGGTCCTGTTTCTATTAATGTATTTTTGTTAAATGATCGTAATGTGGTATGGTATGAAATTCGATTAAAGGGTGGAGTTTTCCGTCCTGTTTGTATTATTGTATTTGTGTAAAATGATCGTAATATGGTGTGGTATGAAATTCGATTAAAGGGTGGAGTTTTCCGTCCTGTTTGTATTATTGTATTTTTGTAAAATGATCGTAATATGGTATGGTATGAAATTCGATTAAAGGGTGGAGTTTTCCGTCCTGTTTGTATTATTGTATTTTTGTAAAATGATCGTAATATGGTATGGTATGAAATTCGATTAAAGGGTGGAGTTTTCCGTCCTGTTTGTATTAGTGTATTTTTGTAAAATGATCGTAATATGGTATGGTATGAAATTCGATTAGAGGGTGGAGTTTTCCGTCCTGTTTGTATTATTGTATTTTTGTAAAATGATCGTAATATGGTATGGTATGAAATTCGATTAAAGGGTGGAGTTTTCCGTCCTGTTTGTATTATTGTATTTTTGTAAAATGATCGTAATATGGTATGGTATGAAATTCGATTAAAGGGTGGAGTTTTCCGTCCTGTTTGTATTATTGTATTTTTGTAAAATGATCGTAATATGGTATGGTATGAAATTCGATTAAAGGGTGGAGTTTTCCGTCCTGTTTGTATTATTGTATTTGTGTAAAATGATCGTAATATGGTATGGTATGAAATTCGATTAAAGGGTGGAGTTTTCCGTCCTGTTTGTATTATTGTATTTGTGTAAAATGATCGTAATATGGTATGGTATGAAATTCGATTAAAGGGTGGAGTTTTCCGTCCTGTTTGTATTATTGTATTTTTGTAAAATGATCGTAATATGGTATGGTATGAAATTCGATTAAAGGGTGGAGTTTTCCGTCCTGTTTGTATTAATGTATTTTTGTAAAATGATCGTAATGTGGTATGGTATGAAATTCGATTAAAGGGTGGAGTTTTCCGTCCTGTTTGTATTATTGTATTTTTGTAAAATGATCGTAATATGGTATGGTATGAAATTCGATTAAAGGGTGGAGTTTTTCGTCCTGTTTGTATTAATGTATTTTCGTAAAATGATCGTAATGTGGTATGGTATGAAATTCGATTAAAGGGTGGAGTTTTCCGTCCTGTTTGTATTATTGTATTTTTGTAAAATGATCGTAATGTGGTATGGTATGAAATTCGATTAAAGGGTGGAGTTTTCCGTCCTGTTTGTATTAATGTATTTTTGTAAAATGATCGTAATGTGGTATGGTATGAAATTCGATTAAAGGGTGGAGTTGTCCGTCCTGTTTGTATTAATGTATTTTTGTAAAATGGTCGTAATGTGGTATGGTATGAATTTCGATTGAAGGTTGGATGGAAGGGAATTTTTCCCTAAGTGTGCCGTACAGTTATTTTTTTTTCTCTGTAGAATCATTTGTGTGCTATAACTGATTTTTGTAACTCCCACGCTATTATTTTGGGTTTCATTTATATAACCTGCCATGCTCTGCCCCGCCTTGCCACACTCTGCTAACGTCTTGCCTCAGCCTTACCATTCTTTGCCTCTGCCTCGCCATACCTTGCTTCAGCCTTGCCAAGCTCTTGATTTACGTGCTACATTTTGGCTGGCGATGTTCTGCTGCGCTCCTCGGCTTTCCACGTCTCTTCTTGTCACGTCGCCTCCACTTGCCAGGTTCTTACCCTGCCACGTTTCGCGCTGTCCCTCGGCTTACATGTACCAAGCCATTCCTCCGCTCCTCATCACTCCACCCCGCGTCTCCGGCCAATAAATAGGGCCTGCAGGGGTCGGTTGCAACCTAAGTTAGCTGAGATGTACCACCGTCTCTGAAGTGTCGTTACTAACCTTGACTGATGTCATTCGCATTGAATATAAAAAATACAGCTTAGTATCATTGTCTAAAGATGAGTCTATCATTCTTTGAACTGCTCAGCGGAAACGGTGGATGAAGCGGGGTCGAAGGTCAGAGGTTGCAGGTCACAGATCACAGGTCGAGGGTCAAAGATCGAAGGTCACGGTCGAAGGAGCGTCTCCGAAAAGAATTGTCGCCTGATACAGTGAACGGATGTCGGGCGATTTATAGACGACGAGTGGTGAGAAAAACATTAAACGCTAAATTAATTATAATCCTAAAAACTTACTTTTCCTTGCTTTACCTTGTCTTGCATGCTTTATTTGCCTTTCCTTAACTAAGCCATTGCCTACTTTAGGTTATACTCTGTGTGTCATTACATTACCACGATTTATCTCAGATTTACTTGAAATTACATAATCTTGCTATGAGTATAGGCTTAGATCTATGCATTACTCTACTTTGTGGCGGCTTCTACAGATAGAGAGAGAGCAGGGTGGACCAGTGCCCACCCAACTATGTGTATGGCCTCCGGTGCCCCTCATATTTTCGTATAGTTTACTACAAAATAAAATTATGGTTTTTATCTAATTTGATATCGGCAGAGGTATGCGGCGTATACTTACGCGCTTATTTACTATAGACATGATGCACGATGAGACTCGAAATCATATTTGACACATTAATTCCTCACAGTCATAACCAGCTTACTTGCTTAGACTTTTGTTGGCGTCCAGGTACTTAGACTAATTTTAACTCGTGCATTCTATTATGGTACTTCGCGCTCTAATCAGTTCTTGTAAAATGGGTAATTATTCGGCGAAATTTGTCGTATATCATTTAATGTTTAGTAATTCTAAAGAGCTGGATAGATGAGCAGTTTATACATGCGGGGGCTGCTCTGAACTGCAGTGGTTAACGCGCTGAATTGTCAGTTGAGAGGTGGTGGGTTCAAATCCCCGCTAGGGCAGAAAATAATATAAGGATTGAGAGATCTGTTCCATCTGCTCTCCTCTATCCAACTCAAGTACGATGAGTATCGTTGAGTATGATTTACACTGACCTTTGATGTCGGTTGGAAGATGAGACGGAGAGGGAGAGGATTGACCTTTCGTCCCCATATGCCGAGCCTAAGAAAATGAAGACGCTAACACTTCATACCCAGGGCTTCCTCAAGGTTATCTGAAGAGACTTCGTCGTCTTTTTCTATACATGTAGCCTATGCATGTAGATTAGTCTGAACCTTTAATCTGAACCTATTTCCTGATTCGCAATAATATTTACCTTTCATCGGAAATTTCTCTGTTGTCGTTGTCTTCACAGGCTGAGAGTCGCTCGAACGACGACGACGACAACGACTGAGCAGGGGCGGCGCCATACATTTCTTTGCAGCCAGGGCATGATATATCTATGCAGGGCAGCGATTCAATTAACCAAAGCAGAGTGCGAGAGTGGTAACACAAAAGCTTATTATGATGATCCTAAGTAATATCTCGCGCTATCTCATCCGTCATAATTATGCAGTGTTTGATCTAGACGCCTCGTGGGGGGGGGGGGGGTTTGGAAGCTATCCCGGAATTACATTTCCCCAAAAAAAGCAGCTCACAATTAGCCTACATGTTGTGGGGTACGGTGGCGGAGTCTGCAGCCAGAGGGCTGCAGACTCGAATCCACCTCAATTAATTGGCATTTAAACGATATTGCATAAAAATAATGGGCGGAGTTTATCAGGGTCTAGACTCTAGAGGGCTCAAGCCCCCCCCCCTCCCAGAAGGCCCAGATTCAGTTTTTTACCATGAAAGTGGCATAGTTTCCCGGGGTTAACCCCCCAAGAAGGCCCTGACTCGAAAATATGAACGAAACTTCAATCGAATGACTAAAATAGGTCATCAATTTTTTACCGAAAGTCCTAGTTTTTTAGTTAGCCCCCCCCCCGCCCCCCACTCAAGAACGGAAACCAAACTCCGCCCATGCATGTTAACGCCTCTGCCTACATACAGTGTGTGTTTTGTCGCCAGAATAAACGTCCGGTCACATGGAAAAAGGGTCACAGCGTGTCGTCGGGCGTCTGGGCTGAGCGCAGGGTCGGCCTTAAGCACATCAGGCAAAGTAAGCAGTTGCCTGCATGGACCAATCTGGGGTACGCAAAAATGGGTTCATCGGTTTTATGTTTCTCGCGCTTTTGGCCATATTTTAATTCCAACAAAATTTAAAATTCAGTGTCATCGTTGATAACATTGCACCATTTCGAGCCATTCAATTTCATGACACCGCATAGTTTTTCCGCCATTAGAATTCAATTGATTTTACGCGTGCCTGTAAGCCCTACTCTATGGCTTGAGTTTATATAGGGCCTATCTGAAGATGCGATGATAATAATATTTGACTGAAAATGCCAGAAATGGGAAAACTTAAAGCTTAATCTCCTAAATCATTTCTATATTTGAATCATAAGACCATGCCAACCCTTAGGGCAAGGCTATATATATAGCAAGCAGCTGCCTAAGGCAAAGCGCATTAAAAGGCCTGCGGGTGGTGCTAGTTATAGGTTTTTGTTGAGATTGAGAACGCTGTAAATAATTGGTCTTCGCAACCATTCTGGCGGTCAATTAGCTATAATAGGCCTATATAGGGTGATAATACTCTATTATTCGTATAACCTGTTGCAGCGTTGCTGTTTACTTTCACTTGTATTCGGGAAACCCTGACAGTGGGACAGTAGTCCCTTAAGGGTTCTCTCCTTTTGCTTTTTGTTAGTTTCTTTAGACACTATATGTAATAAAGATGTTTTGTCAACTGTCACTTTGAGCAATAAAAACTGTGGTTATGGGTTGGTTATGGTGATGATTTGGGGGAAATGAGCCTGCAGATTAGACGAGTAGCAAATAAGTCTATTGTTGAAGGCTTTATAATAGAATAGACAAGGCCCAGATGACATATTTGTTGCACTGAAATAAGTTATTATTTTGAGTAGCTTGCATTGGTTTTAAAACCCTTAATATTTTGAGAGCAATTATTTATTTTGAGATAAATTATTGTTTGTGAAGTCTATTGCGGACTAGCTATTGGTGCCCAAACCTTGGGCGTGTCTGATTGATGTTTGAACTATAACCTGTTTTGAAAAAAGTTTAAAAGACCTTCGAGAAACCGTTTCTCCTCTTATTTTATTTGTTCCAACATTGCACCAGTAGGTGTCTGATGCCATCTTCACTAAGCTCCCAAGATGGCGGCTGTAGAATGAAATAAGTTGTAGTACAGATGGGCGCCTTACGTCGCTGCCACACGGATCAATTATTGCACTGTTGCTAAACTTGCCGTTATCTTTTATTGCTGTTACTTACTGCAGTTTGTCTTTGGAATTAATTCATGCGAATTTTAATTTAATTTTTATTGTTATTATTTTCCCGTGGTATATCAATGACCCCTCGTTTTCATTATTCTGAAGAAAAAATTAAAACAGACTAAATGTCTGATCGCAAGAGCAAATACTTTTTTTTGAATGAATATCGTTTTCGTTTCACGGAAGGGCCTAATCTTAATTTTTCGCTTATTTGAAGTATTTATGTTTGTCACTCACTAAATTAAAAAGTTTAAAGGCTTTAGTTTTGGCCGATTAATAAAAAAGTCTCAGTTAGGAGCAATAGGCCCTATTCTAGCCTGTTCAGTACTTTGTTGTGACGTGGGGTGGACCGAGACTGGGCTTCAGAGAGCGTCAAATGCATGCTTTGTCTGGAGCACCATTTTATTGGCTATGGCCGACCCTGGCTCAGCGGTTCCCGTCCGCGCAAAATGGCCGCTTCACCCCCCCCCCCTCCGAGACCCTGATTTGACCCTCCCAAGGCAAGGGCGCTGGATTAAACACTGCGTCATATAGTGCCTCCTGCACTACTATGACTGACGGGTCAAAGGTCAGGTGGGCGAAGTCTCTTAAGCAGAACGCTTTCTAATATTTGTTAAGCAAATTTTATTAGTTTAATAGGTGAAGCGCTACAAAATTTCTTTCGGTGTAATTGTTAATTATCAAAAGCAAAAGTTCAACAAAATATAATAGAGCCAGTGAGTCGGGCAGCAAATGCTCAAGTAACTCTCACATTAATAATTTAGGCTAATGCTGTCAGTAACTGTTGTATAATTATGTCGGCAATGTGGATACGCTGCTCTGTAACCTGGGCGCCACACTTGGCTCTTCCCTCACGTTAGAAGGAGCATAACATTATAATCTTTCTGACCCGCTCCTGTTTCTTTCAACTAAGGCGGCTCAAAGCCATCAGACGATTGGTCCCTCTGTCCGTACCAACATGCATGGTTCATGCGACGATTATCCGTTCCCGCCTAAACTACCGTAACTCACGTCTTATTGGCCCTCCCCCTCTAAACAGCGCGTCCCCCAAGCGGCCATAAATGCTCCATCTATTGCTCATAGCCTGGCTCCCTCGTATATGGTGGTGTGACACAGGGCCGGATTAAAAATGTGGGGCCCGGGGCCCTGTTCAGTAAAACTGTGGGGGCTCCAACCTTACAGAAGGACGACAAAATTTACACACAAAACGTTGTAGGCCTATTCAACGAATCAACATTCGTCTGTTATTAATTGATTATTTCTATTTTTACAATATCAACATGTCTTTTAGTATTACAGTATAATTATAGTGTAAAATAGACATCTTTTACGGCGAAAGAATAATTACTAAAGTGATTCATGGTCAGAAAAAATTCTAAGCAGGCATAGCCAGTGCGCTGGTAGGCCCACACGCAAACAGTGCAGAAATGCGATTTTATGCCCCAAATAACTACTTGGCAGAGAAAATTTCAGGCAATCTTGCGGCATTGCAAATCATTTTTTGCCAAGGTATTTGCGCTGGTGCAGCACCACCACGTATAGGCTTACAAGCTAACATTATTTCCGCGCTTTCGCCAGTGGTAGACCCTGGCTCAAGCTCCATCCTACCAATGTGAGCTTTTTCTCCCGGCTTCTGTCTGTCTGCATCGGCCGCCTTTCACTGCGCTCAGCTACCCGTGGAGACTTTCTTGCCACTTTTCGCGTATACTGTCACCTTGCAGGCCTGTGTTGGGAGCCGTCTCTGAGTAGCTTTCTCTTATGGGCGCTATATAAATGTATGCAATTTATTGTCTGAATTCATAAAACAGAGTGTATACTGAGCCCCGGCCCCGTACACGATAATTATAGGCTAATGACGCCATTTCATAATGCGTTGCAATAATTATGGCACTTGAGTTCCGATCTGATGAGGTATTAGCCTACATGGAAGTGTTTAAAGTAATAAGCAATAAACTCTTCCTAGCATTTCTTACTGATTTCAAGATCAATCTGCTGCATGGTAATGGAAACTCCAATAAGGCCCCCACATGTGCGCCTCTGATTAGTTTGTGCTGTGAGAGGCGCTTTATAAATCAAAATAAAAATAAAAATAGAATAGAATGTGCAAAAGTTGTAGGTTTAGATGTTAAAATCAGTCGTTTTCGAATAATTTTGCAATTTGTTCAGAGATTCAAATTCATTTCTGCAATTACGATATTATTAACAGTGATGAAAAATATTCTTATTGAATTTGTGGAGGCCCCCTAAAGTGTGGAGGCCCCTGTTCGGCCGAACATGTTGAACATGCCTTAATCCGGCCCTGGTGTGACAACGGAGACTCGGAGGAGTACGTGATTCGGACGCAATAATTGTAAATAGAAAATTATATGACCGACAATATTCTGTAAGTAGGTAAGAAATTCTGGCAGTGAAACGACGAAGGCAACATATTTTTATGCCTTGCCATGCCCTGGCGTGGCGCCGCCCTGCGACGACCACGACGACGACGATGACGACGACAGCTATGGCGACGGCGATGACGTCGGTGACGACGTCGGTGATGACGTCGGTGACGACGTGAGTGACGACATCGGTGATGACGTCGGCGAAGGTCGGCGATGACGACAGCAAAGGCGACGACGAAGGTGACGGTGATGACGTCGGCGAAGGTCGGCGATGACGCCAGCGATGGCGACGACGAAGGTGACGGTGATGACGTCGGCGAAGGTCGGCGATGACGACAGCAAAGGCGACGACGAAGGTGACGGTGATGACGTCGGCGAAGGTCGGCGATGACGCCAGCGATGGCGACGACGAAGGCGACGGTGATGACGTCGGCGAAGGTCGGCGATGACGACAGCAAAGGCGACGACGAAGGTGACGGTGATGACGTCGGCGAAGGTCGGCGATGACGCCAGCGATAGCGACGACGAAGGCGACGGTGATGACGTCGGCGATGACGTCTGGAATGACGTCGGCGATGACGACGAACTCCCAGAGAATCGGAAACAGCTGCGGAGAATCTGGATGAATCGCAGGTGGGTTTTAAATATACTGATTGAGACGTTCTTGTATTTGATTGATCAATTTTCATCGGTTGAAATCTGCGAGGTCTGACCAATTTAAATGTGAATAATAGCGTACACGACTTTCTATCGCGATTGTATTTTACTTTTGAATACAGTGAAGATGGTTTCAGATGAGTTGTAGCCTGAGGTGAAGAAATCATGTTGTCTCAGAGCCGATATCTAACATCGTATCTATAGCAGATATTTCACAAGATAGTACACGATCTGTGAGATTTAACACTTAGTCTACTTCTTATTTCGTGTACTTGACTGCCATTATAATTATGGTATTTTGTTGTGTGGGTGATTATAACGTTCTTATTATTGTTTAGTGAATGCATGTAGGCCTAGGCCTACCACTGACTACGAGACATATAGGCTACCACAGTGTACGATTTTGTCGCCTTCTCAAACAAATGCATTGTGCTGCAAATAATGTAATCACCGTAGCGTATCGTAACTGAAACTTCTATAAGGCTTTCTAAATGTCTTGCCACAGTAATCGAGCGCAATAGGCATAATATGCATAGGCCTAATATATTATAGAAAACTGTTTTTTCTGTGAGCACGGTTACATTTAATAGGTCTACATAATCACGTTAGTATGCTAATGTTAGTATGAATGATCTTAGCATGAAAGTGCTAGTAGGCTATGGGTACTGGACTACTGGTAGTTAGCACGATTTTACGTAGGCCTTTGTGCTGCATTGGTTTACGTAAGAAAAGTTATTGGTGAGATATAGCTTATGATAACGTAATATGTTACTATAGAGAATCAGACAGCGAGGTAAAGTAGCATTAATTTAGGTTAAAAGTCAAGTAGAAAAGGTGATTTCTGAGCTGAGTGTTGAAGGAAGTGAGTTTGAAACACGAAGCGAGAACTGAAGTTGATTTCATTTTAATCACCCAAGGTAGCCTATGGAAAAGAAAAAAATTCAAGCTACCTATTTCGACTCGTCAGTGCATTAGTTATCTAAGACAATAATTTACATTACGGTGTTTTGGTGAATTTTAATGTGTTGGAAACTGATTAGAAACTAGATTAGGCCTATAATTTAGCGCACATTTCAGCATTGAGAAGACAACATCATATTATTACAAACTTATTGAACATTCTTTTGTACAGCTTCTAAGTTGCACAAGCAAAAAGAAGAAACAGGACGGCGGCTGTTATTCAGAGGAGAAACTCAAACAAACAAAATAAAGCAAATTTGGAAACCTAAAATCTTGCTAAAGTACGAAGAGAGCGAAAACACGAATGAAGGATTGAAGGAAGCCTCGGCCACGCATGAAAACGGCGATTATTCTGGGGAAACCCAGTTGGACCATTGATGAAACGAAGATATCAACTATGAGGATGACGAGGGATGAGGGAAGGCTTGCCCTAAGATAGGCTAAGAAGGGTCCACAGTTAAGGCCTACCCGCTCCATAAAATCTACCCATCTGAAACGTAATCTGCGCTGAAGTGCATAACTATTAATACCATGGAGAGGTGGTAGGCTTCACCTGACAATCATGGTAATGGTCGTAGGTCAGGAAAATGACAAAAAATGGTTCGAACCAGGCGTTGAACTCAGGCGCAAATTTGAGGCAAAACGGCAAACAGGAAAAACAGTTAAAATTAATATTAAAAACAGGATGCAACCCGGGCACACAAAAATAATGTTAGATAGCTAGGCCTACCTAAATGCAAAAAATGATGAAGAAAAGGAAATGCCTTAAAAAATGTTTAAAAGGCCCAAATAATATCATAAAAAGAAAGGCTATCCCAAAGATGACAAAAGTTGGTTTGATAAAAATGAAAATTAGGGTAGAGAGAGGGGCAAGAGAGGCACTGTTTGTAGAGCACACGTTAGGGGTTCAAAATGATATAGCAATGCCATCATTAATTTTTCAGTTCCGTCCAACTTTCCAAGTACAAACTGGGTTTGTTAAGTTTCTAAAATTTAATGTCTACAAAATACGTGAGTTTCAGAGGAAACTCGTCGACACGCACCGATTTCGCCAGATGGCTTTCTCGTCCAGAAATATGACGACTTAATCGTACAACTGCACAAGTCTTGTTAGGACGTTTCTCATCGACAGACAACGAAAGCGCCTTAGTGCGCAATGGGTGATTTATAACTTATAAGTAGTATTATGTGCACTTGTTATAGCGCCCCTTCAAGCTCTCTACTCAGAGGCGATCCAGACTACAGCGCGGAAACTGCATTCGAGTTTCACGCCAAAGCGCTGAGCAATTGCCAGTGAAGGACTTGCCCAAGGTCCCTACGCGGCGACTTTCCCAATTTTGTTGACTCTTGGCGATGGCACAAGTCATTTCGAGCGGCTGTCTTCATCGGGCATTACACGCTACGCCTGGCAAACAGATGGTAGGCTATAGCCTAGTTTAGACGGGTGCCTCGCACACAAAGTGTTTGCGCGCTACCGTTCAGGATTAGCCTAAGGCCCCTAAGAGAATGCAACAGCTTGGTTCCAAGCCGCGCTGACCCCGGGCTAAAAGCGTCACCATGAGACCTATGGCGGGCAATCTAGAGAACCAGAGGGGGCTCACTCGCGCGATGTCGCCTTGTGGACTGACTGCGTTGGATATACCTCGGTGTTTGATCCGATAAGGGCGTCGAAGTATTTACAACGCTTTTTCGATACATGGCGACTTCTTCATGAGTTGCACGTTGGCTTGTTAGCACTTTTCTCTCGACAGCCTTTTGAGGAGCGCGGTGCTTAGACTTCATTTGCATCCGGTTCTTGGACCCTCACAGTCGACCGGGTGAATTGAGGAAACGTCTTTGAGGTGCAAGTTAACACCCGGCACGGCAATAGGGCTTCATTAGCAGCGGCAACTCCAGCCTGCGAAGTGGGCGCAGTGCAGCGTGGTGGAATGACCCCGCTAGTTCAAGTCTTCAGCCCCATAGCGCTTCTTCTTCTTCTTCTTCTTCTTCTTCTTTCCCTCTAGGCTAGAAATATTCCCTCTGGCGAGGGCTCGGCCACTAGGATCCATCTCCTCCACTTGTCTCTGTTTCCAGTGTCTTCTTCATTTTGAGCAGCTTCAGGTCCTGTTGTATCACGTCCTCACGTCATTTTTTCCCTGTCGTCTCCATGGCAATCCTGACCAGTAATCTTGAAGGGACGATATATATTAATCTCCATAGGCCCTAATAAATATACACACGGATTCTCCGGATGGACGGACGTCATTCAGTGGATGGGGGTCTGAGTCTGTCACATGCATAGCAGATTTGTCCTCGCTCATGTCCTTGCCGTCGAAGATTACAGAGTTGTCTTCGAAATATACAGCGTCATCCTATACATGGAGACCAAGTCAGGCTTTCGTCTCGGTGGGAATAACGGACTCACGGATCACCAAGTGACCTTTGACTTGATCCTTTCGATGCTCATATCGAGTACTGAGTTATGCCTATGACACCAGAGGCGGTGCATGCATGGGTTCTTACCCAGACTTGAGGTCCCGGCCGGCGACCGTTTTGCTTCACACCTCACTGCACTGTCCGCCACCCACGCGAGCTGCACCCAGCGGACGGCAACAGTTCCCTTTCATCTTTACTGCCTGGATGAGGTTCCCCTCCATGAGTGGATGGTAGACCTATTAGTAACACAAACACAGGTATTCATTTGAGTACCTCGTTGCTTCTGTTTAAGACTCCGACTCTATCTATCCACCGATGGGTGAAGCTTGGTCGCTATAAAATCACTGGCGTCCTTGTTGCTGCTGCTGCTGATTCGCTCTCGGCCATGCAGCCACCCTTGGCGTCTTTACGCATTCCCTCTCGCCTCCTTCACAAAGGTTAAGAGGACGACGGCGGCTGACGACGATAGCGAGGACCACTGACTCTGGACGAGGGACGAGGAAAGCGACGACTGACAAGGCGACGAACATGCAACCGATCGACGGAGGCCATGGGCGGAGGCATATGGGGATTGGGGGGACGGTCCCTCCAAGGTGTGTGATTGGGGGACGGAGATGCTCGTCCGTTGAGGGACATGTGGAAGTTATTGCGTGCAGAGGAGGTAAGTCTACTACGGGTAGGCAGCTCAGCCCAGCCCGTCCCCCTATTTTCCCCTCACCTCTGTTCTCTGTCATTTGAGCGGTGTTAAATTGAATTTAACTGATAAACCACAAGTCTTTAGTGGCTTGTGGTTTCCTGGGTAGTAGATTATGTCTGCTACCCAGGCGCTCGAATGAACAGGTCTCCTGCGCATTTGAGCGGTGTTAAATTCAGTTTAACTGAAAAATCACAAGTCTTATGGACTTGTGGTTTCCTGGGTAGTAGATAATATCTGCGCCCAGGCGCTCGAATGACAGGGAATGGAGAGGAGGGGATGACGGGAGAGGAGGGCTGGAGGGGGAGGACTGGGAGGGGCTATCGTTACCGTAGTGGGACTGACCTCTTTACATGCAATAACTTCCACAATGGTCCCTCTGCACGACTATGACTATAGCAGACGAGAGGTCGAATCTCCATGCCGATTCAGTGGCTCCATGCCGAGACTCCAGACGGTTGCCCTCTCACTGACTGTCTTCTCCGGGCTGAGTGACTGACTCACTGACTACTGCTCGTTCATCTTTAATAGCGTACCCGCCTCACACGACAGACTGCGGAGAGCACAGCGGCCGGGAATTCAGTCGGCAATGACGGATCGCGGTAGACACGGCGGCGACAAGGACAGGCGCGACTGTCAAAGGCAATGACTGCGCAACGAATTTTTAAGAGCAGGTCAAACTATAAAGTGCAATACTCTGCCGGGCAGCACATAAATAGTAGGCCCCCTATAGCACTCCTCTTGGGAACATTTGACCTCTAAACAAATGAGAGCATGACTGCGGATAAGTTCATCCTAAGCTCTTTATCAAAGAGGCGCGTAAGACTCTTTGCAAGCGCCTAAGCGCAACAACAGTGGGAGCCTCATCCAGGCACAATGCTGCAACAAAACCGCCCAACAGCGCGGCAACTATATCGCATCCATTGCGCTGAAAAGGCGCGATAACGCGAGCGTGCATGGCCTGGCATCCGCAACAATGCAGCAAACAACCGCTGCCGCAGCTACGGCATGTTATCAGCATAACATGCAGGTCTATTGATGGCACCACACGGTCGTCCCATCGCCAACGACGCGTCTCAAAGTCTGTGCAGATGCCACGTGTGAGCTTCTCCTGCTGCCACCCTCACTACATGGCCGCCAGGATGTCATCCAGTTGCTTCTGGAGCAACGCCTCCACATCGATCTCTTGTTTCCTCGAACTCCGTTTGGCCGTCTTAGGTCGACATTATTCATCTGCTGGTAGACGTTAAGCCGAAGCGATATTCGTTAGGCTTCGTAGATCGTCCGTGGTTCGTCCTCTCACACCTTGAAGGACGTGTGGAAGTTATTTTCTTACACAGACATTTGCATGAGGGTATGTCCCTGATTTTTGAGTCATCCCGACCATCCACCTATATATGAGTAGTCCTCGCTGCTGCTTAGCTCCATACCAGCCACCCTTACCGTTGTTGCGCATTTCCGCCTCGTCCTCAAAACGTTAGGCTTGCAGCCATACTCAGCATTGCAGAGTCCAAGAAGTACTCGATGGCGTGGCTCAGCCTTGTAAGGGTTTAATCCATTCGTTACGCAGTTGAACACGACCCAGTGGCGCACCCTACTCACCATCATCTTGAACCGTTGGCTCCTCGACGGTAGGTGCCTGACGCCATCTTCACCGTGTTTTTCTGTGGAAGAATTAAAGTGGCTAATCTTCCACAATCGGAATGTGCTTTGTCTTTGTCTCAGTCATGCAGTCATGCAATGTCTGTATATTTGTATATTTCTCTTTCTCTGTCTGCCTGCCGGCCGATCTGTCTGTCTGTCTGACCGTCTCTCTCTTTTTCTGAAATTGCCTCTGATTTGTTGAGGCGTATCCGCTCTCTCGTCACAGCAAAGCACTGCGGCCTTGGATCTCTTTCATCTACATTTTACAAAAGCTCAATTCTCACGTAGTCCGAGTGATACTTTCTCATCAATTTTCTTCTTTTCGATTGCATTGATGTTGAAGGCTCGTCTTCCTGGATTTCAATCCTTGTTTTGGGTTCAATTGTCAACCAGTTGTCCGTAGTAGAGCATAAACCTACTCCTGAAAGGGACGGCACTAAAAAATTAAACAATGCGAGTAACGCATTTAATGAGGCTCCGCTATATGTAGCCTAGGACTCGTAACTACATGTAGGCCTATAGAAGCTTATTGAAGCTTATAAATAGAAGACTGCAGAGCAGATACTACGTCTGCACTTCAACGGTGCTGGATGATATAACACTTCCCTGAGAAGATTTCACTGAGCCATGATGCTTTTGGATTGACTTCAAAGAATCGAGTCATTGAATTGCTCTTTACCGTCTAGTAGCCTGCAGGACACAGACTATTCAAAATTGTCAGAATAGAAATGTCTCTGAAAAAACTGTAATCTTTGCGAAATTTTTAAAAATTGAAACAAAAGTGGTTGGGATAGCTTCTGCGCATAACTTAGTTTTCCACTGCGTGTCATGTCAGACCGCTAAGGTTCTACAGCAGGTTAGGCCTATTATAATAGGCTGTTTTCTGATCAGTAATGGGTGGTTTTTGGTCAGTTTTTGTAGTTCCACTTCAACCCACAAGGGCCACAATGCCTCTCTTGCCCCGGTCACCCCTAGACTAAACTGAAAAGTTGAACAGTAGCCTAAATTAAAATTTGAAAGTATAGGCCTACTGTGAACAAGCTAAGATAAATGCCACCATAGGCAACCCGCAAATGCCACCAAAACCTCAAAATGCCTCAAAATTCCACTGCATACCCTCCATTAGTAATACGATAGGCTAACGACGACTGGGTTTGCCTCAAAGAGCGCGATCCGAATCTGCCGGAAAAGTTTTAATCAACTAAAACTTAGAATAATGAAGCAAAAGAAAGAAAATTTACGCCTACCCGTCTTGAAAATGGGGCAAGTTGATAAAATCTGAATGGTCACGCTAAAAAAGCCTTGTTGCGGATAAAAAAATTAAAATGGGACGACTAACCTGTAGAAAATGAAAAGGTTTCATAAAACCATGCAAATTACAAAAATTAGGCCTACAGTTGTTCACCCTAAAACGACTTTCACGGCATTGGGAACGCGTGGGCGATGAGATAAAAGAGAAAAAGCACAAAGCGCAGTTAAAATTATTTATAACAAATCTAAAACAGGTAAAAGATTCAGAAGGGGGGGGGCTGACCTGACTGCACTTTGGATGAAAAATGACTAAAATCCGAAATAATATCTTATAGGCATAATTATAACTGCGAAGAGGAAGAGCTAAGGATGGTTACGAAGAATATGATTCTACGCACAAAACGAACTCATTGAGCTGCAAATTAATACAGTATAGGCATACGCAACGACAGATAAATCTTGAAAAGCTACCGTAAACTGGAATGAGGCTGGAGATGAAATGCCATTAACTACAAAGAAATCAAGGGAAGAGAAAGTGTCTAAGCTGACCAATGATTCCATGAACCAAATTCAATCCAGCAACGAAATTCCGATCCTTTGACTGCGACGGGAAAGAGGAAAATGTTTTTGCTCTCAGCGATCAGCGTCAACTCAATTCAACCGAGAAATAATTATTGGACAACCAAGAACTGCAGCAGGACAAGCAATGACCACCTCAAGTCCTCAACACCTCAAACCTCTACCTGCAGCGCTTGAAGAAACGTCAGCCGCTGGAACTCGATGAAACAACATGTCCGAACAAACCATCTGCCTTCAGAGCACCAGCGAGACTCTACTAAAGAAAAAACTATGCACACAAAATGCCGCTTTGTCTTTTGACCGAAACTCTCGTCTACCTCAACGAAAACCCTCGAAATCACAGCGAAACTCTATACTTTAAAACCTGCACACACACACAGAATGATGTCGACATTCTACTAAAAGAAACGCACCCACACAGATGCCGACGATCTGCTGAACATAATTCGTTCGCCAATCCTCAGCAATTTGACTTGAGTCGCTGGTGATGAAGAAAACCGCTTTGTCTCTCGTCTACGTCAACGAAAACTCTCGAAACCACATCAGATTTCCATTTGAAAAACTGCACAGACAGAACTGATGTCGATGACCTGCGACTTGAGTCGCTGGTGATGAAGAAAGCCGCTTTGTCCTTCGACCGAAACAATCGTCAACCTCACGATTCGTATACTCATGAATGTCGTCGAAGATCTGAAGCGCTACTCTTGTCTGCAGAACTGAAGAGTGACATGCCGAAATGGAGACAGAAAATTAAGGTAAGAATCTTTTGATTATTATCTTTGTCCTTGACGTTTGTTTCACCTTCAGTTGTTTAGCTTCCATAGGCTACATTACTAAAGTTGACTATCCTTGATCTGACTTTATAGTATACAATGGTTTACCCTAAGTTGCCTGTTGTTACCATAATTTTATCTTACCATGTTTCGCGATAACTTACCATAACCTTCCTGGAAAAATTCTATAACTCAACCTCTGCTGCTTTGCATATTATAACCTCTTTAATGTATTGTAAAAAATTCTATGTCGTGTTCTAAGCACCACTCCAGTATCAGTGCAATACATGCATCGATAGATGAATGGATGAACGAACCATTAGATGATTGGATGAAGGTATGATGAATGGATGGATGAGTTAATGCATGATTAGATGAATGGATTGATGAATGGAGGGATGGATGAATAGGGTGTGGATGGATAAATTGATGAATGGGTTGATGAATGGATGGATGGATGAATGGATGTACAGTAATTTATTATTAATCCATTACTTCTCTTTCTCCGTGTCTGAATCTGTCTCTGTGTCTCTTTGTCTCTGTCTCTGTCTCTTCCTCGCTGTATGCATAATCTGCATTTCACAGGTTCTCTTCTGTCTGGACGTCGTTTGAGCCACATCACAACTGAGACGAAGAGACAGAGAGATGATCACATCGAGGAAAAATTGCCCTTGAACAGGATGACCTTTTGACCACATCGCTCCAGACGCGGAAATCTTCCTGATTGAGAATGATCACCCCCAAAAACCCACCCATTGCCCTTATAAACGGACTAAATGTATGCAATGGATCTAGTCGCAAAGAAGAACCATTAGCTTCAAATGAACGGCTATAAATACGACGATTCTTCCCAAAGACAGAACCCTGTTTCATTGCGGAGGACGTGACCACAAAGAATAAAGTTTGCCCTCCTCAGAAGGTTAACCATCGACTATACATTTACCCAAGACACCAAACCCCATCTACCTGTGAAGAGACAACATGCACGACGAAAGAGACGCTTCTCTCGATTGATCATTGCTCTGAACCTCGTTCACTCCTTGAACACAGACCAACTGTAACTGCGATGGATGATGAAGTCGCAATGAAAGAAACATTAACCTCGAATGAACTGCTCGCTCTAAATTCGATGTTTCATCCCAAAGACGGAATCCTGTTTCAATGCGAAGGACGTGCCAACAACGAACAACTACCCTCGAATGGATCGATGGCCATAATGAAATCGATTCCATCCAGCAATCAAGTCCCGTTAAAGATGAATGGATCCAGCGAATCGATGAAAAGTTGGAATCAAACGAGTCATCACAAGAAGCTTCCTATTCAGCCCCGAAGAAGATTCCCCATATACCCTCAAAGAAAATCCTAGGCAGCCCCGAAGAAGATTCCCACAGAGCCTCGAAGTAAATCCTACGCAGCCCCTAAGAAAATCACCCACAGAGTCTCAAAGTAAATCCTACGCAGCCCCTAAGAAAATCACCCACAGAGCCTCAAAGTAAGCCCTACGCAGCCCTAAGAAAATCACCCACAGAGCATCGAAGTAAGCCCTACGCAGCCCTAAGAAAATCACCCACAGAGCATCGAAGTAAGCCCTACGCAGCTTCGAAGAAGATTCCCACAGAGCCTCGAAAAAAATCCTACTCAGCCCCTAAGAAAATCACCCACAGAGCATCAAAGTAAGCCCTACGCAGCCCTAAGAAAATCACCCACAGAGCCTCGAAGACGATCCTACGCAGCCCGGTGAAACCCCCACAGAGCCACGAAAAAAATCCTACGCAGCCCCTAAGAAAATCACCCACAGAGCCTCGAAGTAAGCCATACGCAGCCCTAAGAAAATCACCCACAGAGCATCGAAGTAAGCCATACGCAGCCATAAGAAAATCACCCACAGAGCATCGAAGTAAGCCCTACGCAGCCCTTAAGAAAATCACCCACAGAGCATCGAAGTAAGCCCTACGCAGACCGACCTAAGAAAATCACCCACAGAGCATCGAAGTAAGCCATACGCAGCCCTAAGAAAATCACCCACAGAGCATCTAAGTAAGCCCTACGCAGCCCTTAAGAAAATCACCCACAGAGCATCGAAGTAAGCCCTACGCAGACCTAAGAAAATCACCCACAGAGCATCGAAGTAAGCCATACGCAGCCCTAAGAAAATCACCCACAGAGCATCGAAGTAAGCCATACGCAGCCCTAAGAAAATCACCCACAGAGCATCGAAGTAAGCCCTACGCAGCCCTAAGAAAATCACCCACAGAGCATCGAAGTAAGCCCTACGCAGCCCTAAGAAATCACCCACAGAGCATCGAAGTAAGCCTTACGCAACCCCGGCGAAACCCCCACAGAGCATCGAAAAAAAACCTACGCAGCCCTAAAAAATCACTCACAGAGCATCGAAGTAAGCCCTACGCAGCCCTAAGAAAATCACCCACCGAGCCTCGAAGTAAGCCCTACGCAGCCCTAAGAAAATCACCCACAGAACATCAAAGTAAGCCCTACGCAGACCTAAGAAAATCACCCACAGAGCATCGAAGTAAGCCCTACGCAGCCCTAAGAAAATCACCCACAGAGCATCGAAGTAAGCCCTTCGCAGCCCTAAGAAAATCACCCACAGAGCATCGAAGTAAGCCCTACGCAGCCCTAAGAAATCACCCACAGTGCATCGAAGTAAGCCCTACGCAGTCCTTAGAAAATCACCCACAGAGCATCGAAGTAAGCCCTACGCAGCCCCGGTTAAACCCCCACAGAGCATCGAAAAAAGCCTACGCAGCCCCTAAGAAAATCACCCACAGTGCATCAAAGTAAGCCCTACGCAGCCCTAAGAAAATCACTCACAGAGCATCGAAGTAAGCCCTACGCAGCCCCTAAGAAAATCACCCACCGAGCCTCGAAGTAAGCCCTACGCAGCCCTAAGAAAATCACCCACAAAGCATCGAAGTAAGCCCTACGCAGCCCTAAGAAAATCACCCACAGAGCATCGAAGTAGGCCCTTCGCAGCCCTAAGAAAATCACCCACTGAGCCTCGAAGACGATCCTACGCAGTCGCGGAGAAGATCTCTAACCCCCACTAACAATTCTTCCACCACCACCATCTTCACCTCATCCGCCACCTGCACTCACATGTAGGCTACGATGAAAGTGAAGTCCATGCGCCTTATGGAATCGGAAGACCTTGTCATTCGGGGGACTCTCTGGGTCAACTGGTATAGGCTTCATAGCTATTGGATTTGGATGGTTACTGGGTTTCTCCATGAGGTTGTACTGGGTCGAACAGAGAACGCCATCCACGTGGAATAGGCAAGTATAATTATATTAACTAAGGATTATCTTTTATGGATATTACAGGGAGTCCCAGCCAGGTGGGTCGAAATGGATTTTGCTCTGGGTTTCTCCGTGAGGTCTTACTATAATTAATTAACAGGGAACGCCATCCACGTGGAATTGGCATGGTATAATGGACACGCCTGTGAGAAGTTCTCTTGGAGAGGCGTCATATAGACTGACTACCGTAACTGACTATAGCTGGCTGGCTGACTGAATGATTGACTGACTGACTAGTTGGCTGGCTGGCTGACTGACTTACTGACTTACTGTCTGGCTGACTGCCTGACTGACTTACTCACTGACTCACTGACTGTCAGGCTGACTGCTTGACTGACTGCCGTGTGTGTGAATGCATTAGCGAATGATGGAATGAATGGATTAATGTATGAATGCTGATAACGAAAATCCTCGTCATCCCAATGTAAACATGAAAGAAATAAAGAAACGCTGAGAAATTCACTCAACCGAACCACAGAAGGAAACTCGCGCGCACACCGGCACACATCATCACGTCGAAACTGGAAGTTCTACAACGCTGAAAAAGAAACCACGACTTCAGACTTGGAAGATACAACACAGGATGAGACAACGAATCCGGCTACTTCTCTTGGATATGAAACCATACTACTCCAACAGACGCAACTACACTCCCGAATGTTGTATGAGACCGGCCTTCACAAAGCAATTTCAACACCAGATGACTACATTCAGGCTGTCGATTGAGCGAAATAAAGCAAGGCAGACAGACGATGCTTTTACGTTGAACTGCAGTATTATACGCGAGTAAAAACATTGGACTATCACACAAGTGATAGAAAGACTTGGATGTCTTTTATTTGGATCGATCGATGTCAAAGGCAAATTGTCGTCATCCTATTCGTCAGAAAAAGTGAAGAGCTACGGATGTCGACGATCCAAAGCGAAAGTCTACGACAGACTTTCAAATCCACTGCTTTGAGGGCAGCTGGACTTTGCAGCACACGTCATAAGATTAAGGTAAGACTCACCTGACGTTGCTTAACCATGTTTTGCCTCTAGACTTGGTTTCAGTGCTTTTTCAATAGCATTCGTATCTTGAAGGAGCGATATAACAAGTGCGCATACATTCCGTATTCTCTATTCAACAGATGGGGTATTTTCACATGTTCGTGGGAGGGGTATTTGTCCTGTTACCGTAGGATTTTAGAAATTCACGAAGTCACGGAAGCCGTGAATGCCGTGAATCTTCCCATATAAGCATACAATGCCCTACATGTCATATATAATTATGCCTTGAACTAGGCTATAGGCCACAAATAGCAATTATAGTAATAATAATATTGTGGTTCCTTTAGAAAATTCACGCACTGCCATATGCATGTACGGAAGTTTGGGAGATTCAGCTTAGATCGCAACGCTTAAGAGCTGACAAACGTGGTTTATATGAACACAAAGTCGACCGATGCCCATCTTATCGACCTCTAAGCATGGCTATTTTAATCAGATAATTTGCGGTTGTGATGACTGTGCTGATGATTGTCTGTTTGTAGATGACGGATGCTTTCGTGCACATCGCCTCCCACCTCCTAGGAGCAGAGGAGGACAAAGTTAAAAGGCGATCTGCATGGGTAGATAAAACAATGTATGTCTTCGTACAGAAGAAGATTGCTTCGAGTTCTTCATCTAACAGAACTGGAGCAATATTAGGGACCCCATCTGCTCGAAGTTGCCGGGATGTTCAACGCTTAACGTAAGAATTGTTACACTCAATCACTTTAATATGCCAATTATATTTATTCATTTATTGCGGAAATTTATATAACGCTCCTTCAAGGCAACTGCTCAGAAGTGCTCCCGACCCATTCCTACCAGCAGGTACATAGGCTTGTATATAGTTATAATTATGCCTACACGTAGTTACGTTTACGTACATATTTGTACGAATGGCTAGGTTATGTAAATCACCCCTGCATAATGGATCGACCTGGTTACCATGACCGTCTGGGCGGAGGGCGACGAGGGAACATTTGCCCAGATGGATTTTGCGCATTTGCTTTACCACATTTAGGCCTACTTATCATTGTTGTTTTAAACTGAGCTTATGGCATTCTCAGCATTTAAAAAAAATTTCTATCCAAACTAGTTGAGAGAACGCAAACAAATTAACATAACATAAAAACGTTTCAACTTTAAGAAGTTTAACTATTTTAGATAAACGCTCAGGTATAACTGAAAACGCGATACCTGACAGACTCCATACTATATATATGAC
This sequence comes from Lumbricus rubellus, assembly GCA_945859605.1. NCBI lineage: Eukaryota > Metazoa > Annelida > Clitellata > Crassiclitellata > Lumbricidae > Lumbricus > Lumbricus rubellus. The sequence continues at coordinate 4,263,027 of OX243811.1, read as the reverse complement.
ACAGGGGTGTCAAAGAGCTGGCCCGCGGGCCATTTCTGGCCCGCCGACAATTTTTTTCTGGCCCCCGGAGCCTTCCTAAAGATCAAAAAAAATTTAGAATGTTGTCAAAATTGGATAAAAAGCTAAAAGTGGACATTGAATCAAGATCTTTTCGCAATATTTGGACTTTTCTGGGACTTGGCTGACCAACCCCGGAGCTCCCTCTCAGATCACTACCCAATTTTGCTCATGAGCTTTAACACCCTGCCCCCACTTGTTAGAAGATGTTCCCACTGGCCCGCCACTTATTAGAAGATGTTCACATTGGCCTGCCACTAAAAAAGGTTTGACACCCCTGAATTTATTATGAGAGATGTTTTCCAAAAACTCTGATCGATGTTGGAGTAGTCACAAGACCGTAGAATCACGGGTAACGAACGCCGAGGTAGACGTGATCGGCTGCTTTCGGAACCCTAACGAGTAGCCTACACGTGCAAGAAATCTAAACCTTTGCCCCCCCCCCCCCACAAAAACTTCTGCGGACACACATATTGATTATGAGTTTATGTTAGTGTGCTATCGGCTCATATATCGTGCATTAGACTGGTTTTGATAAAAGCAATCACAAACATTACTGGATGATTGCATTGTCTTCAAATCTGGAAAGATTTATTCAGTTGTTCCATTGTTTCGTGTTTTATTTCCCTGAATTTCATTAAGTGTGTTTTCCTTTTCCTACAGTGAACATCGATGGAAGGATTCTCGATGTTGCGGCAGTCTTCCCGCCTCGAGATAAATGACTCAGGACACGTCAAGCTCGCACTGCAGAGACTGCACACTGAAGGAAAGATGGCTACTTATGCATATGGTATGATACCGCCCTTGTCAAAACAACCTCAACACCAGATGACTACATTCAGGCTGTCGATTGAGCGAAATAAAGCAAGGCAGACAGACGATGCTTTTACGTTGAACTGCAGTATTATACGCGAGAAAAAACATTGGACTATCACACAAGTGATAGAAAGACTTGGATGTCTTTTATTTGGATCGATCGATGTCAAAGGCAAATTGTTGTTCATCCTATTCGTCAGAAAAAGTGAAGAGCTACGGATGTCGACGATCCAAAGTGAAAGCCTACGACAGACTTTCCAATCCAGTGCTTTGGGGGCAGCTGGACTTTGCAGCACTCGTCGTAAGATTAAGGTAAGACTCACCTGAAGTTACTTAACCATGTTTAGCCTCTATACTTGATTTTTGATGCTTGATAAACATCATTCGTATATTGAAGTGGCGCTATAACAAGTGCTCACACATTTCGTATTTCCCATTTGACAGATTGGGTATTTTCACATGTCCGGGGAGGGGGTAATTGTCATGTTGCCGTAGGATTATAGAAATTCACGAAGTCACGGAAGCCGTGGATCTTCCCATGTAGCCTAATATTATGCCTTGAACTGCTTTGCTTCTGAGCAATCATCGTAAGAGCAGCAGAATCGTTAACTCCAAATTCCAAATCGATTCTTTCTGAGGCAAAGAGCAGGGCTTCACCATAATTCACCGTCAAATGAAAAGGGTTGTCCTGTGATAGCAGTAATAATAATATAAAGAAAAATAATAATAGTAATAATATTTTATTTAAATGATGATGATGATGATGATGATGACGACGATGATGATGATGATGATGATGATGATGATGATGCTACTGCTGCTGCCGCTGATGATGATGATGATGATGATGATGAGGATGATGATGAGGATGATGATGATGATGATGATGATGATGATGATGATGATGATGATGATGATGATGATGATGATGATGATAACCATCATCATCAGCCTACAAAGCGCCTATCTGTCCTACTCTTCATTAAAAGTTGCCCCTTGAAGAGTCGAAGGTGGAATCAGCCTTAGCGGATTTTCACGCCGAATCGCGTTGGGGGGTTCACGAGCAATTGCGAGTGAAAGACTTGCTCAAGGTCTGTATGCGCGGCGGCTTGAGGTGGATTCGAACCTGGAACCTCCGGCTACAAGAAACCGAACCCACCACTACACCACCACCACGCCCCTAAACTGGCACTGCCACATGTACGGTAGTTGGAAGATTCAGTTTAGATCGTAACGCTTAAGAGTTGATAATTATGGTTTATATGAATACAAATTCGATAGATGTCCATCTTATCGACCTCTATCGTAAATTTAATGAGATCATAATTATGCGGTTGTGATGACTGTGATGATGATTTTCTGTTTGTAGATGACGGATGCTTTCGTGCACATCGCCTCCCACCTCCTAGGAGCAGAGGAGGACGAAGTTAAAAGGCGATCTGCATGGGTAGATAAAACAATGCATGTCTTCGTACAGAAGAAGATTGCTTCGAGTTCTTCATCTAACAGAACTGAGCAATATTAGGGACCCATCTGCTCGAAGTTGCCGGGATGTTCAACGCTAAACGTAAGAACTGTTAGACTCAACCACTTTAATATGCCAAAAATATAGCCTAATCATTCATTGACTGCGGAAATTTTATAGCGCTCCTTCTAGTTACATGTAACTACTCAGGAGTGCTCCCGAGAAGGACAGTCTTAATTGAGTCAAACACAGGCCTATAAAAACACATACACACACGTGCGTGGCCTACGTAGGTATAGCCTATAAGTAGCCTATATAATTATATTCCTACGCCTATAAGTACGTATACGTCATGAGTACCAGTGGTGTAGTGGGGAGGAACGTTGGGGAACGCCGTTCCCCCACTTTTTTCCAGGGATAATGGAATATTAATAATAATAATACTAATAATATTATTATTATAAGGAGCGTTCTCCCACTTCATTTTTTAGGACTACCCGTACACCACTGATGAGTACGAATGTTTGTAGGCTATGTAGGCCTATATTGCCCTTGCATAACGGATCGACCTGATTACCATGATCTTCCGGTGGTGACGTGGGGGGACATTTGCCCAGGTGGATTTTTTGCATGTTTTGCCACATTTTCTTATCATTGATGTGTTTAACTGAGGCTCTGATTTCCACAGCATTCTTACTTTTATCTAAACTAATTGAGATGACGTAAACAAATTAAAACAATGAAAAAACTTTGAAACTTTATAATATTATTTTCAAATAAACGTTCAGATATAACTGAAAACTGGAATACTGACAGGCTTCATAGCATATCAGTTGCTTTCCGGAAGCGCTGACGGATGTTGGAATAATCGCCAGACCCCAGAATCACGGGTAACAATTAAACGCCGAGGTAGCTGCTTTCGGACCCCCTCATGAGTAGCCTATACTCGTGCCAATAATCTGAAACTCTGTCCCTCCACAAAAACGCATGCGAACACCCATATGCCGATTACGGTTTGGTCTTAGTGTTCTCGTAGGCTGTCTTTAGACTATTTTGGATAAAAGAGACAATTAACAGACATTACTGGAATTACTGGATGGATTGTCTTCAAATTCTGAAAGAAATCTTCACTTGTTCCATTGTTACGTGTTTTAAATCCCTGAATTTCATTACATTCTGTGTTTTCCTTTTCCTACAGTGAACATCGATGGAAGTATTCTCGATGTTGCGGCAGTCTTCCCGCCTCGAGATAAATGACTTAGGACACGTCAAGGTCGCACTGCAGAGTATGTATACTGAAGGAAAGAAGGAAAAATGGAATGAAGGAAAGTCGCTCTCCAGCCGTTCTACATTCTGCTCAAAGGCCGGTTCATGCAAGTATGTATCTGCCTACGTAGCCTATGTATGACATAGGCCTATGTATGTTTGTTTGTATGTGCACTTGTTGCGCCTCTTCAAGCTCTGTAGGTATGTATGTAGGAATGTAGGTATGTCGATAGGTAGGTACGTTTGCATATGGATTATAGGCATGTAGGCTATGTATGTAATTGAGTATGTTTGCATGCATGTTGAGATCGACTCTGAATACTGAATAGTCATTCTGAGAGACGTGATGTATAAATATTATACATGTAGGCTAGGTAGACCTGCACTATAGATAACTTAATTATAGACAAAACATTTATGTATTTCTCAAACCGCGTAATATATATAGTGCGTTTAAAAAAAGCGCCCGTAAATGCACCCACAAGAAGCTAAACGCAACGATCGCTTAAGCTTATCCAGTTGACTTGCTACGGGACACAAAACTTCCTGATGTAGGCTTACTATGTGAGTGCAGCGACAACGAACATGCATGGACCCAAACCAGAATTAGAGTTTTACATAATTCAAGATCAATATCATGATACGATTACGACTTATACAATTTAGTTGTCGTTGCATGTTATAGGCCTAATATAGCTTAACCTTTGTCGTTTTATTGTGTTTCTTTAGGTTCCTGTTGATCTGCAGCATCTGCTGGCCGCGAGTTTCTGACTGATGGGAAGGACTCTACAATGCACGCCTCTCATTCCGATATAGGACTCTCTGACATTTTAGTGGTGTGAATGCATGTAGGCCTAAGTGAATATGTGTGTATGTGTGGTTGTATGTGTGTATGTATGTGCGTGTTAGTAAACCTAGATGTTTGTCAGCATGGACCAGTAGGCCTATCTATTGTATGTTTGTGTGTATATGTGTGCATATTGCAAGGTCGTTGTTTGCCAGCATGGACCAGTAGGCATTAGGTTATATCTGTTAGGAATGCGAATCGTAAACTTCGATTGTAAAAGCAATGTATACTGCTTGGCGTATAACTATGAATTTTTGTATGAAAATAACAATCACTATTTGAAAGTTTGCGTTATTCATTGTAAGATAAAAGTCACTTTCCTAAATTTCACAGGCTGATATCAGTCATAAAATTTCATGTAACCGTCTTAACCGTCATGTGCGGAGTTTAATTATCAGGCGCTAGGGAGGGCTAAGCCCCCAAGAAGGCCCAGACTCCGTTTTTTACTATAGAAATGGTAGCTTTTCCGGGGTTAGCCCACCCCACCCCAACCCCCAAGAAGGCCCATCAACATTTTGGCCGAGAAAACAGTAGGCCTAGCCTACGCTTTTTATGAGATTTCGACTTGATGACTAAAAAAAGGTTTTCAGCTTTTTTGAGGCCGAGGGACAACAAATTCCTGAGTCTCCGCCCCAACCAAAGCCCAAGTTTTTAGTCCCCCCCCAAAAAAACCGAAACCAAACTACGCCCATGTTAACCGTTAATATCGAAGCTCGTTTGATTGTGCGTATCGTATAGAATAGCCTATCTAATAATTAATTTATAGAGCGCCTCTCGAAGCCTAGACTATTCAGAAACGCTTTCAGCACAGAAGCCCCGTTGGAAAAATAGACGTCTCGAGAGAGCGAGAGAAGGCAGGGAAGAGTCCAGACATTAGCTTAGCCTAATTATAACCTGTAAAGTGTAAAAGAGGCGGAAGGCCATTCCATGATTGTGTCAATCACAGCAAATGCTCAGCTCTGAGTCAAGGCACACTGAGCAAAGAGGTCAGGGCGGTCGTAAGAGCGGAAGAGACAAAAAGATGTCGCTGTGAGAGGCCAACGCATATCTGCTAGGTCTATAATTATAGTCGGAGAGGCATTTGGGGACAAGGCCAAGTCAGGGGCGGATCCAGGGGGGGGCAATCCGGCCATGGCCCCCCATTTAGAAATCCCATGTATTATCGTGGCCCCCCCCCATTTGGTTTCAGTGGCTGCTGAAATGGTATGATTTTCCCGAAAATATGGCCGGATGACTAAAAAAAAAAAAAAAGGTCGTCAACTTTTTTGGCGGATGAAATGGTATGATTTTCCGGAAAAATTTGTCAGATGACTAAAAAAAAAGGTCGTCAACTTTTTTGGCGGATACGAAAGGAAAATTTTCCAGACCCAAGGCCTAGAATTTTTCCCGGACCCGACACCAAGATTTTTGGCCCCCCTTCGTCCAAAGTTTCTGTATCCGCCCTTGGGCCAAGTTGGGATTTGGAGACGATGAGGATGATCTCGTATTGGATCCCAGAAGTGACAGGGAGCCGGTGCAAAAACATGGAGGAAGGCGTGCTATGAGTCTAGCAGCAGCGTATAAAGACGTGAACTAAAAATGAAAAAATGATTTTCCTCAGAAGAATATTAGCCTAATGCTGTGACACCCTATAAGGCCCCTGGCCAAACTGAAGTCTCGTACGTGGCCGCGGTAAAATAACATGACCAAATCCAAAGTAGGCTAATTAGCCTATGTGGCCATAATAATGGCCACATAATTAACCTACTTTGGATTTGGATTTGACTTCCATTGTCAGATCATCATCACGCAGATTACAAACTTTCATATCAGAGTTTGCTGAAAGATGCTCTTTCCCCTATGAACGAGTTCAACTTTAGAAACTGCATGCGCATGATGATGGTCGGTCTGGGTGACGTTTGCCTATTAGCCTATGTTAAATCTTGAACTCGGAACTTCCACTGCGCCCGCAAAAGCTATAGGCTAAGTCGCGGGAACCATGCAGCTAAAATTTACTCAGATGCTCAATTAACCCTCGGGCTACCAGGGGGGGGGGTTGTAACCACCCCCCCCCTAGGTTTTTTCCAAATAAAACTTTTTGCGTTTGGAATAAAATTTTGACGTTTTAGGTAGCTGTAGAGGATTCATTTGCGCACATTTTGAGCTAAAATGTGTGATGATATACCATACCATTCAAAAGTTATACCCGATATACCCGAGGCACCAGGGGGGGGTGGATACCACTCCCCTTAGATTATCGGCTATATCTTATCCGTCCTTTGACATGAAGAGACACAAATTACACCATTCTGTAGAGGGAATGTGGGGCTACATTTTGGTGGTCACGGAGTTGTCTTTTGACAACCGGAAGTGCTCAAAATAAATTAAAATATATAAAAAGGTGTTTTATTTTCATGAAATTTTCATGTTTTTCCTATTAAATATTATTCATAATTAATTTTTCAAGAGAAATAAATTATGCCATTCTATAGAGGGCACTTAGGGCTATTTTTTGATACTAATTAATTTGATATTTGATGACCGGAAGTGCTCAAAATAAATTTAAATGTGTGAAAATGTTGGTTTTTTTTTTTACAACGCAAACCGATAAGTCTGCGTAAACGTTTTTCAGCAGCTAATACATGTTTTTTTCTTTTTATTGTAATTAAAACTATCTTATTACTAGTTTTTATAGTTGGATATTGGACTTTATTATATGTAAACTATTTTTAAATAAATAAATTATGTTAAAAACACAGAATCTAATATTTTGCTTATGCGAAAGCATACATTTTGTGGAATCGACGGGTGCCTACGGTAAAAAATTCATAACTTCGGGGTGCTTTCATATATTTTAAACCTAAATATACCATTTTGTGCAGAAATGAATGCTGAATCCATTGGTGTATTACAAGTTATGATATCTCAAACCAAACCCAAAATCCAGGGGGTGGTAACCACCCCCCCCCCTTGGTAGTCAGTGTTACAAAAAAAGCTTGGTAGCCCGAGAGTTAAAACAAAGTCGATAGGCAGGACTCCGCAGGAGTGAAATATAGGCCTAGGCCATTGGCCAATAGGCTATAGCTAGGTCCATGATAGCCTATAGTGGTAATTAAGTTGATAGCTCCTAGTAGCGGCGGCAGAGCCGCCGCAGAGGGGGCTAAGCCCCCCAAAATAGGCAATCCATTTTTTCCAAATGTAAAAAAAATTCGACGTTCAGCCCCCCCCCCCCCCCCAAATAGGGTCTGATGACTAAAAAAGGTCGTCAGAAATTTTGGCGGTGAAAATGGAATTTTTTACAAGATTTCGACCGGATGACTAAAGAAAGGTCGTCAGAAATTTTAGCGAGTAAAAACAAAAAAAATTACGGAAGTTCAGCCCCCCCCAAAAAAAACTGAAATCCTGGCGCTGCCATAGCTCCTACTATTTTTACTGAGTCAGTAGGCCTATTTAAGGTTCCATTTTATGGCTTGCATCAGTAGACTCTCATAAATGTTCTGATCGAGTCTAGAAGTCTCCAAATTAGGCTACTTTGTTTTGACAGAGCTTATATTATGCTTGGAGAATTTATAGGCCTAGGCAAGGCCGTATCTAGGGGGGGTGTTTTGGGTGTTTGAACACCCCCCGAAATGAAAATTGTAAAAAATAATATAACGCATTTACTACTGCATGATGTAAAACCATGAAATAAAACCCTGAAAACACCACCCGAAATGAAAAATGTAAAACATAATAGAATGCATTTTCACTAGCACATAATGGAAAAAACATAAAAATGGTAAGAAAGCCGTTTCTGACGACTAAAAAAAGGTCGTCAGAAATTTGGACGACTAAAAAAAGGTCGTCAGAAAATCTCCCCCGAAAAAACACCCCCCGAAATCAAATCCTGGCTACGGCCTTGGGCCTAGGCCTACATCAAAATAATTTTTCAGCTCGACAGCAAATTTACAAAAATGATCTTGTAGCAGGCTATGACTCATTGAATGCAGACTTTATATTAAGGTAAGTCACTGAAACGGCCTACGATCGCAACAGAATAATTATTACGTCAATGGCTTTTTAAAAATTATTATTTAAGTGTATGGGATATTTTTTACAAGTGAAGTTATATCTCGGAAATAATATAATCTCCTTGAACCGTTGTGTTATTCTCGTTGAAATCTCGTGCGTTAATAACGTTATGGCCGAGATCTTCTATAGGTGGCGCTGCGATACTTTTATTTGGTGAATGGTGATTTTTGAGGACAGCAAAAATGGCCGATGAGCAGGTGGGATAGATTCCATTTAATAATAAGATGGTTAATTCCGTGGCCTTGCTAAATCACCAAAAAAGCCTGACTGAAGTGTCGTTGCGTTTGAAATTTACCGGGGGTGCCATTAAATTCTGCGTTCTATAGCTCTCTGAGATTGCCCTCGCTCTGCATGGAAACGTTGTCATGCCCAAAATGCGTGCGTTGCAAATCTGTGTCCATTGGCGGGATGCTCGGATTGTCATCTGTTTGCCTTTGGCTTTCCAAATCGCCCATGCTTCGCAAAAATTTGTCATGCATTTATTAAGTTAAGGCTGCTGGGCAAATGACTGCATTCAGTTGTCTGAAGGCCATTGCGTAGAATAAGGACAATTCGAGAACATGTGTTGTGTTCAAATTATATCTTGTAATATCATGTGTAAAGACTCGATTTGTAGTGCTGCGATCGTACAGTACAATGGTTGAGCACGGTAGCATGCAGTTGCAGATGGAATAAAGCCAGAATGTTATTAGTGCTTTGCTAAGTATACTAGCATTGAACTTTGAGTGATAGATGAGCTCTACAAGACTCGATGTAGAATGGTAAACACTGAAAATAAGGAAGCCAATTAGTTGTCCTTCCATTGACATAGGTCCTAGTTATTTCTAAGTGCTTTTGATCAACTCTGCGTTCAATTATTTAGCAATGCATCAACCGCAGACATGAATTGAAAAAGAGTGCAGCCCATAAAGTGAGAATCATTCAATAAATAAGTAGGTGTACCGCACAGAAATATATGGTCACTATTTTCGCCAGACTGTCTTAAATTGAGAGTTCTGCTTAATCTTGCTTGGTCAGCTGCATTGGCTTCCCATACAAATCAGACCCAAGATTTAATCTGGACTATTTTGGCCTATGAAATCCCTGCAACAAGTGCTCCAACATACCTAAAACCTTTCGTCTCTCCAAAACTCGTTCTCACAGCCTGTGCTCTTTAGCTATTATTCTTTTGAATCATGATGCGGGTCCGGCATAGGCTCCATGAATTTGTGGGTGCTGCCTTCAAATCATGGAATGAAGTTCGATGCTCAAACTTTGCCAAAAAAGACATCACAATTCGCTCTGTTTTAACGACAAGTTTTCAAACATCTGACTGTCTAACTGATCTAACTATTCTGTTTATTTTTGTGGGTTTCAGGAGATAGTCCAGCTGGAGCTGTTTGCAAAGGAGCTATATGAAACTACAAATCCCGTTGCCAGACTTGAGGTCGAAAAGACGCTCGTTCAGTTCGTCGCTTCGTCCGACTGTTTGAACAAATGCCAATTTCTGCTGGAAAGAGGAACTGTTAGTGATGCTGCATCTTCGTTTGATCAATTTTGTGGGATTATGTTTGAGTAGGGATTTGTACTGATTATGTTTGAGCAGGGATAAGTACAGATAATGGTTGAGCTGGGAATTTAACACTCTTTGTTATTAACTGGTACTCGACTAACATCTTTTCACCACCTTAAAACTATTTTCTTTTCTCTGGATCTTTTGCCTCTGATTGGCATGCACTGTGAAAGGCACTTCATAAATTTACAGATTCAATACAATTATAGATACAATGTACTGATTATGTTTGAGCAGAGATATGCACTGGTTTGATTATTTTTATTATGTATTCATTTATTATTATTGAACTTTATGTAAAGTTCTAGCAGATTGACATATCAGAAACTGTTGCATTGAACAACATAAAAGTTATGAACTATATTGAGATTGACACACCATAAACTGTTATTTGTGAACTACTGAGAAGGAAAAAGAGGTAATAAATATGAATTTAGATAGCTGTGCTGTGAAAAATATACTGCTTATCCAACTGTGTGAACGGTCTAAATTATAAGAGCATTTTAAGGCATATGAAAAAGCTTGAAACTATTCATGTGCTTGTGTTTCTGCTTTTGTAGTCTCCGTATGCACAGCTGTTGGCCGCAACCACGCTTACGAAACTCGTCACTCGAACAAACGTCTCTCTGCCTCTTGAACAGAGAATCGACATAAGTATGGTCACGCTGCCAGGGTTGTTTCTTGTTTAATTATCGTGTATGGTTACACTCTAACAAGATCAAAGCTGCTTATTGATCTATATAATTCATGAGATGTGATACATAATGAGTTGAAGTTACCAAGTTTGTGCAGGGCTTAGTGCTTCAATACCTAATTTGTCATTGTTAGAGCTTAACAAGTTTTATGTATTGTTTGTGACAGGTAATGGAGATAATGATTAAGATTTTATAAGCTGCCTAAATTAATTTGTCTGTTTGAATGCTATAAATTTATGCTCCATTAAGATATAGTTATTCAAAAACATTTCTGTAACGGGCTAACTGAGCCCTTCTCATTTTGCTCAGTTGCCTTTACACCCTGGCCTACGACTTTCTGGAGAATGTTGCCACTGGTCTAACCTTAAAAAGGTTGTGACACCCTAGCTTGTTTTGATGCTGTAGAATTTGAATAAACGAAGATGTTTGTGAAGTCTTGGAAACGTTATTTTAATGGTGCTTGCAGAATTGTAAATTCTGTTTGATTTAATTAGTGTATTATGTATATCTGTGCTCTGCAAAAGTCTGCATGTTTGTGTACAGGTGATTGATCATTCAACTTCTGTGTTGTAGGGAATTACATCTTGAATTATTTGGGATCGAGACCAAAGACGCTGAATTTCGTAACACATGCACTTGTCTCGGTGATTTTTTTGAATTTTTAATCGTTATTTAAATTCATGTAGTGCTACTTAAAAATGCAGCTTCTTAGAGTTATTTCAGACAGTGTAATGTGAAATGACTAGTAGGGTCTGCTTTGGTTCTATTGAGAATTCCTGGAGTGTATAGCCAAGCACCAGGCTGAGGGAAGAGTATTGTTTCTTTAGAAGTGACTTCGTTGTCGTCATGGTTTGACTTAAAGCAACCATTGCTTTTACTGAGAGAAGAGTTTTGTAAATGCTCATATCTATTTCAATGCAATACTTTTAATACGATTACGGGGTCTGTTTCATAAAGTCTGAGAAGCACTGTTCTAAGGCAGTCATCAAATGTAATGATGCACAATATCGCAGCCACACAAAGTCTGTGTATTATTATTTTACGCTACTTTCATTGGTTCAGGTCTGTCATGCCACTGATGAGTTCTTCCTGATATGGCTCTATATAAATGTCATATTTCAATTGCTGTTCAAATTGCATGCATAAATAAATGCAACGGGAAGATGAATTTGAGTAATGTTTTCAAACTCCATCTATATATACAAACCAGTAATTATTATAGTCTGAAAAGTTTACAGTGCACAATATTTTAAAAATGGTGAAAGCGCATGAAGCTTCATTTTGGCGACTTTAGCTCCCAGTTGGAGCTGCTTAATGTTAGTTTATGTTCTCTTTTGTGCTGTTTTGCATGGCATTACATTGCAGTATACGTTATGATACACTTGTTTTGTCATCAGTTGTACACTCGCATAACGAAGAATGGATGGTTTGATACGAGCAAGGATACGTACATCTTCCGCAACGTGATCGACGATGTGAATCGGTTTCTTAACGTAAGTAGCGTATCTTCTTTTAAAATTGTTTGTTCTAATTTAAGATGTTCACTGTTCAGCTTGTTGGATAACGTGTCATTTATGGCTGAGATAGAATATGTTGAACATATCACATAACAAGTCATTTGTGGGCAAGAAAAAATAATAAATATTTTTGATAGCATGTTATTTATGCTAAGAAAGAATAGCATGTTCGCATTGTTGAGCATATTGGATGACATGTCATTTATGGCAAAAAAGAATTGTAAGCTTTAGCCTGCTTCGTGCTTCGGTGTTTTGCTTCACATTAATATTTCATGATCTCGATACTGGAGTAGAATAGTTGGGTCAACCACTTGGAACAATTTTTAAAATTTGCGTGAGCTCTTTTTACTTATTGACCATGCATACACATTTTTCAAGCATCTGAAAACTGTTCTAGATAATATGTCAATACATCAATTTCTTTTGAGGGGTTTGGTTTTCGAACCTGAGTAGCATAGCTGAAAGAGTTGCTTACAAGTGCTGGTTATGGTAACTGGCTTGCTTGTATGTGAAGTTGTGTTTCTGTGGGGTTTTTTCAGAGTGGATTAACGCATCACATCCTAATTGGCGTTCAGATTCTCTGCACGTTGGTCTGCGAAATGAATCAGGTTTGCGAGGCAAGTGCCGAGAAATCTTTCTTCAACCGTACAGTAGGGTGGTCCTGAAAACTAAAAGTGGTTATTTTCCTGATGGTACCATCCTCGTCTGTTACCTTGCCTTAGAAATGAATAAGAGAATTTTTTCAAATTTATTCATTGATGTATAGAGGTCGCTCTATGCTCACAACTTTTCTCAATATGCGAAAATAGTATTATTAATAATGGCGAAAAAGTAACAAATCAGCATATCAAACAAACGTCACAGACTATATAAAAATAAATTAAAAAACTGAACAATGTGGAGTTTTTGTGGACTCTAAGAGACTGAGTGATGAGCAGACCTATTAAATATTGACATAAGGTCAGTCATTTAGTCTTAAAGTAATAGAAAGTTAGGCCTACTGCAAAGGCTTCAATTTAGCAAACAATAGCTGTGCCATGATTTTAGAGAGTTTTTGACTGCTGGAGTCCCAGGAGTAGCACAGACTTCTTTGCATGCGGGAGCTCGGTGTTTGATGCAGTAGTATCGAAGTACATTGCTTTGACTATGTCTGCCAACCCCCAATCCTTCAACACACTCACAACAGCTTCACTGGTTCCTTCGCCTGTGCCACGATTTAACTTTGGCACTTTAAGTAACTGGTCCACTTCATATCCTGAGACCAGTATTGGCAATCTATCAACCGACTCCGTTCCAGTAATGTCAGGAAGAATTTTTCCATCCCAATGTACAGTTAGAGGTACTGGTACACCTCGCTGACTGAATCCGAGTTTAATGCTGCCATTGATCTGACGCCGATTTGCAATCCTGGCTCTGCGAATTGAGGTTCGACTGATTGCAAGCACCGCAACATCATGCCCCAGGCTTTGTGCCGTCGTTGCAAGTAAATAATTATGTAGCATCTCGGTCACTCACATTTTTGCGGTCGAGAGCTGACGCTAACTCCGGTGAAATCATGTTTAAAGGTTTTTGCCTCTTTATGGTATTGGAATGTTTTTGCCCCTTTATGGTATTTGAAACATCATATTCAGCGTCATCATCATCAGAGGAAGAGGAGCAAGAGGAGACGATACTGCCTGTCTCTGTATCTAACAGGTGCACTGAATATGACGTGGCATTGTCACACCTTTTTTGCGCTCTTTCTCCAGGTGATGCAGTTTGTGTTCTGCCATCTTCCTTCTCTTCCTACGTTCTTCTTTGCCAGCCAGTATTTTGTCCACTCCTGCCATGTATCCCTTCCTATCTGTACGCTGATCAGTTAAGAATGAGCGATCTTCTGGGATTTTAATGAGAATCATGGCATTTGCATGCGCTATGTCAAACAGTTTATCAGTGTCCACCTGAAAATTAGTTTCATTTGTCATTTGAGCTGTGGTAACTCGTTTTGAGTTCTTCTTCAGTTTGATCCATGTGTCAAACACTTGCTCCAGTTTCTCAATAGCATTTCTCTATATGGTCGTTGGGATGCTAGCCATATTCCACCAGTTTAGCACTTCCCGGACAGCACACCTTGCACTTTCTCTAACCGTCTTTTTTAAGACCTTATGCTGGTAAAAGAAAACCGACAAAACCTGGCGCGTTGTTGGAAGTTTCATCCCTGGTAGCTTGTCATAAACGTGGCCAACGAGCTATACTTCAGATGCGTTCCGCATCTGAATTATTGCTGATTTGCTTGCACTAAGTGTACTTGCCACTGAAATTAAGTAAAAATAGAGTCAATGTCACTATGATAATAAACAATAGCGTTAAAGCCAAGTATTTCAAATTGGATAAAACTTTTACGTCATTTAGCAACAAAATTACAAATAAATCATTTCCTATTTCTTTTTTAATTAACAATCTACAATTCTACAAATTAATTTAGAAGTAATTAATTATGGTTGTTAACTTTTTATACTTACTTTGAAGCAATCGCAGGTGTGCATTAATTTGAGAATATTTGCCGCCTATTCAATGATTTGTCGTATGTTTAAAATTTAAAAACAAACTGTCATTTTGCAACAGGAAGTGACGTCATAAAACAAATGAAATAAGTACGTAGATTAAATTAAAATGCAAGTAGATAAATTATATAAAATCGCAAGTAAGTAACTTGAAATGAATTATTAAAAAGACTAGAAAATGTTGCAAATTCTTGAAAAGTTGACAGTAATTGACCTTGTAGAGCGACCTCTATAGTTAACGCAATTTCAATAAAATTTGGCAGGAATCATTGTTACATGAAGCATAACAGAAAAAAATGGTACCATAATGCATCGGGTAAATTTTATTTTTTTACATGGATTTGAGGACCACACTACCGTACAGCGTATCGTACAGTGTTCACATTTTTTTTATTATCTCTTACCATATTCCTCTTTGTTAGCTTCTTTAAAACTCTGCAATTTTAAGTATCCTACGATTCCTACGGAAACTTGAACTTTCTGCCAGAAATAATTAAAGAAACGTTTCATTTAGCTTCAGTGAGGTGTACCCTAGTATAGAAATGTTTGTGTGTGGACAGTAGACATACAAGTTTATATGTGTGGGCAAGGCCTGCCATTTCCGAAATGTATGCCTTTACCATCGCGGGTCCTGCTGCACTTACCCTTCGCTGCTTATAGACTTTCTTGGTTCCTTGGGGTTGTCACGTTGTTAGCACCGCTGAATATCTGGTACTGCTAGTGTCACTTTATGAGTTCTATAGATATGATACGATACAATGTACATTCACAGGTACACACATGTTTACGTGGAAGATGGAAAAAGCTGGAGGTGGATTTGCTGATGTGCTTTCTGATAGTTCGATTTCAAATGCCACATAGTGCGTGCACAATTTGAGGGAAAGAGAACAAAGACAGGCCAAGATAACAAATGCAGACATAAGATCAGTTGGATTGACAGTAAGGGGAACAATCGATTTGACAGATGACGGTGGACAACGAAGTAAATTTATTCTCACCCATCTCGCTGAACAGGACTGGTGATGATAAATTTAAGTTCTGTATATTACTATTTTTATTTTGCTGAATTGTTTTTCTTTAGCCTGAAGCGAGTCGGTCGTTTACGAAACATCGGAAGATTGCGTCGTCATTTCGTGATTTGCAGCTGTTTGAGATTTTCCAACTTGGCGTCAATCTTCTGAAGAAAGCGCACGAGATGATCGAAACAATTGACTTCAATGATCCAGAACAGGTTAGTCGTGTTCAATTGTCTGCTTTTTTGTGATTAAATGACAGCTAGTGTCGGGCTCATGGTGTGCTACATGTAGGCATTTTGTATTGTATCGTATTTGACCATTTATAAAGTGCCTTTCTCAGCATAACCTTTCAGAAGCGCTGGTAGAATTGTAGACGAAACAAGAGAGCTTTTATTATTTTTATTACTATTTATTATATGGTTTTGTGTTTGTTGTTGCCACGATGATGACGACCGTAGCATGGTCTGCTGAATCACAGTATACAGTTGGTGCACAGTTGTCTCGTCTTCATTCTCTTCTATTTTGTGTTGATATGGTTTTGACTTTGTCTGTTGTTGCATAGCATGGTCTGCTGAATCACAGTATACAGTTGGTGCACAGTTGTCTCGTCTTCATTCTCTTCTCTTTTTTGTGTTGATATGGTTTTGTCTTTGTCTGTTGTTGCATAGCATGGTCTGCTGAATCACAGTATACAGTTGGTGCACAGTTGTCTCGTCTTCATTCTCTTCTCTTTTTTGTGTTGATATGGTTTTGTCTTTGTCTGTTGTTGCATAGCATGGTCTGCTGAATCACAGTATACAGTTGGTGCACAGTTGTCTCGTCTTCATTCTCTTCTATTTTGTGTTGATATGGTTTTGTCTTTGTCTGTTGTTGCCACGACGACAACGATCGTAGCATGGTCTGCTGAATCACAGTATACAGTTGGTGCACAGTTGTCTCGTCTTCATTCTCTTCTATTTTGTGTTGATATGGTTTTGTCTTTGTCTGTTGTTGCATAGCATGGTCTGCTGAATCACAGTATACAGTTGGTGCACAGTTGTCTCGTCTTCATTCTCTTCTATTTTGTGTTGATATGGTTTTGTCTTTGTCTGTTGTTGCATAGCATGGTCTGCTGAATCACAGTATACAGTTGGTGCACAGTTGTCTCGTCTTCGACTTTATCGGCGCGTCAACAGACGAATCGTCGGACGACCTCTGCACTGTTCAAATTCCAACGAGCTGGCGAACCAGTAAGTCTGCATTTCAAACCCTAAGCAGGTGTTTAAACTCGAACCTGAGTACCTGACAGAACCTGCACATTAACTATTGAGTGAAATTTATCAGCATCGGTTGCTATGCAGAAGTTAATCAATAAGCCAGTGCCGTAAGAGATCGGAGTTAAGTCTTTGCTCAGTAACTTGTGTATGCACTGCAGTGCAGGCGGATGAGGACTTAGACATAGTGAATGATTTGATTGTTTTACTTAGTGAATGATTTGAGTGTTTTACTTAAGTAGTGAATTATTTGATTGTTTTTACTTAGTGAATGATTTGATTGTTTTAGTTTTTCTCGACAGCGGCACTCTCAAACTGTTCTTTGATCTCTACCGACATCTTCCACCAGCGCTCTCATCTCTCGTGAGTTCACTTGGCTTCATTCAGATTTCTCTAAATATGTGTTTTGAGTTTTGGTTTCTGTTAAATGAATCCTCATTCATTGTCAGGCTAATTACTGTCTGAACATTTCAGTCAACTTACTGGTAGTCAATGGCGATGTTGGCATATCTTGCTCTTTCATGTATTTTACCATACTCCTGGAGCAGTTTACCATTTAATTTATGAATTATTTCAGTGTTTTCCAAGGTGCATTTAGAATTACTTGTGTGTTTTGATATCGTATTCTTAAATTTAGAATTGCTTACAAATGTGTTTTCTATGGTATTCTAAAACTTAGAATTTTTTGTTTTTCATATGGTATTCTAAAATTTAGACTTGTAGAGTTTATGTGTATTTTTACAAGGTTTTCTAAAACTTAGAATTGTTTGTGTGCTCTTCTATGGTATTCTAAAATTTAGAAATGCTTGTGTGTTTTGATATCATATTCTAAAATTTAGAATTGCTTGTGTGTTTTTCTATGGCATTCCAGACGTTGTCTTGCCTCGTTCAGATGGCGTCCGTCAGGCGATCGTTGTTCAACAATTCCGAGCGAGCAAAGTTTCTCAACGACCTCGTCCAAGGAATTCGTGAAATTCTCGAAAATCCACAGGTTTGACGCTCTTTTCCAGATGCTGTATATTCTCATTTATTAGGCTTCATTATCTTCTGACCAAACATCAATAATTGATGGCTTTGAGCAACTTTGTGAGTAAAAGACTTTCTCAAGGTCTCGTAACTGTATTGGTGTGTAAGTTCTTTGGTTTACATGACGTATGAAGTTGTTAAGTTTACTTGAAGACTGAGTTTGTTGGGCTTTTCTTTTGTAGAGTTTGGGTGATCCAAGCAATTACCACGAATTCTGTCGGCTTCTGGCGAGACTCAAATCCAACTACCAGCTCGGTGAACTCGTCAAGGTTGATAACTACCCAGAAGTCATCAAACTAATCGCTGAATTTACCATCACCAGCCTCCAGGTATGTTACCTTCGTTTCTCAGCTCTTGATAAGTTGATGCTTTACGTGGTTTGTTTGTTTGTTTGTATGCGCACTTGTTGTAGCGCCCCTTCAAGCTCTTCTCTACTCAGAGGCGCTCCCGATGCAGAGCGGACACTGCATCGGAGTTTCACGCCGAAGCGCTGAGCAATTGTAAGTGAAGGACTTGCCCAAGGTCCTTACGCGGGGAGGTGGATTCGAACCTCGGACCTTCCGGCTCCAAGGCAATGACGCCACCACTAGACCACCGCGCCCCACTGGTGGTGGTGCTTTGCGTGGTGGCTGCAGTGGTGAAAAAAGAATGACTAGATCACCTGCTGGTAATGACAGATATGTGTATAAGATATCATCATCATCATCAACATCCTTAGGCTCAACGCCCGTAGGAGTCCGACGCCACTCTCTGTCTGAGTTTGTCTCGCGTCATGTTGCCCAGCTTCAACTGGTCGGGTCAGCAGGTCTGCTCCATACCATTAACATCTTGGAGCAGCTAGACCACCTGTCTGAATGAAGAGAATATTGGGAGAGAGAGGCATGAAGGACAACATGGGTCAATGCCCGTTGTGTCCCACGCTCTCTCCCCCCGACTCTCTCCATCGGTCTGTCCTGACCGGCCTGTGCATGTCTGCTCCATATCATGACACCTTGAAGCATCTGGGTCGCTATGTCACTTGTGTCGTGGTTTTTGCGAATTACAAACGTCTTGGTCTTTTACTGCCAGCGTATCGCCACCCATCTGGCAAACCTTCCTCCTTTTGTCCGGGCTTAGGACCGGCACAGGGACGTTGTTGGTTCCCTGTGGCGGAGGATGGATGCAGTTTAACGTCGTGCCCAGGACCAGTGTGTATAAGATAAGATAAGAATATTCTTTAATATACCATTGCTATCCGCATTTTGGTGTACAGACAAAGTATAATAAACGTACATTATAGCCAATCAATAGTAAAATGTTTTACAATAGCACACAAACTTCTAAATCCAATATAAATGTGTTCTTAACGTGAATTGTTTAAATTTTTACTGCACTTAGTAATCAATTATTGCACTGACTTGTAAATATAAATATCGAGTGTATTTGTATTAATTTGTGTGAACGTGTGTACTTCTAATTACATCATTGTGTGTCGGAAATTCGGAATGCATTGTTACTGATTGCCATATGATGGAGCTGACCTTTCTTTCCAGGTGTGGCAGTTTCCCGCCAACAGCATGCACTACCTTCTCGGTCTGTGGCAGCGGATGGTAGCGCCAGTGCCATACGTCAAGGCGTCCGAACCGCACCTGCTGGAGACGTACACACCGGAGGTCAACAAGGCGTACATCATGTCACGTCTTGACCTTGTGGCAGTCGTTCGCAGGTCAACCATCTTATGTTACTGTTATTAGTTTCAAGACTTTGTTACTTGATGTGGATATGAGTCCCTACAGTGAAATACGCTCCAGATAGGTGAAAGAATTCGTTAGGGGTGAGACACGTCAGAATCTCATTTTGATACATAGAATGTTGTACTCCCAACGGCATGTTTGTTTGTTTGTTATGTTTATTTATTATTGTTACAATTACTGTTACTGATGCCATTGTTTTATATTTGTAAGAACTTTTTCAATGTGTTGAATCTTCAATTGGCACTTTAAGAACTAGAAAAATGCAATTGAATTTAATTACAAGTTTGTAATTTTTGTTCTTAGATGTTGAAAATGTCCGAGATAGCGTTAGGAATTAAAGGAATTCTGTTAACGAGTTTTGACTACAAATATTTATTGATTGATTAATTGAATGTGAGATTTTAATTGTAAGATATGTTGGTTTTGTTATTCTAGAGAAGGAATCGACGATCCAATGGATGACCAAGCAATGCTTAGTCAACAACTCGAACAGGTTTGACAGTTTACTCTTTCATGTCATCATCGTCTTTACGTTTTGCATTATGGATGTCTTGCAACTTGCAAGTTGTTTGACACAGCATATAAATATTTATATAAGTTCTTCCAACATTACTACCACTCGCCCGCTCCTCTGCTTGTCATTCCACTGGCTTTCCACTCCACGTTAAAATTCTCTTCTTTGAAGAATTCCTAACCTTCGATCCTCTGCCTTCATTCACAATTATGAACAATAGGGTGTATTGTTTGTATGCTATAGTTTCATTGTTCTGCGTGCTATTGTTATTTGCTTAGCTTTCAACGATCGGTCGGTATGAGTACAAGAAGACGTGTACGCTTCTCGTTCAATTGTTTGACGAGGCCGTCCAGAATTACACGGCGCTCATCACAACTGGGCAGACTGGCTTAGAAGTTTACATTCAAGAGGGTATGTGGCATGTTTATGTTATATATACACTGTGTCCCAATAAATCGGGACCCCTTTTTATAATGTCAATAAAACTGGCAAATATTCATCGATTTTCAAAATTTCAAAACTGTTTTTATCCTGAGATAATTACCTACAAAATTGGTAATTTATGAATGGCAATGACTAAAACTAAAAAATTACGTCATAATGACGTCGTTAATTTACATATCGAAACCAAATGTCAACAAAAATTGCTGTGTTCCGTACTTAACATTTGAATTCTCTGATGCAAATGACGTAATTGTGACGTCAATATTCATGCCAGAAACTTCATATTTGAATCAGTGGAAGATAATTATCTCAGGATAAAAACAGTTTTAAAATTTTGAAAATCGATTAAGATTTGCCTGTTTTATTCACATTATAAAAAGGGGTCCCGATTTATTGGGACACAGTGTATATATATATATATGTGTGTGTGTGTGTGTGTGTAAGTATATAGTTCTGTTTATAAATATATTTGTGAATGTATAATTGTATATATTTATGTATGTGAAAGTAAGTAACTATGTACTCCATTTGCAAATGCATAATGAGGCATGCAGCATGAAACATTGGTATAATACATCGAAGTAAGGATTAGCAATTAAAGATTCAAATTGACTGAGAAGTTGAGTGAAATAATGCATTTAAACTGATGTAGGGCTCCTTCCAGAGGTTCTGTACGTTTATTACCAAGATAATGCTCACCACAAACAGTTCCATTGCATTATTCATTCATTCATTCCATGAATTTATATAGAGCTCCTTCAAGAAATCTACTCGGAGGCGCTCTCAGCCCAGCCACTGCGGGAAAAAGACTTGAGTGATTTAGTAAATAAAGTTTAACTCGTCAGATGTAGTAAACTAAGCTTTGAAGGAAGGTCATTCCTGATTGACGACCTTGCAGAGATCAGATCAAAGATCAGATCAAGGATCAGATCAGGGATCAGATCAAGGATCAGATCAAAGATTATGTTTCCACGGAGGCCACTATGATTTTTGCAGTCATTGCAAATGCTGGTATCACTGCTTATGATGAGGAATTCGACTGAGTTGTGACTTTCTTCTGCTATTTTCTGAACGTCGTAGGTCGTCTGACGTGGTTGGTTTACATAATCGGAGCCGTCGTTGGTGGCCGAGTCTCCTTTGCAAGCACAGACGAACACGATGAAATGGACGGAGAACTCGTCTGCAGGTTCGTGCTAATTAATTAATAAATCATGTTTGTACATGTTAATTAATTGAAGTTCCTGGACGGCTCTTTATCTTGCAGTGTTCTTACATGTATGCGTTTGGGTTTCTTTTTACGTTTTTTGTGTGTATGGTTGTGCATTTGTTTAAGGAGCTATCAGTGATTAGAGTGTGTGTGTGTATGTGTGTTTGTATTTATGTGTGTGTATTTATGCTTGTGTTGATATGTTTGGTTATGTATGTGTGTAATGTGCATGCATGCATTTGTGCGTATGTATCTTAACTTTTGCGTCGGTCCTTTAGTTGTCCTATGAATAATTATTTTTGATTATGTGTGTTAAACTGTGTTTGCATAGAATGCTTTTGTTCGTGCAACCTGTTGCTATGAGGTGTTGAATAGCACCTTGTAAAGAACTTGGCCACGATATCTACTATTATCATTGCCCATTAAACGTTGGCATATTTTCCATCCTCCAGGGTGCTTCAGCTGATGAACCTGACTGACTCTCGGCTGCCTCAGGGTGGATGTGAGAAGCTGGATCTCGCATTTCTCAGCTTCTTCGAACAGTTCCGCAAGATCTACGTCGGCGATCAAGTCCAGAAAACGTCGCGGGTGAGAATCTTGACAGTGATGGCGGTAGAATTGTGATGGTGGTAGAATTGTGATGGTGGTAGAATTGTGATGGTAGTAGAATTGTGATGGTGGTAGAATTGGTAAAGACTGAACTCCGTAGTAACAAACAGTTATGACTTTGAGTTAAGTTTTAAAAGTTTGGTGGTTGATCATTCTATCGGATCTTATTCTGAATTCTGTTCCTTTACCCCGCTGGGTTGTCTTCTGGTTTCAAATGTCTTTCTATGCTTGATCAGTTAAATTCTTGAAGTTCTGTTGATGCATGCTTGAGAGGAATGATGGAACAGAAAATTGAAATGTTTAAATTCCTCTGCAGCAGAGGCCATTGTTTTCATCTTATATTGACGATATACTTTTACATGTAAATGAACACAGTGCATTTGGTGTATTAGTCAGGTCATGAATATGTAGTCAGACTTTTTGTGTCAGGTTATATATGGTCCAATCACTTCACTTGTCTTATTTTATGCATTTGTCTGAGAGAGTATTAAAGAAAAATTGTTATTTAAACACCCTTGTTTAGTTATTTCTATCTTTCTTTAGATAGAGATTACATTGATGTTGCTGTTGTTTTGTAGGTTTACAGGCGTCTATCTGAAGTGCTTGGTCTTAGCGATGAATCAATGGTTCTCAGCGTATTTGTACGGAAAATGTAAGTATGAAGTTATTGGAAGTAACTAGACTAAATAGACAGTAGATAAAAGTAAGTAAAGTAAGTTAAAAGCAATCGAGAGCGAGTCACATAAGAGTAGTTAAATAATTATGAAGTAATTTAAAGTGATTTAAAGTGATTCTACTGGCAAAAAGTAATTAAGTAATTATAAATTAATTAAAATTAATGTAGGTAGTAAGAAATTAGAAGTTATTTGGGTAAGTAAAGAAACATATGGATTGATTGTGGGAAAAATCGTGAGCAGGTTCTAAAAAGTGTAAATTTTTTGTAAGAACAAATGTAAACTTACATTATTCTATGTAAGCTGTGTTACTAATACTAATCATATTTGTAATCTACCATAATGTTTTCTTTACAGGCATTTTAAAGGTATTTTAAAAACATCACAGCATTTGATAAGCCTATAACGGAGCATTGTAGTTTTTGGCATTAATGGTAGTTGGCGAGTCCTTATGCTTTTTTGGTCATAGCGTCATATCATGAGGTTCAGTTTTTTTGCCAGTCTTAAGATTCAGTTTTTTGTGTCAGATCATAAGGTTCAGTTTTTTTGTGTTGGGTCATCACCGCAAGGTCAGACTGATAAGTAGTGTTTTATCATGAAGTCAACCATTTTTGTGAGAACCTTATAAAGTAGAGCCCTTTGTTATATGCTTGTGTACAGAATAACGAACCTAAAGTGCTGGGGTGGTTCGGAGGCGATTATTACGAAGACCCTTCAGCTGCTGAGCGATCTCTCCGTTGGATACAGCAGCGTACGAAAGCTCGTCAAGCTCGACGCCATCATGTACATGCTGGACAATCACAAAGTATGTAAATTTATATAAAGTTCTGCCATCATGTACATGCTGGACAATCACAAAGTATGTAAATTTATATAAAGTTCTGCCATCATGTACATGCTGGACAATCACAAAGTATGTAAATTTATGTAAAGTTCTGCCATCATGTACATGCTGGAAAATCACAAAGTATGTAAATTTATGTAAAGTTCTGCCATCATGTACATGCTGGACAATCACAAAGTATGTAAATTTATATAAAGTTCTGCCATCATGTACATGCTGGACAATCACAAAGTATGTAAATTTATATAAAGTTCTGCCATCATGTACATGCTGGACAATCACAAAGTATGTAAATTTATATAAAGTTCTGCCATCATGTACATGCTGGACAATCACAAAGTATGTAAATTTATGTAAAGTTCTGCCATCATGTACATGCTGGAAAATCACAAAGTATGTAAATTTATGTAAAGTTCTGCCATCATGTACATGCTGGACAATCACAAAGTATGTAAATTTATGTAAAGTTCTGCCATCATGTACATGCTCGACAATCACAAAGTATGTAAATTATGTAAAGTTCTGAAATTTCTTTCTGCCACACAAAGTTTTGTGAGGGAGACCAACTTATGCACTGACGCTACATCAAGTAAAGTTCTGTGTTGATGGGCTGATTCTTTAAGTCTAGACTGAAGACATATCTCTTCTCTGAGGCGTATCTCGTTGTTTGTCGGGGCGCCCTTGTTGTTGTATTGTCTGTTCCGGTGCAAGATCAGAGTACTTAGAGGTCAAGCCAAGGAGACATGGATTTACTGAATTTATGTGTGATTGACTGGCTTTTGGTGAGTTTACAGATTTTTATTGGCCGAGTTTATGTGCAATTGACTGACCTTTTTCCAGTTTACTGGTTTCAAAGTGACTTGTTTTATGTGCAATTGGCTTTTTGTCCAGTGTGCTGATTTCTTGAGTGACTGGCTTTGTGTGTGATTGACTGGTTTTTGGGTCAAGTATACTGATTTCTTGATTGACTGTCTTTCTTTGCTGTTACGTTGTCATGAATTTTCATGTCCGATGCAATTTCTGCAGAGTGAACACTTTCCATTCCTCGGCGTCAACAACATCCAGGGTCCTGCAACGAACATGCATTGTCGAACAACGTTCTACACGGCTCTCAGTCGACTGCTGATGGTCGAGCTCGGTGAGGATGAGGAGAAATTCGAGCGATTCATGCTACCACTTCGAGGTAAGCTCGAATGATGTTAGAGGCAATTAGAGGTAATGGTGACGGTAAAATAGTTTTACCATCGTGTCCTAGTCCAATTCAGGTGGCTAATAATATAATTAATTTGTTCATTCATTACAGAGCTGTATATAGATCCCAGCGCAGCTAGAAAGGATGGTTTTCCAGTGAGAATTGAACGGACTGCTGGTGTGTAACTTGCATCAGTGCCCCCTTAGTGAATAGCTGATGATGGTCCATGTTTCCAGTCAAATATTATAGAGGCACATTTTCAGCCTTCTATAAACTGCTGTGTAAAGGGAACTGAAAATAGACATATATATGCATATTCTGTAAGTCTGAAAGTTTGTCCTTCTGTTTGTTTGTTTGCTTGTTCTTCCCACGTTAGACTCGCGAATGGAACGCTTTACCATTATGAAGGTTTTTATCAAATGTCCTCGTCCTGCGAATTTGTGCATCAACGCTACTATTTTCAGCTCACAATTTACTTTATGAATTCAATTTTACAATTTACGCTATCGTAGGTTGTGAATTGTCTGAATTTGCATTCCGGTGTTTTTGTTTGTTTAGTCATGTCATGCCCCTTTGTGGTATTTTCTACATCTATGGCATCATAGTTTTGTTATCTGCCCATAAACATGAGGCTTTGTTTGTTTTTGACTTTCTAGCTGCATTTGAAAACCTTGGCAATCTATTCGCACACGTCGACTCGCCGATGTTTCGGTCGGAGGAAGCAAAGGTTACGATTAATATTCACAAATTGGTGGCTGAGAAGATGATGTTGGCCATGATGATGATTATGATGACTATTCATTACTCTTATGATGATATGGATGTGATAATACTGTGATGATTATGCTGATCATACGGTACGCATACGTTTGTCCAGTAGGTAACATACGGTCGCACTATGATGCTGATTATTATAATAATATGATTTTGATGATGACTGTAATGATTGTGATGACTTTGGTAGTGATGATAATGATGACAAAGTTAATTTAGATCTGAGGTATCAAGCCATTTTAATGGCAGGCCCATAACAATATTTTCCAGGAATTGATGGACCATGGTTTCAAAGCATGGGGTAGGGATCTAGGAGAGGCTCTACTGAGCTCATTTTTTGCGAGAATAAATCTAAAGTGGTGGTGCATTTTTAAGCATTCAGGCAATCTATGTAAGATAAATAATCTTTACTTTGAGCTGTCTCATCAGTCATGAACATCATGTATAAAACTTGTTAAGTCTTTAAAATTAAAAATTTAAACACTTTTCTTAATTATGAAGTTTTAGGCAAGACTTCAGGGGCCATTAATGGACCGTTAAACAACATTTTGGCAGCCCTGATTCACGTAAAAGTGACATTGTGTTTGCAGTTGAATTGTATATTTATAAATTGTTTGCTGTTGTGATTACTGAACGCTGTTGTTGTGTTTGTTGGCTTCAGCGTCAGGTCATTGGATTGGCACGCGACCTGCGTGGCATTGCATTCGCATTTAACACAAAAGTCAGCTACATGATGCTCTTCGATTGGCTGTATCCTTCGCATTGTCCTCTGTACAGTGTGTACACTGTTCTTATTCTATGGATTCCTCTGCTTTTGTTAGGTTGCTTTAACCATGTGCAATTGTGCATGTACTAAAGTCAAGTGGAAAAATAATCCCATTTAGTAATTAATTTGTTATGGAGATTTATATAGCGTCCATTTAAGATTACTACTCAGGAGCGCTCTCAACCTCGGATAAAAAGAACGGATTGAGGCTCTCAGTGTTAAATGATTAAATCATTGAGTGTTCCTGGGTAGGCAATGTTGAAGGGGCGCTGTATCAAATTGCTGTAATAAATAAAGTAATTAAATCAAAATAAAGTAAATAATTCAAGACATTTGGAAATTTGTTGCACATGTCTTTGTGTGATCAAAAGGTTTGTTACTTTGATGATGCTTGTTCTTTAATCCAACGATTGTGGGTTTGAGCCTCCTTAGTTGACTCTGGAGAACTGGTGGTCCATGCCTGAAGTTGGAACAATCTTTCTGGTGACATTAATCGTGCTGCTTCTTTAACCCTTTGATGCCGGGAGTGTAGTAAAATGTATGGGAAATCCTATACCCTTTGGCATCAAAGGGTTAAAACACTATTGCTTATATAAATTAGGCGTAAAAAAAGTGTTGTGTTTCCGGTAACGCGACCGACCCATTTTTACGGCCGCGACCCAAATATTTTTGTAAAAAAATTTTATTAAAAAAAATTTTTCCCCCCAAAAAAATTTTTTTTTTTTGTTTAAATTTAAATTTTTTTTCAAAATTTTTTTTTTAACATTTGTATTGACATAACATAAGAGACGTCAACAAAATGAAATTAATAGGACTGTTTCTAGAGCTGTTTTAGGTGCAGACAGCCGGGAAATAGGCAGTTTATACTTGCTTAGAACACGTACTTTGTTTCAGCGTGCAAAAAAGACTAGTGGGGTATACTTTTTCGGATAGTCACTGCATAAAAATATTTTACAAAATAAAAATATTTTCCGACCTACCTACCCAATTTTTTTTAGCTCTGTTACCGGAAACACAGCATTTTTTTTTTTAGGCCTTATGCTGTTTCTTCAATTTTGAGTATGACCAATTAATTAGTACCGTTCGTGTGTATGTGTGTGTGAGTGTGAGTTAATTAGTACCAGTCTTGCACAGAAAAATCCAATTGAAAATAGTTTGATCTTGAAATTCTACATGTTAGTATTTCGTTAAAGAGTCTAGATTGCATACATTTGAAAGTCGTGGAACTTGTTTTGGCTTTTCTTTTTGTCTTTAATGATATCCTTAACTCACCGTGACAGTTTTCCAGCGTATGCCGGAGTCATGGTGCGTGCGATGGAGTTGTGGTTCCACGACCCATCAGTTACTACGCCAATCCTTAAGTTCTTTGCCGAATTGGCACAAAACAGGTACACAGCTCCGATGATATTAACTTTTCTTATCTATAGAACTATCGCTTTTTGACTTAAAAAAATTGTTTGTGCATGCACGTGGTTTTTACGAGCATGTTTGTTATAAACATGTTTGTCACGTATGTGTTTGTTATGAACATGTTTGTTACATGAACCTGTTTGTTACGTAGGTGTTTGTTATGAACATGTTTGTTATGAACATGTTTGTTACGTACGTGTTTGTTATGAACATGTTTGTTGCACGAAGCTGTTTGTTACGTACGTGTTTGTACAGGTCGCAGAGGTTGCAATTCGACGTGTCTTCTCCGAACGGTATCCTGCTCTTTAGAGAAGTCTCAAAAGTAATTGTCGGATATGGTAAGTTGTGGGTGAAAAATCATGAATTCCTGTGTCATGTTTCACTTATTTTCACATCTAAATAATATTATTATTATTTCTCGGTCGTTTTCAATTGTAAATAATTGTTTTGTGATAAATATTGTTATTTAGTATTAATTTTTTATATGAACAACAACATCTCTCTTTTATTTAGTATGTAAGTCCCAAAAAATATATTATATATCTTTGGTCATGAAAAATATTGATGATTAATATGCATGCATGTAGTATGTGTTTTCTTTTCAGGTACTAGGATCTTGAGTCTGGGAGAGGTTCCGAAAGAGCAGCTGTACGCGCTGAAGTATCCTTACAAAGACAAACAAACAATTTGTATGCCAATATGAAGTGACATTTTGACTTCAATTTGGCGACTATTCTTAGATCATCTTAAATCCTAGTTTGTGTGAACTTGAAATAAAATAAATCAACTATTTTTCATGGTTCATTGTCACAGTTAATTTTAATTGTCTTCAAAATTCGTTTCTCGGCACATTTTACCTTCTACGTCTCTTTCTACGTTTCTTTCTATGTCCCCTTTCTTGCCTCCCTCCTCGGAGTAAACTACATCACAAACAACGATGACATGAAACTTTAAGTGGATCGCTTTGCATTTTTTGAGGTAATGCTGGTGGAAAAATTCATGATGGTGAGATAATGAATTGTTGTCATTTCAATAAACAGTTGGACTTTTTGTACAGAGAAACATTAACTAACTCAGTGATTACATTTTTACAGTGTTTTGTGCATTGCTTAAGTTAGGCAAAATATAATCGAATGTAAACAATTGATGCGACTTAATTTAGCAGATTAAATTATTTTTAATCAGTTAACTTCGGCCATGTGATGAGATCTAACGGTTTGGAAAAGGAGCTGATGACGGCATGCGGTGAGGGAAAGAGAAGATGCGGAAGACCAAGGAAGAAATGGTTGGATGAGGTACAGGAAAAGTCTGGCATGAGACTGGAGGAACTAAGAGAGGCGACTAGGGAGAGGATCAACTGGAGAGGATGCACCAGGGCTTTCGCCAGAGCTCCAGAAGCTGACGGCACCAGGTGACCAGATGTAACTGAAGACACATCTGTTATTAGTTATTCTTTGATTATTATTAGTTATTCTTTGAGTATTATTAGTTATTCTTTGAGTATTATTAGTTATTCTTTGAGTATTATTAGTTATTCTTTGAGTATTATTAGTTGTTCTTTGAGTGTGTTCTATGGTTGAGTTATTGTGAGCCTTGACTCGAGTGTAGACTCAAAGGCATCTCCATCTGCTTCACAATGCTCAAGGCCGCGCTGTCTGGTAACTACGTCAACTTCGGTGTCTTCAGGTTGTACGGCGACACGGCGCTTGATGACACGTTCCAGACTTTCGTCAAACTGCTTCTTTCGATTACGCAGAACAACTTACTCGTGAGTTCTTTGTTTGTTTCTATGTGCACTTGTTATAGCGCCCTTTCAAGCTCTTTCTACTCAGAGGCGCTTCCGAATGCAAAGCGGACACTGCATTGGAGTTTCATGCCGAAGCGCTGAGCAATTGCGAGTGAAGGACTTGCCCAAGGTCCTTAAACGGCGAGGTGCATTCGAACCTCGAACCTTCCGGCTCCAAGGCAACGATGCCACCACTACACCACCGCACCCCACGCAATTATTAGCAACTTGGAACCACACGTGTTGGCATGAATTTGGCTTCTAACCTATCTGGGAACTTACAAGGTGTCTCTTGCGGTGCTTGCTAAATATTCAGTGGTGCTCTTAGCATGACAGCACAGAGGGAATTATCATGTCTTGAACATTGCTGTGACTGGATGAAACTGGGACCACAAATAATGTGTTGCTGTCGTAGCAAATTACAAGCATAGTTGCTAGTAAATCAATTTCAAACAATTTTATTTTGCTATTTATGCCCTGAACTGTTTGTCGTGCACCGGCCGATAGATAGCAAAACATTTGATGTTTAGATGCTATATACTTTTTTCAACAGTGTTTATGGATGTGTGTTCACGAAAGTGCAACAGTTGTTTAATTAATAAAGAGTTTATGTATTTACTTATCAGAAATTAGATTCACTAGCTTGTACAGACGAAACAAGTGTTGTAGTTTCATAAATAAGCTCTTGTTATGTTTGCAGGAATTTCCAAAGCTAAGTCAAAGTTACTACGCGCTATTAGAATGTGTGGCTCAGGACCACATGTCTTTTATTAGCAACCTGGAACCACACGTGTTCCTCTACATCCTCGCCACGATATCGGAAGGCCTCACCGCTCTCGGTAAGACAGACACACCTGCCTGCTAGTCAATTACACTTGCAGCATTTAGCGTGAATTCGTGGCATAATTTTTCATTCTCTTCAACTGCCTTTTATTTTTGTGTCATATGACAACGTTAAACTATGGAATTAAAAACCACATGTTTTAACACTGTCTTTCGGAGCATATGAAAGAACCGCGTTATTATGCGGTTATGCTATAACAAGGTTAGTTTCTACAGATAAATTAATTTGGGGATCCAAACCCATGCCATCTTGCACTGTTGTGCATCACAGTGTTTTAACAAGTCCTCATTGTGTGCGCATAACTTTTTATTTATTTGCTATTTTTACTATTTATTTATTTATTTTGCTAGCTGATGTAATTAATTTAATTATGCACTGTAGTGACATCATAATATAGGCAAGCACAGCATCTGAGTAGATATCTTGAATAGGCGCTATTAGTGATGTGAGGCGGAAATATTTCCCGGAAAGTTTCATATCTTTCCGGAAACTTTCTGAAACTTTCCGACGTATCTTTCCGGAAACTTTCCGAAAATTTCCGATCCGATATTTTCCATCAACACAATATTACTAAATAACAATTTAAATAAATAAATATGCTTAAACATCAATCACTGTAAGCTATATTATTTAGTCATTGCTGATTTTTCCATTCAATAAACGACGCTTATTGCTTACTGCTTAGTGTATACACCGACAAGACATTTATGAATTAATTGCAATAAGACTTCACTGTTATTATGGAGAAATTTTTTTATGATTTGGTCACCTAACTCTTCTTATTTTATTACTTCTGAAAATATGAAACAAAAACAGCAATTGATTCAGTACACTATTGACACCAAATGTTTTAATAAGTACTGCAACAGATTAATTCCTATATACACCGTGAGTCAAAAAAAGTAAGCCAAATTGTTTTTCATATATCTCTCATGCCTGATAACATATCACGCTCAAATTTTCCAAATATTTAGAGAATTGGACCAAGAATATGATTCCAAAATTTCATGAGATAAACTTGAACGGATAAAAAGATATGAATCTTTAAACTTCATATGCCGAAATTGCCGTTTACAAGCAATTTTCTGTCAGATTCAGTAAAATGTAAGCCAAACTTTTTCTCATATCTCTAATGCCTGATGATCAATCATTCTAAAATTTTCCAGATATGTAGATAATTGGACTAGCAATATGACCCCAACAGTATGATTTGATTATTTAATTAAATAAGATGCTCAAAATGTCATCCTCCAGCTTGCACGCAAGCCTTGAGGCGCTGGCGCCATTAGGCAACAGCATCGTCGATTTTCCTCTGGCCATCCCACACTTCCAACAAGCGTTGCTTCAGATCGTTTATATAATGGATTGTTGTCTGGTAGACTCGGTCTTTAATTATGCACGCTCCACGCTTTATATTCCGTAAAATTTTACTCCAGGATCACTGAAGACCAAAATTGGGAACTATCAGGCATCAAAACTGCAGCGAACCCCATAACAGATTTGCTGAAAACTGAAATTTCCGGAGATGAAGTTTAAATATTCATATCTTTCTATCCGTTCAAATTTATTACATGATATTTTGGAATCCTATTCTAGGTTCAATTCTCTAAATATCTGGAAACTTTTAGTATGATTAATTATCAGGCATTGGAGATATAATAAAAACAGTTTAGCTTACTTTTTTATTGAATCTGACAAAAAAATTGCTTGTAAACGGCAATTTCGGCATATGAAGTTTAAAGATTCATATCTTTTTATCCGTTCAACTTTATCCCATGAAATTTTGGAATCATATTCTTGGTCCAATTCTCTAAATATTTGGAAATTTTTAGCGTGATATGTTATCAGGCATTAGAGATATATGAAAAACAATTTGGCTTACTTTTTTTGACTCATGGTGTACAATTATTTTATGCTTGAAATATGATGTTATTGCCATTGCAGTGCGAGACTAATCTATTTTCAAATCTGCTTTTCTTGATAATCAGCAAAGAATATGTTTTTGTTTAAATTTCCTTTATTTGAGTTTTCCTTGACATCCGCCAAAAAATTTGATGACCTTTTTTCAGTCAAGTCTAAATTTCTGGGAAAACATACCATTTTATCCGCCAAAAAGCTGATGACTTTTTTAATCATCAGGTTAAATTTTCACGAAAAAGATACAATTTAATTTTGTACCAAATATATAACACATTATATTCATTGTTCGAAATCTTGTTGAAACCAAATGGGGGGGGCATGATACTTGGGCATTTTTAAATGGGGAGGCATGGCCGGATAAGCTGCTCCCTGGATTTAACCCTGCAGCTAATGTACATCACCATTTAATTGTTGCAACATAATTCTAAATAGCACAGTGAAAGAAATAGTTGAGCAGGCTCTAAGCAGCTGTCAAAATGTCAAATTGTCAGATATTCTGAAAGTGCTAAATGAAAGTATTTAATGGTTATTTTAATTCTTTTAAGGTGAATATTTCCCACTTTGCCAGAAATACTGTAAATAAAAGGAACTTTAAAAACTCAAATTTTCCTATATTTCTGATAAGGAAAAAGTGATCTTATGTGTTAGATGTATTTTTCGGCCTACGGAAAATATCCGGAAAGTTTCTGGAAAGTTTCCGAAAAAATATCTTTCCGGAAAAGCTACATCACTAGGCGCTATATAAATTTTCAGAATGAATGAATGAATAATTAGAGAAGCCTTGAATTGAACAGACGTTTTGAATGACTGTCACTGGATAATAAAATATTAAGCCATTTATTTTTATATTTTGCAAATACGATAATATGCCATTGTTGTTTTTCCCAGATACAATGGCATGCCTTTGTTATTTTTCGCAGATACGATGATTATGCCATTGTTATTTTTTCGCAGATACGATGATATGCCATTGTTATTTTTCACAGATACAATGGTATGCCATTGTTATTTT
Source organism: Lumbricus rubellus (assembly GCA_945859605.1). Taxonomy (NCBI): domain Eukaryota; kingdom Metazoa; phylum Annelida; class Clitellata; order Crassiclitellata; family Lumbricidae; genus Lumbricus; species Lumbricus rubellus. Next base: position 4,229,195 of record OX243811.1, on the reverse strand, counting down.
TTCGCAGATACGATGATATGCCATTGTTACTTTTGTTCGCAGATACGATGATATGCACTGGTTGTTGTGCCACGCTGGACAACATCATCACCTATCTGTTTAAACGTCTGACGCGTAAGCAGACGAAACCTGTCGCGGCGAATCAACTTCCAGACAGCGATGCGTTTCTGCGCATCCACGATATGCATCCAGAAATCCTCCAGCAGGTCAGCAGAACACAGACTGCAATTCATTCATTCATGCATTCATTCATTCATTCGGAGCATCTTGAAGATTTATGCAATGCCCCTTTGAGGTAACTACTCAGGAGCACTCCCGGCGAAACCTCGACTGAAAAGGACGGTTTTAAGGCTGCGATAAAACGCATCTGAGCAAATCCTAGGGATAAGGCGTATAGACGTTGAACCCAATTCCATGCCATGGCACCAATAACAGAGAAAGCACTGTGCTGTCTTGGAGCAGTTCCAGCTGATCTTTACTTGATCTCGTTGTTTATTTTAAACATTTGATTTGTTTGGTGTCCAACTGGTGTTAGAAGGTTGTTTGTTTTCTGTTATTAGATGTTATCCACCGTCCTTAACATCATCATGTTCGAAGATTGTCGCAACCAATGGTCAATGTCACGACCTCTGCTTGGACTGATCCTTCTCAACGAAGAGGTTTGACGATTCATTTGTCTGTCTCATCAGTGCAGTAATAATAATGGTGGTGACGATGACGATGAAATTTGAAGACTAGTTAACAAAATCATAAACATTAAACATAATGGTTGTTTGCGTTGAGCGTGGCATCTAAACGTGCATTTATACAGAGTTTTGTACATGCTCACTTACATAGACGTGTGCATGTATGCTGTCAGGCATAACAAACAAGGCTGTGTTCGCTGCAATGAAATTTCTCTCTGCATTGGGATTCGTTTTGTATAGCAAAAGGATATATGTGCATTGTGCAGCTCACTGGTACACTTGGCAAACTGATTTTTTGGGACGTGAATGGTTTTGCCATTTTACCTTTGGATCTGCCAAATGTTATTGAGAAAGAAAGAGTCAATCTAGTCTTAGCGGGTCCATATGACCCTTTTGGATTCATCCTCTGACTTGCGTAACAATCACTGGAAACTCGTTGAGTTTGTACTGATTGTTGTTATTTTGTATTTGGTTCTTGCATTTATATATATATATATATATATATATATATATATATATATATATATAATTTATATATCCATAAAGAATGCGCTTTATTTTTCAGTATTTCAGCAAATTACGGGGGACGATCATCACCGCGCAGCCACCTGAGAAGCAGGCTGCGATGGCGCAGTGCTTCGAAACCCTCATGGAAGGCGTCGACAGAACCCTTCTGACCAAAAATCGAGACAAGTAAGTGAACGTGCCAAATCAAATGGCAGCAGATTAGATTTAGAAAATGACGTCATGATTTGAAAAAATGATTAGCCCTTGATGTGCTGTGTAAGTTGCATCTGTGTCAAGTAATTAATTCAAATAAACAGATGGATTGATTAATTGATTGATTGATTGTTCTGATTCTAAGCGTCTGATTTTTAAGACATTTCTTGAGTGGAAGGTCCACTTAGCTCGTGTTTTGCAGGTTCTTTAAAAAGTCCTATGGTTTCTCTCCAGGTTTACCCAGAACCTTTCCGTATTCCGGCACGACATAAATGATTCCCTGAAGACTCCGGCTACTTCCGTGGCGAACAATCCGAACGACATGATGAGCTAACAATGATTGGCAGATAACAATACATTTGCGGCGCGCACACGGACCGTGTCTTTTGTTCGTTACCAGTTTGCGTTTTTTGCAGGGATGTCAAGCGGCATTTTAGCACCAGTTGAACTGTCTTGGAAAAGGCGCTATATAAATGCGCCGATACATCTAGGATTCGATTCTGCAGGGTGTGCACGCTCGCTTTTTACAATCGAAGGTTTCGATAAAATATTGAAATATTCGAGAGCTTTGCTAGCGTGGGGCTGTATTCTGGTGTTAAAGTCATCTGAAAAATGGATTGTTTTAGCCCTGTCTAGATGGTTCAGTGAAATTAAATTGACGTTTTTCTTCGCTCTCGGCATCGATTTATTCTAGAACTTTGTAACGCGCTTTGGTTGCAAAGAGCAGTTTCAATTGGGAGGGAAATTAGTTGCCGTTTGCTGAGAACGGAAATGTGTATTGTTTCAGAAGATTGCGACTCAAGTTCATTTGATTGGTAAATTGGGGAATTTGGTGGAAAAGCCATAAATTTGTGGTAATGCAAGTAACCGTGGTACACTGGTTTGGGTTGCAACACAGGAACGAGTTTGTTAAAGGACATCAGTGTCACCGAAATTTCAACCACCTACTGCTACTTGTAATAGTTCTGGTGTTAATGCACGTTCTTTTTGGGTTTTTTATATGGTTACCACGAGATGACTAGTTCGAGACATACATTCACAGTTTGTTTATTGCTTGTGGCTGAATTTGTTTGAGTGGGGCATGGTATGTAGATAGAGAACCAACTTGTAATGCAGAGTACAACAGGGTCGAGACTTCTCGTGAGTAGCTGCGAATGACATTGAGGGCAATATCAAACAGTTTCATTGTAAGTTCTTAACTGGTTTTCATTTTCATGGAAGAATTGGATTGAACATTGCACTGCGAGATTCTCTGTGGTCATGAAAGATTGGTTGTAGGGGTATAAGGAATGGGTGTAACTTTTTTAAAATGAATCACTTACGACAACTGCGTTCGGTGATTTACTACTGCTCCCGCCGGAAATATGGGGCATTTTTTGGGTATCTAGCGGAAGGTTTACGTTCGTCGTACAGGCTAAAAGTTCTAATTATATACATCTAGCGTTTTGTCAACTTAATCAAATGCTTTTGTTTGTTTTTGCAGCGGCGTTTGCTGGTACGCTGTTGTAAGCTGTTCTAAAAGTTCTTGTCGATAGGCTTTGTTCTTAGGTGTTCTCTCGTGTTGCGCGTTTGTTGATAGAAAGACGAACTTCGTTGTCACTGTGTCACGATACGTGTTTCGTGTCTGTTTTTAAGCACATAGAAACCAGTGACCAGTTCTAAAAATTTTGTTTTGTGTATTGCTATTGGGACTGTTTTCGACTATTCTCTAAAGCAGTGGTTCCCAACCTTTTTTTGCCTTTAGGGCCACTTTTTCTAAGTGAGTGGACACCACAGCCACTTTTTTCTTAGTTGAAGGACTTTATGGGGCCACAAGGCTAAAATTTCACTAACTAGAAGCATGTAAAATTATTGTAATTGATTCAAAATAGAATGTTTGATGTTATTCAAAGACGTCAAAATAAAATAATTTGCAATAGAAATTAATTATGTGTTCTATCCTGTCCAAATTGGTGTTTTTTCGTATATTTTTTAATTCGTTGGGAGATGAGGGACATTTTCTTAGGCCTGACAGGCCACTTTTCGCCCACGGTCCACAGGTTGGGAACCACTGCTCTAAAGTGTCTCAGCATAACTATTCTCACTATGAAATCTCCATTCACAACCAGATAGGTTGATAACATAATTATGAGGTCCACTGTAGCCTGCACGTTGTACAGTGAGAGCCTGAAAGGTGCTTTATAAATCCTTGTAGGCGGTTAGCAGTGGAGGTAGTCTAAAAGAGTGACCAACTTTTGAACCCTACTCACGCTCTGCAATTGACCTGGTTTCTCCATATCCGCGGATCCGCTTGTGGCAAAAGGCTGCGGGGGTGGGGGTTTAGTACGGACATGGAGTCAAAAAGCAGAAGCTGGAGTCGTAGGTTACATGGAAATGGAATCTTATTCCAGAATCATGAGATCTTAATTGCCATTAACGGTTTCGAAAAGAAATAATGCAGAATTCATTATTAGAAAGCTTTCCAACATGAACTTTAGTAACCATGCATGCTGTCAATCGTTCATTCTACAATCAATCGCACAATCTCTTTGGTGGGCCTTCACAAATGACGTCACACGATTTTTACCCATACCCTCGTCAAGCGTCAACACAAAAGTCATACAATTATCTAGTTATTGACCTTCACACGTCGTCAAAAAATATGTGACCGCCCCCTAGGTGCGTGACGTCATTTATGGAGGGATAAACCATTTTAATGCGTGTTGTAACGCCCTTATAGAGGCCTACATAATTATGATGCACGATAAAAGCTAAATATACTCTGGCCTAGCGTGGCAAGGTTCAACACAGTCGGCACTTGACTGAATTGACGCTGAGGGGATATGAAGAGGAGAATTGTGTACAGAATTATGATCGGTGATGTTTCAGGCTAATTGCTCGTTTCCTTAAGTACCGTTGACAGCTTGTTGCCATGACACCCGACAGATGACGGAAGTCGCGCAAACTGCACCGTGTTGCCCGCCAGGGTGAACAGATCGCGAAAATGGTTTGGCGCGAGGTCACCTGAAAAAGTAGCCCAAACGTCGCGACATTTGCAGCTATATGAAAACAGCAATTTTTCTATCGACAATCGGCACCTTATGGTTTCGTTAGTCAAGTCACAAGACACAAGATAAAAAAAACCATCGACATAAAAGTTTGAATGTTAGACTCTAGTTTTATCGTAGACCACAGTCTGATGCCATAGAGACGTTGAGCATGGTTGATTATTAAATTTGGCAACGCTAACAAAATATTAATGATTAGTGGTTTGCAAAGGTCAGCTAGTATGACCTACATGTAGGCTACCTACGGCTGTCAAATTACGAGAATTCCCAATTGTCACAGAAAAAGGTCATTAGATTTAAAATAGGCCTAAACGGAATAGTTGCCACGGCTGTATAAAATACATTGTTGTGAGAAATGGTAAAAGTCATCAGATTTCATGTTGGAGAAAGACTATTAAGGTCGTCAGATTTCTCGGTCTAAGACAAAAAAATTTGGCCCCTTCCAAACTTTCTGCATCCGCCTCAGACTGTCAGTACTAACCGGTGCCACCGAGGGATAAATCAAAAGGAGCCCAAAATGTCGCCATCACGAGTTTTTTCGTCGCGAGCACATAGAGAAGTAGCCCAACGCACGCTTTTCGCGACAACCTGGCAACCCTATTATGTCCGCTGTTATCGGCCCATAGGCCTATCTATTGGAGGGAGTCGAGAGCTCCCTTATGCAAGATGCGCGGGCCACCGATTTAATGGGAGAAGTTTCCCGCTGCGATTTATCGGTAAAGTGCGGCTCTTTACATCAGCCACATTAATTTTATCGCGCGACAGATTAATGTCCCGTAGTCGCAACGGTGACATTAATCTGGCTCAGTGATTTCAATGATTTTGGTGGAGTTGCGTTTCTTACATGGGAGGCTGAGACGAATTCTTCGGCTTTTTAGTACCAGTGGCGCAACTAGGGTGGTGCTTGGGGTGCTTGAGCACCCCCACAGGGCTAAAAAGGTGACCCACGCAATTTCTCCAGATCCGATGGTTTTTTGTTGGCCCTGTTGAGTGGGGAGGGGTGTAAGGGGTCTTTCGCTCTTCAAGTCTTTCAGATTACACAATCAAGCAAGTTCCTTCATTCTTCTGTATTGTATTCTTAGTCAAATTCATGGTTCAAAAAGCACTAGATTTTAGTGTTTACTGTTTAGCTGGTCTTCCTGAGTTTGTCTGAGTCTCGAGAATTTGCCTAGTGATTAATTAAAAGCGTTAGGCCTATGCCTATGTCTATGCCTTTACATTACAGTGTCTCACCAATTTATTGATAATAGGCCTAATTATGTTACGACTTAATTGATAGTAGCCTACCGGTACCGTATGTGATATATTGTTTTCCTTCAAATTAGTATTATAATAATATATAGGCCTAGTAATTATTCAGCTTTGTTTGATCTAGACTTTTCCAGTGGAGAAAGTGCCCGGAAATGAAAATTTTCACCAGAACATTCGACAAAATGATAGTATTAGACCTAACTGCATAGGCGTAAAATGTGTCGATCTCAGCCCTTCATGATTTCACATCTCCCTTTTCAACTCCTTCTGCAGTTGCAATGAGTGACTTCTATAACGCCATTGACCAATCCTAAAAGCATCTGCCGATGGCGCTTCAAACCGAAACCATGTATACACACTTACACAGGTTTAAAAATCGGGTCATAATGGTGAATGGTCATTGCTGCTGTTGCGTCCGGATATTATAGATGGTAAAACTGTCAGGAAAATCTTTATGTCTCTGATGCTCTGGGCGTTACGAATTGATTAGGCCTGGCCTACAGTAGGCCTACCTGTGACTATCATGATAACGGTTGTTATAGTCCAAGGTACCGCTGCGTAAGCAACAATGTTGACTTGCGGTGCCGCTCCGCGTGGGGTCTGGAGTGGGATCTTCAAACCTACAAGTCTTAATTCGTGCGGTGATTAATAGCAGGAATTAATGACCACAACGGTGATTTATAAGTGGAACTTCCTTCGTTAAAGCCGGAAGCTTTTAAAATAGAACCTTCAGTGGCCTAAGTGGAGTCGTTTCGGTCGCTTGAAATTCCACGTATTCCCTACAGCTGCTGCTGTGACTCCAGTTAGCCTAACCGTGTAGTAGTAACCTAATAGTAGTTTTAGTTTAACGGCACTGTGTGATAACAAAAGATCATTAACGTCGCCCTCCTCCTCATCCAGACTTGGGACTGGCACTGCCAAAGTGAAAGCAGTGGCAGAATTAACCGTATGGACTTTAACACAGTTTTCATGCAACGACTTTCAGAGTCTTCAGTAGGCTAAACGGGAACCTAGAATTGTTTGGCATCGGCAGTGAAGGATCGATATCTCACCCGATCAATTAACTGAAAATCAATTTGATCGAGACGAAACGATCGTCGTCGGAATGGTCAACATTTTATTTAATTAATTTTTTTAATTTAAGCTTACAGTGATGGATTCTTGGAGCTGTAGGCCTACTTATTGGACATGAATATGGGAAACAATAACTGATATAATCACAGAATGAAGTGCGAGTAGGACTACGTTACGGAACACGCGTGAACAGAAAACGGAATCTTCAGGATATTCTTAAGTTTCACAAGGCACCAACCTATTACGTTCTCAAAGTGTTGCTATGTAGGCTAAATCTGTACAATACGATATTCTAATTCTGGCCGTAAGCAGCATGGATCCCGGAAACATGGTCCAAGGCAGCTTATAGGCTACTCACCAAACATGAATTTATCTGTCTCCCGAATTCTGCTTTGACTGAACGTCTGGGAATAAACTCATTTCTGTGCCTTGTCCCTCTTGAACGATAAAGGAACATCGAGCTCAGCAACCCAGACCTACATCCGTTGAAAAGTATAGGTTTGTTCCAGCTTGCAGAATTACGGAACAAGACAGAAGTAATCTAGCAAGCATGGCGCTTTACTGGAAGCGCTTTCATCGCGGGGTCCAGAAGGATGCCTTCAAAGATGATTGCCAAGAGGGAGAAGGTACCGAAGAACCACCGCCTCCAGAAAAAACGGAGAAGTCTACAGTACCTCGATCGCGTGGCCGTACCACCTTCTCCACACGCTATGCATCATCTCCCAACGACCACGTGACCGATAACACTGTCGGCAACTCTGCCAGTAATAGTCACACACTGGACAGCTACACTACTGCGAGCTACACTACTGACAGCGTTACCGACGACTACTCTACTGCAACTCACTTCGAAAACTCAACTACTGCCAGCAACGGTACTGAACACTACTCAACTGAAAACTTCACCGCTAATAGTCGTTTTACTAATGACTCTACACAGAACTACCCTACTGACAGCACAGCCGACAAGTCCACTCCTGGCGACTACATTACGCAACACTACTCAACTGAAAATGCCGACACTACATGGAGCTATGTTAGCGACGACTACATCACTCCTGACATCACTGACACTTCTTACGATTACGTCACTCAAAATCACACGACCGATAGCTACACCACATTTAATCACACAGAAGGCATTGGTAATTCCAAGGTTCACGGTTACGCTACTCCAAACTACACTACCACAAGCTACACTACAGCTGACTACATTACCAGCATCTTTGCAACACACGACAAAACTGTTTATAACGAGAACTACACTAGTTTCAAATATACTACTGGTGGCTACACTACCGCCACCTACACAACGGAAGACTACATCTCAAGTAACTACACTGCGGACGACTACACGGCTATGCAATACTCGACGATGCTCCTGCCTCCAATCGATGTGATCGCGAGTCCAGTGGTCCGCTACCTTTCCGCCAGTGTCCTCATCGCGTCCTGCCTGTTCGGCATCTTCGGCCACTGCGCCATGATCCTGGCCGTCGCCAGAACGAAGAACATCGGTGGTGCTCTGCAGATCAGCGGGTCTCTCACCGGCGGGGGAATTGCCAGGGACGGTGGCACCCGCTTGCTGCTCACGAACGCCTGTCTGACGGGCCTCATCGGGTGCCTCATCGACCTCCCAATAAACGCGATCAACGTCATCGCCAGCTGGCTGCTCTACTCCCGACAGATGTGTGCCGCCATGGGCTACATCAACGTCCTCATCTCCTCCGCGCTGCAGGCCAGTTCAACGGCCATCGCAGTCCAGCAGTGCCTCATCCTTCTCACCCCTCACCGAGGACGGTATTCGCGGACACAGGCCACGCTCGTTGTCGTGCTGTCCTGGGCCGTGCCCGCAGCGCTGGCCGCCTGCGCGTCACCGGTCATCGGCTTCAACACTCATCTACTGAGCTGCGTGTTGGAGTCGCAGAGAGAGCAACTGCCGTGGATGCCCGTCCTTGTTGTTTCCGTGCCAAGCTGGACCGCACTGGGGGTCGTCGCCACATCCTATGCGCTGATCTACCGCGCGGCCAATCGTCGAGTGAGGAGCGTCGCTGCCGTGGCCAGGGTACGAGCGGTGAGCGCCGTGGTTGAACTGAGAGGTAGTGGAAGAGGAGACGCGGGTGGAAGATGTGAAAGAAGTGGAAGACAGGGAGGATGTGGGGAAAGTGGTGGAGTAGAGTGTAATGGAAAGGTAGAAAAGTTTGATGTGCGAGAAGAAGGTGATGATGGAGGAGAAGAGAGCTTGGGAAACGAGGAGGGACATGGGAAAATATGGCAGAGTGGAGGAAGTGCCAAGTGCCAAGAAGTGGACGGTAAGAAAGAGGTAGAAGTGAAAGAACTTTGTGACGATGCCACATCAAGTATACCACCACCACCACCACCACCACCACCACCACCACCACCGACATTGGTCATTCCCTTCAACGGTGAGTCACCACCTGTCGGTAACCATTCCAGTCCAACAGAGGTTCAGAAGAAGAGGACCGTGGTGAGGGTATCAGCCGCTAGGGACCGACGGTTTGGCCTGGCACTGAAGATGACAATCAACTGGACGACCTGCGCTGTGCTGTGGGGTCCACTGTCGGTCATGTTCCTCATGGACTGCTTCGAACCCGTTCCAGCCGATGCCCTGTTGATCGGATCGATGCTGTCTCGAATCTTCAGCGGCATTGGATGGATCTTGCACGGCATCTGGAACGAGAGACTTCGAAAGACCCTGCGACTGATGCTCAGGTGTCGACCAGACGTTAGGCCCGTTCATATTGCACCCTGCCGAAGACTGCAGACGAATCGGGTGACCCCACTTCGGGTACCAACGGCCCAGTCGCAGAAATCTCCCTGAGGTCCTCCGTCCTATTGTCTAATGAAGATTACAAAGGGATTAATCATTAATGTGATCCTTAAATTTCCAAAGCGCCACTCGAAAGCTAAGGGCAGGGCATCCGCTTATTCACGGGCGCTGTCTAGTCAGAGGGGGCTTACCCAATAGAGTATAGTCCGAATGGGGTCGTTGTCCTTTCGCAGAAGGCTCGGAGGTGGCGTAGTATCTCTTGTTATAAGGGTGGCGTTTCGGTCGGTAATTGGAGGGCGGAAGATCAGAGGTCGGGGTTAGAGTTTCTAAAAAGGCAAGACTTTCGTTTCGAATGGATTTACCAGATTATTATTGCCAGAGACCATTAACGATACTTGAAAAATATACTCAGTCATTCCTTTGCTCTTCGAAGACGGAAAGCCGAGTGACCCCAATGCAGGTAGCCTACCATTGCTGAGCGTTAAGCTAATGCTTAGCCGAACATTAGCATTAACATTGCTCTCTTAAGAAATGTTTGCTTGCTTTTTCTATATAAACTCCTGCTAGAGTGCTAGACTGTATAGTTCCAATTTACAGTTCCATATTATAGCATGGAAACACGGTTTGGCAAGGCTTTCTTTATAGAGTCAACTACAATCAGTTAATGCTTAATGAATTCTTGAAATTAGCTAAATTAACAAGACTTCGGGCTAACATGTTTTTATTCGAAAAAAATTTAAAAGCAAGACAAAATTGAGAATGTGGAATCGCATGCATTTTAAAAACGTTTAGAAATTAGTAAAATCTCGCGCGAAATAAAACAACTAGGTCTACATCATGGTTTCTTAATGTAAAGCTGATGTAAAGCCGGTGAAGCTGTGACTGAGATTTGAGAATGGAACAATTGAAATTTAGTAGGCTTAGGTCCAATTGTAAATTTTCTGGTTATTAGTTAATTCTATTATTTGGCCAGCAATATAATTATAGCATAAACGAAACATAAATATAACTAGGTTGAAACAAAGCAAGACGTATTCATGTATAATGACAATCATTCATTCATTAAATCGTTCAAATATAAGTTTCAAAGCCTGGATTTAAACGAAGCAGTTTTATATGGTTAGCTTAGAAGTAAATAGTGTCAATAATCTCAGTGCCTGCACACAATATGAACATCACCACATAATATTTACTTATTTACAACACTGAAATTATATTTACAGCTACAAACACGTCTGCCAAACTCTTCTCACTGGAAATCGCCTCTATACCGTTGAAGTAGGCTATGTACAAAGTGAATCAGATATGTTTACAATGCAAAAACCGGTTTAAAACATTTTAACACAAAAAGTAGGACTTAAGGAACATATTTCTTGATGCAAATTAAAAGCTAAATGTTTCAATTTCCATTTGTGCATGCAGCTCGAATAGCCTACGTCGTTTGTTTCCTGCCAGAATTTCCATGGGCTTAGCATGTGACTCACAAGGACCTCTGTACGAATCCCTTATCGGAATATGGATGCTTCAGAAGATAGGCCCTATATGATAATCAACAAGTTTTACAGTAATAGGTCTTTAGCCACACATATAATATACAATTAGGCTATTATTATAGCCATGATTATAGCCTATTAACCTGAATATACTCACTGAAAACAGAGTTAAGCTTAGTCAATGAAAACTAGACGAAGTTCGATCTCAACAATGACCAAATACCCAGACGCCACAGCGTTGACGTTTTTATAGAATAAACATCATCAAGTTTGTTAAATAAATCTAGAAAGCAGACAGATTTTTGGTCAAAATAGCGCTTGCAAAACTTTCGCGAATAAGTAGGCCTATAGCCTTAGCCTATGTACATTTTAAAAGAAAACTCAAATGAATAACATGAGTAGCCTACGGCTTTAAGTATAGTTCAGAAGATATATCTATTATGTATAATTCAATTGTATATGTAGGCCTAACATGTTCTGAAACCACAGGATATAATCCAAATCAGTAGAACTCCTCGACTTTCTAATCTTAATGCAGACAAACGCAATCGTTGGCCATGACTTGATTAAACTCAAGACGAAATTGTGCAAGCCGAATGTTCATAAACTGAACAATAATATTGTAATTAATTAATACACATATTCAGAGACACAGATAGGCTAATAATTACAGAGATCCGAATCAACAATAATGAATATTAGGCCCTAAATTAAATAGCCAAACAATTACAATGAACATGCCACCATTTGTCACAAAAAAGCATTGCGGCGCGTAGGCCTATAGCATAAAAGTCATACCTTTACTATAGCCTAATTGAAGCTTAGAAACCATGCAGGATAACGATATTTGGAATGAGAATAATGTTAATAGCTGAATTCAACAAATGAAGCAGCGCAAACGAGATTCAATAACACAGTGCTGAAATAGATAAAGAAATTAATGATCTGAAGCAACCATATAAACTGCAACAGTTGGAAACCAAGCTGTTAAATATGGAACTAAAGCTGGTCGTTTGAAGTTTACTACTTCGCGACACCATAAAATTATTATTATGATATGTAAATAGAGTGGAGTATTTCAATAATACAACAAACTTACAAAGGCATGCAGACCTTTCTCGACAAAATTACTCCAATACCAACGAATAATTACAATGAAACTAGATTCGCACATACTAGCCTATAGATGTAGTTCTGTATCTACAGTAGCCAGGATAGAGGCTTTGAGAAAGTGCTAAATAAATTTCAAGTTATGTCATCACGTTCCTCATCAGAAGTAGTCGGATGATTTCTTTGGGGCGGTGTGGTGACGTTGGTCCCTTTCAAGCGTCATGTCCGAATAAGCTGGATTCTCACTACCAGCGAAGGTGTTTGACTGCAACAACAGCATCAGCGCAACTCAGGCTTTTACCATACAATTGGAAATCAATAAGCATAATTTATTTAAAGCATACAACATTCATTCATTCATACATTCTAGGGACTTAGGCCTATATAGCGTCCCTTTCAGGAAACCACTCAGGAGCGCTCCCGCCTAGCCACGCCAAAACAAGACAGAGAGATTTATGAGACGAAATTTGATTGGTCAGATGTTTAAATGCAGTGATGAAGGGAAGGCGTTCTAGACGGACGACCATGGGCGTCCGCAGGGGGGCGCAAGGGGGCGCAAGTGCGCCCCCTAGATTTTTCGCATATTTGCAGATAACTCTAGATTATTTGGCTATGATTATTACAATGCGATTTTGCACGTGATTATCTGTGTGTTCTACAAGTTGGACGTATAATTTATATCTTTCTTTCTATGCATAGCATATAGATAGCCTATAGAATTTCTCGTGGTAATATGGAAATTCATACTGTTAACCCAATATACGACAAAATGCATTCAGTCGTGTCATCTAATGGCCAAGTAATTGGTATCGTGTTCCCTTTAGCAGCGGCTCTTGTGTTGTTTCAGGCGATCACTGCGAGATAACAGATCCAGCCGGTGAAACGCGAATAGTCACATATATATTCACACGATTATTATATATAGGCATATATATATATATATAAACTTAATTGGCACTGACTGGAGCGACTGTCTCTGAGTCATGACTGCAGCTTCTTCCCTCGAGATCTATGCCAGCCAACACGCGCTTTGCCACACTTTAACCCGCTAGCTTCGGAACTATACTGCATTCCTAGGGGTCCTGATGTACTATATAATACATAAAATTATCTCTATATATATACTATAGAAAGAGCCGAAGAGGTGCGTTATTCTTATAGGGCTACACGATGCGTTGACTCATCCTTGGTTGGCTTCAGAGACAGGATCGATGAAAGATAAGGGTGCCAGCGAGAGACAGAGAAGAAGAGGTAGAAGGGACAGAGAAATAACGGGGGAGGAGGGAGAGAAGAGGAAACATCACATCAAAGTTGATATATGATAGGGTGGCATATATACTATATATAATTATATATACATGTATACCGGGTACTGTGCGAGGGGAGAGAGAAGGGAAGGGATGAGTAGTGAGCAGAGGAATCTCACCACCTCTATCGGAGGAAAGTTACGACCTTGCTGACAGATTGAGGTATGTCCCAACACAAAGGACCAAAAGCTTCCCGCTCGAGGCATAGCAGAGCGAAGGGAAATTTGTTAGGAACGGGACAGGAAGTCAAAGGGTGTTCATTTTCGCTTGAAGTTAAGTTCTATAAACGGTCATATTTTTGCAACTAAAATGCCGTATAGGCCTACAGCGGGCACCACACAAATTAAGGTCATTCAATACGGTACGCTTATGTGATGGTAGAACATGGATTCATTCGTTCAACAACCAATGACGACCGTTTATCAGGTTTCTATGCAGACCTGATGAGTGTATATGTAGGCCTACAATAATATTGTACATTGTACTTCGTACTTGGGAAACAATATTCTTCATCTTGGTCTTCGTACGTCGGAAACAATTTCAGCCAACAAAAGCGGGTTCAGGAAGTGATAAATCAATTTGGATATAAGACCCCAGACGATTGCAATTGTTACTTCAAGAGTAAGGTCAGATTTCAGTCACATAAAATTTGACTATCATAACTGTTTTGACAATGAATGTCTAAGATTTTTCGCATGCTGGGTTCCGTGACAGCGGATTGACAGGGAGCCAGCGCAGAAGGAGCGAGCGACGATTGTGGAGAGATCGGTTGCTTTTGACAAGCTATTTAGCCCCTGTAACAATTGGATAAAAGTTATGCGCCCCCCTAGAAAAATTCCTGCGGACGCCCATGCGGACGACACTACAACCGAGAAAGCTGCTCTGCCTTGTCTGGCAGCTGATAATTATAAGCAAGCCGCGGAATTTCAAGAGTAATTGTCTTAAATAAAAATAGAACAGCAGAAAATAACTACAAAATTAATGTCAATAAATAATAATTAGAAGAGATGTCCATTAGGATAGGCCTGAGGCAGCCATGGGTATGAAGTGTTAGCGACTTCAATTTTCTTGACCTCAGCATACGAGGACGTATGGCCAGTCCTCTCCCTCGCTGCCCTCATCCTCCCATCGACAGTGTGCTGTCGAAGTAGGCCTACTCATTATAGCCGAGTCTGTTATATATAGGGGCGCATAATCTGCAGATGAAGCAGAAATCTCGAACAAGATGTCGACCATGGTGGAGGCTTCGAACCCAAAACTTTCTATTCACAGTCAAGCACGTTAACCACTGTACCATTGGTCATTGGACAAGTGATAAGATTCGAGTCACTCGACATAATTAATGTTCTGCTGTCATCTTTGTTCAGACGGCAGATAGGTCTACTTAAGCCACTAGCCATAAACACAGGAAAGCCACTCCATACCATGGTTGGGGCCAATCACAGAGAACTCACGGTGCTGTCAAAGAGCCATTCGTGCGATGTAGCTGTAGATCTAGATATGCTGGCCAGAAGCAAAGGAGCTTTTCAAGCTTAATTAACATAATAAGGATAATAAAAAAATATTGTAGCTAACACGTGGTTGTGCTTCGCGATCGAGTGACGTCATCCGATTTCCATTCTTATGGAACTCCATCTCATCCGGGTCCCAGTTCGGAACGTTCACTGCAGATTTTCGTTCGTTGTAGTTGCCTCGAGTGTTGCTGCTCGTCGTTGTTGCGCACTGATAGGAGGAGGAGGAACCATTACGGTGATGTCTACCATGAAACACCATAAAATTTAATATTATGGTCAGAAGACTCAGAACAAGTCATAGGTAAACTGTGGAGGCTCAAGAAGAAAGTATGTAAATTGAAGTAGGCCTATGCATAAGAACAGGGTCTTAGGTAAATTTGGGTAAAAATAAGAGCACGTTAAATTGTGGCAAGAATTGGGCAAAGTCATAACTCATAGGTAGGCTAAATTGGGTAAAGCATAAGAGCAAGGTCATAGGTAAATTGGGGGTAAGCATAAGAGCAAGGTTAAATGAGGAGAGCATAAGAAAAGGTCATTTGAGGTGAGGTAGGTAATAAATGCTAAAAATATCAACTGTGGATCTCTGAAAACTGGTCAATACAACATCAGGTTCAAAGATCTCTTGATGGGAACAGCTCTAATGGACACAGATCCGATCACGGCTTTGATTTGTCGTGTGCCATTGAAAATCAATAATGACCTACATGTACATGTGAATGTCGGCACTGGTGATGTTGAAACTTGAAAGTGTAACTATAGCGTCAATTTGCAGTAGTGTCTAAGACACCTAATGTCATCTGCACGCTATAGTTCGTGTCATAAGAAACAATTGTTGAGGTTAACTTTGTCAACATTATTTCGATTCTTACATGCAACAATGGACGATGAGGGCAATGAGAAAGATCAGGCAGAGAATTCCGAGTGCAACACCGACTCCAATCGCTATTTTTCTCAGTTCTGTCAAAGAACAGAAAAATTGCATGTCATTTACGTTTTTCTTAGGAAATTTATTTATGCATACATACATACATACATACATACATACGTACGTACGTACGTACGTACGTACGTACGTACGTACGTACGTACATACATACATACATACATACATACATACATACATACATACATACATACATACATACATACATACATACATACATACATACATACATACATACATACATACATACATACATACATACATACATACATACATACATACATACATGCGAACTGCAACTATGCAGAATCGAACCTCTTCCGTGATAAGCTGAGTGGTTCATAGCAGCTACGTCTGCTTCCTGTGGCTCGTATGAAGCATTGTTTATTCAACTGAAAACTGTGCTTATTTGCTGTGCTAGAGTCGGGAGCGCCTTTGAGTAGTAGCCTATTCTAGAAGAGGCTGTGTAGAAATTCTCGAACGCATGAATAGATGAAAGAACAATACAATATCGATGAATCAGCCTATAAGTAATATCCTCCACCACAACAATGACACTAATCTTTGGAGATCAAAAATAGTACAGCTGGATTTTTTTAAAGCCAACCACTCACTGACAGCCTCTGGATTTTCTTCTGTGCAGTTCAAACCCGACCAAATGCCAACACACCTGCAACAAGAAACGGCCACCAATATGCATAAGAAATCGAACCATATGCAGTCGTTAATCGTTATATTGAATAGTCACTTCAAACGCTCCTCTCTCTAAAGCAGACGGCATCAAAAAATCGAAACCGAGTCCATCTTCCATAAGGACGATCCACTGTAGTAACTGGTCTTGTGACAAAAGGTCACAGCGAGGATATATATTATAATTATTATTGTCCAATGTCCATCTGGGCTCAACACACGACTGATTTTTGATCGCTTATGAATGGTCAATATAATGTGGCTGTCTGGAAATGCTGACTCGGATGTCGCTTTCCCGTAAGATATCGTGGGATAGTCACTCAAACCTGATGCAGCTCTCGCGAATAAACTTGTGCCCTACATTTTGAATTGAGTAATATTCAAATCCACAGAAATAGTTTTTGCCCCCTTTCCTCCGCTGTTTCAAAACCATTCTTTCCGATAGTAGTTTGTGACTGTCAAATCGGGAGCGCCTCTGAGGAGTTTCCATTGAAGTGGTCCTATAATATTTATACAATTTACGATTATGATTACGATGTGGTCTGATATCTTAATCAGTCTATTGTTATCTTGCAATTCTTTGTCTCCAATGTCTGATCATAACAATTACTTACGTGCAGGCAAACTCGTCGCCTCTAGGTGAACAGATGCCGTCGTTGAAACAGGGGTTTGGATCGCAAACGTCTGTCAACAGAAATCCCAATTAATTAAAAATTATTATTAATTAATTATTAATTAAATTACAATTAATTAATTATTTATTTATTAGATTACATTGAATTAATTACTTAATTAATTAATAGATTATATGTAATTAATTACATTTTAATTAATTAATTAATTAATTAATTATATTAATTAATTAATTAATTAATTAATTAAAGAGCTATCATGGAAGGTAAAGAGAGACAAGAAAGTCGGGGAAAGATAAGACATAACCAGACAAGGTAAGCTGAGGAAAGGTGGGCTTAGGTATTATGTATTATGACGCAACGTCATTTCAATAGAGTAGGCCTACGTGAAGCTACGGTAAGGCAACATAGATATGGAAATGCAGCGCCATCGGCTGATCCTTTGCTATTGTATTGTTACATGATGACTTGAGAACAATAGTTGTGTACCTGAACAAGATCCGTTGTTCATGTAGAAACCAGAGACACATGAACAGTAGTAGGATCCAACGGTGTTCATACATAGAGACATGTTCATGTAACAGCTGTCTAGTTCAGGCGAACACTCGTCCAGATCTGCAGACAGATGAACAACAACACCAAGAATAAATATTATTAAATAATATCATGCGCACTGTTCTGATAGGCCTACATAGCTCGAATAATCATGGCCTCGACTCTGTTCGTCTTTCTATGAATTGGTAACGCGAGACCCTTGCTCTTTAACCACCGCTTGTCTCTGTGAATGGGTGTCACGCCATTTAAGGTCTCTTTCCACGCAACTTGCTACAGCCAATAGCCAGACGTTTTAAATCTCTAAGATAAGCCAGCATCGAGAGACGAGACGAACCATGTTTCGCAAGTTCTCTTTCACACAATCAATCAATCGATCAATCAATCAATCAATCGATCAATAAATAAAGCAATCAATCAATCAATCAATGGATCATTCATTCAATCAATCAGACATTCAATCAATAAATTGATCATTCAATCAATCAATCAATCAATCAAAGTTTTTATTTGCAACCATTTGTAACAGTCAGTAAAGTACAAATATGGGAAATATTACAATGGATGGCCCAAAACTGATCAAGATCCCACTGAGTATGGTCAGAGCGGAATATGGAGCGTATATCGTAAGCTCTAGGACTAACCAATATGGCTATTTGGACCAGATTAGAAGAATCGGTTGTTTGGGGCATCTCATTTGTTACCATAATGTGAACTTTATATAGCGCTAGCGATGGAAAAACTAACAAGAAGCGACTTATCAGTTCGATCTTTACATAGCAATACTGCGATTTGTCAGTTCCGTAAGTGTTACTGAGTTGCTTCCTGTAAACATGTAGGCTGTAGCTCATTGACTCCAATCATGGTTGGAACTGAAAGAAATTTATAAATCCGTTAATTAGGTGCCATAATGAACTGCAATACAGCTGGGTATTTATCTAGCGCCCTATCGTACGTCCATTACCTTCGCAGGCCTCGATGTTTTCGGAGACGCGCTGATATCCGACCTTGCATGAGCAGAGCGCGCGACCACTCTCCGTCCAGCAGTCCATTGTCTGAGAGTCACAGGCATTGTCCAAAGGACTCAGGCACAAGTCTTTGTCTGAAACGAACCATAAATCCTTTAAACTTTCGTACAATCTAATCTAATCTGCATAAATTATCTCCATTGAGCTGTTATCAAAACGTCTAAGATTTCATAGTGTGTGCTTCGATACATTGGACAATCCTGGTTGAAGTCGAATGTCGACTATCAGAGACTCAGAAGCCAGGCTACAGACAGTATAATTATAGTGGCTGTATACACTTTAAAAGTGTATGAGTCTTAAGTTTTGACATCAAGAAATTGACACACTGAATTAAACAGCGATTTCAAAAGGCTTCGGATCTGTGCACCAAAATGAGCGACAGTCCAACACCGTTTGGGTGCGGATGCTGCGGAGCTACATTCACATCAAGAACGCCCATGGATTACACCAACAACACGGCAATAGTACATGTAAAAGCATAACCACTCAAAAAGTGACAAAGACAGCAGGCAGTAGCCTACTTACAATTTAGAGATAGATTATGGAACTCTACAGGCCAACTTGCAGCGTTTCTATCGTCTTCGGAACCACTCTAAAACCTTCAGTCAAGCCATTTCAAATGAAAATCAAACCAAACTCAAACATGTATGAAGTCTCATATTTTACCAAAGACATTCGATTGGTTGGCATTGACTCCGACCAGTTGCTCCATACTACAGTCTGGTCCATTGACTTCACACTTGTATCCCTCCATGTATCTTCTCATCAACTCATCCAAATAAGACGCGTTCACGTTCGCTTCAGGTGTAAAGTACAAATCGTAGTTCACCTGTATGCTCCCCTTTCTGCAAGAAATTGTCAGAACAAAATAATGAAACATTATGCAAACATTTTGTCTGAAACCTGTCATAGAATTCACTCAAGCCCAGTAACAGCTGCATTATGAGACTCCAAGTCCTTTACTCGAAATTGCTCATGCGCTTCGGCGTGAAACTCCGATATAGGCACTGTTTAGTAACTGTACAGTTACTGCTAGTTATCATATAGGCCTAATATGAAGAATTATATAGGCATGCGTTACTTTAGCCATGTGAAGCTGCTAACTGCAGTTGATAAAAGCACTCACTGCAACTGATTAAGGATAGCCTATACTTAATGACCTCACATCATTTGCTACCTGCCACCACCAGACCAACGAGAATTACTTGCAACTCTTCCACTCTTATAGATAATATTTTCACTAACACATGGCCAAAACTAACTAAGTCATCCATCCTAGCTATTGATATCTCTGACCATCTGCCTATTCTAGCTCAGTTTGATTATGGTCCTCTGCCTTTTAACAAACCTCCTGTTGGTACTCATCGACTATTCACGGAGTCAAATAAAATTGCTTTTAATGAAGCCCTTGCCCAAATTGATTGGTCCCCCGTCTTGGAAGCCTGTGCTAACCAAAATGCTAACGAGGCGTACGATTTATTCCAATCCAAATACATGGAGTCCTATAATGAATTTTTCCCTCTTATTCAAAATAAGTACGGACGAAATTCCACTCCCAAAAAACCTTGGATGACAAAGGGTCTCCTTAAATCCTGTAGGAAAAAATCTGCGCTATATCTGAAGTTTATAAAAAGCCCAAATGATAGTAATAAGCTCAAGTTTGTTTCTTATAGAAACAAATTTAAATCACTGAGAATTCAAGCTGAGAAAAATTATTATGCCTCAGAATTCTGTAAGCATAGCAATAATTTGAAGAAAACCTGGAGCCTCTTGCGAACTCTTATGGGTACAAACGATAACGTAGATAAAAATGTCTTATCTCTAACAGTCGATGGGGTGAAGGTTTCTGACCCTGGGTCCATGGCAAACAAATTTAATTCATACTTCACAGAGATAGCCCAGACACTTGCAGCTAAACTCCCCAATGCCACGACCTCCTTTGAGAAATTTATGCCTTCATCACTTATTGAATCATTTGGACTCAGTGAAACCTCCCCAGAGGAAATTATCCAACTTGGGCACTCCATTAATTGTTCACACGGCAAAGGAGTTGATGATATTGATCCTGGTATTGCACTTTACTCGCTACCCGCGGTTGCCCATCTTTTATCAGGTATAATAAACTGTTCTTTTAGCACTGGGATAGTTCCCCATTCTTTAAAAATTGCCAAAGTGGTTCCAGTTTATAAAAAAGGGATTAAAGACGATGTAACAAACTATAGACCAATTTCAGTACTACCATTTTTCTCAAAATTTTTGAAAAAGCTATGTATGTACGTCTAAATAATTTCTTTTCTAAGGGAAATGTTCTCTTCCCTTCTCAACATGGTTTCCAATCCGGGCACTCTACCTACATGCCCCTAATGAGTATGCAAGACAAAATCTCCAATGCAATTGAAAATAACCAGTACGCAATAGGAATCTTTTTCGACCTGGCAAAAGCATTTGACACTGTTAATCATGATATCTTACTAAAAAAACTAAGCACTTATGGGATCCGGGGCACCCAATTAAATTGGTTCTCAAGTTATTTTACTAACCGATCTCAATTGGTTTCCTGTAATGGTGCTCTATCTAACCTTCGGCAAATTAATTTTGGAGTACCCCAGGGGTCAATTCTCGGTCCTTTGCTGTTCCTGATCTATGTCAATGATCTCCCTAATGCATCTTCTCTGTTGTACTTTATACTCTTCGCTGATGACACTAATGTATTTTACTCCAGCTCATCTCTTGAAACTCTATTTAATGACGTCAACTTTGAATTGAAAAATGTAGCCGAATGGTTCCATGCTAATAAACTGTCGTTAAATCTGGATAAAACTAATTATATAATTTTTAAATCCCATAGAAAGAGTTGTCATACAGGAAACCTGGGGGTGTGCATTGAAGGGGTCCCACTCACCCAGGTAATATCAACCAAATTTTTAGGAGTGTATGTAGATCAACACCTAACCTGGAAAGACCACATAAAAACTGTAACTAATAAAATCGCTAAAAATCTTGGAATATTATCCCGTACCTCCCAGCTAGTGCCTCCCCAAATTCGTCTTACTTTGTATTACTCACTCATATACCCTTACCTCACATACTGTAACATAATATGGGCCTCTACCTATAAATCTAGTCTTCTGGATTTAATGAAGCTCCAAAAGCGAGCAATTAGATATATAGCAAACTTGCCCTATGGAACTTCGACTGAATCTAAATTCCACGAATACAGCCTTCTCAATGTTTACCAAATTAGACAGATGCAGATAGGTGAATTCATGTTTAAATATTTCCATAGCCTATTACCTCCTGTGTTTAAGAATTTTTTTATCCATACTACTGAGGTGCACTCATACCATACCAGACACGCTGATTCCTACCATTTGCCCTATGCCCACACAAATACTCGACGCTTCTCTGTTAAATACAGTGGAGTTCAAACATGGAATGTTATTCCTATTTCCATTAGACTGCTGCCTAGTCTTAGTCTTTTTAAGTTACGTTTGCGTTCTCTGATACTCGACACTAACTGTTGAATTTTGTGACTAATTTATCCTATCTCCCGCATTGAGTTAATTTGGTGGCGACCTAAATTAGATTATAAATCCCTACTACATGTACTTGTGTATTTCTCGACCATCCAAGGATCTCCGTGCCTAAACCTCATACAACAGGCTCTTTGATCATCGATTGTGTAACTGTGCTTTAGTTAAGGTGTTTGTTGTTTATTTTTTCCGTTGGTTATTTTGACTCATAATCTATGTCAGAACCACTCTATGGCAACTCAATGGCCATCATCATCTTGATGCTACCGCCCAGGGGACTCGCCTAGCGGGGTTGCAAGACCCTTTTGGGTCCCCTGTGCAATCAAATTCTAACTTTTGGCATCATTAGTTAAGTATTGCTTTTTTATATTTGTTAACCCTGTTCTCTTTGATGCCTGATTCGATTTGTTCTTGTTTTCTTGATTATTTTGGTTGCCAAATAAAATGATTTGATTTGATTTGATTTGAATGTAGCGGAGAAAAGGTAGGAATATTGTTGTTGGGCAAGTCCTAAAATGAAAACCATACATATTTACTATAACTGTGAAAAGGTACAGTAGATGGGTAAAGGTAGGCCTACTTACTGTAGCTGAGTAACTTTAGCACCAATGAAGCCAAACAGGTTCACAAACGGTTTTAGAATCTGAAATCAGATTACAATAGACGAGATAAGATTATTTTAGATTAAATGGTTTTGTTTTAATGTTCTTTGAATTCACTGGTAACCGGACTCGGACCTCCTTTGGACAACACTTATGGACAGACCCATTTGACTCGACACAGCGCTCGTATGTAACCTGGTGCCCCGCGCTTGGCCTACAAGTGGCGCTTTAGAAGTCTGCAGATTACGATTACGATTACAGATTGAATTCGATCAGACTCCATGCCGTTAGTTGATAAGAATTACCTGTGAAATTAAAAGGACGACTTCATTTGCATAATTATAGCAGAGTTACAGAAGTAATTTAGAAGAGTAAATCGATTAATTGCCGCTACTACATTAATGACAACATTTATGATAAAAATCGTTTGATGCCTAAATCCCTTAAACCACTTTTTTAAATACCCAGGTAGTTTTGAGCATTTGAGCAAATCTGGAAGTTACACGTACCAGGGCTTCAACTTTCACAGCCACTTCACGGAATATTGCCGACTTGTTATCCGCCAGTGAATCTTTCCAGTCTAGAATCTGTGTCCCATTGTTAAATGCCTTGAACGTGATCTTACCGCCATACTTTACTGGAGCTAAAAGAATATTAAAAAAACAAAGCAGCATGTATAATTGTATATTCATTGTTTGACTCAGTCATTGTTACGCCCCTGTAAGTAAGATTCCAATGGAAAATGGTTCATTAACATTCTACGACTTAAACGACTGTCCAGAAATACTTTGTGAAGAACATGCAGTTTATTTGGTTCAACTGGCGGTTCAAAATAAGATCTCCTGATTTTGCATTTTTTAACTTCAGAAATTGTAATAACCTGCCATTCTTGTACACTCATACCTTTAGACTGAAATTTATGCTAACCCAAAATTTACATTGTTACTGCATTTCGTGATAAGCCTTTTAATTAACTAGTCAAGAATATAATATTGTTAACAGATGTGTAATTAGATAGAAAGTGGTGTTCTGCAGCGGGATTTTATCCCGTCATGGCTTCCCATTAATTTTGTCTATGTCTGGACGTAATAATTATCATTATATTATTCATGTTTACTGACATAATAATTTATGCACTTCATGACAATAAAAATATTGTTATTGTTTGATTGATTGACAGACTGACAGATTGATTGATTGATTGATTGATTGATTGATTGATTGATTGATTGATTGATTGATTGATTGATTGATTGATTGATTGATTGATTGATTGATTGATTGATTGATTGATTGATTGATTGATTGATTGATTGATTGATTGATTTACCATAAACGCATCCGGAATTTGCCCTGTAGTAATCCGGCTGGCATCGGCACTCATAGGTTCCTGGTAAGTTATGGCAGAACTCGCCATCCTTGCTGCAAAGTCGACTGTCTCGGATACACTCATCGATGTCTATCGATAAAAATATCAACAACTGATCACATTAACAAGCAAAGAAAATATAAGACTTTTAACAATCTCTGTTTTACTGAGTAACTTCATGTAACCTTACATTCTAATATTGACATTATACAGAACGTATAGTAATATTAATTAGCCTGCTTGAGGCATTGCCTCTGTGAGACTCCATGCGACTATCTTCCTAAACTTGCAGACTAATCTGTTTCGTCGGGCTGGACTGGACTTGGAGCAACTCTGAGTAGAACGTGAATAGCCATTGAATGAATTGATGAATGAACAGGTGAACGAATGCACGTGTGCGCAGCTGCACGAGTGAATGAACGAACGAACGAACGGATGAATGAATGGATGGATGGATGGGAATAATAAAACGAATAAGGTTCTTAACCCATTTCATTTCTTGCACATTCGTTTTTATTAAGTTCAATCGAATTCTTTTATTCGGTCATTTCAATGAGAGAGAAAATGGATCAGTAACGAAACTACATGTATGCCAAGTTCCCGGTGGGTTGAGGGTACACCAGCCGCCAATGGAAAGCGGCAAGGTCATGGAGGTCATGGTTCATGAACTTACCCAGACATGTCGTCTTGTTCTTGGCCAGAGCGAAACCTGGATCGCAGTAGCACTGGAAAGATCCCAACATGTTCGTGCAATTCGTGCAACCAGCGTTCACTGGCAGCAGACACTCGTTCGCATCTGTAACAGCAGATTAACGCTCGTGAATAAGCTGGTGCCCATGCGATTATTTTTCAAGTGGCGCTTTTTTCAAGTGGCGAGTTTGGAGTTTACGATTACGGACTAAGACAAAGGCAATGTGAGTGAGGATGAGTTAGGTGAGGTAAGCTAATATGAAGATACAATAATATTATGTCGCTTTAGTTTGGTGTTGACAAAGTGATATTTAGTTTGGTGGACATTTAACTCCGTTATTGAAAGTAGCCTAACAATGCGTGACTCGCTGCGTTGGCTTCCAGTACCTACCGCATTTAGCATAAGCCCACTTTGCTGGTCCACAAATCGCTACATGGTTCATTAGTCATCACCGAACTACCACAGATTCTTCTACATGCAGATGGTGGCCTTACAGTAAAATTCAACTTCTGTAGTAACTATAGCAAACAACCGTTCATATTTTGTGATCATAATGCGGTGTGCCTGTTTGAATCAATTCAATTATTAACCGACTATTATACATGTACGTATCTCTGATGCAAGATAGTTGCAAAACGGCTCATGCCATCACTGCCCGCTCATGGCTTCTAGAAACGCTGCTACCAAGACAATATTTATCACGACAGCGATTTCATAGAAATTTCGCAACTATTTGATAGCGATTTTGCCTACCATAGCATTGGCTTCCATCCTGTACGAGACTGGAGGAACATTTTCCACACGTGTATCCAATCTCAAGGTCAGTTGCATTGGCCATGCAAGTCCTGCCTGGAAAGCAAGGACTGAGGCCACACATATCGACCACCTGCGTACACCAATCACCGGTATATCCAGCACGACACTGGCACATGCCAATCACCAACCGGTCTACAAACAAATAAAGGTTGATTAGAAACAAATGAAGGTTAATTACATAAACAACGGAAACAAGGTCGCATAAGCGCTTATTTTTGCAGGAGGATTGCGAACACAATAATTGACACAGTTGAATGTTTTTAACAAGAGCTTGATAAATGCAAAGCAGGAGATTAAGAACATGTATATTTTTCATAGACGTTTATAGATGTAAATAGGCCTATCTCAGTTTCACAATACAACAGTACAATTAGTCATTTATACCGCGCTTTAACAAAAACAAGTCTTGCACAAGAGCGCGCTTCACTGCAAATATAGTTATAATGCACTGAAAACAAATGAGTTTTGACTTTGATTTAAACTCTGCAATAGATTAGCACTGGCGAATGGAGGTCGGAAGACTGTTCCATTCTCAGTTTCACTTTGTGAATCATTAGTATCAAGAGTGCGTTAATTCAAAGAAATTTGTTAAAAAATCATCAAGCAGTTTGTATACTAATTGAAAATAGGTATCAATTTCGGGGGGAAGCGCCCACATATGTTCCCATGTGCAGGCGCCCATGCCCGTTGTCCCTCCTTATTTTTCCTGGCTACGCCCTTATCCTCTGAGTGTTTGTCATATCTCACTTGTGGACATCTCGTGATCGAGTTTCGAAGGATAATCGTAGGTGCAAGTGGAAGCGACCTCCGTGGAACATGGACAGAACTTGACGTACGGCCAATACAACGAAGATGCACCGGAATCATCAGTGGCAAAGAAACGCAGAAGTGGATCAGATGATGACGATGATGACGATGATGTGGAAATGCTTCCAGGAAGTGAATATTGTGACGGCTTCCATGTGAAAGTTTCGTTGACTGAAAGAGAAGCAAATGGCGATATAATATAATAGATTATTATTGCATTTCCTTTATGGTCTTCTGATCAAATGAATGCCGTTTTCAAAGGAGTTTTCATAAACAAGCACATCAATCAATGACGACGACGACGACGAGTCACGGCGACGATGATGTTGATGATGACGACGACGATAATGATGATTATGAGGAGGAAGAAGAAATGGAAGGATGACAATGATAGTTATTATGATGACGACGGCGACAACAGCGACAACGATGATGACGACGACGACGACGACGACGATGACGATGATGATGATGATGATGATGATGATGATGATGATGATGATGATGATGATGATGATGATGATGATGATGATGATGACGATGACGATGACGATGACGATGACGATGACGATGACGATGACGATGACGATGACGATGACGATGATGATGATGATGATGATGATGATGATGATGATGATGATGAAGGCGTCGACGATGACGATGAGGAGGAGGACGAGGGGTGATGGTTAGTGATTTTGATGAGGATGATGATGACGACAACGACGATGATGACTAGCCATTCACCTACAATTCATTCTACATCTACATGTACTTTCCAATTACGTACCGAGTTTCCATTCTGTGTTGTTGATAAGAGTCTGGACCATGTATCGAACAGTTTGTTTTTCTCGATCAGTGGCATTTAGGACGAGACGTATATCCTGTCCAACGGTTATATTCAAAACCATCGGCATCAAATCGGAATTGAACATTGGCGGATAATTCACTGAAATGATGAAGAAAATACCTTAGAAATATCTGCATTGTTTTTAGTTTTATTCTGCAGAAATAAAATTATCTTTGGGCGATCATGATTGATAGCTGACAATTAAACATTGAATGCCGTTGTTATTAAAACTTTTTAATTAATATACGATATTAATATATTGTCAATGCTGGCGATGATAATGATGATAACGTCGATGATGGTGATGATGACAACAACAAAGACGATGATGATGAAAGTGATTTTGCTCCTGGGGGATGACGATGATGATGACGATGATAATGTTTCTCCCATGCGGCATTTAAAAAAATTATCCAACATAAGAAATATTGATCCCATAAAAAATTATAGCGCAGGCAGTATTGTACTCTTTGTAACATCCGTACTTTTCAGCTGTGGTTGGGTCGGGAGCGCTCCTGAGTAGCAACATTGAATGAGAGTCATAAAAAATCTCCGTAATGAATGAATGAGTGAATGAATTTACTAGGGCTACTCAACGAATAAAATTTTTATTCACGATTAATCTAGCGATTAAAAAATTAAATCGCATTAATCGTCAATAAAATTTAGCGCGTTAATCGCCAGTGTTAACTGCGATTAATCACAACCCTATAGAATTTACCCATCATTGCACGACTTTTCACCAGGGCGTCTTCAAATGCTTTTGATGCGACTGCTCTGGTCATATCATTCGTCTTAATCCAGTCCTCCCAACATGAAGCACTCGATCCACAGAAGGGAATATCAAAGTTACTTTGGTTGAAGTTGGAGAAGAAGATCGGTTGAAAAGTTGAATTTTTGAACAGTTCAAGAGTTGCGTCGTCCTCTGTGAACATAGACTGGTTCCTTGTTAGAGAACCTACAGAAAACAGCAATTGTTATTATTTAGGCTATTTAGGGATTTTAGGCTATCCGACATCTATGAAGGTATAAATGGCGAATGGACTATACATGAACAAGGGGTCTGAAAAGATATGGGTCTATCTTAGAAAAGGATAATGAATTCCTAATCAGCAGAATCAAGGTCTGTCTAAGT